>CM060973.1:98689521-99889521 GCA_030765045.1 Tenodera sinensis
GTGATGGCGGCGGTGGTAGTGGCGGTGGTGGCGGTGATGGTAGTGGCGGTGGTGGCGGTGGTGGTGGCGGTGGTGGCGGCGGTGGTAGTGGCGGTGGCGGCGGTGATGGTAGTGGTGGTGGTGGCGGTGATGGTAGTGGTGGTGGAGGTGATAGTAGTGGTGGTGGTGGTGATGGTGGTGGCGGCGGTGGTAGTGGCGGTGGTGGCGGTGGTGGTGATGGTGGCGGTGGCGGTGGTGGTGGTGGCGGCGGTGGTAGTGGCGGTGGTGGCGGTGATGGTAGTGGTGGTGGAGGTGATAGTAGTGGCGGTGGTGGTGATGGTGGTGGCGGCGGTGGTAGTGGTGGTAGTGGCGGTGGTGGTGGTGGTGGTGGAGGTGATAGTAGTGGCGGTGGTGGTGATGGTGGTGGCGGCGGTGGTAGTGGTGGCGGTGGTGGTGATGGCGTTGGTGGTGGTAGTGGTGGTGGTGGCGGTGGTGGTGGTGGCGGCGGTGGTAGTGGTGGTGGTGGCGGTGGTGGTAGTGGTGGTGGAGGTGATAGTAGTGGCGGTGGTGGTGATGGTGGTGGCGGCGGTGGTAGTGGCGGTGGTGGCGGTGGTGGTGATGGTGGCGGTGGCGGTGGTGGTGGCGGTGGTGGTGGCGTTGGTGGTGGTAGTGGCGATGGTGGTAGTGGTGGTGGTAGTGGTGGTGGTAGTGGTGGTGGTGGCGGCGGTGGCGGTGGTGGTAGTGGCGGTGGCGGTGGTGGTGGCGGTGGTGGTGGCGTTGGTGGTGGTAGTGGCGATGGTGGTAGTGGTGGTGGTAGTGGTGGTGGTAGTGGTGGTGGCGCACACACCTACACATACACTCACGCACACACATACATAGGCACATACACACACATACACACATACACACGCACACACAAACACACATACACATGCACACCCGTACACACATACACATACACACACGCACCCACAAACACACACACGCACACTTACACACACGCACACTTACACACATACACACACGCACACTTACACACACGCACACTCACACACATACACACACGCACACTTACACACACGCACACTTACACACACGCACACTCACACACATACACACACGCAAACTTACACACACGCACACTTACACACACGCACACTCACACACATACACACACGCACACTCACACACATACACACACGCACACTTACACACACGCACACTCACACACATACACACACGCACACTCACACACATACACACACGCACACTTACACACACGCACACTCACACACATACACACACGCACAGTTACACACATACACACACGCACACTTACACACACGCACACTTATACACATACACACACGCGCACACACATCGCGCACATACACACAGGCACACTTACACACACGCACACTCACACACATACACACACGCACAGTTACACACATACACACACGCACACTTACACACACGCACACTTATACACATACACACACGCGCACACACATCGCGCACATACACACAGGCACACTTACACACATACACACAGGCACACTTACACACATACACACACTTACATACATACACACACGCACACTTACACACACGCGCACACACGCGCGCACACACATACACACACGCACACTTACACACAGACACACACATACACACAGGCACACACACACTTACACAGACACATACAAGCGCACATACATACACACGCACACACATACACACACGCGCACACACACGCGCACACACATACACACAGGCACACACACACTTACACACATACACACAGGCGCACACATACACACAGGCACACACATTCATACTTCCAGATCTAGGGAGAGTGGGGAATATTCGTGCCTAAAGGAAAATTCCGATCCTCCAGGCGGGAATTGAACCCAGGATCTGTGGATTTGAATATTAGCATACTGACCGAAGACCACATTAATGTATAGTTACTCAGTCGTGTGCGTAAAGTGTAGTATTACGTTTTGTTTTACCTACAGGAAACTTCTAAGGAATAGTATATGCACAGCATAACCTACCTAACGTTAAGAAGTTAATACTTCCATACCATACTATTATGTTCCGATAAATCGACTCACTATTGATCGGAAGTTTCCGCTCCTATTCGGTCATTTCCGTCACCGCCCTCGTCGCCACGTGAGAGAAGACATAAGGTGGCTAAATGAGGCGATTGGGAAAATCTTTGTTCAAGTAACATAAACATGTCCGAGGTGGATACAAGGAGAAGAAATACAGTTCATTCGGTGTACCTACCTAATTGCTTCAAGTCAGAATATTCTTTCTTTAAACCAACTGGAAGAAATGCAACCATTGTACTTATTATGGACATTTGTAACTTATGACTAGGTGTGGAAGCAGGTTTCCCTTTTACACCTGAACCTGCCCTTCCTGTCTTCTAGTTCTGTAACTACATACAGTTGTAGTATTTGTCTCACTAGATTAGAACCTTTGTCGCATTTGTGATGGCTCTCTCCATTCTGTATCTTTGCATTCCAATAAGGGATGTTTCACTGCCTTTTAAACATAAACATAGATGTTTCCTGAATCTTCCATGTCCAGTTATATACAGTATAATGGCTTGGTTTGTGATTTACTCAATTTATGCTCAGGCAGTAATTATGTGCCTGAAGAGTTTGGTTATGGGTATTATTTCTGTACTGTTGTTTGCTTGTTGCACAGAAAGGTTGTGAGAAGAGATGCTCCTTTCTTTGCTACGACATATCCGTATGACCGGGAACCCACCAAACCTTGCATTGTTTAATAGTATAGTTGTTATGGACATTTGTTGAACAAGCGAAGCCTGGATGTACCTACGTTAGGTATATGTATGTACATGATTTGTCTTGGTGAATCATGCTGGTCCAGTTCTCCACTCTTCCTTTCCTTGATTCAAAGGGACGTAATCCAGCAGACGCCATATTTAAATCTCCATTTACAGGACTTTCATATTAAGAATACGTACCATATATTGTAATACATCATTGGGTTCGTAAAACCTTGTAGACACGACATCACCTTGCTTAGTTGTTATTTTGGAAAGCTTGATTCATTCTTGTTCCTTATGCAGTATTGCACAGTATGCAAGCAGCACTATACCATACCACATGCTGAACTGCGCCCCAAATTACCCATTAGAGCATGCGTATGATACTTCTGGATATCCTAATTTAATCCACCATCACGTTCCCATGGGGAATTCAAATCGATTTGGATACACAAGACTCAAGCTTCTATGTTGGCGAACCTGTAAGGAATGTTTTCTGTGTATTTTAAGTAGGTTTTGAGGTTAGTAAATATTTTTGAGAATAACATATCGTGAGATTATAGAAACAATCAGAAAACAAAATGACGAGCGTGCAGCGCATTATAACTACAGTACAGGTTAGCTTCTTTGTGGATTCAAATCTATTTGAATAGGTACGGTAGGTGTTTCCATGCAAGAAAATTTCAATCTGATCCCATTTGTAAGAGGATTCATTACGATTTTAATCCGCGTTTCCATGCAGTATTGAATACGCAATGAGAACTCAAATCGATTTGAATTCCCCATGGAAACGCAGTAATTAATGTTAGTGTTGCAATTGCTACTTGTAAAGCTGAGAGTGATTGCAGACAATATGCCTGAGGAAGCCAGTAACATGAGCAGTTGCTACTTCATAACCTTGCCTTTCCAGCGCGACTAGGACCTAGTCTGAGAGAAATGTTGGAATGATATTTTGAGAGACATTACAATCCTCAGGTATGAGCTGGCAAGTCGACCTTTGAGGCCATCTTGCCTTTCCAGCGCGACTAGGACTAAGTCTGAGAGAAATGTTGGAATGATATTTTGAGAGACATTACAATCCTCAGGTATGAGCTGGCAAGTCGACTTTGAGGCCATCTTGCCTTTCCAGCGCGACTAGGACCAAGTCTGAGAGAAATGTTGGAATGATATTTTGAGACACATTACAATCCTCAGGTATGAGCTGGCAAGTCGACCTTTGAGGCCATCTTGCCTTTCCAGCGCGACTAGGACTAAGTCTGAGAGAAATGTTGGAATGATATTTTGAGAGACATTACAATCCTCAGGTATGAGCTGGCAAGTCGACCTTTGAGGCCATCTTGCCTTTCCAGCGCGACTAGGACCTAGTCTAAGAGAAATGTTGGAATGATATTTTGAGAGACATTACAATCCTCAGGTATGAGCTGGCAAGTCGACCTTTGAGGCCATCTGGCATAACCTTGCCTTTTCAGCGCGACTAGGACCTAGTCTAAGAGAAATGTTGGAATGATATTTTGAGAGACATTACAATCCTCAGGTATGAGCTGGCAAGTCGACCTTTGAGGCCATCTGGCATAACCTTGCCTTTTCAGCGCGACTAGGAACACGAGAATCGGAAAACATTTGGAGTCGGCTGTACGTTGCGTTTCATTTACGAAATCAGTTTAAAATAGTATGTTCATTAGTGACTTATATTTAAGAAGTCTATCAATATTTGGCAACAAAGTCGAATAGAACACATACCAAGTGATCATTGCTTAACATATTGCGATATAATTAAATTTGTAACCGAGCTGAGCGAGCCCCTGCCGGGATGCTTGTGGGGAAATGTAGGGACCCTGCCCTCTGCTCTGTCGTGGTAACGTTCCGGATGCCCTTAGGATCCATCCACCCAGGGTGTGTCCCGTCACAAAAGATCGCCTTAGAGTCGAGGTGCTAATTCCCCCTTCACTTGATATTCAAGTTGAGTATATTTCAAGTACGTTCGTGCCATAAACATATTGCTTGTTTGTATGTTGCAGGCCGGCGGACATTCCCGAGATCCTCTGGTTCGAGGAAGAGAACGACCTAATACGCAGTTGTGCAGTTCTAAGCTCAGCTCTGGGACTGCAGAAGAGTTTCAGCACTACAGATATCTCTCAGCTGCCCTCTCCAGAAGATTCCCAGCCTCGCATTCCACCCCCACGCTGTGCCGTCTCAGAACTGGCCCTAAGTTCCATGCAGCTGGAGGCGCATCCTCGCCTGGATCACACGTCGCGGTCCTGCTCTACGTGGGTGGCTGTCGGTGACGTGGCCTCGACGTCCCAACTCCCATCACCACACGGCGGTCACACCACGACCGCTCCCCCAGTCAGTACTCCCCCGGCCTTCACGGCCGCCGACCTCATCCGCTCCGTCAACAAGAAGGTAGGGCAAGGCAGGGCAGGGCAGGGCTGCGCTCGTCGCTAGTCGCCGTCTGCCGCTGTTACGGAACACACCATAGTTGTCACCTCAGTTGAGAATAAATCAGAGGGTTTAGGTCGGGCGGCCACAAATCTCTATTAATAATTCTGTCCTGAAACACGATTTCAATCGTTCTCATCGAAAGATTGATCGTATGAGCTGCTAAAGAGTCTAATTGAAAAAAGGCAAAATCAGCAATCTGTTTATTCTCTAAAAAGGAGCAAAATTGTACTTATGTATGTGTGTGCGCGTGCGTGGGTGCGTGTGTGTGTACGGACGTCAACTGTCGAGTCGAATAAAATTGGCTCTATAACTCAGAATCTAATATTCTTTACGAAGTAACCCTTCAGTGGTGTATGGTGCGCCATTAGAGGAGAAAGGTTTCTCAGAGCTCCAAGAAGCGATTTCTATCCCAGGGGTAACTTAAAACATAAAATGCACAAGACAAACTCACACACCCTCGCCAGGAAACTGCCAATATTTCTCAACGTGAACTATGATAGCGGCAGACGGCAACGAGCGTCGAGGACGCGGACAGGCAAAACACCGCGCAGTCCGTTCGGAGGATTTTTACTCTCTCCCTCTCTCTCTGTAGCTGACGGTTCACTCCTTTGTCCTGCTACATTGTGATGACCTTGTTTGTTGCAGGTGCGTCAGAACTACATCCGGCGACGTCTGTTGACCACGTACAAGGCTCTGGAGCGCCTCTCTCAGAGCGAGTTCAACCTGGACAGACTTGAGGTGACGGCGGCCACAGCTGCAGCCGCCACTAACAGCAACAGCAGCCCTACACCAGCTACACACCTAACAGTACCCACTCCTGCCGCCGCCACCGCGATCGCAGCGCCACCGCCACTTCCCACAAGTGCAGCTGTCCTGCGAGTGGTCAAACAGCGTGCCAGCAAGAACCTGCCTCTCACCATCAGGGATGTGGAACGAGAGCGGGGCAAACCCCTCAGCAAATATGAGAGAAACATGATGATCTTCAATTGGCTGCACACACTTGATGATTCCTCATTTGAGGGTCTTCAGTAACAGCTGATCTTCAGCATATGCTTGATGATTCTTAAATTGAGCATGATGATCCTTCATTCAAAAGTTTGAGTGACATTTTGTTCAGCTAGCTCCAGAAGCTTCATGATTGCTTGTTTGAGGGTGTTCAGCTGTTTCCACATCTCTAAACATCTTCTATGAAGATCTTCAACCAGCTGCATATTTTTGACAATTCCTCATCTGAGCATCTTCATCTCCATGTGCTTTATGATTCATCAGTTGAAGATATTGAGAAACACATGTTTGAAGATTTTTACATGGATACATACGCCTAATTACTCTTCATTTCAGGATCTCCGGAAACAAGAACCTTAATGAGTAACATAACTGAGGGTTCAACTGGATGCAAGCACTTGACGATCTTTATCTAAGGGTTCTGTATTAAATACAGTGGAACTTGGATAATTTGAATCTGAAGGGAGAAGAAAAAATTGAAAATATCCAAAGGTTTGAATTACAAAATGTATGTCTAAAATTGATATTTTAGCAACTCAGATATATACATCAGGATTTTTAGTTGTGTCACTCTTTTTTTTTACTGTTTCCATTTTCATTCGAGACACTGCTTGAAATGTTCTCCCTATTCTTCAGTTCGATGGTATCTCATATTCTTTCATGATTTCTGATTTTTTCTTTAAACCCTTTTCAATTTCTTGAATGATGATGACTTTTTCTGCAAAAATTAAAGTGTTGTGCTGGACATGTGATGTTCCATTCATTTGCAACACACTGAACAGTAAGAAGCTGTAGCAACAACAAAAGACGCTCATGTTTTAAACAAGGAGATGTGGGAGCGGGTATAGAAGCTCAAGTCCAACAGTTAAGAAAGCTGTTCCATCGCCTGAACTGCATTCCAACACAACGATGACCTCTCTTGGACGAAGCTATCATGGAACATTTTTACATTTAGATTAATTTTGACTGACATTTCTGAACAAAAGCTTCGAGTTAAGAAAAATGAAATTCAAACTACATGTAGGTTTTACATTGTTTTAATATGAAATTCAAGAAATCAAGAAAAAGCTTTGAATTATAAAGGTTCGAAAGATCCAAGTTCCACTGTATCTGTGAAGATCTTGAAGTGTGTGATGACTCTCTGCTTGAGAATCTTCAAAGCATGGCGAAGTTGAGCAGGATGAAGCATGAAGATCTTGAGGCGTTTGATGACTCTCTGCTTGAGAATCTTCAAAGCATGGCGAAGTTGAGCAGGATGAAGCATGAAGATCTTGAGGCGTTTGATGACTCTCTGCTTGAGAATGTTCAAAGCATGGCGAAGTTGAGCAGGATGAAGCATGAAGATCTTGAGGCATTTGATGACTCTGTGCTTGAGAATCTTCAAAGCATGGCGAAGTTGAGCAGGATGAAGCATGAAGATCTTGAGGCGTTTGATGACTCTCTGCTTGAAAATCTTCAAAGCATGGCGAAGTTGAGCAGGATGAAGCATGAAGATCTTGAGGCGTTTGAGGACTCTCTACTGGAGGATCTTCAAAGCATGGCGAAGTTGAGCAGGATGAAGCATGAAGATCTTGAGGCGTTTGATGACTCTCTGCTTGAGGATCTTCAAAGCATGGCGAAGTTGAGCAGGACGAAGCATGAAGATCTTGAGGCGTTTGATGACTCTCTGCTTGAGGATCTTCAAAGCATGGCGAAGTTGAGCAGGATGAAGCATGAAGAATGGACTGACTTCAGACAATCTTTGTGCACCATATACTTACCATTTGTTGTTAGTGGTTGCCTCATTCGTCTACCAGCCAATCAAATATTATAGCATCTCATGTTTGCCAAAATGTCATAGGACAAAAACTTTAATTTAGGTTCTTCTGTCTATTGTACATAGTGTTAGAACACACAAGGCAAATGTTGCTGAGGGTTGCCAATGTTAGCAGATTAAATCTCAGTTGCATCAACTACTGAGTTCTGTTTTGAGGAGAAATATACAGAGTCTTTCATAATGCAAATAAAACTAGAAGTAACTCATTGTTTAAAATACTCAGACACATCAATTTAACATTTTGAAATGAATATATTACAAAAAGAAAAAAGAATGTTGAACCATTATTGTAAGGGTTTGACAATTATCATTATCGATAATATACCTTGCTGTTGTCAATGTGGCGCTGTTGCTTTCTCTTTGATAGAAAGCATTCTATATATTTTATTATCATTGATAACATTACACCTTCCACTGTTTGTACTTTTAGTTAATGCCATTATTTAGCCACTTATCGTAATGATACAAGCCAAGTCTGCACTTATTTTTAACATCATCGTGGTTGGAATTCTTTGTATCAAAGAATTTCTTCAGATGGAGAAACAGATGAAAATTCCTTGGTGCCAAATCAGACTGTACGGTGGATGTTCAAATTTTTCCCAACCAAGTAATGTGATCAGATCTTGAGTTTCGGCTGAGTGTGGCCGGGCATTGTCACCCATTGTTTTCCCATAAACGTAACCCTGTGACATAACAGTCTATCCGCTGCGCCCTCCAACCCTGCCCACCACAGGCATCATGAGTGGGGTGCAGTACTGGAGGTGGGACTTGGTCAGTGCCCCTGTCCCTCCCGGCCGGTTATGCATGCTCCTCAACCAGGACTGCTACTTCTCAATCAAGTAGCTCTTCAAGGACCTAACGAGGCTGAGTGCACCCCGGACCAGATCTCCCAACAGGAGAAAATCCCCACAACACCGGTACTGGGAGTTGAACCCGGGTTCCCTGCTTGATAAGTAGCAGTGCTACCAACGCACTATGGAGAAGACAATTTCTCCACTGCAGCAGCAAAATATTTAAATGGTATTTACTTTAAAAACGTGTATGTAACAGAGAAAGTAAAAATGATTTAACTTTAGTTTTATTTGTTTATGAAAGACGGTGTATAGGGTTTTAATTTTAGGTGAGCGGTGGTAAGCCTGTGTAACATTAAATTTAGTCGAGGCCTGTTCTGAACTAATCTCTCATTTTGGAGAGCAAGACTGAAGATTGACCTAATAGATGGGAAGTGTTTGATGTTTTATGTGCATGTTCTTATTTCTTTCTTTCTTTCTGTCTCGGTGCCAACTTCTCCTCTTGTTCTGTGATATATACATGCATGTTTTATTTGGTTGGCCTACTAACGTTGTTGTTACCACCAATCTTTTTGTGTTGATGTTGAAATGTTCATTGTACATTTTATTTTAATATAATGAACATTAATAAAGTGACTGTTATTTTATAAACTATATAATATGTGTTATTTGTAATGTCATTAGATGGACGTGATGAGACTTTCGTGTCCAGAAATGCTTCATATGGTAATACGAGGACTGTTATTTCAAACAAATGACTATGACAAAAAGTACCAATCTTTACTACATTTTCAAGGAGAATTCAAATTGATTTGACTCCAATCCCATTCTTAATATGACCCATGTTTCCATTCTCAATGCAATCCGGAATGAGGTCGATTTGGATATGCAAGGCTCAAGCTTTTATATTCGTCAGTTCAAAATTGGAGTGCTATATAGCAGTAAAAGTAACAGTTTTTCAGAGAGCACCGTGTTTTTATGTTTTGACGGTCACATTGTTCTCTCGTAAACCACAGAATGTCTGGGGGACCACACCTCTCGTTGGTTTACGGGTCTCACAGACTTGACCGGGAGAGTTATCTCAGACCATATCCTCTGATTACCAATCAAATGCCATAACAGGGCAGCATGCTAAGAGTAAGAGATTATAGACAACTCAGAGAAGTGGAAAGATTGGAAACAACTCGAAGTGGAGATCCGATTGAGACATATACCACAAACTTCCTTGTCTGCTGCTCTGGTCTGTGCTTTTGTGTGAGTTTTCTGCTGCCAAATCACACGACTCAACTCAATGACAACTTGTGGAGAGGGTCTTCGCACCTCGACAGAAAGTCAATCTTTTGAGCCTATGACCCTGACAGGGCACCCCTGGGAGGATAGATCCTAAGGGCGGCTGGAACGTTGCCATGACAGAGCAGGTGGCAGGGTTCTTACCTTTTCCCAGTAAGAAGCATCCCGACGGAGGCTAGCTTGGGGGAGGGGGTCCAGAAACCAGTGGCTTGCCGTCCAATCCGGGGGAGGTATCGAGATCCTTCCCATTCGCCTGGCGACTCGGAGATACTTCCGGAAAAGCCCTGGTCAGGAAGGACGACCATGGGAGCTTCCATTGTTGTGATTTAATTATCATGTAAATATCTTAAACATATGCCCTTTTAATCAAAATAGGAGTGGGACTTAGCGGAAGTACGGCTGCAGTCGGTAATAGAGCTAATTGCATTATCAGCCAATCACGCCTGCTGACGTCTGAATCCCGTTCAGCACCTCGGCCGTCCGTATCTAGAGATTAGCTATAAGTTGGGCGGCTTCTTCTCCTGCTGGATGGTAATGGTGGCGAATTGCCGTCGGAAGAGTTCAAAAGTTGTCGTTCTAGCAGCGTGGTGTTAAGTCGCCTGATCGGTGATCTAGCCTGGCGACTGCATCATTCCCTAGGAAGCGTGGCGATAGGAGCTCAGCACGGTTTATAACAAAATGTAATTATTGGACTTTTTTTGGAGGAAGAGGAGGAGGATGATCTTATTTGTTTGTTGTTGGCAAGTCAGGAAAATGTTTACAAGGCTTTAGCACCATTTTCATAGATATCTAATTAATGATGAAGAGAAATTTAGGGAGTTTTTCGGACTGAAGGTGAATCATTTCAATTACGTCCTGACCATGATTGAAACAGAGGTGTGGAGGAGCTCCTACAGTAGAATTACGCCTGCTGAAGAATTAGCAGTAACCTTGAGGTAGGTTTCAAACTATTACAAATATTTAAATTATATATACTTGTATCTTCGTTTATTGCTTAAAGAAAAATAATTTATAATGATTATATAAAAATATTGTTTTTAAAGTAATGTCTGTCTTAGTTTCTTTCTTTGGGTACGTATTAATGAAATGACAATGAAAGTGGGCTATTAATATAGTGGACACAGCTTATCGGCATTTCCCAGGAGTTCCACATGGCTGACATTACACTAAACAGCTGACGACAGTATTCCAAAAAGCAGTCCTGCCAACGTACACAATAACGGAATTTCTAACCTTAAATATCACAGGGTTAAAGTAACATGCTTTCAAACGATAATAATGCTTGAACGTCGTTATACCGCACAACACAAGAAAGTGGTCATCTTCTTCTGCAATAACAGTTTTGAATAAAGTCGCTTCCGAGCGCTAAATATACATGAGATGGACTGCTCTAAAAGAATTCAAGACAAAATGACGCAAACACGTCAGTTGTTATCAAGGTCGGGAAGCTTTACCGTACTATATTTATACCAGGGAGCTATAGCTCGCGAAATGGTATAAATAAAAAGGTGCCTTCTTTGCTCTTAGGAAGCTTTTGCTGGTATTTCCTGAGATAGCTATGTAGGTATCTACCTGAACTTGCTCAGTGAGTTAGTACCATGGCGCAGTTCATGATCGTGGATCTTCAGCATGAAATAAAAGTGTATACAAGACACAAGAACTCTGATTTTAGTAAATACAAACGGTTACCTATATTGGTTTGAGAAAGAAAATGTTGACTGGGTTGCATATTTTTTAGCGGAGTCAGGTGAAACACGAGGTGGAGCTCTGAAGAATGGTGAAGTTTTTTAAGATATGTAGGAAATGTTGGCTTTCAAGCTGGTATTTTGAGGATGTTGGTGTCACGCAGCTGCGATATCAAATACGTTCAGGGAGGTCGCTAATGGTATGAAGGCTAAAGTAAGCAATTGTATACAGTCTCCTATAAATGCTGCGGAATGGTCAGAGCGTTGCAATTGGGACAGTGGATTGTAGGTACATTGTAATAAGGAAACGAAATGTGCAAGCTGAGGAGTGAATTTACAGAACAGGAGTTCGTGAGTCCAGGAGTGAGTACGAGTCACCTGGGTTAACCCAGACGGATGGTAAGGTGGCCACGGTACCTATCCGTTTAATTGCGGATTTGCCCATGAGGTGGTATAGGTTTGTCAAGGTTTGACAAGCTTTGGTGCTTTTATGTGTCTGATAGTGCAGGTTGGGTTCCTGTGTTGTCACTGGCGGCGGGATCTGTCAGATCTTGGATGTCTAGCCATCCAAGCGACCATTGCCCTACTGATTACTTCGTCGGCCGCTTGTGTAACCGTCGAGCAATGCAGTGCTAGTGACAGGAAACCGAGAGGAATAGGTGACAGGTGTGGTGGTGCCAAGTGTAGTTAAATTTGGCGGATGGTGAAGGGAAAGCGGTACCTACCAACCAAGGGCGTCCTTGGGTAGGCGGTAGCTCTGTCTTCGCCTAGGAAGGCGATGGTCGTATTGCCCTAGGGTGTTGACCAGCTGGTTTGGGTGAGGTGTGAGTTTGGCATACATTGTGCGAGTCCTGTCCCGCACGACGTCCACAATGTATGGGATGCCGGAATGAGTGTGAAGGATGTGTGATGGAAACCTACGGTCGGTATAGATCATCCTAAGCGCCCTGTTCTGCACGGCCTGCAGCCTGCGGATGGTGGAACGAGCCACCGTACCCCAGACCTTGCACCCGTACAGAATCAGGGGCGGGAGGAGTTCGTGGTATCAATGTGCAAATATTTATAAGTTCTTGTTGTTGTTGCAAGATGGCCGGGGTCTGTGCACTATTCAAGTGTTCACATACAGATGTCCATGCACTACTATACTCCATCCAGCCTTAGATCCGCCCCTTGTATCACTCCGCGATAACCTGGTGTTATCACTTGCGACTAACACAGAACAAACACCACGTGGACTCACACCTCGTATTTATGTTGCAACAGAACGATATTTATTCAGGAATATTAGAAATATCGCGTTACATTTAAGTAGTCTTTACCAGGGTTATCGTACATCTTGAAAACTCACAGATAATCGCCGATATTCAAGGTACTATATTTTATGGTGTTCTTTGGTTTCGGCGTATTGCGAGTTCGCTGTTGAAGGCTTGTGTTTACATCAAGTGCGGATCTAACGGTGGAGCGATTATAGGTTATGCTATTGCACTACGGTTGATGACTCATTATCAAAATCGAACTACTGTAGAAGAAATAGTACTACAAAGGAGCGGGTAGTACTAATTGAACTATGTTTCAGGCAAGTTAAGTAGCGGTTCTTGATTTTACAAAATAAGATAGGATTACTGAAACAGTAATAATGTGCTGCATGACTCTGCGTAATGTGACTAAACATGTCAAAGAGGACGAGTATGATATAACTGAAGTATAGGAAGATAATGTAAGGGAGAGAGAGAGAGAAAGGACATCGCAAGAATGTCTCATTTGGCATAAGTCTTCACATGAATCACAAAGGTATGTTGAGGTTATGCGAACACTGCAGTGCTGTGTACTCTTTTGTCACTGTTGTTGAGCAATATACACAATGTTAATACCTAAAAGTTAACACTACTTTTAAGACGTGTAAACCCCATTGTTAATTAACACAAAAGAATTTAAGAACATAAATTCGGCTTTCAAATCAAACATTCAACCACACAACAACTTAATACAAATAACTGCAGCGGTAGTTCTGCTAAAGCTCACCCGAAACAACTGGAAATTGCGTCTTTTGGCATCAACTTCCAACACGGAGTTGATCTGGTATAATGTGGGTAGACCGAAACAATATAGGAATAATTTATTTTAAAGAAGGGCTTCCTGGCATGAGTGTCGGCAGACTTTTTTCCAGGGGGGGGCCACATGTTGGAAATTTGCAATCATATAATATTAAATCATTATTTTACTGTCAAAATGTTTAATATTTGTTGCAGATAACCGTATTAATTTGTGCTAAATAAAAATTGTTCTTTACATCAAAATTAAAATAATAGTTTAATAGTCAGTAACTGGCTGCACATAAAGTTTACCAACTTCCAAGGGGGGGGCCGCGGCCCCCCCCCCCCTTGCCCCCGTTTCGCGACGCCCATGCTTCCTGGCCTAATTGTACTTAAGTGTGACTTGTAAATTGCATACTTCTGACATGTTGCGACCGTTTGAGCCGTAATGCTTACAACTTTATAGCTGTAAGTATCAGAATGTATTGGTTTCCTTTACTCTATTTTTAAATTTTCTACTTAATATTAATGTTACTAACGTACGGCCCTGGGGATATAAATAAACCCAATTTTTAAAACGTACGTACGGCCCGTTTGTGTGTGAGGTTGGCGACACTGGTTGAGCCCGCTCAATGTTTACGATCGTTATGATGTTACTACTAGGTGTTCTGTGATGATGTTGCTATGGCTACAGAAAGTGCGCAATGTTGCAAGCACATGTGAAAGTGTAGTTTTAACTTTTAAACGATGTGCTGTGTAATATCTTCAGTTTTGTTTAGTTATCAGTGTGAAGTTGTTATATCAAGACTAGGTACAGGATTATTACTGTGTTTGGAACTAACGTGACATGACGCTCGCAAACCTAGAAACAATGGATTCAGCCAGAGAAAACAGGACAGTGTATTTATCTCCAGTGAGAAATGATGATTATAAATCATCTGGAGAATGTTCAAGATCAAGATGTTTACAGGTTAAGTTCAATTTAAATATTGTTGAAGAGAAGGAAGAGAATCACTCCAAACCTAGGAGCAAATTGTTGGGGCCCGTAAATGGATCATTGTTAAGGTAAGAATTCATTATTGTTTGATATACATGGTGCTTCTGTTGAAGCTGCTTATGCCGCGCGTGATTCCTAAAGGCATGGGTTGTTGCAGTGAGCATGACTGTCCAGAAGTAAGCAGTGACTTCAAGATCACAAACTCTGCCCACAACAGAACCAGCGTCAACAAGAAAGAAGAACTTTTGTGTTTCAGGAGAACTCTGAAAATGTTGGGATTTCAACCTAAGGACTTTGGAATTGGTGAAGAAGATAGAAACTTGCAAGATACAAACAGATCGTCTCCGAGGTGAGTGGATGGGAGTGTTTAAAATGTGATACAAATATAACATTTGTTAGTTGAGTAGGTGTTAGATGTTGTGCTGTTTTCAGGAGTGGACCTGTACTCAGTACTCGTGTAAAGGAGCGAACTGTGTCCCTGGAGAATCTGAAGACTGCACTGCAAGACATTGCCACTGGAGCACCTTCAGGTAATGCATCTCCCAGTGGCTTTAGAACAATGTTTCATATATACCAAAAAGTCACAAATAGTTATGTTAGTGAACTTTGGGTATGTTGATAAATAACGTCAGTAAATGACTGTGTTTTAAGATCATGATATTGCCTCATGAAGCTCTTGAAACATGGAAATAACGTTTCTTTTTTTAACCTCATAAGATAGCAGGTGCTGCATGTAGTAGAGGCAAAAGCGAGGTAGGGGAATGCAGGAAAAGTGTATTTCGAGTGCCGATCTTGGCAACTCGACAGGAGATGGAAGGGATGAGAAGGATAGAAACGTTCCCATGATGCTTTGGGCAAAATGTGCAATTTTGTTTTATTCTTGAAATTTGTACACCATGCCTCAAGTGCAGTTTACGGACATTTACACAAATAAATAACGTCATGCATAACAGTTATTGTTCCTAAAGGTGTATTCATAATACTTGTGCAATATTGTGTTAGAAGTGCAAGGAAATCCATTTAAAGTGTTGTGGTAAATACCGTGACACCAAAAAGCTTCTTAACGAGCTGTGCAGTGTTTCGCCTGTGCACTTCCTCGGCGCTCGTTGCTGTCTGCTGCAGTCATAGGAAGGTGCAGATGAAGCCTTATAATGTAGCTTATTAAAGACTTTACTTACCAACTTTATGAAAGAAAATGCTGAAGCTGGTCACCGTCATCCATACGTTCATTTTTGGCACCTCTTTAGGAAACTATCCGTCACTTGCCGTGGTTCACGTTGGGAAACGCTGGCAATTTCTTGGTGAGGGTGTTTGGGATTGTCTGTACACTTTAAGTTGCTCCAGAGATAGAAATCGCAGGGGTTAGGTTGGGAAATGAGGGAGCCACAGATCTCTACTGTGGCCTTATGAACTTTTGCAGAGTCGTGTCAAAAAAAAGCAAAATCATCGTACTTGTCTTAATTCTGTAAAAAAAAAGCAGCAAAATTGTATTCACCTATATACATGCTTCAACTGTTTACTCAAAAAAATATGGCCCTATAACTCAGGACCTAATATTGTTCATGAAGTAACCCTTGGTGTATGGTGCACCATTATCCTGGCTTTGTAGCAACCGGCAACATTAGAGTGAAAAACACAAGTAAAACAAGTAGTGTAGCACCCCATAGTGGTACTGTCCATGCAGATAGACGAGAGCAGTGTAAACACGATGTGCAGTCGGACGACAGGTAACTGACATCAGTGTGTGAATCTGAGCATAGAGCGAACAATGCCACTGGTTCAGGGCACTCATGTCTTGCAGTCAGACGCGACAACTGCCAGACCCATGGTTCAAATCCCAGTCATGGCATTCAATTTTGCAGTCTCACTCTACCCTTTCCAATCATGTCCTACACATGGCTATTGTGTGGAAAAACATTAATTAAATAGTTTTGTTAAAAACATTTTTTTTTGTAAAATGATAACTTGAGAATTTGTAGGGGATTTGAAATTGAGTTTTTATTTATGGACACTGTTTAATTGCTATGGTTCTTAGTGTGCCATTCTTTATTGGACATAAAATACCACTTAATTTTGCTGAGAGGCAGAGGCATCTTTATCAGGCTTGAGGTTCGTTTACATGGAGTAGATCTACAAGACGCTATCATCGTCTGCCAGGTTTTAACCTGCAACCTCTAGATCACTGAGCACGTGGAGTATGTAGGGAATTTCAACTTTACTTACTATTATACTTTATGAAAACGGCAGTGGACATTAACACCAGCAATACCAAAACATTCAGTCTTAGTTTGCTGTTCACATAATGGTCACACTGTATATCACTTTCTCTATTGGTAAGTAGGGCAAGTGTTGTATTCCACCCAAAAATTCAATGTCCACATTTCACCACAAATATATGTTTTGAGACCCCTGAATCCAAAAAAACCATTTTTAGAAAAAGGTCTGCATGTGTGTGTCTGTCAGTTTGTGAACATCATAACTTAAAAACAAAAAGTCGGATAAAAACTAAAGTTGGTATTTAAGTTTAGTGTCTTTCAAGGATGCGACACAAAGATTTTGAGGAAAATAGCCCAACCCCAAACTACTCTTTACATGGAACATTTTGATTTTCTTGAAAATGGCTCTAACGATTTTGATTAAAATGTCATGTTTGAGATATTTTTATGACAAATGAAATGTATATCTTGAATTTTCTGGCTATAGCCAGAGAAAATCTACTTATAAGAGAAAATCCATTGGAATTATTGCAACCTACCTTCAATTTGGAATTAATAGAGGAAATAAGTAAATCAGACACACCAAAAGAAATACAAAAACTTCTAGCTCTGGAAACAATCAATACTAGGTATCCCACAGAAGAATGGCTGCACATATATACTGATGGATCCTCCAAGGAAAACCTTACTGGAGCTGGAGTTACATGTTCACATTTTTCCTTTTATCATTCTGTTGCAGAGACACAACAAATTATGATGGAGAAATAGAGGCTATACACATTGCTCTCCGACAATTATTAAATCTTCCCTTAAATAAATTTAACAAGGCAGTAATTCTTTCAGATTCTAAAGCTGCAATTCAGGGAATATGTTCAAATACTACAAAGAAGTCAACAAAAATTAGAGAATGCTACAAAATGTTAACGCAACTCCAAAAAGTTAATAAGACTGTTCAGCTACAATGGATTCCAGCACACTGTGGAGTCATGGGGAACGAAGCTGCAGACTCACTTGCAAAGAAAGGCACAACAATAAAACAAAAATCTAAATTCAATTTCTCATATTCCTCAATAAAATGCTTGATCATTAAACAATTTTCTCATTCATACCTACAAGAAATAGAAACAAATGCCAAAGATAAAAAATGGATTACACTACTTTCCAACCCAGATATAATCCCCCAGAGACCAAGGAAAACAGCGTTTGCAGCCTTCTGACTACTGACAAATCACGACTGCTTGGCGGGTCATCTCTACAGAATAGGTATCTCAGCTTCAGCAATTTGTGTCCTGTGTAACGATCCAGCAGAAATGAATGAAGACCACTTGAAGACCTGTGAAGCATTAAGATCAGAAGAAACTACAGTTCAAAAGTATTGGAAAGCAAGAATGCTAATGGCTTCATTGCCAGATGCAAGGCACTAGAAAACAACAACAACACTTTTGCATAACTGGTAAACCGTTAGAGATAGACTAAATCATACTGTACAAAAAATGTAGATCTTGCTAAAATACACAATTTATGTCTGAATAAATTTTCTTGTAGGGTGAACCATTTCGGAAATATTCCTTGTTATGTGTGTGAGTTTCGCAAAACTTAAACATTTTGTGAAATGGAACATCGCTGTTCATAATTTAAATAAGGAAAATTGAAGCTATTAAGAGTGAAGCAATAAGATTCCAAAGTAAGGACAAATTAGAAACTAAAACTTCACTTATCTTAGCAAAAAGAACATGCAATATTACTAAGATAAGTGAAGTTTTTAGTTTCTAATTTGTTCTTACTTTAGAATCACTGTTCATTTTTTTATATGTTAAGCGTGCAAAGAGAACGGAATCTCAAAGCTTTAAAAGATTTGACTATCGGTCCAAGCCTACTATATTCCCATATTCCCCTTGTGCTTACAAGGAAATAACCAATAAGATAATTTGTACAAATGTTTATCTCAACTAACACGAAGAAGATATAGGAATAAGAGTTTGTAAGAATGGTTAGTACAAGAGTAGAGAAAGTCATGTGAGTGCAACACATTGGACTGTTTTTACTTTATGAAGAAACCATAACAAGTGCAATGATTATTTATGTGAAAAAATACATAAAATTGACATTTGTAATAAAGGACAAGTTTTGTAACGTGTGTTTCAGGCGAGATGAGCAGGGAAATGTTGGCCAGAGCTGCTTATGAGGAGTGGTACTTCCAGAAGATGGAGAAAGCAAAGAACATGAAAAAGATTGAGACGGAGAAACATAAACAACTAGAACAGAAAAGAGAAAAGGTAACCATTTTTTTCTTTCTTTCTTTACTTGATTAGCCTGCCCTTATGCTAGTACCTAGAGACTGTTTCTGTTTCTTTTTCTAAGTGGCACGCTGTCCATTTTGCTAGATGGAATGAGACTTTTTACACTATAGCTCCAAAACAAGATTGTAACTATTATTATTTATTTACGCCAACAAACTTCCTGTTGGTGTGGGCAATGTTTGAGAGGTAGAACTGGTTTGACAATTCAATGTCATTCTGGCAGGTTGTCACAGTAGCTTAATGGTTAGAGCACCTGCCTGGTAAGCGGAGGGTCTGTGGTTCAAATCCCAGTTGTGGTATTATTACTTTCTCTACTGGTAAGTAGGGGAAGTATTGTATTCCACCCAAAAATTCGAAGTCAAGATTTCACCGGAAATACATGTTTTGAGGCCCCCTGAATCCAAAAAAAGCATTTTTAGAAAAAGGTCCGAGTGTGTGTCTGTGTGTCTGTCAGTCTGTGGACAGCATAGCTCAAAAACGAAAAGTCTGTTCAAAACCAAAGTTGGTATTTAAGTTTAATGTCTTTCAAGGATGTGACACGAAGATTTTGAAGAAAATAGCCCCACCCTAAACTACCCTTTACATGGAAAATTTTTCGAAAAGTTTGATTTTCTTGAAAATGGCTCTAACAATTTTGATTAAAATGTCATATGTTTGAGATATTTTTATGACAAATGAAATGTATATCTTGAATTTTCTGGCTATAGCCCCTGTAGTCGTATTTACTCTGGACGACTTTTGCATAACTGGTAAACCGTTAGAGATAGACCAAATTATACTATACAAAACATGTAGATCTTGCTAAAATACACAAGTTATGTCTGAATAAATTTTCTTGTAGGGTGAACCATTTCGGAGATATTCCTTGTTGTGTGTGTGAGTTTCAGAAAACTTGGAACTTTCGTGAAATGGGTCATCGTTGTTCATTTTTTTATATGCTACGTGTACAAAGAGAACAGAATCTCAAAGCTTTAAAAGATTTGACTATCGCAAAAAGCCTACTGTATTCCATTATTCCCCTTGCACCTACAAGCAAATAAGCAATAAGATAATTTGTACAAATGTTTATTTTAACTAACACGAAGAAGATATAGGAATAAGAGTTTGTAAGAATGGTTAGTACAAGAGTAGAGAAAGTCATGTGAGTGCAACACATCAGATTTTATTTTTAAGTTCCAGTTCTACCTCTCAAAGATTGTAAGTTGTATTTTTTAGTTGTCCATGGGTGGTAAATGAATTTTGTACATTTTTTGCTGTCTTTTTCTGTTTTAAGGGTGGACTTCTCTGCTATTTGGTTGTTGTAGTTTTTTGTATACTAGTTCCTTGCTATACCCATTACTCTGTGCTAGTGGTCGTGTTAATCTGTGTAACATGCTGTTTAATACTGAAAACATGAAGTTGCCTATTCTACAGCAGGAGGAATACAGTTGACAGTGGAGCATCAGCCAGTTGTATGTATGTAATGGTCAAGAGCAGCTGATGAAGCAGGAAACTACCTGTCCATAGATCACACTTTTTGGAAACCAACTTTGTCTTTATTTAACTAAACAGTAATTAAAAGAGTAAATTGCAAGCACTGTTAATACTTTGTTTGATGATACATGTGCCGAAGTGTAGGACAAGGATTGATACGGCGTCACCTGCTTGCACTAGCACAAACAAAGTGGTGGCAGATTTAGTGAAGAACTGAAGCTACTATAAGGCATCAAGCTCCGTCTCATGTGCCTTCTAATACCATACGAAATGTCAAATATCCAGTAATAATTCAGGACACATGAAAAAGAGAAATCTCTGTTGCTCACGTTGTGCTGTGCGTTCTGAACTAGGCAACGCTGCTCGACTGTGATAGGACAGTCACTCTAGACAAGCCCCCTCAAGCTCCGTCTCATGTACCTCCTAATACCATACCAAATGTCAAATATCCAGTAATAATTCAGGACACATGAAAAAGAGAAATCTCTGTTGCTCACGTTGTGCTGTGCGTTCTGAACTAGGCAACACTGCATGACTGTGATAGAACAAGACAAGCCCCCTCGAGCTCCGTCTCATGTGCCTCCTAATACCATACGAAATGTCAAATATCCAGTAATAATTCAGGACACATGAAAAAGAGAAATCTCTGTTGCTCACGTTGTGCTGTGCTTTCTGAACTAGGCAACACTGCATGACTGTGATAGAACAAGACAAGCCCCCTCGAGCTCCGTCTCATGTGCCTCCTAATACCATACGAAATGTCAAATATCCAGTAATAATTCAGGACACATGAAAAAGAGAAATCTCTGTTGCTCACGTTGTGCTGTGCGTTCTGAACTAGGCAACACTGCATGACTGTGATAGAACAAGACAAGCCCCCTCGAGCTCCATCTCATGTGCCTCCTAATACCATACGAAATGTCAAATATCCAGTAATAATTCAGGACACATGAAAAAGAGAAATCTCTGTTGCTCACGTTGTGCTGTGCTTTCCGAACTAGGCAACGCTGCATGACTATGATCGGCGTATAGTATTAGAAGGCACATGAGTCGGATATATATACTATCTTTCGTATATGACGTTAATTGTTGAGATTTATCAGAAACTTGTTTTGTAAATCTTTCATTCCATTCTGAATGTTGCAACTATTTGTTTTGGTTACCATAGTTACGGAGAGTAGGTGATGTAACTGCCTATCACATTAGCAAACACTGGAACCAAAACAAACTTATTAAGAGAATTTCCGAGCAATGAGGAAGTGGCTGCTAAGGCTGCATGCCGTTTGCTGGATGTTGCCACACACACTCTGTTCTATGTCAATGGGCAGCGGCATATCTTCTATTGGTCTGGCAGCAGTCGTGGGAGGCATTCTTTGGCACTCAATCGTGGACAGTTACGGACAGCATAGATCCCTGGCAACATCCTGAAGGAAGTTTACAAAGCGTTCAGTGGACAGCGTCTGTGAATTGTGCCAAGTGCGAGTGTACTCTGACAGTTCTTATTTGTGATTTGATTCTACAGTTGTTCTGTTGCTCTGAGTTTGTACAAAAGTGACCTAAGTGTAACACTGGCACTACACTAACTGACTAGAAGGCAATACAGTGTGATTAGCAGCAACTGGCATTTTCTCATTTGTTACAATATAATAAAACAATTTGTACAAATGTTTATCTGTATTAACATGAAGTAGATATAGGAATAAGTGTTTGTAAGAAAAGTGAGTAGCTAATGTTGGATTTCTGACAATGAAGTCATTAATCCTCTTGCTCTCACTGATGGATGGGAATGGCACTAGAAGTGGCTGGGCATATTTGAAGGTGGTGTTGGTCCATTTCCTCTTGCTCTCGCTGATGGATGGGAAGGGCACTAGAAGTGGCTGGGCATATTTGAAGGTGGTGTTGGTCCATTTCCTCTTGCTCTCACTGATGGATGGGAAGGGTGCTAGAAGTGGCTGGGCATATTTGAAGGTGCTCTTGGTCCATTTCCTCTTGCTCTCACTAATGGATGGGAAGGGTGCTAGAAGTGGCTGGGCATATTTGAAGGTGGTGTTGGTCCATTTCCTCTTGCTCTCACTGATGGATGGGAAGGGCACTAGAAGTGGCTGGGCATATTTGAAGGTGGTCTTGGTCCATTTCCTCTTGCTCTCACTGATGGATGGGAAGGGTGCTAGAAGTGGCCGGGCATATTTGAAGGTGGTCTTGGTCCATTTCCTCTTGCTCTCACTGATGGATGGGAAGGGCACTAGAAGTGGCCGGGCATATTTGAAGGTGGTCTTGGTTCATTTCCTCTTGCTCTCACTGATGGATGGGAAGGGTGCTAGAAGTGGCTGGGCATATTTGAAGGTGATGTTGGTCCATTTCCTCTTGCTCTCACTGATGGATGGGAAGGGTGCTAGAAGTGGCTAGGCAGGTGGTCTTGGTCCATTTCCTCTTGCTCTCGCTGATGGATGGGAAGGGCGCTAGAAGTGGCTGGGCATATTTGAAGGTGGTGTTGGTCCATTTCCTCTTGCTCTCACTGATGGATGGGAAGGGCACTAGAAGTGGCTGGGCATATTTGAAGGTGGTGTTGGTCCATTTCCTCTTGCTCTCACTGATGGATGGGAAGGGCACTAGAAGTGGCTGGGCATATTTGAAGGTGGTGTTGGTCCATTTCCTCTTGCTCTCACTGATGGATGGGAAGGGCACTAGAAGTGGCTGGGCATATTTGAAGGTGGTGTTGGTCCATTTCCTCTTGCTCTCGCTGATGGATGGGAAGGGCACTAGAAGTGGCCAGGCATATTTGAAGGTGGTGTTGGTCCATTTCCTCTTGCTCTCGCTGATGGATGGGAAGGGAACTAGAAGTGGCCAGGCATATTTGAAGGTGGTGTTGGTCCATTTCCTTTTGCTCTCGCTGATGGATGGGAAGGGCACTAGAAGTGGCCAGGCATATTTGAAGGTGGTGTTGGTCCATTTCCTCTTGCTCTCGCTGATGGATGGGAAGGGCACTAGAAGTGGCTGGGCATATTTGAAGGTGGTCTTGGTCCATTTCCTCTTGCTCTCGCTGATGGATGTGAAGGGCACTAGAAGTGGCTGGGCATATTTGAAGGTGGTCTTGGTCCATTTCCTCTTGCTCTCGCTGATGGATGGGAAGGGCACTAGAAGTGGCTGGGCATATTTGAAGGTGGTCTTAGTCCATTTCCTCTTGCTCTCACTGATGGATGGGAAGGGCACTAGAAGTGGACGGGCATATTTGAAGGTGGTCTTAGTCCATTTCCTCTTGCTCTCACTGATGGATGGGAAGGGTGCTAGAAGTGGACGGGCATATTTGAAGGTGGTCTTGGTCCATTTCCTCTTGCTCTTGCTGATGGATGGGAAGGGCACTAGAAGTGACTGGGCATATTTGAAGGTGGTCTTAGTCCATTTCCTCTTGCTCTTGCTGTGGATGGGAAGGACACTAGAAGTGACTGGGCATATTTGAAGGTGGTCTCGGTCCATTTCCTCTTGCAGATCACATAGAGGACAGAATGGTGAAGAATATATGTCAATTGTGGCCAAATGTTTTGCCAGACAATCATGTCCTGTAATCAACCTGAAGGTTGCAACTGCTGTTTTTCGAGGATACTCGGTAATTACTGTTTGAGTGTGTGGTACTTCCCATCTTTTATTTTTTTATATTTCATGGTAATAGTTTGCAATAATTTTAATTCAGAGTTGACCACTCTTTTAGCTGCATAAAATGGTAGATTAACTATAGATTTCTGTACACTGCTGGTACCCTTTTTTGCAAGAAAATCAGCTTTCTCATTATCACTCAGTCCACAGTGAGCTGGTATCCATTGGAAGATGAGGTGTTTTTGAAGTGCTGTTAGATGGGTAAGGATTTTCCAACATTCTATAATTGTTTGGTTTTTTTGGTGACAACTTGGAAGTAATTGCTATAATTGCTGCCCTGGAATCTGAGAGAATAACTGCTTGCTGAAAATGTGAAATTCTACACAAAAGATTTTGTAGGGCCATTCGAATTGCTTCAATTTCTCTATCAAAGTTTATAGTTCCATAACTTAAAGATTTGTAATAGGAAAAGAGGTGACATGTGACTCCAGCCCCTGCTTCATCTCGGTCTGATATCAGTGATCCATCAGTATAAATATGGAGCCATTCATGTTCTGGAAATCTAGTATGGATTGTCTTTAATGCCAATAATTTTAGAACACTAGTTGGAGTATCACTTTTCTTAACTTCTTCTTTCAGGAGTAAATAATATGTGATGTCTAATGTTTGTGTCGGATTGACTTTAGACATGAAGTTTTCCTTTGAATTAGGAAGGTGTACATTCTTCTTGATCTCTTGAATTTTGGAAAGAAAGCTCTCCTGAGCCTTTAGTGTATGTGTAAAATTTCGAAAGGTAGAACTGGAACTTAAAAATTCAATGCCGCAACTGGGATTTGAACCACAGACTTTCCGCTTACCGGGCGGATGCTTGTATGTTTAAAAAAAAAACCAACAGTAAGTTTGTTGGCATAAATAATTAATAGTGTAAAATTTCTCTTGTTCCATGTATTGAATGGGAGTCTATTCAACTTTTCGTGTTGAATAAGAGCCGCTTTTTCTATTTCATATTCAATGGGGTATTGGTTGGTTAGTATTTCCATAGCTGGTATTGGTGTGGTTTTGATAGCACCTGTAATTAATCTCAGACTTTGGTTTTGAAAGATTTGAATCTTTTTTGTGTTTGCTGTTACAAGAACTTTGCTGCAGTAAGTAAATAATGGCTTTATATATACATTGTATGTTATGTTAAGAGTTGTTCTGGAACATCCCCACTTCATTCCTGTTAGACGTTTTAACAGTGAAAGGCCTCTCTGCTCTTTGCATTACATTTTCTATTCGTTTGGTTTGTTATTGCTACAGGAACATTTCTGTATATGATGATCATAACATTAAATTAAGTACAGAGCATGTTGGTGTGTTTACAGGTAAACTTGGAACAGAAGAAAAAGGCAGAGGAAAATTTTAAAAAATGGCTTGCACAAAAAAATACAGAGTTACGGAAGAAAAAAGAACAAAAGCCATCTAATAGGTGAGTTAAACGTTGCTATCTTTAACATCTATGGGTCTGAGTGCAAGGAGTTTTCAAAGTAATGTTGCATAATAAAGAGAAAGAAATGGTTGTCTCATTACAATTGAAATAAAACTGATTAACTATCTTCCTTTCTTAGAAGTTTGAAAACAGTGTTGTTATAATCAATTTAATTTAAAAGGTGAGTGAATAATATTAAACAACACTTACATTTATAATTTTCTGGAATGCGTTTCAGAGGTTAACTTTCCTCTATTATCAACTGGACAGTAACTGGGTTTCCATGGTGCAGATGGCGATGCTACGGTTCAAGGAACTTGCTGAAAATCTTTCTGGGGAATGTCGAAATTAAACACTCGGTTTCTATTTTTTAAAATGAAGATTTGTTCCCATGTGGACATCTCTTGTTTTCCAGTTATGTGTTTGAGGAGTTACGGTTCTTGCTTTATGTGGTGATTTTTTGTCCAAAAGTGAAAAGCAACTGCTGATTTTTCCAATTGTTTGCTCTTGATGTTCCTAACGTGTTCCTTGGATCTAATTTCCAGTGTATGTTCAAACTCCGGCAGCGTAGATGACATATTTGCAATAGTTCCAAAAAGACACATCGGTGATGCATTAAAACTTCTAAACATCCAAGACAGAAGCCTAAATTTCACAGTGGAGGTGGAAAAAGATGATAAATTACCATTTTCAGTTCTAAAAATAATCAAAAACAAGGATAGACTAAATTTTGGCATTCACAGAAAACCAACGCAGATGGACAACTACATAAAAGCTAATAGTTACAATCCAAGAAGCCACAAACAAACAATCTTCAATAGTTTAGCACACAAATTGGTGAACATCCCTCTTCCAGCAGAAGAATACAAAACAGAATATTACAAAATAATTGAAGTAGCACAAAAAAATGGCTTCCCCAAAGAATTAGTAGATAAAAAAGTAAAACAAGCAGAATAGAAAGAAATTTAGAAATTAGATCTAAGAAACACGTTAGGAACATCAAGAGCAAACAATTGAAAAAATCAGCATTTGCCTTTCACTTTTGGACAAAAAATCATGACATAAAGCCAGAACCGGAACTCCTCAAACACATAAGCGGAAAACAATAGCTGTCCACATGGGAGCAAATCTTAATTTTAAAAAATAGAAACAGAGTATTTAATTTTGACATTCCCCAGAAAGATATTTTCAGCAAGTTGCTTGAACCATCACCAGAGGAAACATCAGAAGAAGCATCGCCATCTGCACCATGGAAACCCAGTCACTGTCTGGTTGATAATAGAGGAAAGTTAACCTCCGAAACATGTTCCAGAACATTATAAATGTAAGTGTTGTTTAATGTTATTATTTGAATCACCTTTTAAATTAAAAGTATTTAGTTTGGTACCTATATGTAGAGTGTAGACAGAGCTGTTATACTTCTCTGACGACGGGCCTTACGTTCAACTACTTCAATATTCCATTCCATTTAGCGACATCTACAATATGATGGGATAGGTAGCATGCCTCTAATGCTTGGATATATTCCATTTTCTTTCTTGCTTCCCAGTATAGTTCCGTTAGTGATCCAGAATCGTACAATGGGGAGATGATCCTTCTTTATTACAGAGTTCTCAATTAATATACATAATAGTTAGGGGTACTCTTTTTCACTTTAACCATAAAAGTAACAAATATTATACAAGTATTAAAGCAATTTCCCATTATCTATCTCAATTGTGTACTGTTAATCAATAAATCAATATTATTATTTTAGTGAATTTTAGCAATGCATACAGATTGAAGCAATTTATTTTGCAAGACATGCAAAATTCCAGCGATTTTGAATATACAAATTAGTTCTCACTTTCTTTTAAATTCAGTCCTGTGATTTTGTAATTAAAAAAAATAATAAAGTTAAACTGTCAAGTGCAAAAATAGTTTTTTTTTTTTAAAAAAAAATTAACGTCCTCCAAATATTGTGTAATATCGGACGAATGAATGAAACGAAATGGGTGAAATGATATTCAAATAAGCCCGAGGTCCATGGAGCGTACGTTACCCGACATTCGTCTTCTCAGGGTAGGGAAAACCTCAGGGAAAAAACCTTACCTGGATAACTTACCCTAAGCGAGATTCGAACTCGCGACCTCTTGAACGTGAGGCAGACACGCTAACCATCACGCTACCGAGACAGGCACAAAAATAGTGAAGTCAATGTGGAGAGGTACCGAGACGATTGATGAAAGAAAGCAATCTTGTAACATGTGCAATGATTCAGAGTACTGTAGTATGAATAACAAATAAGGCTAACACTACTGTTCTGTGTGCTTTGTGTAATGCTGGATGCCAAACAGAACAAGTGCTGGGGGAACATCTACATTATTGAGACACAGTTATCCTGTCTTCTACAGTTCATTATTATGCCCGGTTAAGCCATGAAGCCATGGACATTTTCACACATAAAGATAACTTCAATATTAAGGAAGAAACAAAGTTTGGCATCCAGCATTATACAAAGCATGCAAAAAACCTGACTGCAGACAAATTGAAGATGATATGCTATCAAGAGCTTCAGCCACAGTAAACGCCAGCTCATAGACACTGGAAGCAGCCCACACACAGGAGCTGAACCAATAAACAAGGACCAGACCAACCATCATATGCCCACATAAGCCATCAAGAGCTTCAGCCACAGTAAACACCAGCTCATAGACACTGTAGGCAGCCCCCACACAGGAGCTGAACCAATAAACAAGGACCAGACCAACCGTCATATGCCCACATATGCCATCAAGAGCTTCAGTCACAGTAAACACCAGCTCATAGACACTGGAAGCAGCCCTAGTCCCCACACAGGAGCTGAACCAATAAACAAGAACCAGACCAACCGCCATATGCCCACATATGCCATCAAGAGCTTCAGCCACAGTAAACACCAGCTCATAGACACTGGAAGCAGCCCCCACACAGGAGCTGAACCAATAAACAAGGACCAGACCAACCGTCATATGCCCACATATGCCATCAAGAGCTTCAGTCACAGTAAACACCAGCTCATAGACACTGGAAGCAGCCCTCACACAGGAGCTGAACCAATAAACAAGGTCCAGACCAACCGTCATATGCCCACATATGCCATAAAGAGCTTCAGTCACAGTAAACACCAGCTCATAGACACTGGAAGTAGCCCTCACACAGGAGCTGAACCAATAAACAAGGACCAGACCAACCGTCATATGCCCACATATGCCATCAAGAGCTTCAGTCATAGTAAACACCAGCTCATAGACACTGGAAGTAGCCCTCACACAGGAGCTGAACCAATAAACAAGGAGCAGACCAACCGTCATATGCCCACATATGCCATAAAGAGCTTCAGTCACAGTAAACACCAGCTCATAGACACTGGAAGTAGCCCTCACACAGGAGCTGAACCAATAAACAAGGACCAGACCAACCGTCATATGCCCACATATGCCATAAAGAGCTTCAGTCATAGTAAACACCAGCTCATAGACACTGGAAGTAGCCCCCACACAGGAGCTGAACCAATAAACAAGGACCAGAACAACCGTCATATGCCCACATATGCCATCAAGAGCTTCAGCCACAGTAAACACCAGCTCATAGAGACTGGAAGTAGCCCCCACACAGGAGCTGAACCAATAAACAAGGACCAGACCAACCGTCATATGCCCACATATGCCATCAAGAGCTTCAGCCACAGTAAACACCAGCTCATAGACACTGGAAGCAGCCCCCACACAGGAGCTGAACCAATAAACAAGGAGCAGACCAACCGTCATATGCCCACATATGCTGTCAAGAGCTTCAGTCACAGTAAACACCAGCTCATAGACACTGGAAGTAGCCCTAGTCCCCACACAGGAGCTGAACCAATAAACAAGGACCAGACCAACCGTCATATGTCCACATATGCCATCAAGAGCTTCAGCCACAGTAAACACCAGCTCATAGACACTGGAAGTAGCCCCCACACAGGAGGTGAACCAATAAACAAGGACCAGACCCGTCATATGCCCACATATGCCATCAAGAGCTTCAGTCACAGTAAACACCAGCTCATAGACACTGGAAGTAGCCCCCACACAGGAGCTGAACCAATAAACAAGGACCAGACCCGTCATATGCCCACATATGCCATCAAGAGCTTCAGTCACAGTAAACACCAGCTCATAGACACTGGAAGTAGTCCCCACACAGGAGCTGAACCAATAAACAAGGACCAGACCCGTCATATGCCCACATGTGCCATCAAGAGCTTCAGCCACAGTAAACACCAGCTCATAGACACTGGAAGTAGCCCCCACACAGGAGCTGAACCAATAAACAAGGACCAGACCCGTCATATGCCCACATATGCCATCAAGAGCTTCAGCCACAGTAAACACCAGCTCATAGACACTGGAAGCAGCCCTAGTCCCCACACAGGAGATGAACCAATAAACAAGGACCAGACCCGTCATATGCCCACATATGCCATCAAGAGCTTCAGTCACAGTAAACACCAGCTCATAGACACTGGAAGCAGCCCTAGTCCCCACACAGGAGATGAACCAATAAACAAGGACCAGACCCGTCATATGCCCACATATGCTGTGAAGAGCTTCAGCCACAGTAAACACCAGCTCATAGACACTGGAAGCAGCCCCCACACAGGAGCTGAACCAATAAACAAGGACCAGACCCGTCATATGCCCACATATGCCATCAAGAGCTTCAGCCACAGTAAACACCAGCTCATAGACACTGGAAGCAGCCCTAGTCCCCACACAGGAGATGAACCAATAAACAAGGACCAGACCCGTCATATGCCCACATATGCCATCAAGAGCTTCAGTCACAGTAAACACCAGCTCATAGACACTGGAAGTAGTCCCCACACAGGAGCTGAACCAATAAACAAGGACCAGACCCATCATATGCCCACATATGCCATCAAGAGCTTCAGCCACAGTAAACACCAGCTCATAGACACTGGAAGTAGTCCCCACACAGGAGCTGAACCAATAAACAAGGACCAGACCCGTCATATGCCCACATATGCCATCAAGAGCTTCAGCCACAGTAAACACCAGCTCATAGACACTGGAAGTAGCCCCCACACAGGAGCTGAACCAATAAACAAAGACCAGACCCGTCATATGCCCACATATGCCATCAAGAGCTTCAGCCACAGTAAACACCAGCTCATAGACACTGGAAGCAGCCCTAGTCCCCACACAGGAGATGAACCAATAAACAAGGACCAGACCCGTCATATGCCCACATATGCCATCAAGAGCTTCAGTCACAGTAAACACCAGCTCATAGACACTGGAAGCAGCCCTAGTCCCCACACAGGAGATGAACCAATAAACAAGGACCAGACCCGTCATATGCCCACATATGCTGTGAAGAGCTTCAGCCACAGTAAACACCAGCTCATAGACACTGGAAGCAGCCCCCACACAGGAGCTGAACCAATAAACAAGGACCAGACCCGTCATATGCCCACATATGCCATCAAGAGCTTCAGCCACAGTAAACACCAGCTCATAGACACTGGAAGCAGCCCTAGTCCCCACACAGGAGATGAACCAATAAACAAGGACCAGACCCGTCATATGCCCACATATGCCATCAAGAGCTTCAGTCACAGTAAACACCAGCTCATAGACACTGGAAGTAGTCCCCACACAGGAGCTGAACCAATAAACAAGGACCAGACCCGTCATATGCCCACATATGCCATCAAGAGCTTCAGTCACAGTAAACACCAGCTCATAGACACTGGAAGTAGCCCCCACACAGGAGCTGAACCAATAAACAAGGACCAGACCCGTCATATGCCCACATATGCCATCAAGAGCTTCAGTCACAGTAAACACCAGCTCATAGACACTGGAAGTAGTCCCCACACAGGAGCTGAACCAATAAACAAGGACCAGACCCGTCATATGCCCACATGTGCCATCAAGAGCTTCAGCCACAGTAAACACCAGCTCATAGACACTGGAAGTAGCCCCCACACAGGAGCTGAACCAATAAACAAGGACCAGACCCGTCATATGCCCACATATGCCATCAAGAGCTTCAGCCACAGTAAACACCAGCTCATAGACACTGGAAGTAGCCCTAGCCCCCACACAGGAGCTGAACCAATAAACAAGGACCAGACCCGTCATATGCCCACATATGCCATCAAGAGCTTCAGTCACAGTAAACACCAGCTCATAGACACTGGAAGCAGCCCCCACACAGGAGCTGAACCAATAAACAAGGACCAGACCCGTCATATGCCCACATATGCCATCAAGAGCTTCAGCCACAGTAAACACCAGCTCATAGACACTGGAAGTAGCCCTAGTCCCCACACAGGAGCTGGACCAATAAACAAGGACCAGACCCGTCATATGCCCACATATGCCATCAAGAGCTTCAGCCACAGTAAACACCAGCTCATAGACACTGGAAGTAGCCCTAGCCCCCACACAGGAGCTGAACCAATAAACAAGGACCAGACCCGTCATATGCCCACATATGCTGTCAAGAGCTTCAGTCACAGTAAACACCAGCTCATAGACACTGGAAGTAGCCCTAGTCCCCACACAGGAGCTGAACCAATTAACAAGGACCAGACCCGTCATATGCCCACATATGCCATCAAGAGCTTCAGCCACAGTAAACACCAGCTCATAGACACTGGAAGTAGCCCCCACACAGAAGCTGAACCAATAAACAAGGACCAGACCAACCGTCATATGCCCACATATGCCATCAAGAGCTTCAGTCACAGTAAACACCAGCTCATAGACACTGGAAGTAGCCCCCACACAGAAGCTGAACCAATAAACAAGGACCAGACCAACCGTCATATGCCCACATATGCCATCAAGAGCTTCAGCCACAGTAAACACCAGCTCATAGACACTGGAAGTAGCCCCCACACAGAAGCTGAACCAATAAACAAGGACCAGACCCGTCATATGCCCACATATGCCATCAAGAGCTTCAGTCACAGTAAACACCAGCTCATAGACACTGGAAGTAGCCCCCACACAGAAGCTGAACCAATAAACAAGGACCAGACCAACCGTCATATGCCCACATATGCCATCAAGAGCTTCAGCCACAGTAAACACCAGCTCATAGACACTGGAAGCAGCCCCCACACAGAAGCTGAACCAATAAACAAGGACCAGACCCGTCATATGCCCGCATATGCCATCAAGAGCTTCAGCCACAGTAAACACCAGCTCATAGACACTGGAAGCAGCCCTAGTCCCCACACAGGAGCTGAACCAATAAACAAGGACCAGACCCGTCATATGCCCACATATGCCATCAAGAGCTTCAGTCACAGTAAACACCAGCTCAAAGACACTGGAAGCAGCCCTAGTCCCCACACAGGAGCTGAACCAATAAACAAGGAGCAGACCAACCGTCATATGCCCACATATGCCATCAAGAGCTTCAGCCACAGTAAACACCAGCTCATAGACACTGGAAGCAGCCCCCACACGGGAGCTGAACCAATAAACAAGGAGCAGACCAACCGTCATATGCCCACATATGCCATCAAGAGCTTCAGCCACAGTAAACACCAGCTCATAGACACTGGAAGCAGCCCCCACACGGGAGCTGAACCAATAAACAAGGACCAGACCAACCGTCATATGCCCACATATGCCATCAAGAGCTTCAGTCACAGTAAACACCAGCTCATAGACACTGGAAGTAGCCCTCACACAGGAGCTGAACCAATAAACAAGGACCAGACCCGTCATATGCCCACATATGCCATCAAGAGCTTCAGCCACAGTAAACACCAGCTCATAGACACTGGAAGTAGCCCCCACACAGAAGCTGAACCAATAAACAAGGACCAGACCCGTCATATGCCCACATATGCCATCAAGAGCTTCAGCCACAGTAAACACCAGCTCATAGACACTGGAAGCAGCCCCCACACGGGAGCTGAACCAATAAACAAGGACCAGACCAACCGTCATATGCCCACATATGCCATCAAGAGCTTCAGCCACAGTAAACACCAGCTCATGGACACTGGAAGCAGCCCTAGTCCCCACACAGGGGCTGAACCAATAAACAAGGACCAGACCAACCGTCATGCGCCCACACATGCTGAGCATATAAAACCTGAGAAACCAAGTGGATATCAGTTGCTGGGATTTTAAAAAAATTAAAATTGTTTTGTTGTTTAACGACGCTGTCAATTGCCAGGATCACATCAGCGTCGTCGGTGTGCCGGAATTTTGTCCCGCAGGAGTTCTTTTACATGCCAGTAAATCTACTGACATGGAGCTGTCGTTTTTAAGCACAGTTAAAAACCATCGGTCTGGGCTGGATATGAACCCGCGACCTTGGGAACATTAGGCCAGCGTCTAACCAACTGAGCCACCCAGACCGACAGTTGCTGAGAGTGATAAAGTACTACGGTCACACCACTGCAACTTCAAACGAAACACCTGGAAGGAGAAGACCACGGCCCATGACATAATGCACAATGGTGAAAAAACATGCCAACGTTTCATGAAGAAATGCACTACTAGACAAAGAGATTGGCAACAACAAATCACAGAAACGTGGGTAATGAATCAGAAGTGTGGTGTAACACTGAGAGACAGAATATGTTGTCAGACCCCGAAAAGATAGCAATTATGTAAATATTGTTCATTTTTCATGTTGGTAAGGATTTGCTAAGTACTAAGAGTGTATTACCATTGTTGTAGTGTTAAAAGTAATAATTGTTTTATTACATCATTAATGTTAAATATCATGTTCAAATTTAATATGTATAATTATAAAAATCTTTTTGTATTTAATATTAAATGTGTAGGGAGGATAGATAGAGATTACTTCCTTAACATTCCGGGAACTATTTTGGGATGATTTCATAGATTACGATGTGGGAAATGGACATATACGCGTATGAAGAAGCATCTAGATTTTAGTTAGTTAGCGTCGTAGCATCCACAGAGAAAGGACATGTTTTGTGACACGCAGATGTGGACACTAAAAGTTATGTAAAACAATTAATAATGAGAAGAAACCATTAAGGAAGTAGTTTAATGTGCAACAAAAGTTTTGAAGTGTTACGCGTGTAATATACTCAACGAGAAAGGTGCAAATAAAAGTGTTATAGAGAAGTTAAATCCTGTGTTTGCATTATTTCACCCTGTACCACGACCCAAGATAGTAAAAGACTCTCATAGCTCAACCCAAGCATCCTATTATTAAAAACAGCACCAACCGAAACAGTGGAATATCACCACAAACTAAATACTGGAGTAATGTAAACAAAGGAGACATAACACTAGAAGAAAGTGTTACAAAGTGAAGGTTTTCTTTGTCCTCATTCCTTACGGCTGTTATCATTCATGGAAATTTGAATTTAAAATAACGTTGAAATCATCTGTCACATGTAACTCCTTATAAGACTGTGCATTTGTTTTATAAACGTACATAATGAAATATATTCCCATTTAAGTTTATTTACGTGCTGCACAACTGCATAAGCTGAGATTTCATAGTTATTTCAGGTGATGTGATTCATGAATCAATTTGTTTCATCCTAATACAAAATGGCACATGTGCAAGTTGCCCAAGAATAGTTTCCCACCTTACTGGTCATCTATGTACACGTATTGCTAGAAGTTATCGTCTTTCTAATGTGACACACAATTGCAACACCCTACAACTGCTGGCTACTTTCATTTGTCACGCATTGGCGCCCTGCGTTATGTGATCCCAAAACCCGTATTCAGCAACTACCAACCAGCTGTGAAAGTTTATGTAATTTGATCAATAATTATTTATGTAACTACTGATTGTGACATGAGTGTATATTTAGTGCATGAGTGTCACAAAGAAAATATACAATGTTTTGTTGTTTTAGTATTAAAATATGTAAAAATAATTAAGGAAATATTGAAGCTATTAACAGTGAAGCAACAGAATCCATAATAATTAACAAATTTGTATGATATAATATGGTTGTTGTTTGTACAGTTCTAGAGGAAAGTGATGAAACTATTGAAAACATGGATTGTATTTCCCTTGACACTTTGAACAAAGTGCTGAGAGTTTATTAATTCCACAAAAGTCAAAAGATGTTACGAACAAAACATGAAAAGTTTTGTGAATGGAAAAGCGATTTCAGGTTTTATTACAAGCACATTGGAGAAAATTATATTGTGGTAATGATGACCTCATTGCTGTGTTGTTGCCTTGCTAATTACATGATACAGGGTAATCTCACACGATGTATGTTCATAATTTGGTGCAAGTTGTTGAAATGAAACGCAGACTGCAGTTTTGTGATGCATGTATCACATCCTCAGGGCTACTCTTGTTTACACCAGCCACTTGTACATGTTAGCAACCTCTGAAAGGAAAACAAATTCGTTAATAGAATCAGTCAGCGGTATTTCTGATTTGAATGTGGTGAAGATAAGTGAAGCTTATAGTCTCTAAGATATTTGTGGAAAACTAAGATGAGGCTCAACTTTTGCTTTAAATTGAAGCATTTATTTAATCTGCATGTAGTTGAGAACATCTGTGACCTTTTACTTTAGTAAGTGCACTTCCTTTATCCCCCCCCCAAGTTGGCAACTGTGAATGCTTCTGTTAGCTTAAATTGTAGCTCATTATTGTCATTTTGTAAAGTGTTGGCAGCACTGGAGTGAAACCTCTGACGACATCGGAACCAAATGATGCTTTCATTTACTGGAAGAAACAGAAGGATAAGATCCTCAGGCAGAAGAAACTCAGTGAAGAAGAGAATGAAGGAAAGAGTAAACCAAAAGAAAGTGACAAGGAAGCTGAGAAGGTAACTCTCATGAATATTTCAAATAACTAGACCAGTTTGATATCCTAAGTAGCACTTCCACTATTTTTCATATAAATTTGCTGTTTTTAATAGTTTAACTACGGGGTGCACTCAGCCTCGTTAGGTCCCAGGGGACCAATTGAGGAACTACTTGATGGAGAAGTAGCGACCCCAGGTCTAGAAGACAGCATAACTGGCCTGGAGGGCTTGGGGCGCTGACCACCTGTAGTGGGCAGAGGTGGGGGACGCAGCGGCTGGGCGATAGGCCTTGGCCCTTCGTGGGCTGTCGCGCCGGGGTTTAGTTAGTTAGTTAGTAATAGTTTAACTTATAGGTTAATAAAGAATAGTTTAACATACATTATCAACACTGTGGTAATTAATGGTCTGAATAGACATTTAATAAAAGATTATCATAATTTTAAAAAGTTTACTTACCATCCTTGAACTAATAACAATTTTAGAACATTTTTAAAGAACATGTAATAGTTTGAGAGGTAGAACTGGAACTTAAAAATTCAATGCCACAACTGGGATTTGAACCACAGACCTTCCGCTTACCGGGCGGATGCTCTACCACTGAGCTGTTGTGACAAACTGCCAGAATGGCATTAAATTCTCAAACCAGTTCGTATTTCTCCTGGTAAACCACAAAGGCAGTCTCACATCAGAGACAATTACCCCAATGGTGACTTATTATTGCAAGTACTTTATATCCCAGGATTAAATAACCTTCACATGGTAATTATTATTTATTTATGCCAACAAACTTACTGTTGGTGTTTTTAAACACACAAGCCGTGTGTGGGCAAAGTTTAAGAGGTAGAACTGGAACTTAAAAATTCAATGCCACAACTGGGATTTGAACCACAGACCTTCTGCTTACCGGGCGGCTGCTCTACCACTGAGCAATTGTGACAAACTGCCAGAATGGCATTAAATTCTCAAACCAGTTCGTATTTCTCCACTCAAACTTTGCCCACACACGGCTTGTGTGTTTAAAAACACCAACAGTAAGTTTGTTGGCATAAATAAATAATATTAAAAAGTGTTGTGCTGAGCACTGCACCTTGTGGTAAGCCACGGTGTACTTGTTTATATTTAGATATATTTCTTCCATATCTGGTTGCAATAAAGCGTTGTGTTAGGAAATGACATAGCCATGAAAACATTAGACCTTGTATCTCTATTTGTTTTACTTTCTTTAGTAGTTTTGTTCTGCATATAGAATCATATGCACTTTGGAAATCAATAAAAACTGGTAAATTATCTTCTTTTCTATTGAAGGAGTCTTTGATTTCTTGACTGAGAAGTAAGACTTGTTCATTTGTAGAGTGGAACTCTCTGAATCCAGCTTGACATGGGGATATTAAATTTTGTGATTCTAGAAACCAATTTAACCTATTTGACACCATTCTTTCCATCACTTTAGCTATTATGTATTGTATTGTATTGTTTTTTTGTCACATAATGTTTACATGGTGAGCCTAAGCTGGTAAACTGGTGATTCGTCAAGATATAAAAACAGATTTAGGATAAAAGAGAAAACTAATTCTAATGTATGGTATACAAGGTATTCTTTATACAATATAAATTGTCAATTACAACTAATTAAATTACAACTTATAGTATTGTGTCATCCATATATTCTTGTACGGAGTAATACGTCTTATCTGATAACAACTCTTTTACACTTTTATTAAACAATTTTTGAGTCTTTATGTCTCTGAATCGTTGAGGCAGTTTATTATATATTTTTATGTCCATGTAATAGGGTGTTTTTTCATATAGAGTTAGTCTATGCATAGGGTATTTTATGCTGGACCCTTTCCGAGTGCTGTAATGTTGATTTTGCATAAATTTGTCATAATTTTTGTATACATAGGTAAGTAACTCTAAAATATATACCGAGGGCATTGTTAGAATTTTTAATTTTTTAAATAATGGTTTGCATGAATCTTTAAAGCTAGCATGTAACATTATGTGAATTATCTTTTTTTGAATTTTGAAAACTGTTTCCCATCCAGATGCGTTTCCCCACAATATTATACCATAGGCCAAAATTGAATAAAAATAGCTATAATACACAATTTTTTTGGTTTCTATGTTCATTATATGTGTCAGACATAACATATTATAGCAGGCTGAGTTCAATTTCTTGGTTACATGTTCAATATGAATATTCCATTTTAAATGTTTATCTATGTGCATTCCTAATATCTTAGTATAACCTTTTGTTATAGTACTATTATTATTATTATTATTATTATTATTATTATTATTATTATTATTATTATTATTATTATTATTATTATTATTATCTAAGTTATCTTGTTTCAGATTAGCAGAAGTTTTAAATTGTATACTGCTAGTTTTTGTCCTATTTAAGCTCATACCATTATCAGTGAACCATTTATTTAAGTTATTTAATGTGTTACTAACATCATTTTGCAAACTATAACTTGTATTTTGTAAAACAACTGATGTGTCATCTACATACAATATTAGATTCCCACTTATACTTTGAGGTAAATCGTTAGTGTACAGTATATAAAGCAAAGGACCTAGCACTGAGCCTTGCGGTACACCACTGGTATTTGTTAGCCATTTTGATTTATAAATTCCAGAGCTACATTTAGTAATTACTCTTTGTTTGCGATTGGACAGGTATGAATGAAACCACTTTAAGTTTTGATCTGTTATATTATAATATTCAAGTTTTTTTAAAAGAATTTGATGACTTACGCAGTCAAAAGCCTTCGAAATGTCACACATTACTGCGGCAGTATTTTTTTGTAAATCTAAATTTAGTGCTATTTCATTTACCATTGTGGTTACGGCAGTAATTGTTGATAAATTTTTCCTAAAACCATGTTGGCAATCATTTAATATTTTATTTTTTTCCAAAAAGTCTTTTAGTCTAACATATACTAATTTTTCTAATATTATTGAGAAACTTCTTAGGACAGATATTGGGCGGTAGTTTTTTTGCTCATATGTACCACCTTTGTGCAAAGGAGTAATTAATGCATATTTCATCCTTTCTGGAAAAACGCCATAATGAAAGGATTGATTGAATATTTTTGCAAGTGGTTCACTTATACTATTCACAATTATTTTTACAAACCTAGGAGGAAGATCATCCCATCCACTAGAATTTTTTGATTTCAAGGTTGAAGTAATATTTTTTATGTCACTCGTTGTTACATATCCAAGATCAAACACCTGTGGGTTGGGGATACTCTTTTGCATATTCTTAAGTGCGTGAGTCATGCATGGGGGTGTTTTCCGAGTCACATTTGGAATTTTTATAAAATATTTATTCAAAGATTGCACCATATCTACTGTAATATTATTACTTGATGATTTGCTTTGTTGCTTACTTCTTAGCCCTAATTCAGATTTAATTAATTGCCATGTGGCTTTGCTTTTATTATGAGCTTCTTTTATATGTTTTTCAGTAGCCATTTGTTTGGCTTTTCTTATAACTTTTTTATAAATTTTACTATAACACAAATAATAGTTTTTTAACTGTAAGTTATTTGATTCTTTGGTAAGTCTGTACAATAACCTTTTCCTTGCACTTGATACTCTGATACCTGGGGTACGCCAATTTAGCGAGAAATTTTTATATTTTTGTTTGCATACTCTTATAGGAAAACATTGATTATAAACGAGAAAGAATTGATTTAAGAATGTATTGTAATTTTCATCAACAGTTCGTGATATATCAAAGTGCCAACTTATATCTGAAATCTGATTTTTAAAATATGTTATGTTTTCATCACTAAATAATCGCTTTGTTTTATATACGAGTATTTCATTTTTTCCATTTTTTGTGCGTTCATTCGGAAGAGCAATAAATAATGCCTTATGATCAGAGAGACCAGTTTCGACTGTTCTGCAATTTCCACTTTCATATGAAGTATTAGTAATTATATTGTCAGTGCAAGTATTAGATGTGTTGGTTACTCTAGTTGGTTCTCTACATTGAGAATTTGTTTACCATTCCCTTCTTTAATAAACAATGTGAACCTAGCATATCTATATTGCTATCAGTTGCTATTATAATCTGTTTACCTTTTTCTTTGTGTAATTTTATTAACAGATTTTCAAATTTTTTTAAAAAGACTTCAAAGGTGGTGTAGTAGGGCACTCTATATATAGAGATAGCAATGATCTTTAGTTCAATTACAGATATTTCAAATACATGCTCTTCTTGATATATTTTTAGATCTTCTCTTATTTTTATTGTTACATTTGTATATAAACAACTTTTCACTAATATGCATGAACCTCCCCGCTGTCCTGTTTTCCTAGAGTAATAGTCAGCTATATTATACCCTTGAAGTTTGTTAAGTAATTTAATCTCTGAATTTCTTAACCAGTGTTCATTTAAACATATGACCAAGGTATTTGTGAAATGTAATTCTTCCAGAAAATTTTCCAATAATTCAAATTTTGCTTTTATTCCCTGTATATTGAGATGCATTAACCAATTGGTCTGTGAACATTGCTTGCTCTTTACATTATTTGGTGTATGCTTTGAATTACTAACCTGCTGAAATGTTTTTACATCATCTGACTTCCTCGCCAGTTTACCTGTTGTTTACATATTATATTTACAATATCTTTTATGGCTTCACTCAATTTGTATGAACCCTTTCTATTTAAATGCAAGCCATCTTTTCCTATACACCACTCATTTAGCTTTTTGTCCAAATTCACAAACACAGATTTTAAAGCTTGACAGGCCCATCTTATATTTTCATTAACTCTGTGTATATAGTTGCTAGGCACATCAAACCTTCTAACTACACTATTTACAGCGATGGTAGCATTTGGAAAACGTTCTTTAGTAGAGAGAATAAGGTTGTAGACCTCACCAAGAACTTCTTCTGGGCTATGTGAGGATTTTAGGTTATTTGTTCCCACATGGAGCACTACCACTTTAACTTTTTCGGGATTACTCGTTAATTTAGCGTCACTTAGCATTCCACACATTTGTTGAGCATTTATTCCTCTAAATGATACCACTTTTGCACTCTCCACACTCACGTGTTTTATCATGGAATCACCAAGCACTAACACCTTGTTTTGATCACTTTCTGTGTTCTTGTTTTCCATCCTTTGCGCTGTGAGGTTAGGGTTCCTCCATTTAAATTTGGAGACATTGTGGTCTTTTGATCTCTCTTGTAAACCAGTCTCCGGTAATTTTATTTGGTGCTCATTATGTTGTAGTCGACTCAATACTTCGTATTTATTTGAGATTTCAATTTGTGGCAACTTACCAGCTATGACTGGCCGAGATTTCCTACTGTTTCTCATTTCCATGAATTCCATGCTTGATTTTTCCGTTTTTCCTTCCATTGATGCCGTTTCCTTTTGTGCATTTTTTAGTTGCAGAGCTGTTTTCAACTCGTCATTCTCTTTTTGTAGTGTTCTTATCTCTTCTTGTGACCGTTGTAGATGCTAGTAAGAGCTATTGGTCTATAATTTTTTATTTCTGATGCTGTTTTATCTTTCTTCAAGAGTGGGACAATTATTGCCTTTCGCCATTCAGCAGGTACAGTGGTGTTCCAGGATAGATTGTAGAGTTTTAGTAGTTGTTGTTTTGCTGTTTTTCCAAGGTTTTTTATGAACTCTGGATGTATGTGATCTGGTCCAGGAGACTTTTTGTTTTTTAGATTATTTATTGCAATGTTCATTTCTTGCATATTAAAATTTTGAAAAAAGATATTGTATTGAGTGTTAGGATCACATTCTCTTTCTTGTTTCAAATCTTTCTTAAATTCTTTATGTTCCTTTTTATTATTTCTTGTTACTTTATGTGAATTAGCATAATATTTATTGAATGTTTCGGCTATGACTGCATCATTTACTAATATTTTATTGTTGTGTATGATAGGTGTGCTGTTGTTTTCCTTCCTACCCTTGACATTTTTTATGAACTTATGAGCTTTGTTACCATCTGTCCTATAATCCATTTTTTCTAAGAAATTATTTAAGTGATTCTTTTTAGCAGTATTAATTTCTTTTTTTTAGTGAGGCACATTTCTTCCGCCATATTTGTGTATCCGATATGTTTTCTGTTTGTTCAGCTGTATTTCTAGCTATATCCCTTTGCTTTTTCAGTTCTTCTAACTGGGGGTTCCAAAAGGGTTTGAAATTTTTAATTCTTCCACGAGGAATATGTTTTTTTGTGGTTTCTAGGATGACTTTACAGAAATTTTTGTTCATATGATCTGGTTGGTCACGCAGTGTGAGTTTGTTTGTTCTTTAAATTTATGTTCCAGTTCAGTTTTATATTTGTTCCAATCTGCTTTTTTGAAGTTCCAATACAGATTCGTGTGACATTGACTGTTATTTACATTCTCTAGTTTTATATCAGCAATTACTGCTCTAATTTTTGAAACAATATCTGTTGTAGCTAACAAGAGGTCTGGGTTACTGCCTGCTCCAGATTAATGTATGAAGGTTGTGCGATCTTCTTTACTATAAATCAGTTCAAAGGTAGTGGTATTAAAAAATTCTTCCACTATCTGCCCTGTAGAATCCACTTTTTCATTAACCCCATCTTTTGGAATGGGCATTGAAATCCCCAATTACGATTGTTTTATTTAATTGGTCAATAACTGAGAGATCTGGTTCATTCCTGGGAGGATTGTAAATACTGTATAAATGTTGCCAAAAAATATTGACAAAGACAGCATAGCCAAACGAAAAACTTTACGTACTCAGGAAGTGCATGAAATTGTGCTTAGTAAGGTACATTTACCAATTAAAGGATTATGCAGTTGATGGTGTTGCTGAAAAACATGGTCGCAAAATTGTTTGGTTTTGCCCTTTCCTATTGTACTCCGATTTAATTAATTTGGGCCGAACTAAAGGCTTCCATTGTGCGAAACAAAGATTTTGTAATAAAGCTACATCAATAAAAAGCTGAAAACTGAAAAAGCAGTTACTGTTGCAAAGGGTGTAATAAATGCAACATGGGAAAATGGAGTTTTAGAAGAAGGATAGAACAGTGTCATTTCCGCGGGTAATTCCAGCAACAACAGCAACAATGCAAGCGATTCAGATATCAGCGGCATTTCCCATTACAATATTCCACAGGTATGTTTCTTTTGTTAACATTAATCGTTACAGTGATATAATACTTCCATACTCCATCCTTTGCATGTAGATGAACTATTTTACTATTGTTTTCACATACGAATATAAATGATACCTGCGCTATATTCCAAATGCAATCCGTCTTCTTACACATAATGTTCACGCGCTCCATGTGGTGCAATAAGCAGCAACGTCGCCTCTCTTTCACCGCCAACTGTCAATACCTTTCTTGTTTGGCATCGATAATACCTTTGATTGTGGTGAATCGTATGTAGGTCAAACAGGCAGATCTATCAAACAAGGAAAAAGGAACATATAAGATACATGAAACTCTCTCAATCACAAAAATTTGCCATCACGGAACATGCAGAAAACACCGACCACCACATTCACTTTGACAATTTAAACATTTTAGCATTTTGTGACAATTTCTCTCAAAGAATAGAGAGGGAAAGCATAGAAATACTTAAGGAAAAGAGCAATCTGAACCGTGACATGGTCAAAGTGCTGAATATGATATGGAAGAGACGACCTCCTATTGGAGAAGGAACCAAGTGGGAGGGGACAGTGAGGTTTGCAGTTGCCCCAAGAGGACACGGCCTGAAGTAATGCACAAAGGCCGTGGAAGTAAGTGTACATAATTATTCATATAAGGTGGTTTTTTTTAACAGCGTTTCCAGATGTGGAAGAAGAAGTCTGATGAAGCTCTGAAAGCAAAGCTCCTACAAGAGAAGAGAAAAGAAAGTGAGAGGGAGGAAAAGAAGAAGAGAGAGGAGGAAGAAAGGAAAAGAGAGGCTGTAGCAGCGTTCCTGGCATGGAAGAAAGCTAAAGATGAACAGCTGAGAAGAGAAGTTGCACAAAGGAAGTAAGTTATGTTGATCCAACTGTTCTTGTATTTGAGACGTAGAATCAGGACTGGGATTTGAACCATAGACCTTCTGCTTCACGCACAGCTGCTCTAACCTCTGAACTACCGTAACAACTTCAGATACTGGCTGTGGCATTGAATTTTTCAGTTCTGATTCTCCATCTCAAACATTGCCTATGCACAGTTCGTGTGTTCAAAATCACCAGCAGCAAGTTGGTTGGCATGAAGGAATTATGCTCTTGCATCTATTTATGTAACCTCTTGAGGGACATCGACGTGAAATCACGTCCATTTAAAATGATGGATGAGCGATATGGGCGTCCTGTGTGTTTAAGCATTTAACCCTTATTTATCCCTTATCCAACTCAACTTATTATAATTTTCCCTTTATGAAACATTTTAGTAAGGTCTATATACTTTATTGGCTTACCTTAATATGTTCGTTCTGCAGTGATTTACCTCAAAACAGGGATAAACACACAAGGGTACGTACATCTCCACATTCGCGTATTCCCTTCTTGCGGCACACAAAACACTTTGGAGATGGGCGGGACTTCTTTGCTGTTGGTGGTATCCTTTTAGGATAATGTTTTCCTTGAAGTCTGAGGGGCGCAGGGGTTTTGGATTTTCAACCCCCAACGTGGTATTGTTCAATTAGGCTGCGAGCTATTTATAGTCGGTAGTCAAGGTCGGTCATTGTACTGTGTGGGTTTAGAGAGCTGTCCAAATCCCCAAACAATTGTATATGGTTATATCCAGTTGGTGCAAAAACACCTTTTTATACCACTTCTCCCTTCAGGTACAAGCAGGAAAGAATACGCATGTATTTCAACAAAGAAAGACACAGACTCTACTAAGTTACGAAACTCGCGTAAGCAAAAGTTGCAATGTTGATCTATTCTGATGACTCAAGAGATCACGGATACAGTAGCGCTTTATTACACAGTATGCTGACGCATAAGCCACACATACAATGGTTGTTTCTTTACTCTTTCTTTCCGAGAACTTATATTAGATGCGTTCGACAGAGCAAAGTTGACTTTTCACCACAGTGAAACAAAATTGTGCCATTTCAACGTTTTGTAAATACAACTCAACTTTGCTGATGACGTACATTTATACTGCAAATAACGAGTTTTATACCAGTTTTTGTTTCATTAAAATAACTTAATATTTACACCAGTTTTTGTTTCATTAAAATAACTTAATATTTACACAAAATACAGCTGTGTATATACGAAGCACTTTTAGCGCACTTAACAATTTAAATGCTAGCAGTTCTCGGCTCGCGGATGTTTTAAATGGCCATCGCTCAAGAGGTTAAGACTGTCTTATCAGAACCATACAATATTAAAACGATAACGTAGTGATTTTGTATAATTATTATAGAATATTTATTTGTAGTGAAGATGATAGACAAGTGTTAAAGCTGCTCTCCTTAACACCATGAACTGTTGAACCAATACACATAAACATTGCTGGATATATCACTGTGCCAAGAAACATGTCCACTTAGTTGTATCACAGTGTATTATCTAGTTGACAAGATGTGTGTATGTGAGTTAGAGGTGCAATTCCCAGTGCAAGATTAGATGTAGGAGAGTCCAAATCTGGCTCACTGAATGGCAGCAAACAAACTAGGCCCTTTAAAGTGAATGATACTTTTAACAAATCAAATCTGGGTGGCTCAGTTGGTTAGATGCTGGCCCACTGATCCCAGAGTGTGTCCAGCCGTTGTCAGGGAAGTGACAACGAGAGTGGAGTTGATCCAAGTTCCTGTCATCTGGGTGGCTCAGTTGGTTAGATGCTGGCCTACTGATCCCAGAGTATGGCCAGCCGTAGTCGGGGAAGTGACAAGGAGAATGGAGTTGATCCAAGTTCCTGTCATTTGGGTGGTTCAGTTGGTTAGATGCTGGCCTACTGATCCCAGAGTATGGCCAGCCCTAGTCAGGGAAGTGACAAGGAGAATGGAGATGATCCAAGTTCCTGTCATTTGGGTGGTTCAGTTGGTTAGATGCTGGCCTACTGATCCCAGAGTATGGCCAGCCCTAGTCGGGGAAGTGACAAGGAGAATGGAGTTGATCCAAGTTCCTGTCATTTGGGTGGTTCAGTTGGTTAGATGCTGGCCTACTGATCCCAGAGTATGGCCAGCCCTAGTCGGGGAAGTGACAAGGAGAGTGGAGTTGATCCAAGTTCCTGTCATTTGGGTGGTTCAGTTGGTTAGATGCTGGCCTACTGATCCCAGAGTATGGCCAGCCCTAGTCGGGGAAGTGACAAGGAGAATGGAGTTGATCCAAGTTCCTGTCGTCTGGGTGGTTCAGTTGGTTAGATGCTGGCCTACTGATCCCAGAGTATGGCCAGCCCTAGTCGGGGAAGTGACAAGGAGAATGGAGTTGATCCAAGTTCCTGTCATTTGTGTGGTTTAGTTGGTTAGATGCTGGCCCACTGATCCCAGAGTATGGCCAGCCCTAGTCGGGGAAGTGACAAGGAGAATGGAGTTGATCCAAGTTCCTGTCGTCTGGGTGGTTCAGTTGGTTAGATGCTGGCCTACTGATCCCAGAGTATGGCCAGCCCTAGTCGGGGAAGTGACAAGGAGAATGGAGTTGATCCAAGTTCCTGTCGTCTGGGTGGTTCAGTTGGTTAGATGCTGGCCTACTGATCCCAGAGTATGGCCAGCCCTAGTCGGGGAAGTGACAAGGAGAATGGAGTTGATCCAAGTTCCTGTCATTTGGGTGGTTCAGTTAGTTAGATGCTGGCCTACTGATCCCAGAGTATGGCCAGCCATAGTCAGGGAAGTGACAAGGAGAATGGAGTTGATCCAAGTTCCTGTCGTCTGGGTGGTTCAGTTAGTTAGATGCTGGCCTACTGATCCCAGAGTATGTCCAGCCATAGTCAGGGAAGTGACAAGGAGAATGGAGTTGATCCAAGTTCCTGTCGTCTGGGTGGTTCAGTTAGTTAGATGCTGGCCTACTGATCCCAGAGTATGGCCAGCCATAGTCGGGGAAGTGACAAGGAGAATGGAGTTGATCCAAGTTCCTGTCATTTGGGTGGTTCAGTTGGTTAGATGCTGGCCTACTGATCCCAGAGTATGTCCAGCCATAGTCAGGGAAGTGACAAGGAGAATGGAGTTGATCCAAGTTCCTGTCATCTGGGTGGTTCAGTTGGTTAGATGCTGGCCCACTGATCCCAGAGTATGTCCAGCCATAGTCAGGGAAGTGACAAGGAGAATGGAGTTGATCCAAGTTCCTGTCGTCTGGGTGGCTCAGTTGGTTAGATGCTGGCCTACTGATCCCAGAGTATGGCCAGCCCTAGTCGGGGAAGTGACAAGGAGAATGGAGTTGATCCAAGTTCCTGTCATTTGGGTGGTTCAGTTGGTTAGATGCTGGCCCACTGATCCCAGAGTATGGCCAGCCCTAGTCGGGGAAGTGACAAGGAGAATGGAGATGATCCAAGTTCCTGTCGTCTGGGTGGCTCAGTTGGTTAGATGCTGGCCCACTGATCCCAGAGTATGTCCAGCCATAGTCGGGGAAGTGACAAGGAGAATGGAGTTGATCCAAGTTCCTGTCATTTGGGTGGTTCAGTTGGTTAGATGCTGGCCCACTGATCCCAGAGTATGGCCAGCCCTAGTCGGGGAAGTGACAAGGAGAATGGAGATGATCCAAGTTCCTGTCGTCTGGGTGGCTCAGTTGGTTAGATGCTGGCCCACTGATCCCAGAGTATGTCCAGCCCTAGTCGGGGAAGTGACAAGGAGAATGGAGTTGATCCAAGTTCCTGTCGTCTGGGTGGTTCAGTTGGTTAGATGCTGGCCTACTGATCCCAGAGTATGTCCAGCCATAGTCAGGGAAGTGACAAGGAGAATGGAGTTGATCCAAGTTCCTGTCATTTGGGTGGTTCAGTTGGTTAGATGCTGGCCCACTGATCCCAGAGTATGTCCAGCCATAGTCGGGGAAGTGACAAGGAGAATGGAGTTGATCCAAGTTCCTGTCATTTGGGTGGTTCAGTTGGTTAGATGCTGGCCTACTGATCCCAGAGTATGGCCAGCCCTAGTCGGGGAAGTGACAAGGAGAATGGAGTTGATCCAAGTTCCTGTCGTCTGGGTGGTTCAGTTAGTTAGATGCTGGCCCACTGATCCCAGAGTATGGCCAGCCCTAGTCGGGGAAGTGACAAGGAGAATGGAGTTGATCCAAGTTCCTGTCATTTGGGTGGTTCAGTTGGTTAGATGCTGGCCCACTGATCCCAGAGTATGTCCAGCCATAGTCGGGGAAGTGACAAGGAGAATGGAGTTGATCCAAGTTCCTGTCATTTGGGTGGTTCAGTTGGTTAGATGCTGGCCTACTGATCCCAGAGTATGGCCAGCCCTAGTCGGGGAAGTGACAAGGAGAACGGAGTTGATCCAAGTTCCTGTCATTTGGGTGGTTCAGTTGGTTAGATGCTGGCCCACTGATCCCAGAGTATGGCCAGCCCTAGTCGGGGAAGTGACAAGGAGAATGGAGATGATCCAAGTTCCTGTCGTCTGGGTGGCTCAGTTGGTTAGATGCTGGCCCACTGATCCCAGAGTATGTCCAGCCATAGTCGGGGAAGTGACAAGGAGAATGGAGTTGATCCAAGTTCCTGTCATTTGGGTGGTTCAGTTGGTTAGATGCTGGCCCACTGATCCCAGAGTATGGCCAGCCCTAGTCGGGGAAGTGACAAGGAGAATGGAGATGATCCAAGTTCCTGTCGTCTGGGTGGCTCAGTTGGTTAGATGCTGGCCCACTGATCCCAGAGTATGTCCAGCCCTAGTCGGGGAAGTGACAAGGAGAATGGAGTTGATCCAAGTTCCTGTCGTCTGGGTGGTTCAGTTGGTTAGATGCTGGCCTACTGATCCCAGAGTATGTCCAGCCATAGTCAGGGAAGTGACAAGGAGAATGGAGTTGATCCAAGTTCCTGTCATTTGGGTGGTTCAGTTGGTTAGATGCTGGCCCACTGATCCCAGAGTATGTCCAGCCATAGTCGGGGAAGTGACAAGGAGAATGGAGTTGATCCAAGTTCCTGTCATTTGGGTGGTTCAGTTGGTTAGATGCTGGCCTACTGATCCCAGAGTATGGCCAGCCCTAGACGGGGAAGTGACAAGGAGAATGGAGTTGATCCAAGTTCCTGTCGTCTGGGTGGTTCAGTTAGTTAGATGCTGGCCCACTGATCCCAGAGTATGGCCAGCCCTAGTCGGGGAAGTGACAAGGAGAATGGAGTTGATCCAAGTTCCTGTCATTTGGGTGGTTCAGTTGGTTAGATGCTGGCCCACTGATCCCAGAGTATGGCCAGCCCTAGTCGGGGAAGTGACAAGGAGAATGGAGTTGATCCAAGTTCCTGTCATTTGGGTGGTTCAGTTAGTTAGATGCTGGCCTACTGATCCCAGAGTATGTCCAGCCATAGTCGGGGAAGTGACAAGGAGAATGGAGTTGATCCAAGTTCCTGTCATTTGGGTGGTTCAGTTGGTTAGATGCTGGCCTACTGATCCCAGAGTATGGCCAGCCCTAGTCGGGGAAGTGACAAGGAGAATGGAGTTGATCCAAGTTCCTGTCATTTGGGTGGTTCAGTTGGTTAGATGCTGGCCCACTGATCCCAGAGTATGGCCAGCCCTAGTCGGGGAAGTGACAAGGAGAATGGAGTTGATCCAAGTTCCTGTCATTTGGGTGGTTCAGTTGGTTAGATGCTGGCCCACTGATCCCAGAGTATGGCCAGCCCTAGTCGGGGAAGTGACAAGGAGAATGGAGTTGATCCAAGTTCCTGTCATTTGGGTGGTTCAGTTGGTTAGATGCTGGCCCACTGATCCCAGAGTATGGCCAGCCCTAGTCGGGGAAGTGACAAGGAGAATGGAGTTGATCCAAGTTCCTGTCGTCTGGGTGGCTCAGTTGGTTAGATGCTGGCCCACTGATCCCAGAGTATGTCCAGCCATAGTCGGGGAAGTGACAAGGAGAATGGAGTTGATCCAAGTTCCTGTCATTTGGGTGGTTCAGTTGGTTAGATGCTGGCCTACTGATCCCAGAGTATGGCCAGCCCTAGTCGGGGAAGTGACAAGGAGAATGGAGTTGATCCAAGTTCCTGTCGTCTGGGTGGTTCAGTTGGTTAGATGCTGGCCTACTGATCCCAGAGTATGTCCAGCCATAGTCGGGGAAGTGACAAGGAGAATGGAGTTGATCCAAGTTCCTGTCATTTGGGTGGTTCAGTTGGTTAGATGCTGGCCTACTGATCCCAGAGTATGGCCAGCCCTAGTCGGGGAAGTGACAAGGAGAATGGAGTTGATCCAAGTTCCTGTCGTCTGGGTGGTTCAGTTGGTTAGATGCTGGCCTACTGATCCCAGAGTATGTCCAGCCATAGTCAGGGAAGTGACAAGGAGAATGGAGTTGATCCAAGTTCCTGTCATTTGGGTGGTTCAGTTGGTTAGATGCTGGCCCACTGATCCCAGAGTATGTCCAGCCATAGTCGGGGAAGTGACAAGGAGAATGGAGTTGATCCAAGTTCCTGTCATTTGGGTGGTTCAGTTGGTTAGATGCTGGCCTACTGATCCCAGAGTATGGCCAGCCCTAGTCGGGGAAGTGACAAGGAGAATGGAGTTGATCCAAGTTCCTGTCGTCTGGGTGGTTCAGTTAGTTAGATGCTGGCCCACTGATCCCAGAGTATGGCCAGCCCTAGTCGGGGAAGTGACAAGGAGAATGGAGTTGATCCAAGTTCCTGTCATTTGGGTGGTTCAGTTAGTTAGATGCTGGCCCACTGATCCCAGAGTATGTCCAGCCATAGTCGGGGAAGTGACAAGGAGAATGGAGTTGATCCAAGTTCCTGTCATTTGGGTGGTTCAGTTGGTTAGATGCTGGCCTACTGATCCCAGAGTATGGCCAGCCCTAGTCGGGGAAGTGACAAGGAGAATGGAGTTGATCCAAGTTCCTGTCATTTGGGTGGTTCAGTTGGTTAGATGCTGGCCCACTGATCCCAGAGTATGGCCAGCCCTAGTCGGGGAAGTGACAAGGAGAATGGAGTTGATCCAAGTTCCTGTCATTTGGGTGGTTCAGTTGGTTAGATGCTGGCCTACTGATCCCAGAGTATGGCCAGCCCTAGTCGGGGAAGTGACAAGGAGAATGGAGTTGATCCAAGTTCCTGTCATTTGGGTGGTTCAGTTGGTTAGATGCTGGCCCACTGATCCCAGAGTATGGCCAGCCCTAGTCGGGGAAGTGACAAGGAGAATGGAGTTGATCCAAGTTCCTGTCATTTGGGTGGTTCAGTTGGTTAGATGCTGGCCTACTGATCCCAGAGTATGGCCAGCCCTAGTCGGGGAAGTGACAAGGAGAATGGAGTTGATCCAAGTTCCTGTCATTTGGGTGGTTCAGTTGGTTAGATGCTGGCCCACTGATCCCAGAGTATGGCCAGCCCTAGTCGGGGAAGTGACAAGGAGAATGGAGTTGATCCAAGTTCCTGTCATTTGGGTGGTTCAGTTGGTTAGATGCTGGCCCACTGATCCCAGAGTATGGCCAGCCCTAGTCGGGGAAGTGACAAGGAGAATGGAGTTGATCCAAGTTCCTGTCATTTGGGTGGTTCAGTTGGTTAGATGCTGGCCCACTGATCCCAGAGTATGGCCAGCCCTAGTCGGGGAAGTGACAAGGAGAATGGAGTTGATCCAAGTTCCTGTCGTCTGGGTGGCTCAGTTGGTTAGATGCTGGCCCACTGATCCCAGAGTATGTCCAGCCATAGTCGGGGAAGTGACAAGGAGAATGGAGTTGATCCAAGTTCCTGTCATTTGGGTGGTTCAGTTGGTTAGATGCTGGCCTACTGATCCCAGAGTATGGCCAGCCCTAGTCGGGGAAGTGACAAGGAGAATGGAGTTGATCCAAGTTCCTGTCGTCTGGGTGGTTCAGTTGGTTAGATGCTGGCCTACTGATCCCAGAGTATGTCCAGCCATAGTCGGGGAAGTGACAAGGAGAATGGAGTTGATCCAAGTTCCTGTCATTTGGGTGGTTCAGTTGGTTAGATGCTGGCCTACTGATCCCAGAGTATGGCCAGCCCTAGTCGGGGAAGTGACAAGGAGAATGGAGTTGATCCAAGTTCCTGTCGTCTGGGTGGTTCAGTTAGTTAGATGCTGGCCCACTGATCCCAGAGTATGGCCAGCCCTAGTCGGGGAAGTGACAAGGAGAATGGAGTTGATCCAAGTTCCTGTCGTCTGGGTGACTCAAACACTGGCCTACTGATCCCAGATCATGTTGATGTGTGCCCAGCCCTAGTCGGGAAGTGACAAGGAGAATGGAGTTGATCCAAGTTCCTGTCGTCTGGGTGACTCAGACACTGGCCTACTGATCCCAGATCATGTTGATGTGTGCCCAGCCCTAGTCGGGGAAGCGACAAGGAGAATGGAGTTGATCCAAGTTCCTGTCGTCTGGGTGGTTCAGTTGGTTAGATGCTGGCCCACTGATCCCAGAGTATGGCCAGCCCTAGTCAGGGAAGTGACAAGGAGAATGGAGTTGATCCAAGTTCCTGTCGTCTGGGTGGTTCAGTTAGTTAGATGCTGGCCTACTGATCCCAGAGTATATCCAGCCATAGTCAGGGAAGTGACAAGGAGAATGGAGTTGATCCAAGTTCCTGTCGTCTGGGTGACTCAGACACTGGCCTACTGATCCCAGATCATGTTGATGTGTGCCCAGCCCTAGTCGGGAAGCGACAAGGAGAATGGAGTTGATCCAAGTTCCTGTATGAGCAGTTTCGATGGGATGTTTTCAGCTGCAGCAACATCTCAGGGGAAGGTACTTTGTAAATGACAATGTGTTAAAACTAAAGATGCAACCATTACAACGTATACCTACGTTGTCCTTCACACAACTGGCTGTGTTTCAGTGATGCTCTTCTTGCTAATCCAGGTGAAAAGGGAAGTAATTGAAGTTCAAGGTGAGAGAATTGGTTCTCACTTGTGTGGTAGTTGGTTGGTGTTGGTAATAAGCTTGCTAAAGTTTGTACTAACACTTCATACTGACTTGTATCTACTTGACTAATCTACGTTCTAGCTCTCTAAGCTGTTCCTTATGTTAACTCAGAGTAAACATGTCTGTTCTCGTATCTTGTTAAAGCTACATTATGTGGAAAACTCTTACATCTCTCTTTGATATTTCTTTTCTATAACTTTAATCCCTTTCTAACAAAATTCAATCATCTCCTCAACCATTTTAACAAATATATTAATTGTTTGAAATGTAGGCCCATATAAGCATACTCTTTGAGGTTATTGTGGCTACAATGAGATGTTAGTGCAAACAGGCAGAAATGAGCGATATTTCATTAAGGTGACTTTGTATCACAAATGGTTCTTCTAATCAATGTCCACAACTGTTTGTTTACTTTCTCCACAGAAATGACATTCATATTCTTTTGCATCAAACTTTTATTTGCATTCTTCTATCCATACAAATTATTTACAACTTGATTTTTGTATACACCATCACTCATATGTTGTTCATTTATTAAATTCTTTTTTGCACTTGTTTAATGCATTTTATTTGCTTATAGGATGCATACTCTAAACGTGATTGATTCCTCTTGGATACCACACTTAGCAATCCTTCATCATTCCATACATACCCACATTAGTGACGGCCATGTTTTATGTAGGTATTCCGGACATAACACTCACATGAATGAAATTAATATAATTAACATATTAACACAATGCATAGAATAAACATCAACATACATAAACACATTGTTTTTTCATATAAATTAAACAGATGTTTTGGATATACAAACTCAATTAGACATGTGTATAGTTGATTTACTGTACAGAACTGTCATAATCTGCTGCCTCTTTGAGAGTTCCGCACAGGCTGGCTTTTGTTCTAGTAACAAACTCTGTGCATAAACTATACAAATAAAAATGTAATGTGTTGCACATTTCTCTACTTTCATGCAAACACTACTGCCCTTCTACAGTAAACTTAAGTGATAGTCAACTTTTTTAGAGCTACTCACTATGTAATAACTTCGAAATTCCATTCTATTGTGTAACTACACCAAAAGAAGGAATAACTTCTCATTGTAGAAAAGTGTTGTAAGATTCAGTCAAATAGAATTGGGATATATTCTTCACCACTCTGCCCTCTATGTTATCTGCAAGAGGAAATGGATCGAGACCACCTTCAAATATGCCCGGCCACTTCTAGTGCACTTCCCATCCATCAGTGAGAGCAAGAGGATATGGACCAAGACCACCTTCAAATATGCCCGGCCACTTCTAGTGCCCTTCCCATCCATCAGTGAAAAATATTGAAGAGCAAGAGGATTAATGACTTCATTGTCAGAAATCAAGCATTAGCTAACAACAACAGATTCAGTCAAATAACAAGGAATAACTTGGGAATGGTTCATTCCACAAAAAATGTATTTAACGTTTTAACGGGACTTATGTGTTGTTAGTAGTAATATTTTGTGTATCTCTTACAGTTTACCAGTTATTCAGAATGAAGAGAACTTCAGAAATTCAATATATACATTTCATTTATCATGCACATACATACACTGGCGGAAAAAAAATGCAACACCATCAAGGATTGGTTAAATTTAATAAAAAGTTAAGTGAGCGGTAGTATGTCACGATAGTATCATATGATAAAATCAGCACAAATGACGTAGACATGTCACAAGGAGGTGTGTCCCAATAGATGCATCAATATTTGGTGTAACCCCCTCGGGCAGCAACACAGGCATGTATTCATGCAGGCAGACGATTGTACAGGTGGCGAATGGCACCCTGTGCTACACTGGCCCAAGCATCTTACACCTGTTGTCCCAGTTCGGCAATGGTTGTGGCTGGCCGTGGAGGCCCAGTCACTTTCTTTCCCATCATGTCCCATACATGTTCAATGGGAGAGAGATCAGCGGACCGTGCTGACCAGGGCAGTTGTTCTATACCATACAGAACACGTTGCGTTGCTGCAGCTGTATGGGGACGTGCGTTATCACCTTCCTGTTGAAGAAATGGCAGTAACACAGGATTAATTGCCTGCTGGACGTAGCTGGCACTGGTTTCATGTCCTTGCACAAACACCAAAAGTGAGTGCGAGTTGTAAGTGATGGCACCCCACACCATGATACCAGGAGTTGGGCCTTTGTGTTGTGGGCCAATGCACTCTGGACGAGTTCGCTCACCAGCTCTATGCCGTACACATCACTTGCATATAGGCAGAACCTACTCTCATCACTGAAGTCAACGGAGTGCCATTCCATTGTCCAATGAGGCCTTTCTCGACACCAGAGGAGATGTGTATGACGGTGTTGTAGTGTAAGAGGTACCTTGGCTAGGGACACACATGATTTGAGTCCTGCTGCAGCAAGATGGTTTCCAATAGTCCGTGTTGATGCTCCAGGTGCTACCTGAGCCCTTATCGCCTCCCTGGATGCTGTTTGGGCACTCAGTGATGCCCTTACAATGTGTCGATTCAGACGTGTTTCTGTAGAACCTGGTCTGCGGGAGTGAGAATGTTCCACAGACCATTGCTGATAACACTGACACACCACCGATACATTGCACCCAAGATGTGCAGCAATTTGTCTATAGGTCCATCCAGCTTTGCGGAGGCCAACAATTCGAGCCCATTCAAATGGCTGTAGCTATGAGACAGGAGCATGTGCTCATTGTCGTGGCATCGCTACACCCTAGAGTGTCGTTTGACACCACCATTCAACTGTTAGGGTACCACAGTGACTGCCTGCACTGTGGACACTGAAGGCATAGAGACACTGCTGTGCAGGGCCATCTATTGTCCACCGACCATGATACATCAATCACCAGTTCTGTAACCTCTCAATATCCACATACTATGCCCATGTGTTGATAAACACAGTCCTTACTGGTGTTGCATTTTTTTTCTGCCAGTGTATATGGTATTTTGATTAATATCATAAAGTCATTTTTAAGATAGTGAAAAGTGTTTTATTTAAAGGGTAGTTAAGAGGTGAGGGATTTTATTGAAAATCTTTGTTGCATTGTTGTAAGATGCTGGACTTAAATTGTTGTTAGTATATGTAGTGGAGAAAATGTGATTAGACTGTTATGCTCAGGTTGCTGGCAGAGAGAAAACAAAGGGAGAGGATGGAGAAGGAGACAGAGCGCAGTTATGAGTCTGAACAAGCATTTGAGGAGTGGCTCGACGACATTGAGGAGAGACAGAAGAAACAAAGTCGACCAAGACCAATTGTGAAGGAGCCGTGGAGTCCAGGTGGTTCCACAAACTGGCTCCACAGTATGTAAATAAAACATGTTACAAATAAATATTTTGTTAGAGAATGTGTATCTTATCCTTTTCCCAAACATGAGTCTGGAAGTTACTGGGTTATTCTGCATATTCAGGAGGTCGTAGGTTTGACTTTTGTGACTCAAGAGTCACAAGACGAATGCTGTCCTGCATTTCATTTCACTTTCCCTTCATACTGTTTGGCTTGATTATCTATACAAAGTTTGGCCTGCTGTTGACATTGTAAAAAAAATTTAAAATCTATTACAGTCTGGGCTGCAATCTTGCTGTAGACGAAGCAATGATAGGTTTCATTTGAAGCAATAAATACCCAAGAAACCTACAAAATGGGGTATTACACACCGGAAGAGTGGTTATCATCTAGACTATAAGGTATACCTTGGGGAAGAACAAAGAAAGAAAAAAACAGTGAGTTTCTTCTAGGGGAACACGTTTGGATATATCAAAAGACTATAGAGGTCAGTGGCATCACATTTATTTTGACAATTCTTTTAACTCCACAAGACTAATGAAAATGTTACAGAAACATGAACAGGCAGAAAAGAATGGCCCAAAGAATATAGCGCACCTAAATGTCTAAACTGAAATGAGCTGAATCTTGTAAGCTTCAAAATGAGGGCGTGACTGCGGTTGTTTGGCATGAAAATCGAGACATTTTGTTACTCTCCAAAAGTTCAGATACAAGAACAGATGTGCTGGAAAGAAAAAGCAGTAAAGAGAAAGTAAACACTCCTTGTTGACTTACCTTGTCAACGGCACACATAGCGATGATCGGCATAACAGGTGTAACAGGCAGATGCGACAACCCCAACGGACAGACAGATGCAACGATTAGCTTTCAACAGTTTACGATGTCTGTCGTAACCCTAGGGTAGTGTTTGCAACCCATATGGTCGTTACAATATCCTTTTTGGTCTTACCGAACACATGGAAATCGCATGGTGCTGTCTGGACTGTATGGAGGATGTTGTCATATCTGCCATTGAATCGCTGCAGCAGATTTGACAATGAATGTTTGTGTAACTGAGCCCTCTGGCTCATGCACGTACCTCCAATGTGGTGTGAAGATCCAGTTAACGCGCCATTGAGCCAGCCCCGCTCTGCACACACAGTACACTACCCCACCTGTCGGACGTATCAGTAGTTACTGTAGCTTCTTACATATTGGTCACGATCACGACACACAGCGGTGAGCGAGTGTAACTTACTTTTTGGTTGGCCCTCGTAGTTGATGAATCAGCGGATGATGGACATTATTGAAGAGACTTATCGCTTGATGCTTATAGTTTAGGAAGCAATAGTAGAGTTACGGACGGCGTTTCAGCGCTGAAGCCAGGCCTCTGCCCCTGAGGTGATGAAAGGGCACACCAGATCGACACATACAGACAGAGGTCTCTAAGGTTTACCAAGCAGTTGTGCAGTGTCTGTCGTCCAGAGTGGACGGCTGGCTATCGCGTGCATTAGAACCAGTTTGAACTAGCGAGAGTTTGTTCGTGCTGATTGTACCTGGTGTGCTGTGTCAGCGCTCAGTTTTGTTTAATTGAGTAAGTTAATACCTGTGCAGTAAATCTAAAGCAGAAACCATGGCAATGCATAAACTTGTGAATACACTGAAGATTCAGTTTGCTACTACGGCTACAAACCAAGTGCACTAGAAATCCACCAGTGGCTCATTAACTTCATCGGACTACAAGCTGATCAAGTGGATATGTTACAGCTCAACACCAGAGAATGTGCTATCAATGTTAAACTGATACCAGCAGTTCTGTATGACAATCTGATTGCTCGTTTTACAGACAAGCAAAACTTTGTATATGCCTCTGGAGAAATCACCAAAGTTACCATTACACCGGGAGACCAGCAAACAGTTAATGTGCGAGTGTTTAACCTGCCTTCTGAGGTGCCCTTTGCAGTGTTAGCACAGGAGCTAAGTATATGACATCCACAGAGAAAAATGGAGCACTCAATATCTTCTCCCAGCTAACAATGGAGTGCATGCTGTGAAAATTGGGCTCAAACGCAATATACCGGCAAGTTTGGTGATTGATACGTATTTGCTTACCTCGGTCAACCCCAGGCTTGTCATTTGTCTCATGACACGACTCATCTAAAAGCAGACTGCCCCCTTCGTGCTACGAAGCTACCCGTGACACTCAGGCATCGACCGGCAACCTTCAGAGAGGCGGTGGGCGCTACCACGCGTGCTGGTGCAGTCGTCCAACAACAGTCCTCCAGTACGGCACTTCCGTCTGCGGTGGAGCCATCTGACGTCAACGTAGTGCAACATTCACCACAGGAAACCGTCTATCCTATGGCGCCGGAGATTTCCATGTTTACGATAGAGTCCGACAATGCAGAGGTGGACAGCACACCTAGTCCAGTGGTTGCAAACAAAGAGGTGTGCGACGGGTCTGCTGTTCCCGCTCCTTCTGAGATATATCTAGACGGAGATATGGAAGTATGCAATGACGCAGAGGTAGAAGCTTCGGCTAGTGAGGTCGCCCTTCGCGAGAGGCCCATCGGCGTCGCGACTGGATCGTATGTATGTTACAGCTGAACTGGAAATAATCCCTGTGGCATTTAGCGACTATAACGCACTTGTACACGCCTTTGAAGGTAGGACAGCGTCCTACAGTAGAGGTAGAGGTTATTGGAAACTCAACTGCTCGTTGCTTAGGGATGAGGAAGTTATGACAGATTTCCAGGACTGCTGGTCAAGATTGCGAAATTCCTTTGTGCTCTTACCAAATAAGGCCTCATGGTGGGTACATAGGGCCAAACCGGCCTTGCGATCCTTCTTTCGGGCTGCAGCCTGTCGTCGAGCTCTGGCTAGGAGAGAAACCATGGATTTTTACCTTCAGGTCCTGCATGAGCTGCACCTACGTCAGCAGCAAGGAGAAAATGTTCAACAGCTCATGAAAGGTGTCAAAGAGCACATCAAGACTCGCAAAACACACGAGCTACAGGGAAATTTAGCCAGAGTCCACTCGGAGGAGGTCGTGAGAGTGGAAAAGGCGAGCTTTTATCATCTGGCAAAGGAACGAAAACATGGCCGCCGGCAGCTAATCACGCAACTGGAAGTTAATGGGCAGACAGTTTCTACTACAGCCGGAATCCTTAGAGCAGTGCAGGCGTCATACGTACAACGGCTCTCCGATTCAGCCGCCCTCTCCAACAACCCAGAGGCATACATGTCACAATGTGTGCAAGATATCCCGGCAGGATACACCATCACTTTGAGTTACTGGCACCGTTCCAAATGTCCAAACTACACGCGTCCCCAGGACCAGAATGCCTTCCATATGAGTTCTACAAACACTGTTGGCCCTATATTCAGAACGAAATCCTTCAAGTCTTTCAGGAAATGTGGACAATAGAGTAGCCCTTGCCGCCTAACTTTGCAGACGGAATAATAGTCCAGCTTCCTAAATGTACTCGGCCCAAGACAACACAGGAGTATCGACCGATCACCCTATTGAACTGGGATTACAAGTTGTTTGCAAAAATACTCAGTGCTCGGATGACGAAACTGCTACCCTATACGATTAGTGAATTCCAGACTGCAGTGCATAAAGGAGTGAATATTTCCGCTGCTTTAGCTACCTTACGAGGCTGCATTCCGCACTGCACAACACAAGTCCGCTGCTTTACTTAACTTGGATCTCGAGAAAGCCTTCGACAGTGTTGTTCATGCAGGACTTTGGAAACGTTTGGCCGCAGTGAAAGTGCCTAACAAGCTCTGCAATCTTATCCAAGCCCTGTATGATGTTGCTCCTTCTAAAATCCTCTGTAACGGGTATTTAACAGAGGGGATACCAATTAAACGCTCAGTGCGACAAGGTTGCCCCTTGTCCATGATCCTCTTCGCCCTGTATGTTGATCCACTGATACAACAGTTGCAGTCTACCCTTACCGGATTTGAGATATATGAGCAGAGAATTGCGGTGAGAGCTTACGCCGATGATCTTACGGTAGTAGTTACCACACCCGAAGATTGACTCCGCCTGAAAGAATGTTTATAGCAATACGAGGCCAGTACAGGAATGCCATTTAATAGGAGGAAATCCGAGATACTACCTACTGGATTACGACCTCCAGACACTTTAGGAATTACGATTGTGCAACGAACGAAGATTCTGGGGATTTACTTCAGTAACAATGAGGCGGATATGAGGGAATACAACTGGACTTCTCGCATTGTCTTACGTGGTGTGATGTATACTCAGAAAACCAGGATGCTGAATTTAATTCAAAGAATATGTTTCTGTAACACCTTTGCACTGAGCAGAATTTGGTTTCTTGCTCAGGTGATTTCACCGTCCAAACAACATTGGCAAAGAATAGAACAGCTGTTGGGTTATTTTCTCTGGACCAGGAAGTTATATCGTGTTACGCAGGCTCAATTGCATCTCCCTAAAGGACAAGGTGACTGGGGATTAATAGATGTGGCCCTTCAGGCGAAAGCTCTGCTGATGAAGATGATTCTGCTTGCCCTGAAGGGTCAGGGTGACCCGGTGGATATGATACAGCGCACTTACCAATCCTTTTGGAGTCGGGGTAAACGTGAGAAGGTACCTCCGATGTTACGTAACACCTATTCTGGTTTGGACCAGTTACCGGTAGAGTAAGTGGACGATGGAAGGTGAAGGAGATTTAAACCCTTCTTCGTCGATCTGCTGCTGTTACCCCTCATGTACAGCTGAAATATCCACAGCTACCCTGGCAGCGCATTTGGAAGTGTTTTAGCATCCCGCAGATAAACTTGGAATGGATAGCGATTACATATGAAATAGTCTACGAAATCCTTCCTACGTCGGACAAACTGTATCGTCACCGGATGTCTGTCGATCAACGCTGTCCCATTTGTCAAGAAATATACTCTCTTCCACATCGAGTACTGAAATGTTCCGGTAAAAGAGCGATATGGACTTGGGTTCTAGGAAAGTGTAGAGCGTGGATACCTGGTGGTTGGACGGCTTCACAGACTGATATATTGCATTTAAATGTTCCTAAGGTGTGCACACCACTTCAAAATTGTCTTCTCTGGTTGATAATGGGCACCATTAGTTGGTTACAAACTGTGGAACAGCCAGCTGATTGGATGCTGCCTCAGTTAAAGGAATTTTTACGTGCTGAGAGGTGGAAAATGCAACAACAGCGAACAGCACCCTTTAAGCCCTGGATGTTTGAAATATGACCTCGCCATCATGAAAAGAAAAAAGGTATCATGTGCTCCTTTCTCAAATCACCTTCCCGCTACTCTTATCCCTTCCCACCCTTCTTTACTATAATGGCTCCTTGGAAAAAAAAAAAAAAAAAGAGAGAGAGAGAGCATCTACCCTTTACTACAGTCCCCTCTGAGCGCTCCTAATTTCTAACTCCCCCTTCTAAAGGAGCTGTAAATAAAACCCTCAAGTCTTAAAAAAATCATGACGACACCCGGGTCTTCCAGAACCCACTCAGGGAGACCTAGGCGCGGGTCTAAGGCACCCACGGACAACGAGGAACGTGCGCATACCACCCTGCCAAGGCGCACCTAATCCCTTAGGTATTACTTCCGACGCTGAAAGAACTGAGAAATTCGGTGGATGTAATTATCCTTGTGAACATTCGCCTGGATCAGTAAGGTGGTCGGTCACAGGACTCAAAGCCATGACCTCCCGAATGTGGGCTACAGACGTACTGTGTATTTTGGCTTTGTTTTACAAACATTATACATACGAGCCCAGGGGAATCACTGCGTGTACTCGTGCTCAGTAATCTGGGGCATTCTATCAAACTAATGCTTTTATATTTCCTGTAAGTACCAAACATAACATTTTGTTTTATTCAGGGATATACGTAGTTAATATTAGTCTTTTATTGTATTGCTGTGCATGTCTGAAGTTTCGTTATGTCCATAACCGCACAGTGTGCTGGGATGTCCTGAACATGAAGCTTCCGATGCACGACAGTTGCAGTCCCACTTGCATGATAAGAAAGCAGTTCAGTTACGGTAAGGATAAATACTATTGATGATGTGGATCCAGATTCCAGGAGCGTTCAATAAGTTACCAACGCTGTGTATTATATCTCCACACTAGGTGTGACCTTGCGCGCCAAATTGGACCAAAAAGTGAACAACCTGCTTTCCCAAACTTGTACTGTTAGGGTCCATAGTATATGTTTGAACTGAGCAATTCAGCATCATCCATACAGACACTTCCTGATGTGCGCTTAGAGCAAACCTAGAAAACTTGTTGTTGAGAATTGTTATAGAGGATGATAATGATCCAGGCACCAAATAAGAGTGGATGTGATGGGAACACAAGGGGTCCCCTAGAGGCAACCATCAACTGGGAAGATGATATATCGCCAGTTGTTTTGGAGGTGAGAAGGTGTGCTATACAACACAGCCATTACACGACGTCCCGCCGTCTGCTGCACAGGAGTGCGACTTCCTAGCCTAGAGGCAACGATCAACTGGGAAGATGATATATCGCCAGTTGTTTTGGAGGTGAGAAGGTGTGCTATACAACACAGCCATTACACGACGTCCCGCCGTCTGCTGCACAGGAGTGCGACTTCCTAGCCTAGAGGCAACGATCAACTGGAGAGATGATATATCGCCAGCTGTTTTGGAGGTGAGAAGGTGTGCTATACAACACAGCCATTACACGACGTCCCGCCGTCTGCTGCACAGGAGTGCGACTTCCTAGCCTAGAGGCAACGATCAACTGGAGAGATGATATATCGCCAGCTGTTTTGGAGGTGAGAAGGTGTGCTATACAACACAGCCATTACACGACGTCCCGCCGTCTGCTGCACAGGAGTGCGACTTCCTAGCCTAGAGGCAACGATCAACTGGAGAGATGATATATCGCCAGCTGTTTTGGAGGTGAGAAGGTGTGCTATACAACACAGCCATTACACGACGTCCCGCCGCCTGCTGCACAGGAGTGCGACTTCCTAGCCTAGAGGCAACGATCAACTGGAGAGATGATATATCGCCAGTTGTTTTGGAGGTGAGAAGGTGTGCTATACAACACAGCCATTACACGACGTCCCGCCGCCTGCTGCACAGGAGTGCGACCTCCTAGCCTAGAGGCAACGATCAACTGGGAAGATGATATATCGCCAGCTGTTTTGGAGGTGAGAAGGTGTGCTATACAACACAGCCATTACACGACGTCCCGCCGCCTGCTGCACAGGAGTGCGACCTCCTAGCCTAGAGGCAACGATCAACTGGGAAGATGATATATCGCCAGTTGTTTTGGAGGTGAGAAGGTGTGCTATACAACACAGCCATTACACGCCGTCCCGCCGTCTGCTGCACAGGAGTGCGACTTCCTAGCCTAGAGGCAACCATCAACTGGAGAGATGATATATCGCCAGTTGTTTTGGAGGTGAGAAGGTGTGCTATACAACACAGCCATTACACGCCGTCCCGCCGTCTGCTGCACAGGAGTGCGACTTCCTAGCCTAGAGGCAACGATCAACTGGAGAGATGATATATCGCCAGTTGTTTTGGAGGTGAGAAGGTGTGCTATACAACACAGCCATTACACGACGTCCCGCCGTCTGCTGCACAGGAGTGCGACTTCCTAGCCTAGAGGCAACGATCAACTGGAGAGATGATATATCGCCAGTTGTTTTGGAGGTGAGAAGGTGTGCTATACAACACAGCCATTACACGCCGTCCCGCCGTCTGCTGCACAGGAGTGCGACCTCCTAGCCTAGAGGCAACGATCAACTGGAGAGATGATATATCGCCAGTTGTTTTGGAGGTGAGAAGGTGTGCTATACAACACAACCATTACACGACGTCCCGCCGTCTGCTGCACAGGAGTGCGACCTCCTAGCCTAGAGGCAACGATCAACTGGAGAGATGATATATCGCCAGTTGTTTTGGAGGTGAGAAGGTGTGCTATACAACACAACCATTACACGACGTCCCGCCGTCTGCTGCACAGGAGTGCGACTTCCTAGCCTAGAGGTTCCCCATCCACAGTCACTACGTTACTTAGCAAATGTTACGATGCAGTTTTGTGAGAGGATTGAGTGGAGCGAGTGCATTGCCACTGCAGCAGGGAGTTATCGAACCCGGCACAGCAGCACGCCAGGCCACGCCACGCTCCAGTGACACAGAGATGGGTGAAGTGGAGCAAATGATGATCCTCGCTAACATTTCGTCACGCGTTCGTCACGCTCATGGCTTCCTTCAGTCGCTATTCATAACAACCTCACTAGCCTGCAATCCCGTCAACAAACGCTATTTTCCGCTTCATGTTCCAAGTTTGATATCCCAATGCCTAATATTTAAATTGCGCATCTTCCAAGAATGCGATACAAAGATTTTCAAGAAAATCCTCCAACACCAGACTCCCTATTACCTACATGTAACAGTTTTCTAAAATTTGTATGTTTTTTTTTTTTTTTTTTTTGAAAAAGGCTTTTAATGATTGTTGAATTTGAGCTTGTGTTTATTCTGAATGACTGTTGTATGACTGATAAACTCTAAGAGAAGAGAGAAGAGAATTGAATTTTACAGCCTTCACATAGCGACCAGTTCTTAAAACATTTAACCATCACTTAAATCTACTGCATTCTCATATTCCCCTTGTACCTACGAGGAAATATACGATAAAACAATTTCTACAAATGTTTATCTGTATTAACGTGAAGTCGATAGAAGAGCAAATGTTTGTAGACGACTGACTAGAGAAAGTTGTGTGAGTGCAACACGAATTCCAACATTAAACAGCGCAAAAACAATAATACGTGACTTTCTCTATGAGCGAGTGTATGTGTGTTGTGTGTCTTATTCGATCCTTGCATAATGTTGCATTAAACCCAGAAATGCTATATATGAAAATGTGTGTTTTGAGAACCCTGGATGAATGTTTGTGAACGACAAAAAACGAAACATTGAAGGAAAGTGAAAGTTGCAATTTCATCTTCCGAAGATAAGAAAATCCACCCCCCTCCGCCCCCCCCCCCCCAAATAAATCAAACCCTTTACTTGGACATGTTTGCTTATCTGACAGACAATTAACCAATAGTACTGTATAGACGTCCCTTTACTTAAATTATCCATTTTCGAAACATGTTTCATTATTGTTTAGAATTTGTCAGTTTTAACCGGCGATGTGGGGTAGACGGCAGAGAGGGAGGTCGTGAGTTTGCCAACTGCTCTTGTAGTGGGGTTGAAGGGTGGTATTGTAGATTTATATGTGTACAACCGTACACAGTTTCATTTACGTAAGTGAAATAATGTTGATTTGTATGTTAGCCCGGGTTGAATGTACGTTTGTAGAATGATTCAAATGTACCTACCTGATTTTGCCATGTTAATATTACTTGAGTCAAACAACTCCATAACATGGGGGCGGCGTGCAACCAAGGACGTACGGGGCCAAGCTATTTCTCACCACATGCCGCGCTGCGGAGGGGAACGTTCGTGAGGAGTGTGTGTACAGAAAGGTCATGTGACGTCATCTCCAGTATAACAGGACATGAGGCAGCAGTGTGAGTGAGTTTGAGCCGGTCAGCATGTGTGTGTGTGTGTCGTCCTGGAAGATACAATGCCTGTCGCAAGTGTATAAGAGACAGAGAGAGTGAAGAAAGACTCTGAAAGGACACAACAAAGTTATGAGAAGAACAGTTGAGAGTTGTGATTGACCGAAATACTGTCACTGTGCTAACTACGAGTACAAAACTCTGTGTTTGTAGTAAGAGTTTAGAGGAGAATAAACTGGGACTGATTTTGTCGTCATTGTTGCAATATTTGTTTGGAATTGCCGAGGTCGCGAGCTCAATCTCGGCGGAGAGCGATGAAATCCTTAATATAAGGGAGTGTTCCCATGTTGTCCAATTTAGAGACACGTTAAAAAACTTCAAAAGAGGCATCTAAACAAAATTAAGTGGTCTTTTACACTCAATATATGTACATATGATGGGACATAGTAAAAACCGTCCACAAGTAAAGAAATTACATCCCTCACTCCAGGACACCAAGTTGTACTCATAATGCCTCAAACCGCCAAAAAATCCCAGAGTGCTGGAAAAAAAACGAAACATTTTAGGGATAACGTTCAACAAAAGACATTCAAACGCAGTTTCTATACATTCCGTCGCTCATCTTATCCCACCGTAACCTAACCTAACCTAATGTAACCTAGCCTAACCTAACCTAATGTAACCTAGCCTAACCTAACCTAATGTAACCTAACCTAACATAACCTAATGTAACCTAGCCTAACCTAACCTAATGTAACCTAGCCTAACCTAACCTAATGTAACCTAACCTAACATAACCTAACCTAATGTAACCTAATCTAAGGTACCTAAGATTAAATTTAAAATTATTTTGTTGTACATTATATCAGCGTCGCCGGTATGCCGGAATTTTGTCCCACAGGAGTTCTTTTACATGCCAGTAAATATACTGACATGGAGCTGTCGTTTTTAAGCACACTTAAAAACCATCGGTCTGGGCCGGATTCGAGCCCGCGACCTTAGGATCAGTAGGCCAGCGTCTAACCAACTGAGCCACCCAGACCGACATCTAAAATGAGCTAACCTAACCTAACTTAGCCATATCTAACCTTACCAAAGCTAACCTAGCGTAACCAACTCTAACCTATTGTAAATATGTTCCTGTGACGCAATATTGGGCAATGTTGGACGATGGGGAATGTCCTAGAGTAATCTTGATAGCGTTTCAATGACGCTATTTCATTAATGCTTGACGGGTTGGTTGGTGTGCGGAAGTTTGCACACAATAGAAGCTTATGTGATAACTGTGCACATTTTGAGACGATGCAGAAAACACGACACAATGTCACGGCCATCACCACAGGGATATACAGATATCTAATGTTTCAGAAACAGTTACTACCTACATACGTGCTAAGACAAACATGCCCTACCACAATATTACTTTACAAGAAGCCTTGACGTTAGAAAGTGACGGACAGCACGACAATATTCTTCCCTCCTTACCTTCTACTGGCAACAACAACCCGAGAACTTGTCCATGACTGGACGGAGAATTTCCACTTTGGAACAAATAATCTGCTTTCGACTGTTCATCTTTCTGACTTCTCAACCCAGAGGTCCTGGGTTCCGTTCCCGAGTGGCATTTGGGAAATTGTCTTCAACCACAATAACTGCTCATTTCGCACACAATCTCAAAGTATCAATGTTCCATCAGGAATTCAAAACGATTTGAGTTCTCATTGCGGATTGAATACTGCATGGAAACGCGATCGAACTGATCCTTCAAGTGGAATCGAATCGAAATATTGTTGAATAAATCACTTGATTTATGTTGACGAACCTATAAAAAAGTTTTCTGTGCATTTTAAGTACGTTTTGAGTTAGTGAATATTTTTGTGAGATTATAGAAACAATAAAACTGACTTTGTTGTTGGGTTTTATTGCATCACAAGAAAACAAAATGACAAACGTGCAGCGTGTTACAGTACAAGTTAGCATCTTTGTGGATTCAAATCGGTTTGAATACAGTATGTGTTTCCATGCTATAACGTGTCGATCCGATCCCACTTCTAAAAGTTGAATCTGAACCCCTATTTCCATACAGTAGGTGTTCAATCCGGAATGAGAACTCATATCCGTTTGAATTCCCCATGGAAACGTAGTGATAGTGATAGACTGTGATGTTGGTTGCCCGAGGAGGGAAGAGGGTAATGGCCGCAATGAACAGCAACAGAGTTTATGGAATTACATTACAAAGTGCTTTGTTCGTTACAAGGAACTGGATTGTCAGTAGTGAAAAAATTACATAACCAAACAGATTCTAGTAGACACAGACACTATATGCATGTCGAGTACTAGCTGTTTATATAGCTATCTGTCTATCTGTCTGTCTGTCTGTCTATCTATCTGTGTGTCTATCTGTCTGTCTGCCTATCTATCTGTCTGCCTATCTGTCTGTCTGTATATCTGTCTGTCTATCTGTCTATCTGTCTGTCTATCTGTCTATCTGTCTGTCTATCTGTCAGTCTGCCTATCTATCTGTCTGCCTATCTATCTGTCTGCCTATCTGTCTGTCTGTCTATCTGTCTGTCTATCTGTATGTCTATCTGTATGTCTATCTGTGTGTCTATCTGTCTGTCTATCTGTCTGTCTGCCTATCTATCTGTCTGCCTATCTGTCTGTCTATCTGTGTGTCTATCTGTCTGTCTGCCTATCTATCTGTCTGCCTATCTATCTGTCTGTCTATCTGTCTGTCTATCTGTATGTCTATCTGTCTGTCTGCCTATCTGTCTGTCTATCTGTGTCTCTATCTGTCTGTCTGCCTATCTATCTGTCTGCCTATCTATTTGTCTGTCTATCTGTCTGTCTATCTGTGTGTCTATCTGTCTGTCTGCCTATCTATCTGTCTGTCTATCTGTGTGTCTATCTGTCTGTCTATCTGTCTATCTGTGTGTCTATCTGTCTGTCTGCCTATCTATCTGTCTGCCTATCTGTCTGTCTATCTGTGTGTCTATCTGTCTGTCTGCCTATCTATCTGTCTGCCTATCTATCTGTCTGTCTATCTGTCTGTCTATCTGTCTATCTGTGTGTCTATCTGTCTGTCTATCTGTCTGTCTGCCTATCTGTCTGTCTATCTGTGTGTCTATCTGTCTGCCTATCTATCTGTCTATCTGTATGTCTATATGTGTGTCTATCTGTCTGTCTATCTGTCTGTCTGCCTATCTATCTGTCTGCCTATCTGTCTGTCTATCTGTCTGTCTGCCTATCTATCTGTCTGCCTATCTATCTGTCTGTCTATCTGTCTGTCTATCTGTATGTCTATCTGTCTATCTGTGTGTCTATCTGTCTGTCTGCCTATCTATCTGCCTATCTGTCTGTCTATCTGTCTATCTGTGTGTCTATCTGTCTGTCTATCTGTCTGTCTGCCTATCTGTCTGTCTATCTGTGTGTCTATCTGTCTGTCTGCCTATCTATCTGTCTGCCTATCTATCTGTCTGTCTATCTGTATGTCTATATGTGTGTCTATCTGTCTGTCTATCTGTCTGTCTGCCTATCTATCTGTCTGCCTATCTGTCTGTCTATCTGTGTGTCTATCTATCTGTCTGCCTATCTATCTGTCTGTCTATCTGTATGTCTATCTGTCTATCTGTGTGTCTATCTGTCTGTCTATCTGTCTGTCTGCCTATCTATCTGTCTGCCTATCTGTCTGTCTATCTGTTTGTCTATCTGTCTGTCTGCCTATCTATCTGTCTGCCTATCTGTCTGTCTATCTGTGTGTCTATCTGTCTGTCTGCCTATCTATCTGTCTGCCTATCTATCTGTCTGCCTATCTGTCTGCCTATCTGTCTGTCTATCTGTCTGTCTATCTGTCTGTCTATCTGTCTGTCTGCCTATCTATCTGTCTGTCTATTTGTCTGTCTATCTGTCTGTCTATCTGTCTGTCTGTCTATCTGTGTGTCTATCTGTCTGTCTATCTCACAAGCAGAGTGGACTCGACTCGACTCTAGCTGCAGTCACCAGCACATAGTTAGATTCTTGCACACTGTGGCAGCATATCAGGCAATCCAACACATCTGTCAATAACACTGGATATTGCACCATTTGGAACACATCTTGTATCTTACATTTTTTGTCTCTAACCGAAAACAAGCTGGCAACAATAGGTCAGTACATAAACAAACACCGCAGCGTGGTGTCTCGTGAACGTAAACAAATACCATGTGCGAGTGTCATCTGCACTCATTACCGTTCAAAACATTACACCATCCTGCATGTTTACATCCAGAAGCCGGTTCAATTCTCTGACCAACCTCAAGCAACGTCGAGTTACTTCGCGTCTGAAAAAGCTGCTCGGAGTATTCCTTTAGTTCTTTTAAGTGATTCATTATTTCGAAACTCTGTGTGATGTCTCATGCCACAAATAAGTTACTTTGCGCATCTTACGAGTAACAAACTGTTATTTTCCTACATTCTTGTGCAATTACACTTCCGATTTGGAACAAAAAGTATTTATTTTTTCGAAATGGGCTGATCAATGAAGAAGTTGTAGCAGGCCTAGCGTAGTGTGATACTGGACACAAATGACAGTCGTGGGTGAAAGTTTGTCCACATTTACATGTTTAATAAATTCCTTTGCGTAACCAGTGATATTAATTCGCCGAAATAAGGAATGTAGGAAGAGTGGAAACGCAGAAAAAGCCATGCGGAACGTCGAGCACGTGTATAGTAGGTATCTACGCCTGTCCATGACAATAGGGATTGGTTTTTACTGGTTGGGCCGGCCGCTTTCTCCAGTTACCAAGGGCATGCGCCCGCCCGCCCGCGCCACAGAGTACTTAAGAGAGTCTCCCTACTGCCGGACAGGCTTAAGATACAGACAACCTCTGGCGGGGCAACATGGCGAGCAAGGTAAGGAGCAACCAACTTTCACCCTTCCAAAACTGCCTACCTACCTACCTACCTACCTTTTATATGCATACATACAACTACTTGTATTTTCTCACAAACTCCCCCAATTGTTTCCATTAAAATACCACATATTTAATATATTTTCATTCTAAATGAAATGTATATAATATGCTGAATTTTCTGTGAGTAGTCTCTCAAATTCTCTTCATGATGAATGGACTCTAATGATGAAGCTGTCAACGGTCCCTAAAACCTTACACACTCAGTCACTCACTCACACTCACAGGGGTGACTGGTGACTGACTGAGTGGGTGTGTGACTGAGTGACTGACTGAGTGTGAGTGTGTGAGTGAGGGGTGACTGACTGAGTGACTCAGTCACTCACACTCATTCATTCACACACTCACTCACTGAGTCACTCACACACTCACTCAGTCAGTCACCAGTCACTCAGTCAGTCACCCCTCACTCACACACTCACACTCAGTCAGTCACTCAGTCACACACCCACTCAGTCAGTCACCAGTCACTCAGTCACCCCTCACACACTCAGAGTCAGTCACTCACTCACTCACACACCCACTCAGTCAGTCACCAGTCACTCAGTCACCCCTCACTCACACACTCACAGTCAGTCACTCACTAACTCACTCAATCACACACTCAGTCACTCACTCATTCACACACTCACTCACTCAGTCACACACTCAGTCAGTCACCAGTCACTCAGTCAGTCACCCCTCACTCACACACACACTCAGTCACTCACTCATTCACACACTCACTCACACACACTCAGTCACTCACTCATTCACACACTCACACTCAGTCAGTCACTCACACACTCACACTCAGTCAGTCACTCACACTCAGTCAGTTACTCACTAACTCACTCACTCACACACCCACTCACTCACACACTCACTCAGTCAGTCACCCCTCACTCACTCACTCACACTCACTCATTCACACACTCACTCACTGAGTCACTCACACACTCACTCAGTCAGTCACCAGTCACTCAGTCAGTCACCCCTCACTCACACACTCACACTCAGTCAGTCACTCACTAACTCACTCACTCAGTCACACACTCAGTCAGTCACCCCTCACTCACACACTCAGTCAGTCACTCACTAACTCACTCACTCACACTCACTCATTCACACACTCACTCAGTCACACACTCACACTCAGTCAGTCACTCACTCACTCAGTCACACTCATTCATTCACACACTCACTCACTCACACACTCACACTCAGTCAGTCACTCACTAACTCACTCAGTCACACACCCAGTTACTCACTCACACTCACTCACACACTCACACTCACTCATTCACACACTCACTCACACACTCACAGTCAGTCATTCACTAACTCACTGTCACTCACTCACACTCACTCATTCACACACTCACACACTCACAGTCAGTCATTCACTAACTCACTGTCACTCACTCACACTCACTCATTCACACACTCACTCACACACTCAGACTCAGTCAGTCACTTAGTAACTCAGTCAGTCACTCACTAACTCAGTCAGTCACTCACTCAGTCAGTCACTCACTCACACACTCAGTCACTCCCCTACTCTCTCACTCACTCACTCACTCACTCTCCATTCTCAATTACTACTATAACTGATAAACTGTAAAAGATACACAAGATATCACAACACAAAAATGTACATCTCGTTAAAACACACAATTTATATCAAGTACTCCTTTTGTGTAGCATTAGCCAATTCCGAGATATTTCTGGTTATTGGTTTGAATGTTCAAATACTTATACGTTTGTGAAATAGGAAGTGACTGGAAGACAACAGATAACAACTGGCCAGGTGTTAAAAGATTTGAGTATGTGTCGGTTTACCTTTACCCTGGTATGTTACCTCAGGTGTACGGGGGGCGGGGGGCGGGGGGCGCTTGGAATTGCACCACCCAAATTATGTGAAATAATTAAACTACCAATGCACTACTAAAGTAAAATGTATGTACTGTACTTTGAATACAAACATTTCGCATTTCCATATTTAGACTGAATACCGATGTGGTTAAGGTTGCTGTAAATGCTTGGGAAACTGTTGCTTCTCTCCAGAAGGACGAAAGTAGAATAAGGGGAAACCCTGACCAAGATTCGAACTAGGGACGTGTAGCTCCACACTATAGAGGCGGTACCTATTAACAAGCACATAGTAGCAAAGTGAGTGAAGAAACTCATGTGAAAGCTATACAATATCTCCAGTATAGTGACGCACAAATGCATTTGTAAAGTGGTCAAAATTTCGGCAAAATTCCTTAAGAATTTCTCATTTTCAGGTTATTTCCCTTCAAACAAAACTCTACGTGCGTACCTAGAGGTCCCGAATTCGAACCTCGGTTAGGTTGCGTTTTCTGGATAATGTTTTCCCTTATGGCGAGAAGCAGTGATAAACTCAAGGGGAGTCCGGGGGGTGGGGGATATGCCCCCTGGGGATTCGAAGGTCCCCCCGAGAAGTTGATATCTATTTGTAAATGTATATATCAATAAAAGTGTAACTTTATAAATGTGTTATATCTTTTTTGTAAGTGATTGAAACGTCGCCATTTTCTAGCTCTTTTAAAAATATAGAAACCTAATTGCCAAAATAAGTAGATTTTGTTGTATATTTTTGAATGCGGTATCACCTAAAATTTGAAGCCTATAAATTGTGTCGCAGTGCTGAGAAGATATGTACCTACATAAATATACTATTTCATTCATCGACGTACCTAACCTGTCTATGTACCAGGACGGTAAAGCTAAAGAATGGAAATGTTACACACACACTCACTCATGAAAGGGTTTGAACTTGTACATGTGTAGGTAATGTAAGTAGAGTGATTTGCTCTACGTAATAACACAACCTACATTTGGCTTCATTACTTCACTGAATAATACAAGAGCAGAACAGTATCAAACAAACTACGGAATATAAGTATTAAATAGCTTCACGTATATTTCTAGCGAGCAAGGGCTTGTGAAGTTTAATGCATTATTATAAACATCATATCTTTTGGAATTACACAAGATGAAATTCACTAACCTCAAAATATTCTTAAAATAAGCAGAAAATATATTTTTAACACGTTCGCCAACATAACCAAGTGACCAACATAAAAGCTTCAATTATTTCTGCTTCAACTTTGCGTATCCAAATGCATTTCACTGCGGATTCATCTTAACGTGGATGGTATTGAGAATGGGACGGGCTTCAAATCGATTTCAGTTCCCCATGGAAACACAGTGGCACACTAATGGTACGATTCTTACTGTGCGGTTATTTTGGATAAAGAGGTTATGTGTGGAGATGTATTTAATTGCGAATTTTAACATTCAAACCGGCAAATGAATTAATTAATGTTGGAAACAGTGACCGACCAGAAAATGTGAAATATCAAGAGGAACTGCTGGTTATCGGTCCATGAGCTAAAGAGTCTAATTAGTCCAGGATGAAACTCACAGTCACACACATTGGGGGATGTTTGTCTAGCGACCCGGGGTGACCTGCGTCAAAAAGATCCATCACCTCCGCAGGGTTTGAACCCACGACCTCAGGAACCAGAGGTTAATTACCGCTAGAATATGGAAGTCTTACAGTTTATCCGTTAATTTAGAATAAAGAGAACTTTAGAGAATATTCACAGAGAATTCAACATTTGTCATGTAAATATATTGTATTTTAATTAAAACCAGTACAGCAATTGTTTAAAACATCTACATTTTTGGAAAGTTTATTCACATAAAGTGTAGTTTAAACTATTGCGTGGCATGTGCGGAATATAACACACTCACTTTCTCTAAGAAATGTTTTTATTTGTGTATTCTAACACATACATATCTCCGGCTAAAAGATTGTTGTAGCATTTCCAGAAGGATGAATTAAACTCGATTTCTAACCTAAAAAGAGATAACTAGCGGCGTTTGGGCCATTACAAGGGAGAATTGGCAGCCCTGAATGACAATGTCTGCAAATTATTTCGTTTTATCATTGGAACTGATGTACAGTTTAATGTTATCAAGTACGTGTGGATATAAGGGAGATATTTAAGGGATTGTTATGATGAAGTTGAAGAGACCCGAAACGTCCTTAAACAGATCTAACCATGACTTTTTAAACAGATTCACACGTACAGTCCTAACCTCATCACGTCAACTTTGTAACAGATACAGTAATCAATAAGATGATATAAACTGTAATATATTTTGATAATAAATCGTAACAGGATGATACAATACACTAATTAATATATACTAGAGCATGTAAACATAGGGTCGTACATGAACATTAATAAAATTGTGTGGACCTCTGTATATCTGCGAAAATATGTTATATGATTAACATGGAGTAAATAGAAAAATGAGGCTTGATTACATAATTTGTATAATATAGATGCACATAATACGAACAAAATGTGAAGCAAAACGTTGAATGTGTGTAAATTAGGTGCTACGAACTTCGTTAGTGTAAATGTGAATGGTGATGTTGACTCAATGACAACTTGGCACCTCGAGATATCGCGGCACGCCCCCGGAACGATGTCACGACAGAGCAGAGGGCACGACCCCTGTATTTTCTCAGTTAGAATCTTACCTCCCCTGCCATCTCAGGCTTACACCGTCTCACGGGGGCCCCTGAAACCAGTTACTTGTCTACCAATCCGAGCGACGAGATTTCCAGAGGTCACAAATTCGGAGGATATGGAAATATTTCCCAGTATTGACCTGGCGTCTCAGGGAAACATGGGTCAGAAAGGTTTAACTTCGGTCTTCAGGTATACCAACATGAGCATGTTTTAGTGTGTCTTGTAAGAAGAAGGAAGTAGGAAGAGCGGGTTGGTGCTGGCTTTCTGGTATCGATGTCGCGACCTTGTGCACGAAACTGCCAGCCTTGAGCCAGCCACTGAATCATCGCCGGATTCATTTCATTGCATTCCAAAACAACAATACAGACCACGTGACGCAACAATCGAAAGTGTCTGGTCACGCCCGCCTGGCGTTCGGTTGCTAAATGTTCACACTTGATAAACTTCACAAACAATTAACACGTATTTTATTGCAGTAATAGTTGAGGAGGGGAGGGGGAGGGGGGGGGAACCGCAGCGTGCACCGCCACTGGACAAATTACACCTCGCTGTTACCTGCAACGGCAATATGAAACCAACAACTCCTCACAAAAATGTTTTATTTTGTATTTTGTGTGCTTTAAGGATATAAAGAAGTAAGTAAACCCAGGCCGCTGCGTCCCCAACCTCTGCCTAATACAGGGGTCATTGCTGGGGTGCAGTACTAGAGGGTGGGACGAGCTCTCCCGGCCATTTATGCGACTTTCTCGATCTGAAGCCGCTACTTCTCCATCAAGTAGCTCCTCAATTGCCCCCTGGACCTAACGAGGCTGAGTGCACCCCGTTCCAGACCTCCCAGCGGGGGGAAAATGTGCATGAAAGAAAAGGATATACATGAGTTAACATTTGGAATCCTGAAGTAATAATACTAGACTTTTTAAATGTATACCATAGTTGTGATGGAAGACTTAACATATGTAAATACAACCTAAATTTCATTCAAAGTATTTCTAATTTTTATTTCCTATACTACATATGTAAGTAGAGGAAGTATTGCATTCCACCCAAAAATTCGCTGTCGAAATTTCACCGGTAATATGTTTTGAGGCCCCTTGAATAAAAAACTTTTTTACAAAAAGGCCCGTGTGTGTGTGTGTGTGTGTGTGTGTGTGTGTGTGTGTGTGTGTGTGTGTGTGTGTGTGTGTGCGCGCGTCTGGGAACAGCATAACTAAAAAACGAAAAATCGGTTAAAGACCAAAGTTGGTATTTCAGTTTAATACATTTCAAGGATGCGACACGAACATTTTTAAGAAAATTCATCCACCCTAAACTATCCTTTACGTGGAACATTTCGTAAGAGACAAAATCTTACTGTAGATCTCGTCAAAACACGCAGGCTATGTGAGTGAGTAGAGAAAGTCATGTGAGCGCAACACGTCAGGTTTTTTGAAAGACTACCTACCCGCTTAGAATGTTCCTATTTGACAAAACGTTTACTTCCTGATTAAGTGAACAAAGACTGTGCGTAGGGAATTTCAATTGCGAGCCAGGAAGAGACTTACATATTATATAAACTGTAGGTAGATAATAACCGCACCGCACCAGATAACTGGGTTAATGTTAATTAAATGACAAGGTACAAGTACCACGATTTTCCCCTTTCTAAAATCCGAGATAAACAGGCGATCGCTTAGTGCTCAGAGAGCGTTACCGTTTTCACCGGGCACCCTGTTTCTTACGCAATAATTGATGTAATTAAAATTAGTTCGGACTTTCACCGCTTCGTTTTGTGGTTGTATTATGTCACGGCTGTGCACCTTGCCCAAACATCTGACTAGCGCTACAGCGTAACCAACTTTACAAATACACGTGCAACTCAGTAGATCTTACTTGCCCTTTATTATAAGGAGTTCTGACGTGTTGCACTCACATGACTTTCTCTACTCCTGTACTACCATTCTTACAAACTCTTCTTCATGTTAGTAGATATAAATATTTTCAGAAATTATCTTATTGTTTATTTCCTCGTCGCTATATGAAGGCTTTGAAATTTCGCTCTCTTTGCAGGGCCAAAACATAAAAAAGTAAATAACGACCTTTCATTTGAGCACAGTATAAGTAGTGTAAAACGTATACAAATAACAGCGAATATCTCCGAAATGGTTCACTTCACGGAAAATGCATTTGGACATATGTTGTATGTTTTAACGAGATCTACATTTTTGTATAGTAAGATTTGGTCTGTATCTTACGGTTTACCAGTTATACAAAAGTCAATCAGAGTAAACTGCGTTACATGGGCTATAACCAGACAATTAAAAATATACATTTCATTTGTGATTAAAATGTCTTAAACGTATGCCATTTAATCAAAGTTGTTAGTCATTTTCGATCAAATGAAAATGTTCCATGTGAAGGGTAGTTCAGGGTGGAGGAATTTTCTTCAAAACCTTCGTGTCGCATCCTTGAAAGAAATGTTATATTTCACTTTGGTAAACTTTATTTTTGCATCCGAAACTATCCGATAAAGTGGAACATGGCCAACAAAATCGTGAAAAAAGACAAATGAAAGACAATGGTTGCTAAGCTCCGTAACCAAGAACAATAGATAGTGAATCTTTTTTCAGGACAATTGCGACATTGACGTGAATTAGAGCAGACGTAGAGAATCTTTGTTTAAATAGTAGCGAGTGAGTGACAAATTTTGGAAAACGTTTTGGTAATTCGAATTACAACAAGAAATACCAAACATTCTGATAGTGATTGTGCGGAAAAGAAATATATCTACAGATGTAAATACAAGTCAACAAAAGAAAAACGGACGCCATTGAACTTGGCGTGAAAAAATAGTTCTAAAAGAAAACTTTATTACGAAGATATCCCGATATTAGCTTCAAGAATATGTTTGAAAAGTGAGATGATTTGTGAATACACGTTGTGTTTATTGAAATAAAGTTAGTTTTGGCGGAATACAAAGTTCAACTGAAAACGCAGTAACCCTCGCCATTATAACCTTCATCTGTTACGTACTAAATACGATCGTGAAACAAAGATCCCATCGCTGCGTAGATAAAAGAAACCGCTAACAGTTCTAGAATATCGAGTGTGTTTTACAAAAGCAGTTATTTACATATCTGTGTTAATTCACATAATGTTATACCATATACTACGTTTCCATAGGGAATTCAAATCGATTTGAGTTGTCATTCCGGATTGAACACTGCATGGAAACGCGGGCTCAGATCGAACTGAAGCCTTGGATCCGATCCTCTTAGAAGTGGGATCAGATCGAAATTTTGCTGCATGTAAACACCTACTAACGAATTCAAATCGATTCGAATCCACAAAGATGCTAACTTGTACTGTAACACGTTACACGCTCGTCATTTTGTTCTCTTAGTCAAAGTGACGTAATAAAACTCAACAACAAAGTCACTTTTATTCTTTCTATAATCTCACAATATATTCACTAGCTTCAAAACATATTTGAAACGTATTTTTTACAGGTTCACCAATATAAACAAGTGACCAACATAAAAGGTTGAATTATTTATGTTTGAGCCTTACGTATCCCAATCGATCTCATTCCGGATTGAATTCAACATGGAAACGCGGATCGTATTGAGAATGGGATTGGACTTAAATCGTACCCTACACCACGGAGCACGACTAGTATATCCAGCATACAAAAGTGCCCTAATTTTGATTAATTAAATTTGATATGTAAATTAATTGTTTGAGGTTGAAATTACTTTCATCTCACATTAAAACAGTGGAATTATCTTTTAAGACTTAAATAACAATTTCGTACGTTGATCCATACAATGGAATTAATTATTTAATATATTGGAAGTTTTCAATTCTCAATTCTGTTTTGTTATTTACTTTCTTGCAACTTTCGCCTCACTTACACAATTACCTACACTCAGAAATTCTTTTACACGTAAACTTTTGCAAACTTGGCATTTTCAACTCTGTTTCTGTCTCATCTCTTGACAACGATGACGTCATGCCAAGGATACTTCCTACAAAGAGATTGGAAGCAATGTCACTTAACCTGTATCTACTGTGAATGGACTTCTTTTCCACTTTTCGTTGTTTTCCACATTTACAGACACATAAGAACCCGTACCCGAGGCGGGACTCGAACCCTAGAACATGGGGGAACGTCAAACACATAAAGCTGGTTTACAATTACTGAACGAAAACTAGAACGATAAAGTTGAAATCTTTGTATTCAAATGGTTGAAAGTATTAACAACAATTGAAGGAAAAAGCTCATTGGATAAAATACAGTCTTAAGGAGCGACGGAAAGAACGCACTACCAGGACGGGAAACAGCCGTCCAATAAAACGACCAAACCTTTAGTACAAGACGAACCCCCCACCCCAGGAGATGGATTGAAGAAGAAGAAGGGGAAGAAGAAGGGGAAGAAGAAGAAGCAGAAGAAGAAGAAGAAGAAGAAGGGGAAGAAGAAGAAGAAGAAGAAGAAGAAGGGGAAGAAGAAGAAGAAGAAGAAGAAGGGGAAGAAGAAGAAAAAGAAGAAGGGGAAGAAGAAGAAGAAGAAGAAGAAGAAGGGGAAGAAGAAGAAGAAGAAAAAGAAGAAGAAGGGGAAGAAGAAGAAGAAGGGGAAGAAGAAGGGGAAGAAGAAGAAGAAAAAGAAGAAGAAGAAGGGGAAGAAGAGGTGGCGATATTCACAACGGGCAGCGTGAGGACTTTGTCAAGTTGCAACATTCCCGTTCCCGTTGCGAGTACGGCGTGTTACATTCATATTCTACACATTTTTCGCTGTACAAATTATTCAAAGCAGCCGCTAGAGTTCTCTCTAGTCGCAAGCTAGAACAAATATCATTGGTCAGTTAGAAACAAATGAATGTGTTGTATCGCTAAGCTGAGCGGTTGCAGTTTTCGTTGTGAACCAAGGTCACGGGTTTACATCCGGCCCAGACCAGACCAGAGAGATAGCCCCAGGCCAGTAGGTTTACTGCCACGTAAAATAACTCAAGTAGAACGAAATTCCGTCACACCAGCAGTGCTGATAATTTACTTTATAGCGTCGTTAATACACAGTTTCATGCTTACTGCAGATATTCTCCATTAAGATGAAGTAGATGGAATATACGCACTAAATCAGGCATAGACTCAGTCCCCTTCACTGATGTTACACGCCTCATTCAGTGGCGAGTATGGCACGTCTATTTCATGAAGAGTGGCACACAATGTTTTTAGTGATCTTACAGGTATTTATTTACAGTATCAAAAGGTACTTTCTCAATAGGCGCGCCGTAGCCGAGGTACAGTCCACGCACGAACGTTGTTGCAATGCTGCCGCCCCCCCCCCCCATTTGCAGTAAAACATTCACCCCCAAATTCTTGTAGCAGTCCAGCGATACGTGTGCTGGAGACGTTTTACTGACGCACTATGCACTCTAGTCAGTGTTTTGTGCTGTCACTGTTCCCGCGCAATGACGTCACGCTCCGCCAATGTGGCAGGTAACTTGCGATAGTTGTATAATCCTAGTTAATTCTAACCGTTCCATGTTCTAATGTTGCAGACAGTGGTGATGTTAGCAACCCTGCTGTGCTGCACCGCCGCACAGTACCAGGAGGAACTGCAGCCCAGGCGACCTCTGCCTGCCATCCTCATGCACAAACAGGCACTTTCTCAGGACGGATCCTTCAACTACGTGTTCGCGGCAGACAACGGACTGCAGCAAGGAGAGAGTATCAGCCCCGACGGTACTCGAACTGGGGCCTACTCCTATGTGGATCCCAATGGCCAGAGGATCAGCGTGAGGTACACGGCGGGTAAGGATGGTTTCCGGGTCCTGGAGGGCGACCATCTGCCCAAGGCGCCCCAAGCTCAAGTTGCAGCGCCCCAGGCAGTGCCACAGATACGGTACCCCCAAGCCCAGGTGAGGTACCCCGCGGCCCAGCCTGTGCCCCAGGCTGTTCGGTACCAGGCCGTGCCCCAGGTCCAGGCCGTGCCCCAGGCGCAGTATCGTGCAGTCCAACAGCAACCTAACCCCTACTACAAGGTCCGGGAAGACTACGCCGGGGCAGCCACAGCTGTAGCCGGTCAACCTAACGAGGAGGGTGTTCAGGAGCCACACAGTTTCGGTCCGGGATACGCCTTCGAGTTCTCCGGCTAAGTGTATATGCTACAGACATTAAATGTTTAATACGAGCTTTAACAACATCTTGTACCAAAAATGTTTTTGTGTTAATATTGATATTTTTTAAATAAAATCGTAGAAACAAATATCCCACTTTATTTTATTTGAGCGGAGAAAACTGCAAACGTTTTGGGTACAATTTTATTTTACATTCTCTACTACCTACAACACAGTAAGTAGGCGAAGTATTGTGTTCGACCCAAAAATTCATGTCCAGATTTCATCGGGAATATACGATGTATGTTTTGAGGCCTCCTGAATCCACAAAAGGCACTTTAAGAAAAAGCTCCATGTGTGTTTGTGTATCTGTCTGTGTGCGCGCGCGTCTGTCTCTGTCTGCGTGTGTCTGTCTGTCTGTGTGTATGTGTCTGTCTGTGTGTATGTATCTGTCTGTGTGTGCTTATGTGTGTCTGTGTGCGTAGTAATATATTTGTATTTCTTACAGTTTATCAGTTATACATAAGTCATTGATAATGAAGAGAACTTGAGAGAATATTCACAGAAAATTCAACATACACATTTCTTTTCCATGAAACTATTTGAAAGAAACTGTATTTTAACCAAACATTTTACGTTAATTTTCAGATAATAAAAAAAGTTGGAAAACATCTCCATGTAAAGCGTAGTTTGGGATGGAAAGGTTTTCTTAAAAATCTTGGTGTCGCATCCTTGAAACTTAGGTACCTACTTTGGTTTTCAACCGACTTTTCGTTTTTAAGTTATGCTGTGCATAGACTGCGACAGACACGTGCGCGCGCGCACATACACACACACACACACACACACACACACACACACACACACACACACACACACACACAAACACGGACCTGTTTCTAAAAATGCTTTCTTTTGGATTCAGGGGGTCTCAAAACATACATTTCCGGTGAAATTTCGACATGGAATACAATACCTCCTTTTCTTACCGGTAGAGAAAGTAAGTTCAGGCAGGGGATGCCTGTTTAACAGTGGGTATTGAAGATTGCGTACCAGAGAAGGATAAAATGCTAAGAATCTGTTGGATGATTTAGTTTCTGAGAAGAGGGTGGAATAGGACCAGATGAATCAGAGCGTGGGCCCGAAGGTTCGTGGTTCGACCCTCAGGCCAGGCCAGGCCAGCCTTGTGATTCATCTGTGACGTTTTGAGGCCGCGCTGCGCATGCGCACAGCTGGATAGAGCACCTGCCACCTACTGGCCCCGAATGGGCGGGCGGCACAGTACTGAATGAGCGAGTATGGGTGCAAGTTGGTGGTGATGTTACTGCTGCTGAAGCCAAGGATATAACGTAAGTATCTGCGACAACACTTGTATCATTGTTTACATTTGAGAAGTCCACATAACACTGTCACCGGACTACCCTAATAATAATGTTACAATAATATGTGAAACAAACAAACACACTCAACAATACAACCGAATTCAAAAAACGGCGCTTTTCTCAAAGGCATAAAGTAAATATTGCAAAAAATTTCCCTCCTGGTAGATAATTATCAGTGAAAATCAAGTAACATTCGTCACAAATTGATTAAAATCCAACGTTACTTGCAACGGAATTAAAAGAGCGCGTAATTCTGTTACCCGGAAGGAATAATTCGAGATGGCAAAGCAGTGAAGCGATGCGCAGATCCACGCAAATTTAAATCATATTGCACAAGATGGCGCTGAAGATGTAGCAATTATTGCAAAAGGCAACAGCCAAATAAGAAGAAAAAGCGTAGGTATCTACCGGTCGATGTCAGTGACGGCTTGTTGATTTAGTTTCTGAAGATAAAATAACCATTTATCAGCATGTTCTTGGTATAAATGAGATAACGCGTTCACTTACACCAGAACGAATTTATTAATCCCAAAATAAGGCATCTTGCAAGTAAAAGGAAATATAAACTCACAAAGAGATGTGCCTGTAAGAAAACCTGCATAATTACCAGCACTGAAATCCATGTCACTAATGTGGTTTCATTAGTCAAACTAATATATTTTTAATTTATTCATCTACAAAGCTTTTCGTACACATCTTTTTATTCTTCAGTAATAAATAAACTCTTCAGCAGTTTTATCATTACGTCTTTAAGTGTTTAAATAACCACCATATTACGTCATATGTGTCATCTCTGACACATTGCAATTTTACATTTAACCCGAGGTGGCGGATTGAAAGCGGCGAGGGTTAAACATCTTTTTCAGGCATAAAGTGCTTAGTACGAGTTTGTTTGGAAGGGAAGTAAGGTTATCGTTTCTGTGTGGTACATTTACGACACGTAAAAAAACCTCAAGCTTGATGAAGAGGTCTACGAGGAACATTAACTGGTATTTCATGTCCAATAGTTGAAAGTACAATGGGATTGTGAAAATTACAGCATTTTAAAAGCATATATTAAAAAAATCTGCGGTGTTAGAGCCCTTTCCGGCGTTACAGGCCTACCAACACAGGTGTATGAGGTTAAGTTGTCAGCACAAGCACAAGTCGCTACTTCAGGGTTGTGTAGCTGGCTAGACAGTTGTGTAGCTGGCTAGACAGTTGTGTATATGAGTAGACAGTTGTGTAGATGAGTAGACAGTTGTGTATATGAGTAGACAGTTGTGTAGCTGGCTAGACAGTTGTGTATATGAGTAGACAGTTGTGTAGATGAGTAGACAGTTGTGTAGATGAGTAGACAGTTCAGTATATGAGTAGACAGTTGTATAGATGAGTAGACAGTTCTGTATATGAGTAGACAGTTCTGTATATGAGTAGACAGTTGTGTAGATGAGTAGACAGTTGTGCAGATGAGTAGACAGTTCTGTATATGAGTAGACAGTTCTGTAGATCAGTAGACAGTTGTGTCGATGAGTAGACAGTTGTGTAGATCAGTAGACAGTTCTGCATATGAGTAGACAGTTCTGTATATGAGTAGACAGTTCTGTAGATCAGTAGACAGTTGTGTAGATCAGTAGACAGTTATGTAGATGAGTAGACAGTTCTGTAGATCAGTAGACAGTTGTGTAGATGAGTAGACAGTTGTGTAGATCAGTAGACAGTTGTGTAGATGAGTAGACAGTTCTGTAGATCAGTAGACAGTTGTGTAGATGAGTAGACAGTTCTGTAGATGAGTAGACAGTTCTGTAGATCAGTAGACAGTTGTGTAGATCAGTAGACAGTTGTGTAGATGAGTAGACAGTTGTGTAGATGAGTAGACAGTTCTGTAGATGAGTAGACAGTTGTGTAGATCAGTAGACAGTTGTGTAGATGAGTAGACAGTTGTGTAGATCAGTAGACAGTTGTGTAGATCAGTAGACAGTTGTGTAGATGAGTAGACAGTTGTGTAGATCAGTAGACAGTTGTGTAGATGAGTAGACAGTTGTGTAGATCAGTAGACAGTTCTGCATATGAGTAGACAGTTCTGTATATGAGTAGACAGTTCTGTATATGAGTAGACAGTTCTGCATATGAGTAGACAGTTGTATAGGTGAGTAGACAGTTGTATAGATGAGTAGACAGTTGTATAGGTGAGTAGACAGTTGTATAGATGAGTAGACAGTTGTATAGATGAGTAGACAGTTGTATAGATGAGTAGACAGTTGTATAGGTGAGTAGACAGTTGTATAGATGAGTAGACAGTTGTATAGGTGAGTAGACAGTTGTATAGATGAGTAGACAGTTCTGCATATGAGTAGACAGTTCTGTATATGAGTAGACAGTTGTATAGATGAGTAGACAGTTCTGCATATGAGTAGACAGTTGTATAGGTGAGTAGACAGTTGTATAGATGAGTAGACAGTTCTGCATATGAGTAGACAGTTGTATAGGTGAGTAGACAGTTGTATAGATGAGTAGACAGTTCTGTATATGAGTAGACAGTTGTATAGGTGAGTAGGCAGTTGTATAGATGAGTAGACAGTTCTGTATATGAGTAGACAGTTGTATAGATGAGTAGACAGTTCTGCATATGAGTAGACAGTTCTGTATATGAGTAGACAGTTGTATAGATGAGTAGACAGTTCTGCATATGAGTAGACAGTTGTATAGGTGAGTAGACAGTTCTGCATATGAGTAGACAGTTCTGTATATGAGTAGACAGTTGTATAGATGAGTAGACAGTTCTGTATATGAGTAGACAGTTGTATAGGTGAGTAGGCAGTTGTATAGATGAGTAGACAGTTCTGTATATGAGTAGACAGTTGTATAGATGAGTAGACAGTTCTGCATATGAGTAGACAGTTCTGTATATGAGTAGACAGTTGTATAGATGAGTAGACAGTTCTGCATATGAGTAGACAGTTGTATAGGTGAGTAGACAGTTGTATAGATGAGTAGACAGTTCTGCATATGAGTAGACAGTTCTGTATATGAGTAGACAGTTGTATAGATGAGTAGACAGTTCTGCATATGAGTAGACAGTTGTATAGGTGAGTAGACAGTTGTATAGATGAGTAGACAGTTGTATAGGTGAGTAGACAGTTGTATAGATGAGTAGACAGTTGTATAGATGAGTAGACAGTTGTATAGGTGAGTAGACAGTTGTATAGATGAGTAGACAGTTCTGCATATGAGTAGACAGTTCTGCATACGTGGATAAGACTTCCCTTACTCTGAGAACAGCGTATTGTCGCTATTTGCTATTGAAGGTCGTGGAATGTAACTAACCTGCGCTCGGAAATAGCATTCGTCCATCAGGAATATGGATGTGTGCAAATGTTTGACACAAACTGTTGATTATTGTAAGTAAACACATTTCTAGTGTGTTTTAAAGTTAATTTAAAAAAATATTTCATTTAGCAAATTACTATAGACTTAAATTCAATATATACATATTTCAGTTTGAACATACTCATTTATAGTATAATTTATAAAAACGTGCAAAGATGTTTATCTTTATTAGAGCATTTTTGGAAAATTGTGGTATGTTCTATCTGAAATCATGGTGTAATGGACCTCGTACTCTATTTCAGTAATTTCACTCATTCATCGTTTATTCCAGGATATTAATAGACGAGGAAAATGTTAATTATTATTTTCTGTTGTCATTCGTGTTTACAAGAAATGAGTCAGTGACCTTGTGTAATTCTCGAGGTCTAAACATGCTTCCTTGTGAAGGGAAGTAAAGTCGGTGGTTACACACAGCGCCTTAGGCCTCTGAGCTGCAGTTAAAGAACATCGAGGAATAAAACGAAATGTTTGTTCTTTCTGAGAACACTGTTAAAGTCATGTTTGTTGATCTAAGTACCAAGAATTATCACTTCATTTTCATTGAAGTAGTTCACTTTCACTAATGTGAACTGGTGCCATTAGACTTCAGTTTGCTGGGGACATAAACCACGACCTTGAGGCACTCTTGTTGCTGGAGGGAGATATCCACTCTTATGGTATTATCTTAAACAAGATTTTTAATGTCGTGATGACGTGTACTAGGAGACGCCGCCTGGCGGACAGTTGGTCCCATATCGTGCATTTCCACAGAGGCCTCAGTGTTAGGCAACTGCACCTCTCTTTCTATACATCTCGGACAGAAGGTAGCTTGAACATGTTCACAGAGGCCTCAGTGTTAGGCAACTGTACCTCTCGGACAGAAGGGGGCTCCAACATGTCCACAGAGGCCTCAGTGTTAGGCAACTGTACCTCTCGGACAGAAGGGGACTCCAACATGTCCACAGAGACCTCAGTGTTAGGCAACTGTACCTCTCGGACAGAAGGGGGCTCCAACATGTCCACAGAGGCCTCAGTGTTAGGCAACTGTACCTCTCGGACAGAAGGGGACTCCAACATGTCCACAGAGACCTGAGTGTTAGGCAACTGTACCTCTCGGACAGAAGGGGGCTCCAACATGTTCACAGAGGCCTCAGTGTTAGGCAACCGCACCTCTCTTTCTATACATCTCGGACAGAAGGCAGTTTGAACATGTTCACAGAGGCCTCAGTGTTAGGCAACTGTACCTCTCTTTCTATACATCTCGGACAGAAGGGAGCTCCAACATGTGCACAGAGGCCTCAGTGTTAGGCAACTGCACCTCTCTTTCTATACATCTCGGACAGAAGGCAGCTTCAACATGTCCACAGAGACCTGAGTGTTAGGCAACTGTACATCTCGGACAGAAGGGGACTCCAACATGTCCACAGAGGCCTTGGTGCTGGGCATCTGCACGCTTGACGACCAGATAGTGTCCAGTCTGCACAGATTGCAGGCGTGTATGTCCATGTTTACTATTGGTTTAGAGGTGAGGAGGTGCGGTGCAGTTAGATTGCTCGGAAACGTGGCGAATGCGGAAATATCGGTTTCCAATACTTGAAGTGAAAGATGTGACCTACTTGTGTATTGGAGCTAAAATAAATAAATGTGAGTATAATATATGTGGGACATACTCGATAGCTAACCTCCATTCTTCTTGTAAACATATCCACTACTAGTGGAGTTTTGTACAACAAACCGAACAGAGGGAAGTTGTTTTAATGTAACTACTGCGTGTCCACGGGGAATTGAAATCGATATGAGTTCAATCCCATTCCCAATACATGTTAAATTGAATCCGGAATGAGATCGATTTGCGTAAACCTCAGAACATACATAAATAATGTTAGCGAACCTGTAAAGAATATGTTTTCTGTGAATTTGAAGTAATTTTGAGGTTAGTGACAATAAAAGTGACGTGTTACAGTGCAAGTTAGCATTTTGGTGGATTCAAATCGATTTGAATCGGCATGTGTTTCCATGCAACAAAATGTCGATGTGATACCACTTCTAAAAGGATCGGATCCAAGGAATCAATTCGATCTGAAGGGCGTTTCCATGCAGTATTCAATCCGGAATGAAAACTGAAATCGATTTGAATTCCCCATGGAAACGTAGTGCATATTTTGTGTGTCTCTTACAGTTTACCGGGGGCTCTAATGACCTAGCTGTCGACGGGCCTTTAAACCCTACTCACTCACTCTTACGGTTTACCAGGTATACCAGGGTTATTCCAAATGAAAAGAACTCGAGAGAATATTCACACAAGGTACGTGACATTTGTTATGAAGCTACATAGATATATTAAATATATGCTGTTTGAATTAAAATTGTAGCACTTTCCAAGAAAAGGACAGTTTGTGCTGGGGGAAATGAATATCGAGTTTTGTGGGGGTGTGAGGAGGATCCAGGGGGTAAGTGCACGTGACTGTCCGCAGTGAATGTTCCTCATTGCAACACTAAGTAACATGCTAACGGCTACGCTCGCTCATTCCATCGCCATGTTATTTGGAAACAGAAGTCACTCAGTTACATACGTAGTTATCACATAACGAGAGCGGACCCAGTATAGTATAAGTATTTCCAATAAAATCCCATGTGTGTGTATGTGTGTACGTGTGTATGTGTGCGCGCGCGTGCGTGTGAACGAGATAATTCCAAAACGAAGTGACATACATAAATAGGACATTTAGCGTGTTGCAAGAACGCGACATGAACATTTACAAAGTCCTCCGCGTATCTCAGCATGTAGAAAATGTTTGGTTATTTTATCATACTATGTAAACTAAGCGATACTTACATTCTCGAGTAGAGCGAGAGTCACACCTCGAAATGTATTAATATCGACTATTTCATGAATATAATATGAATTTAAACACCATTATCTGACTAGAAAATTTTAAATTACGTAAAAAAATAACAAAATATATTCATTACGATTAATCAGGAAAACGAAACACAACAATTACGTGCATTTCGATCTTCTCTTGTTATAACCTCAAATAAAGCTCACATTAACAAATAACCTTTCTACATGAATTATTAAAGAACAGTTGTGAAAAACACATTTGGCAAATTGAAATGGAGTAATATGTAATACGAGTACATTTGGTGCCCAGGAGTAAAGTTAGTGCACTACCTCGCAAGTTCTGTAAGAGAAACACAAAATGATACGAGATCTCGTTAAAAGATCAAACAGTCTCGTGGAGTTAAATACTTTCGGGATATTTGTTCTTAATGGTTTTCTTGGTCCCCGTATTTCTGGAAAGAGAACAAATGTGCCAGCGTGTGTAGTAGGTTGAAGAATGGGTAGGAAAAGTCATGCGGTGTTAATGACGTAAGTAAGGAAGGAAGGAATATGGGTCACGGTAGGCGGGCCTTGCTTGAAGGAATACACTCTACAGTTATATTGCCTCACACAAGTAATAATGACCTTCCGATATAGGCCAAGCGCTCTCAAGTTGAAGGTCACACACAGAGTGCTGCATTCGCACGTACAACTTCACCTTCCACTGCAAACATATACATATACCTACATGTGGTATTTTAATAGAAGCACTTCCAGCCATTATGAGAATATGAAAATAAGGAACTTTTCTTTGTATATAAATGGTAGATAGTTTAATGTCGTGGGTTTATACTGACTATTCCACTCGTGCCGGGTTAGGTCGTGGTGTTATCACTTCCTACTTTTCTTACGTTTCTCAAGTGCCCATGTGCACTTAAAAACAATCAAAAATAGCAGACAAAAAGATTTCATGAATATCGTTGTGAGGATATGATATTCTAATTGAAGAGGCGTATAAATATAACAGACTTACCTTTAATGTATAGCCTTATGCATCATATACATATCTAATCCCTGAGTTAAACAATAGCATTGTTGTTGTCACAAGTGCCAACAGTGAAGATATACATATGTATCTTAATTAAAATGGATCAATGTTATAGTAACTTGTTTATTTTGAAGTTACTATTAATATAACATAAATGAATTATTAAATGTTTCGCAAAATAGTGTAAACAAATATGACGAGAGGCTTACATATTTGGGATAATGTTTGTCAGCCTTTGCAACCGCACAATTCTCGCCATATAAAACGCTCTGTTGTTATTAACCTCTCGTGTCACATTCTTGGAACATACGGAAATACCAACTTGCTGGCACTACTTGACAAAGAAATACCAACTTTTCTATGATGTGATGGTACGCTAGCGATTATGAAATTTCATATCTTCTCCAAACGAATGTGGCGTGTGCGTTTCTGTAACTGCTAACAGCAAAACATGCACAAAAAGTGTAAATGTAATTAAAAGAGACTATGAGATGATAGTTGGAGATATTCGCATTTCCAGATGACGGAGCGAGTGCGGAAGTAGCATAAAACAAGGTCAAAGGCAGGCAGGCAAGTGATTTGGGCCGAACGACCTGCTTCTAGCAGGTGAACCCGGGACTCGTGCACTGTCTAATCGCAGCTGTGTCAGACTTTCACTGTAATATGTATCTACCTACCATCTTACGTTATTACTGAATTCGCGTCACTTCCTCTACTCAGTCTTCTACAGATCATTCTTATACAAGCGTTTTCTTCTATCTGCCTTGGTTTTATTAGTCCGTTTATACGTCAGATTAAACTTGAATGGTCATATCGGCGGCCTTTCCTTGGGAACATACCTATTAGCTTTGTTGCAACGAGCATGCGCAGTACCTGCAACGTGATCAAATCACTCGTAGTGGGGTCTTTAAGGGGTTATCCTCCCTATGGGAGGCGCCCTTGACTGCTACCATTCCGGGATTTTCTCCCACGCTGGTATAGGGATGGGTTATAATAAAAGATGGTGGGCAAACTGTGGAAAAGGGTTGTAGGGACAGAAATATGTGGGTGCTTTTTTTTTTTTTTTTTTTTTTTTTTTTTTTTTTTTTTTTTTTTTTCATCTTGAGTCAGTTGTCTTTGTTAGGTCTATTGCTGGGAAAGAAGAAGTCTTGGTCTCTTGTAAGTTTCTCCAGGGTTAATGTCGTACTCTCCAAGGCCGCGGATAAGATGATTAAAGCTGGTAGGAAGGTAGTTGAAAGTTGTGTGATGTATTCAGTGAGTTTAGGGATGGAGAGGTCCTTGTGGATGTTGTCATTCGGGACGTACCAGTCCGCGCCTACAGAAGTTCTCAGGTAACGGTGTAGGGTTGTTTTTGCCGCTGCACCCCAGACCTGGCAGGCATAGATTAAGGCGGGCCGGATTACCTGCTTGTAAACGAGAAGTTTGTTCCTCAAAGACATTGGTGATTTGCGGTTGTAGAGGGGGTATAACATGGACATTCTTCTGCTGATCTTGGGTGCGAGGGAGGAGACATGCGCTTTCCACGTTAAGCGCATATCCAGTAGGTTGCTTCCGTGGACCAGGGTACTGTTCCATCTGCTAGGCGAAGATCTTCAACATCTTGCAGGTGGCGTCGAGTAAATGTTATTGCTTTAGATTTAGTGGGGTTTATCTGTAGTCTCCATGTAGCAAACCAGACTGTGAGCATGTTGGCATATCTCTGACAGCGATGTTATGGTGAGTAGAGGAGGTGGTGATTGCTGTATCGTCGGCGAAAAGATACAGGTGGCAGCCCGGGAGAGAAGGAAGAGTGTTTATATAGGTTAAAAATAGCAAGGTGCCCAGGACACTGCCTTGGGGGATTCCTGCGTTGATGGAAAAAGTAGGGGATTGAATGCTGTCTTTTGTAACGACAAAAGTTCGGTTGGTCAGGAAACTGTGAATCAGATGGATCAGATAGGAAGGGGTGTCATAATTGATAAGCCGATGAAGGAGGCCATAGTGCCACACGGAGTCAAAAGCACGGGAAATGTCTAAAAAAAGAGCTGTTACATAGTGCCGGTTGTTTAAGCCAGTGATCACTTGGTCCACGAGGCGAAGGAGCTGGTGTGTGGTTGAATGCTGCTCGGGGCGGAGGATGTTATGGCGGTCCAGTGTGCTTTTGTAGGACTTTTTCAAATAGCTTACTTATCGCAGGCAAAAGGCTGATGGGGCGATAGTTTTTCGGGTCTTTAGGATCTTTACCCGGTTTGGGCAGCGTAATGATGTGTGCATGCTTCCATGAAGCCGGGAAGTAAGCTATTGAAGAGTTCAACTAGTACAGCCAGCCAGGTATCAGGAAGTGCCTTAAATGCTGCATATGGGAGTGATCAAAAGTAGGAGTCATGTTGCAAACCAACTATTACGCATGCGCGTAAGAACGCGTTCATAACCGCTTGAGACCTATTGAGTCACAAATCGTAAATGTTCGCCGGCTGGCCCCGTGGCGCAGTTGGTAGAGCACCTGCCTGCTGTGCTAGGGGCCCCGGGTTCGATTCCCAGACAGGATTGTTCCTCATCCTTCCCTGAGTCTGGAAGTGTAAACCCCACTGTTACGCGAGTAAAACCAATAGTCAAGGCCGCCGATATGACCTCTGCAGTTAAAGGCGGGATATACATGGAACAATAAAAAAATCTGATGTGTTACACTCACATGATTTTCTCTACTCTTGTACTAACCATTCTTACAAACTCTTATTGCTATATCTTCTTCGTGTTAGTTGAGATAAACATTTACAGAAATTATCTTATTGCGTATTTCCTTGTAGGTACAAGGAGAATATGGGAATATAGTTCGCTTTGAGCGACAGTCAAGTGTTTTAAAGCTTTGAGATTTCGTTCTCTTTGCACGAATAGGATATAAAATCTGAATAACCATATTCTATTTCGTGAAAGTTTAAGTATTTCAAAACCAACACAAATAAAGGAATATCTCCAAAATGTTCACTACAAAAAATGATTAGAACATAAATTGGTGTTTTAGCAAGATCTACATTTTTCTTACCGTTTACCAGTTATGCAAAAGTCATCAAGAGTAAACAAGGGCTACATGGGCCATAGTCAGAAAATTCAAAATATACATTTTATTTGTCATAATCATATCTTAAACATGTGGCATTTTAATCAAAATCGTGACGTATTTTCGAGGAAATCAGTTTTCGAAAAAATTTCCATATAAAGAGTGGTTTAGGGTGAAGGAAGTTTTTTCAAAATCTTCGTGTCGCATCCTTAAAAGATATTAAACTTAAATACCAATTTTGGTTTTTAATCGACTTTTCGTTTTTGAGTTATGCTGTCCAAAGACTGACATACCCACACACGAGAGAGAGAGAGACAGAGAGAGAGAGACAGACAGACAGAGACATACACAGACGTTTTTCGAAAAATTCTTTTTTTTTATTTAGGGGGCCTCAAAACATTTCCGGTGAAATTGGCCATCGAAATTTTTGGGTGGAATACAATACGTCCTCTACTTACTAGACGTAGCAGATAAAGTAAAGGGTTGCGCGCGCATGTGTGTGTGTGTGGGGTGTGTGTGTATGTGTGTGGGGTGTGTGTGTGTGTGGGGTGTGTGTGTGTATGTGTGTGTATGTGTGTGTGTATGTGTGTGTGGTGTGTGTATGTGTGTGTATGTGTGTGTATGTGTGTATGTGTGTGTGGTGTGTGTGTATGTGTGGGGTGTGTGTATGTGTGTATGTGTGGGGTGTGTGTGTATGTGTGTGTATGTGTGTGTATGTGTGGGGTGTGTGTGTGGGGTGTGTGTGTATGTGTGGGGTGTGTGTGTATGTGTGTGTGGTGTGTGTATGTGTGTGTATGTGTGTGTATGTGTGTGTGGTGTGTGTGTGTATGTGTGGGGTGTGTGTGTATGTGTGTGTGGTGTGTGTGTATGTGTGGGGTGTGTGTATGTGTGTGTGGTGTGTGTATGTGTGTGTGGGGCGTGTGTGTATGTGTGTGTGGGGCGTGTGTGTGGTGTATGTGTGTGTATGTGTGGGGTGTGTGTGTATGTGTGGGGTGTGTGTGTGGTGTGTGTATGTGTGTGTATGTGTGTGTATGTGTGTGTGGTGTGTGTGGTGTGTGTGGTGTATGTGTGTGTGTATGTGTGTGTATGTGTGTGTATGTGTGTGTGGTGTGTGTGTATGTGTGTGTATGTGTGTGTGGTGTGTGTGGTGTGTGTGGTGTGTGTGTATGTGTGTGTGTGTGTATGTGTGTGTGTATGTGTGTATGTGTGTGTATGTGTGTGTGGTGTGTGTATGTGTGTGTATGTGTGTGTGTATGTATGTGTGTGTGGTGTGTGTGTATGTGTGGGGTGTGTGTGTATGTGTGTGTGGTGTGTATGTGTGTGTGTGGTGTGTGTATGTGTGTGTGGTGTGTGTGTATGTGTGTGTGTGGGGCGTGTGTGTATGTGTGGTGTATGTGTGTGTGGGGTGTGTGTGTGTGTGTGTGTGTTTTTTTTTTTATATATTGCATGCCCCATTCCATATGAATACTACATGCTTGAATTTATTTATTTACATACAAATTACATTTTATATATACATGTACATATTGTTGGTGATGTTCTATTTGAACATTTACATCTTTATTTACCTCTAATTTTTTATCTACCTTAGTCTAATTGAGTACTTCATAAATCTAGTACTTATCATATAGTGAAACGCAAATATTATTATACTCGTAACAGCAGTAGAGTATTGAACTGTGTTTGGACAATGATACTGATAGCAATTTTGGTAAGGAGTAGAAATTATATATATTTGAACTTAAGTCATTCTATTTCTGTGAATTGTATAGCATTAATGAAGTTAACGAAAGGTTGTATGAAATTGTTTCCAAGTTCTTCTTTGTTTATGGGCCAAGTAGCACCTTTACTTTGTATCTTCCTAATCATTGCGTTTCTCTGGTTGTTTAGTATTTTGCATCGAAATATAATGTGGTTTACTGTTTGGTCCTCTTCTTCACATTTGCACATTGGGTTATCTAAAAATCCAAACCTGTGGCGATATGATCTTAGCTTTCCATGTCCTGTTATCATTGCTGTGAACTCCGGAGATATTGGTAACCGTTGGTTCAATCTTCTTCTCACGGATGGGAAATATTCTTTGGTTACTGCTCCTTTCCTTGATGCTGTCCATTGTTGTTGCCATTCTTCGAGTGCAGTTTCTTTCTCTCTAGTTACTATTGCTTCTTTTGATACTTTGTCATATATTATTTCAGTGTCTTCTGCGGCAGCTTGTTTTGCTAGTCTGTCCACAAGTTCATTTCCGTGTATTCCCGCGTGTCCTTTCACCCAGCCGAAATGTAGTGTCCACTTTGATTTTGAAAGTTCAAGGATTTTGGTTTTGATTGCTTCTATCAGCTGGTTATGTTTTATGTTGTTCCTGAGCAGATCTAGAGTTATCTTACTGTCTGTGAATAATGCAGCTCGTTTTTCATCGCATTCTCCATATCCAAGCTCATCTAGTTTTTTAAGTGTTTTTAATATTGCCAGTTGTTCAGCCTGGTTATTCGTGCATCGTGGATGCAACTTGAACTTTAATTTGTATGCCAGGTTGCCATGGATGAAGATGATCCCTGCTGCCCCAACTTTATCACCAGTTTTGCTACCATCGGTGTACATTTCAACTGCATATAAGTTGTTATCTACCTCATCTATTAGGGGTATTTCCACAGGGTGTCTCCAATACCTGACTTCCAGCGGTGCGTCATATTCTTGATTGTTGACTTTTGTTGCCAGGTAGGTTCTTACATATTGTTCTATGGTTATTTGTAAGGGTGGAACGCCTGCTACTACGCATGATGCCTCGTATGAGAGAGTTCGGTAGGCTTTAGCAATTTTTATATTAATCAATCTTTGTATCCTTTTATATTTTGTTAGATTTTTTATTTTTCTTAAAGCGTCTATCCACACTGGTGAGCCATATGTCATTATTGGGACTATAGCTCCTTCGTATATTGTTTTTAGTGCTTTGTGTCCTAATCCCCATTGTAGTTTAGCTGTCCGTGATAACATGTGGATGAGTGTGATTGATTTTCCTGCAGTGTGGTCTATGTGTGCATTGAAGTTAAACTTACTGTCAAACCATATGCCCAGGTATTTCATTTCTTCAGTTTGGTTAAGCTTCTTGTTGTTTAAGTAGATATTGACGTCCCAATTGTCCGTTCGCTTTCTTGATATGACTAGAGTCTTCGACTTCTTTTCGTTAAATTCTATTTTGTTGTCAGTGGCCCAGTTCTGAATTTTGACTAAATCTTGATTCGCTATGTTTTCTGCTTCTACTTTGCTTGAGCCTCTTGTTAATATGACAAGGTCATCTGCGAATGCCATGGCTTTAGTTTTCCTATTGAAATCAGTATTCAATAGGGTGTGTGTGGGGTGTGTGTGTGTGGTGTGGGGTGTGTGTGTATGTGTGTGTGGTGTGTGTGTGTGGTGTGTGTGTGTGGTGAGCGTATGTGTGTGTGGGGTGTGTATGTGTGTGTGGTGTGTGTATGTGTGTGTGTGGTGTGTGTATGTGTGTGTGGTGTGTGTGTGTGGTGTGGGGTGTGTGTGTATGTGTGGGGTGTATGTGTGTGCGTGGGGTGTGTGTATGTGTGGGGTGTGTGTGGTGTGTGTGTATGTGTGTGGTGTGTGTGTATGTGTGGGGTATGTGTGTATGTGTGGAGGTGTGTGTATGTGTGGGATGTATGTGTATGTGTGGGTGTGTGTATGTGTGGGGTGTGTGTGGGTGTGTGTGTATGTGTGGGGGTGTGTGTATGTGTGTGTGGCGGTGTGTGTATGTGTGTGTGGGGGGGTGTGTGTATGTGTATGTGGGGGTGTGTGTGTGGGGTGTGTGTATGTGTGTGTGGGGTGTGTGTGTATGTGTGGGGTGTGTGTGGTGTGTGTGTATGTGTGTGTGGTGTGTGTATGTGTGTGTGGCGGTGTGTGTATGTGTGTGTGGGGGGGTGTGTGGGGGGTGTGTGTATGTGTATGTGGGGGTGTGTGTGTGGGGTGTGTGTATGTGTGTGTGGGGTGTGTGTGTATGTGTGGGGTGTGTGTGGTGTGTGTATGTGTGTGTGTGTGGTGTGTGTATGTGTGTGTGGGGTGTGTGTGTATGTGTGGGGTGTGTGTATGTGTGTGTGGTGTGTGGGTGTGTGTGTATGTGTGGGGTGTGTGTGGTGTGTGTGTATGTGTGTGTGGTGTGTGGGTGTGTGTGTATGTGTGGGGTGTGTGGGGTGTGTGTGGTGTGTGTGTATGTGTGGGGTGTGTGTATGTGTGGGGTGTGTGTGTATGTGTGTGTGGTGTGTGGGTGTGTGTGTATGTGTGGGGTGTGTGGGGTGTGTGTGGTGTGTGTGTATGTGTGTGGTGTGTGTATGTGTGGGGTGTATGTGTGTGGGGTGTGTGTGTATGTGTGGGGTGTGTGTATGTGTGTGTGGTGTGTGGGTGTGTGTGTATGTGTGGGGTGTGTGTATGTGTGTGGGGTGTGTGTGTATGTGTGTGGTGTGTGGGTGTGTGTGTATGTGTGGGGTGTGTGTGGTGTGTGTATGTGTGTGGGGTGTGTGTGTATGTGTGTGGGGTGTGTGTGTATGTGTGGGGTGTGTGTATGTGTGTGTGGTGTGTGGGTGTGTGTGTATGTGTGGTGTATGTATGTGTGTGTGGGGTGTGTGTGTATGTGTGGGGTGTGTGTGTGGGTGTGTGTGTATGTGTGGGGTGTGTGTGGTGTGTGTGTATGTGTGTGGGTGTGTGTGTATGTGTGGGGTGTGTGTGGTTTTTTTTTTTTTTTTTTTTTTTTTTTTTTTTTTTTTATTATTGCATGCCCCATTCCATATGAATACTACATGCTTGAATTTATTTATTTACATACAAATTACATTTTATATATACCTGTACATATTGTTGGTGATGTTCTATTTGAATATTTACATCTTTATTTACCTCTAATTTTTTATCTACCTTAGTCTAATTGAGTGTGGTGTGTGTGTGTATGTGTGTGGGGTGTGTGTGTATGTGTGTATGTGTGGGGTGTGTGTGTATGTGTGTGTGGGGTGTGTGTATGTGTGTGTGGTGTGTGGGGGTGTGTGTGTGGGGGGGTGTATATGTGTGTAGTGTGTGTGTGGTGTGTGGTGTATGTGTGTGTGTGGGGTGTGTGTATGTGTGGGGGGTGTGTGTGGGGTGTGTATGTGTTTGGGGGGATGTGGGGGGTGTGTGGAGTGTGTGTATGTGTGTGTAGTGTGTGTGTGGGGTGTGTGTGTATGTGTGTGTGGGGTGTGTGTATGTGTGTGGGGTGTGGGGGGTGTGTGTGGGGTGTGTATGTGTTTGGGGGGATGTGGGGGGTGTGTGGAGTGTGTGTATGTGTGTGTAGTGTGTGTGTGTGGGGTGTGTGTGTATGTGTGGGGGGTGTGTGTGGGGTGTGTATGTGTTTGGGGGGATGTGGGGTGTGTGTGGAGTGTGTGTATGTGTGTGTAGTGTGTGTGTGGTGTGTGTATGTGTGGGGGGTGTGTGTGTAGTGTGTGTGTGGTGTGTGTGTATGTGTGTGTAGTGTGTGTGTGGTGTGTGTATGTGTGGGGGGTGTGTGTGTAGTGTGTGTGTGGTGTGTGTGGGGTGTGTGTATGTGTGGGGGGTGTGTGTGGGGTGTGTATGTGTTTGGGGGGATGTGGGGGGTGTGTGGAGTGTGTGTATGTGTGTGTAGTGTGTGTGTGGGGTGTGTGTGTATGTGTGTGTGGGGTGTGTGTATGTGTGTGGGGTGTGGGGGGTGTGTGTGGGGTGTGTATGTGTTTGGGGGGATGTGGGGGGTGTGTGGAGTGTGTGTATGTGTGGGGGGGGGTGTGATGTCATAACTCAGAAACGAAACTGTGTTTAAGAACCAAAGTTGGTATCTAAGTTTAACATCTTTCCAGGATGCGACACGAAGATTTTGATGAACATTTCCGTGCCCTAAGCTACTCTGAACATTTTTCGAAAACTTTGATTTTCTTCAACATGGCTGATTTTGATTAAAATGCCATATGTTTAAGATATTTATATGTTGAATTTTCTGGCTATAGCCCATGTAGCCCTATTTACTCTTGGTGACTTCCATAACTGGTAAACCGTAGGAGAAAGACCACATTTTATTATACAAGAAATATGGGTCTCATTAAACCCTGGAGTTGAAGTAAGCTTCGCGTTGTTGGGCGCCAATTTGTAGCTGATGAACTCCCGTTGTGGTAGCCAATATAGGATGTTAAATATGCTACTATGCTTCAAGGTGTTGTTGGCGCCATTACCTCAGGGTACTTTGTGGGGATGTTTTATTCGATGCATCCCTTCTTTGTAGCATCGAGAGCAGCCGACCATGATGATCTTCCAGCAATCCTTCTCACCGCTGTTCATTGTACTGTTGCAGCGGTCTCTCCTAGCGTACTGCGCCACCTAGGTTTTGAACATTCACGTGAAGCTTGCATGAAGGTATAGGAATAATAGTACAAGAGTAGAGAAAGTCATGTGAGTGCAACACATCAGATTTTTATAAATACTTATTTTTCTACATAAGAGATAAATGTTCATTACATATTTTTAAACGATGTATTAGGCTAAAGCTACAGATGACTGAAACTCTTTAATTACCGGAAAAAATGTTATTACATAATTTTCTCTACTCACTCTTTGTATAAATTATAACTGTATAAACTATTATTACGAAAGCTTATTGTTCTATGTATTTAATGTTAATTGAAACAAAATTTGTAGAAATTCTTTTATTACACACTTCATTGTAGGTAGTGAAACATTTTAAGACCTAATTGCTATGTAAGGACTTTGAAATTCCATTCTCTTTGCATTACCAGGGAAAAAAACGAATGAAAAAACTGAATAACATCACATTTTCTAAGAGTATAGGAAAATTGAAACCAATAACAAGGAATACTTCGGAAATAGATAATGAAAAAAAAACTGAAATAAGTTGTGTGCTTTAAACGAGATACACCTAGATATTTTGTGTAGTAAAATTTTGTCTTTGTCTAGCAGTTTACCATTTATACAAAAGTATGTCAAACTGTAGAAGACTTCGGAAACTATTCCCAAAAAATATAAGATATACGTTTTATTTAGCTAGAGCTGCTGTTTACCAAGCGGGATAGCTGTTCCGGGGTGCACTCAGCCTTGTTAGGTAGCTAAGGAGCAACTTGATTTCCTCCTGTTGCCCTTTGCATGTCATCCTGCCCCTATTGTGAAAGCGATTCAGAAGGTACTTCGCGTATCCTGTTTGGCTACACACTCCTGTAGCTGATCCTTGTCGACGTCTCTTCGTATCGTACACTTCCGTTCTCCAATGCGGGCGTAACTGTCCCCTCGGCCCACCTCTGGCTTCTAGCTCCTTGACGAGGCCGCCGACTCTTCCTTCCAGCGTGTCCAACATTCCCTGACGTCCTCCACGACGTCCACGCGCTAGCAGAAGAGTTCCACCTTCCAGTCGAGTTGGTCCGCGTCTTCCTTCACACCGACCAGTTCCCCGTCTATCTTCGCCAATAGCTCCACCTTCGTATCGATCACTTCGGTCATCTTTCCCATTCCAGAATTCATTTTTGTCTTCACTTCTTCCTTTACACTCCTTATCTTCACCTCTATCTTCTCTTATAGCAGAATTCCCTGTTTCTTCGTTTCCCATCTTGTTTCGTACACGGTGTCGTACTTGGTTTCGTACTCGGTGTCGTACTTGGTGTCGTACTCGGTGTCGTACTTGGTGTTGTACCCGGTGTCGTACTCGGTGTCGTACTCGGTGTCGTACTTGGTGACGTACTTGGTGTTGTACCCGGTGTCGTACTCGGTGTCGTACTTGGTTTCGTACACGGTGTCCTACTTGGTGTCGTACCCGATGTCGTACTCGGTGTCGTACTCGGTGTCGTACCCGGTGTCCTACTAGGTGTCGTACTTGGTTTCCTACTCGGTGTCGTACCCGGTGTCGTACTTGGTGTCGTACTCGGTGTCGTACTCGGTGTCGTACTGGGTGTCGTACCCGGTGTAGTACCCGGTGTCGTACGCGGTGTCGTACTCGGTGTCGTACCCGGTGTCGTACCCGGTGTCGTACCCGGTGTCGTACCCGGTGTCGTACCCGGTGTCGTACCCGGTGTCGTACGCGGTGTCGTACCCGGTGTCGTACGCGGTGTCGTACCCGGTGTCGTACTCGGTGTCGTACTCGGTATCGTACCCGGTGTCGTACTCGGTGTCGTACCCGGTGTCGTACCCGGTATCGTACCCGGTGTCGTACTCGGTGTCGTACTCGGTATCGTACCCGGTGTCGTACCCAGTGTCGTACCCGGTGTCGCACTCGGTGTCGTACTCGGTGTCGTACTCGGTGTCGTACTCGGTATCGTACCCGGTGTCGTACCCGGTGTCGCACTCGGTGTCGTACTCGGTGTCGTACATGGAGTCATACTCGGTGTCGTACTGGGTGTCGTACTGGGTGTCGTACATGGAGTCGTACTCGGTGTCGTACTGGGTGTCGTACATGGAGTCATACTCGGTGTCGTACTCGGTGTCGTACTGGGTGTCGTACATGGAGTCGTACTCGGTGTCGCACTCGGTGTCGTACCCGGTGTCGCACTCGGTGTCGTACTCGGTGTCGTACATGGAGTCATACTCGGTGTCGTACTCGGTGTCGTACATGGAGTCATACTCGGTGTCGTACATGGAGTCATACTCGGTGTCGTACTCGGTGTCGTACATGCAGTGGTACTCGGTGTCGTACTCGGTGTCGTACTCGGTGTGTACTCGGTGTCGTACTCGGTGTCGTACTCGGTGTCGTACATTGAGTCATACTCGGTGTCGTACTCGGTGTCGTACATGGAGTGGTACTCGGTGTCGTACTCGGTGTCGTACATGGAGTCATACTCGGTGTCGCACTCGGTGTCGTACATGGAGTCATACTCGGTGTCGTACTCGGTGTCGTACTCGGTGTCGTACTCGGTGTCGTACTCGGTGTGTACTCGGTGTCGTACTCGGTGTCATACTCGGTGTCGTACATGGAGTCATACTCGGTGTCGTACTCGGTGTCGTACATGGAGTCATACTCGGTGTCGTACTCGGTGTCGTACATGGAGTCATACTCGGTGTCGTACTCGGTGTCGTACATGGAGTGGTACTCGGTGTCGTACTCGGTGTCGTACTCGGTGTCGTACTCGGTGTGTACTCGGTGTGTACTCGGTGTCGTACTCGGTGTCGTACTCGGTGTCGTACTCGGTGTCGTACTCGGTGTCGTACATGGAGTCATACTCGGTGTCGTACTCGGTGTCGTACTCGGTGTGTACTCGGTGTCGTACTCGGTGTCGTACTCGGTGTCGTACATGGAGTCATACTCGGTGTCGTACTCGGTGTCGTACATGGAGTGGTACTCGGTGTCGTACTCGGTGTGTACTCGGTGTCGTACTCGGTGTCGTACTTGGTGTCCTACTCGGTGTACTCGGTGTACTCGGTGTACTCGGTGTCCTACTCGGTGTACTTGGTGTCCCACTCGGTGTCCCACTCGGTGTCCCACTCGGTGTCCTACTCGGTGTCGTACTCGGTGTCGTACCCGGTGTCGTACCCAATATCGAACCAGTTGTCGTACTCGGTGTCACTCTCGATGTCACTCCCGATGCCGAGCTCGATGTCACTCGCGATGTGACTCCTAATGTCACTCTCGATGTCGCGATGTCGCTCCCTTGCCTCTTCCTCACTCCAACTCTTTCACTCTCACTCCCGCCCGCGAGCCTTTCACTCTCTCCCGCGAACCCTCTTACTGCCACCCTCGAACCCTCTCACTTGGTCTCCAACCCTCTCACTTGCCCTCGAACACTCTCACTCGCTCTCGACCCCTCTCACTTGCCCTCGGTCCCTTTCTCTTGGCCTCGAACCCTCTCACTTGCCCTCGGTCCCTCTCACTTGGCCTCGAGCCTTCACACTTGCTCTCGACCCCTCTCACTTGCCCTCGAACACTCTCACTCGCTCTCAACCCCTCTCACTTGCCCTCGAATCCTCTCACTTGCCCTCGACCCCTCTCACTCGCTCTCGACCCCTCTCACTCGCTCTCGACCCCTCTCACTCGCTCTCGACCCCTCTCACTCGCTCTCGACCCCTCTCACTCGCTCTCGACCCCTCTCACTCGCTCTCGACCCCTCGACCAGTCACCGTGACCCCTTCTCCCGCCTTCCCTGTTCCGCTCCATCTCTATCTTCCTATATCCGTCTCGTCCCATCCCTCTCTGCAGCTCTCCGCTCTCTCGTTTCATCACTTTCCCAGTCTCTCTCCTCATTACACTCCCCGTCTCTCTCCATATTTCCCTCCTTCTCTAGACGTCTCTCTATCTGTATCACACTATCTCTCACTCGCCCGTGGAATCCGTATCTCGTCCACACGCAGGCACACACACATTTTCCTAAACTGTTAATATATTATTTAATAATTTATTTATTATTCGAAAACGTCAACTTAACTGGTTCAGCTGCAGATTTTCTTCGAGTTGCATAAGTAAACTACAACATAGTATAAATAGATATTTGTACTGGTAATTGAGGACAGTTTAACGTGCAATATTACATCAATATTTGCTTCATTTGTGGACTTATAAATTTGCTTATTAAGAATAGCACGTTTTCAGGTTAGTACCTCCCACTAAGTTATAGGGTTTATTTCCCCCGAGAGAGCTTTGGAACTCCTTTCTCTTTGTGCGGCTGAGATATAAAAATTAAAAACGATCTTTCATTTGAGGAAGGTTTAAGTATTCCAAAACTCTCACAAATAAGGAATATCTCCGAAATGGAACTCCACAAAACATTCGCTTGGACATAAATTGTGTATTTTAATGAGCTCTACATTTTTACCTTCTCTACTAGTAAGTAGAGGAAGTGTTGTGTTCCACCCTAAACTTCCCTTTATGTGAAAAAGTTTTCGAAAATTTTGATTTTCTTGAAAATGGGTCTAACGATTTTCATTAAAATGACATGTTTAAGATATTTTTATGACAAAATGTATATTTTGAATTTTCTGGCTATAGCCCCTGTAGTCCTGTTTACTCTGGATGACTTATAAATAACTCGTAATCCCTAAGAGGTAGACTAAATCTTACTCTTCAAAAAATGTACATCTTTGAAAAACCACACAATCCATATCCTATTTTTTTTTTTTTTTGTACAATGAACCATTTCGCAGATATTCCTTGTTATTTGTGTCAGTTTCGGAAAACAACCTTTCAGCAAATACAACACCGTTGTTCATGTTTTTATATGTTGAGAACGGAAGTTCAAAGCTTTAAAAGATTCGACTATCGCTCAAAGGCATATACCATATACCCCTTGTATCTACAAGAAAATAAGCAATAAGATAATTTGTACAAATGTTTACCTCAACTAACACGAAGAGGATATAGGAATTGGAGTTTGTAAGAATGTTTAGTACAAGAGTAGAGAAAGTCATGTGAGTGTAACACGTCAGATATCTGTATTAACATGAAGAAGATATAGGAATAAGAGTTTGTAAGGATGGTTAGTACAAGAGTAGAGAAAGTCATGTGAGTGTAACACATCAGATATCTGTATTAACATGAAGAAGGTATAGGAATAAGAGTTTGTAAGAATGGTTAGTACAGGAGTAGAGAAAGTCATGTGAGTGCAACACATCAGATATCTGTATTAACATGAAGAAGATATAGGAATAAGAGTTTGTAAGAATGGTTAGTACAAGAGTAGAGAAAGTCATGTGAGTGTAACACGTCAGATATCTGTATTAACATGAAGAAGATATAGGAATAAGAGTTTGTAAGGATGGTTAGTACAAGAGTAGAGAAAGTCATGTGAGTGTAACACATCAGATATCTGTATTAACATGAAGAAGATATAGGAATAAGAGTTTGTAAGAATGGTTAGTACAAGAGTAGAGAAAGTCATGTGAGTGTAACACATCAGATATCTGTATTAACATGAAGAAGATATAGGAATAAGAGTTTGTAAGAATGGTTAGTACAAGAGTAGAGTAAGTCATGTGAGTGTAACACATCAGATATCTGTATTAACATGAAGAAGATATAGGAATAAGAGTTTGTAAGAATGGTTAGTACAAGAGTAGAGAAAGTCATGTGAGTGTAACACATCAGATATCTGTATTAACATGAAGAAGATATAGGAATAAGAGTTTGTAAGAATGGTTAGTACAAGAGTAGAGAAAGTCATGTGAGTGTAACACATCAGATATCTGTATTAACATGAAGAAGATATAGGAATAAGAGTTTGTAAGAATGGTTAGTACAAGAGTAGAGTAAGTCATGTGAGTGCAGCACATCAGATATCTGTATTAACATGAAGAAGATATAGGAATAAGAGTTTGTAAGAATGGTTAGTACAAGAGTAGAGAAAGTCATGTGAGTGTAACACATCAGATATCTGTATTAACATGAAGAAGATATAGGAATAAGAGTTTGTAAGAATGGTTAGTACAAGAGTAGAGAAAGTCATGTGAGTGTAACACATCAGATATCTGTATTAACATGAAGAAGATATAGGAATAAGAGTTTGTAAGAATGGTTAGTACAAGAGTAGAGAAAGTCATGTGAGTATAACACATCAGATATCTGTATTAACATGAAGAAGATATAGCAATAAGAGTTTGTAAGAATGGTTAGTACAAGAGTAGAGAAAGTCATGTGAGTGTAACACATCAGATATCTGTATTAACATGAAGAAGATATAGCAATAAGAGTTTGTAAGAATGGTTAGTACAAGAGTAGAGAAAGTCATGTGAGTGCAACACATCAGATATCTGTATTAACATGAAGAAGATATAGGAATAAAAGTTTGTAAGAATGGTTAGTACAAGAGTAGAGAAAGTCATGTGAGTGTAACACATCAGATATCTGTATTAACATGAAGAAGATATAGGAATAAGAGTTTGTAAGGATGGTTAGTACAAGAGTAGAGAAAGTTATGTGAGTGCAGCACATCAGATATCTGTATTAACATGAAGAAGATATACGAATTGGAGTTTGTAAGAATGGTTAGTACAAGAGTAGAGAAAGTCATGTGAGTGTAACACATCAGATATCTGTATTAACATGAAGAAGATATAGGAATAAGAGTTTGTAAGAATGGTTAGTACAAGAGTAGAGAAAGTCATGTGAGTGTAACACGTCAGATATCTGTATTAACATGAAGAAGATATAGGAATAAGAGTTTGTAAGAATGGTTAGTACAAGAGTAGAGAAAGTCATGTGAGTGTAACACGTCAGATATCTGTATTAACATGAAGAAGATACAGGAATAAGAGTTTGTAAGAATGGTTAGTACAAGAGTAGAGAAAGTCATGTGAGTGTAACACGTCAGATATCTGTATTAACGTGAAGAAGATATAGGAATAAGAGTTTGTAAGAATGGTTAGTACAAGAGTAGAGAAAGTCATGTGAGTGTAACACGTCAGATATCTGTATTAACATGAAGAAGATACAGGAATAAGAGTTTGTAAGAATGGTTAGTACAAGAGTAGAGAAAGTCATGTGAGTGTAACACGTCAGATATCTGTATTAACGTGAAGAAGATATAGGAATAAGAGTTTGTAAGAATGGTTAGTACAAGAGTAGAGAAAGTCATGTGAGTGTAACACGTCAGATATCTGTATTAACATGAAGAAGATATAGGAATAAGAGTTTGTAAGAATGGTTAGTACAAGAGTAGAGAAAGTCATGTGAGTGTAACACGTCAGATATCTGTATTAACATGAAGAAGATATAGGAATAAAAGTTTGTAAGAATGGTTAGTACAAGAGTAGAGAAAGTCATGTGAGTGTAACACGTCAGATATCTGTATTAACATGAAGAAGATATAGGAATAAGAGTTTGTAAGAATGGTTAGTACAAGAGTAGAGAAAGTCATGTGAGTGTAACACGTCAGATATCTGTATTAACGTGAAGAGGATATAGGAATTGGAGTTTGTAAGGATGGTTAATACAAGAGTAGAGAAAGTCATGTGAGTGTAACACATCAGATATCTGTATTAACATGAAGAAGATATAGCAATAAGAGTTTGTAAGAATGGTTAGTACAAGAGTAGAGAAAGTCATGTGAGTGTAACACATCAGATATCTGTATTAACATGAAGAAGATATAGGAATTGGAGTTTGTAAGGATGGTTAGTACAAGAGTAGAGAAAGTCATGTGAGTGCAACACATCAGATTTTTGTACAGTAAGAATTGGTCTACTGGTTTACCAGTTATGCAAAAATCGTCAAGAGTAAACAGGACTAATTAGGCTATAGCCAGAAAGTTCAAAATACATATTTCATTTGTCATAAAAATATCTTAAAACATATGGCATTTTAATAAAAATCGTTACAGTCATTTTTGAGAAAATCAGAATTTTTGAAAAATTTGTATCATAGATATTTGTTTTCGTCCTGTAATACCGTGGTTTAAGCATTTTTCACAGATAAGACTGGAGGAACAATAACAAACTCTCACCTAAGATACATTTGAACACAATTTAATTAAATTTGTAATTACTGGAAAACTATTACGATCTATTGTGATAATGCCACGAATGATTCTCAATTTATGTATACATTTATTTGACTATTACGAGTTGCGTTTTAAGACTATTTTGCGAATAAAACCATAATAAAATGTTATTTAAATGTTGTATTTGAATTAGTAGGCTTTGAACCTTTATGGTTGGTTGCAAATGGGCGGAACATTAATGCCACGACTTGTGAAACATATTTTACATAACTGTTGTTTTGGACATAGAGGTACCACAGAGAAGCGCGGTTGGGAATAAAAACAGTCACAATAACAATTACACTTCTGAGGTTGGCAATACAAAAATACTCGGGAAATGACTACCAGTGTTCAATATCGCAGATCATAAATTGTATAAAGTACGCTCATATAGGGCAAGCCCAACCAAACAAACGGAACCTTAAGTCAGTATTTTGCGATCCTGCAGAATATATTGATATCAAGAGAGTCCATGTTACCACAACAGCACACTCGTAATTACTTTCGCAAAATTCGAAGTGATATACTAAGGTACATAACTGGTAATGTCAAAAACTGCACTGGCTTCAGTGTACACGTCACGTTCCACTCTATAACAAGGAGTTATGTAACACCATATACCACGTTTGAATGTATAATGTGCACAAATTACTTAAAACTACCCCTTTTCTTATAAGCACATCAAACTTTGCCTTCACTACTCTGCAATAGTTGCTACACTATGCGAATATAGGTCAGTTTTGAAGCGGATTTATCACACGTTGATAGGCCAGTTTTGAAGCGGATTTATCACACGTTGATAGGCCAGTTTTGAAGCGGATTTATCACACGCTGATAGGCCAGTTTTGAAGCGGATTTATCACACGTTGATAGGCCAGTTTTGAAGCGGATTTATCACACGTTGATAGGCCAGTTTTGAAGCGGATTTATCACACGCTGATAGGCCAGTTTTGAAGCGGATTTATCACACGTTGATAGGCCAGTATTGAAGCGGATTTATCACACGTTGATAGGCCAGTTTTGAAGCGGATTTATCACACGTTGATAGGCCAGTTTTGAAGCGGATTTATCACACGTTGATAGGCCAGTATTGAAGCGGATTTATCACACGTTGATAGGCCAGTATTGAAGCGGATTTATCACACGTTGATAGGCCAGTATTGAAGCGGATTTATCACACGCTGATAGGCCAGTTTTGAAGCGGATTTATCACACGTTGATAGGCCAGTTTTGAAGCGGATTTATCACACGTTGATAGGCCAGTATTGAAGCGGATTTATCACACGTTGATAGGCCAGTTTTGAAGCGGATTTATCACACGCTGATAGGCCAGTTTTGAAGCGGATTTATCACACGTTGATAGGCCAGTATTGAAGCGGATTTATCACACGTTGATAGGCCAGTATTGAAGCGGATTTATCACACGTTGATAGGCCAGTATTGAAGCGGATTTATCACACGTTGATAGGCCAGTTTTGAAGCGGATTTATCACACGTTGATAGGCCAGTTTTGAAGCGGATTTATCACACGTTGATAGGCCAGTTTTGAAGCGGATTTATCACACGTTGATAGGCCAGTTTTGAAGCGGATTTATCACACGTTGATAGGCCAGTTTTGAAGCGGATTTATCACACGTTGATAGGCCAGTTTTGAAGCGGATTTATCACACGTTGATAGGCCAGTATTGAAGCGGATTTATCACACGCTGATAGGCCAGTTTTGAAGCGGATTTATCACACGTTGATAGGCCAGTTTTGAAGCGGATTTATCACACGTTGATAGGCCAGTTTTGAAGCGGATTTATCACACGTTGATAGGCCAGTATTGAAGCGGATTTATCACACGCTGATAGGCCAGTTTTGAAGCGGATTTATCACACGTTGATAGGCCAGTTTTGAAGCGGATTTATCACACGTTGATAGGCCAGTATTGAAGCGGATTTATCACACGTTGATAGGCCAGTTTTGAAGCGGATTTATCACACGTTGATAGGCCAGTTTTGAAGCGGATTTATCACACGTTGATAGGCCAGTATTGAAGCGGATTTATCACACGTTGATAGGCCAGTATTGAAGCGGATTTATCACACGTTGATAGGCCAGTTTTGAAGCGGATTTATCACACGTTGATAGGCCAGTATTGAAGCGGATTTATCACACGTTGATAGGCCAGTATTGAAGCGGATTTATCACACGTTGATAGGCCAGTTTTGAAGCGGATTTATCACACGTTGATAGGCCAGTATTGAAGCGGATTTATCACACGTTGATAGGCCAGTTTTGAAGCGGATTTATCACACGTTGATAGGCCAGTATTGAAGCGGATTTATCACACGTTGATAGGCCAGTTTTGAAGTGGATTTATCACACGTTGATAGGCCAGTTTTGAAGCGGATTTATCACACGTTGATAGGCCAGTTTTGAAGCGGATTTATCACACGTTGATAGGCCAGTTTTGAAGCGGATTTATCACACGTTGATAGGCCAGTATTGAAGCGGATTTATCACACGCTGATAGGCCAGTTTTGAAGCGGATTTATCACACGCTGATAGGCCAGTTTTGAAGCGGATTTATCACACGTTGATAGGCCAGTTTTGAAGCGGATTTATCACACGTTGATAGGGCAGTGTAGAAGTCGAATTGTCATTGGTTGATAGGGCAGTGTAGAAGCCGAATTGTCATTGGTTGATAGGGCAGTGTAGAAGCCGAATTGTCATTGGTTGATAGGGCAGTTTAGAAGCCTGTATTTAGACCGATGAGGAGCAAGATGTTTGCGAAGGTGCACTAGGAGAGGCGAGCGGCCATGGAACCCTGTGGGTCAGGAAGTACCGCACTCGGACGGTGAGAGGATCGTTGTTTTGGTTATATATTTCATTGCTCATCGGTCACTGTTTAATATCAAACTACACCTGTTTTGTTTATTTTAATTTGAGGAAAACATTTTTATGTATAACACAGCCTATATCTACACAATAAATGTGTTATTACACCACCTTTCTATCTTACTGTGTGGAAATCTTACCTTATAAATGAGTTGTTTGTATTTCCCACCACTTACGGTCGGTCGTCCTGTGGGACCTGCTGAAGCACCAGGTCTTTACCTGACTAGCTGGATCACGGAGAGGGAACGGAATAAGGTACAGCAGATCAAGGAAGTCAGGGTGATGCGTCAGTATTCCCTGCTGGTCTGTTTGCTCCCATTGATTTTGGAAATCTGTTAAACCAGGTTACAATTTGCCACATTTCTGTTGTAGATGGCGCAGTGTTGATGACATGGAACCCCGTGCGGACGGCGGACATGATTCACAAGATACCTCAACGGGCAGCGAACCCGTGCCCTCCCAGAATCCGGCTCCACCAAAGATAACGCCGTACAGCGGAGTCCTTGGCAAGGTGAGAACACAAGCAATCTCGTATTAAATTAATAGTCATCTGTAGTTTGTTTATATACTACATCTGCTAGAGCTCTCTCTAGACACAAGTTGGGAAAATGAAACCGGAAGAAATTCCAACAAATGTGTGTTGCTTCTTCTAATGCAATTTACATAATGATGAAATGAGTCCGGGGTCCATAGAGCTAAAACTTATGAATATTTGTGTTCTCACTAAATCCGAATAACTTACCCTAAGCGAGATTCGAACTCGGAACCTCTTGTATGTGAGGCCACACGCTATTCATGCATCATTAAACTGGCAAATTTTGAGATTGGCTAACCTGTATCGTGTTGGCTTAGTTGGGGTCAGGTGAAGAAATATCCAAGAAATGACTTGCTATGTGTCGATATATTAGGAAGCAGACAAAATGTTTGCGAGGGAGTGTACCACAATGATATTGATAAATGTGCAGCTGGTCCAGCCAGATAGGAAGGCAAGGTGCGAGCAGCGACACACTGACCTGTAGCGGTTCCTCGCCCTCCCAGCGCAGGTGTCTGCCTTCTTCACTGCGCGTTTCGAGGTCCCTCATTCATACAAAAATATCCGCGAGTATGCGCCAAGGAGAGGGACCGATATCTTACATTCATATGACTTCTCTTGCATTATAGTTTATTTACATTACACATAGTTATAAATACAAAGTGAATAGTGACAGTTAAATGTTTAACAACTGAACATCATATGAATAACGAATATCTCGGAAATGGCTTACGCCATAAAGATAACGAAAAGCGTTATTTGAAATAATTCGTGTATTTTAAAGAGATTTACATTTTGGTCTATAGACCAGATATACAAGATTACAAGACCAGTTAATGGACTATTCCCAGAGAGGTCAACACTAACCTTTTATTTGTCACTAAACTATGTTTAATGTATGCTATTTGAAGAATAATCACTTATCATTTTTCAGAAAATCTGATGTGTTACATTCACATGACTTTCTCTACTCTTGTACTAACCATTCTTACAAACTCTTATTCCTATATCTTCTTCATGTTAATACAGATATCTGATGTGTTACACTCACATGACTTTCTCTACTCTTGTACTAACCATTCTTACAAACTCTTATTCCTATATCTTCTTCATGTTAATACAGATATCTGACGTGTTACATTCACATGACTTTCTCTACTCTTGTACTAACCATTCTTACAAACTCTTATTCCTATATCTTCTTCATGTTAATACAGATATCTGATGTGTTACACTCACATGACTTTCTCTACTCTTGTACTAACCATTCTTACAAACTCTTATTCCTATATCTTCTTCATGTTAATACAGATATCTGATGTGCTGCACTCACATGACTTTCTCTACTCTTGTACTAACCATTCTTACAAACTCTTATTGTTATATCTTCTTCATGTTAATACAGATATCTGACGTGTTACACTCACATGACTTTCTCTACTCTTGTACTAACCATTCTTACAAACTCTTATTCCTATATCTTCTTCATGTTAATACAGATATCTGATGTGTTGCACTCACATGACTTTCTCTACTCTTGTACTAACCATTCTTACAAACTCTTATTCCTATATCTTCTTCATGTTAATACAGATATCTGATGTGTTACACTCACATGACTTTCTCTACTCTTGTACTAACCATTCTTACAAACTCTTATTCCTATATCTTCTTCATGTTAATACAGATATCTGATGTGCTGCACTCACATGACTTTCTCTACTCTTGTACTAACCATTCTTACAAACTCTTATTCCTATACCTTCTTCATGTTAATACAGATATCTGATGTGTTACACTCACATGACTTTCTCTACTCTTGTACTAACCATTCTTACAAACTCTTATTCCTATATCTTCTTCATGTTAATACAGATATCTGATGTGTTACACTCACATGACTTTCTCTACTCTTGTACTAACCATTCTTACAAACTCTTATTCCTATATCTTCTTCATGTTAATACAGATATCTGATGTGTTACACTCACATGACTTTCTCTACTCTTGTACTAACCATTCTTACAAACTCTTATTCCTATATCTTCTTCATGTTAATACAGATATCTGATGTGTTGCACTCACATGACTTTCTCTACTCTTGTACTAACCATTCTTACAAACTCTTATTCCTATATCTTCTTCATGTTAATACAGATATCTGATGTGTTGCACTCACATGACTTTCTCTACTCTTGTACTAACCATTCTTACAAACTCTTATTCCTATATCTTCTTCATGTTAATACAGATATCTGATGTGTTGCACTCACATGACTTTCTCTACTCTTGTACTAACCATTCTTACAAACTCTTATTCCTATATCTTCTTCATGTTAATACAGATATCTGATGTGTTGCACTCACATGACTTTCTCTACTCTTGTACTAACCATTCTTACAAACTCTTATTCCTATATCTTCTTCATGTTAATACAGATATCTGATGTGTTACACTCACATGACTTTCTCTACTCTTGTACTATCCATTCTTACAAACTCTTATTCCTATATCTTCTTCATGTTAATACAGATATCTGATGTGCTGCACTCACATGACTTTCTCTACTCTTGTACTAACCATTCTTACAAACTCTTATTCCTATATCTTCTTCATGTTAATACAGATATCTGATGTGTTACACTCACATGACTTTCTCTACTCTTGTACTAACCATTCTTACAAACTCTTATTCCTATATCTTCTTCATGTTAATACAGATATCTGATGTGTTACACTCACATGACTTTCTCTACTCTTGTACTAACCATTCTTACAAACTCTTATTCCTATATCTTCTTCATGTTAATACAGATATCTGATGTGTTACACTCACATGACTTTCTCTACTCTTGTACTAACCATTCTTACAAACTCTTATTGCTATATCTTCTTCATGTTAATACAGATATCTGATGTGTTACACTCACATGACTTTCTCTACTCTTGTACTAACCATTCTTACAAACTCTTATTCCTATATCTTCTTCATGTTAATACAGATATCTGATGTGTTACACTCACATGACTTTCTCTACTCTTGTACTAACCATTCTTACAAACTCTTATTCCTATATCTTCTTCATGTTAATACAGATATCTGATGTGCTACACTCACATGACTTTCTCTACTCTTGTACTAACCATTCTTACAAACTCTTATTCCTATATCTTCTTCATGTTAATACAGATATCTGATGTGTTACACTCACATGACTTTCTCTACTCTTGTACTAACCATTCTTACAAACTCTTATTCCTATATCTTCTTCGTGTTAATACAGATATCTGATGTGTTGCACTCACATGACTTTCTCTACTCTTGTACTAACCATTCTTACAAACTCTTATTCCTATATCTTCTTCATGTTAATACAGATATCTGATGTGTTGCACTCACATGACTTTCTCTACTCTTGTACTAACCATCCTTACAAACTCTTATTCCTATATCTTCTTCGTGTTAATACAGATATCTGATGTGTTACACTCACATGACTTTCTCTACTCTTGTACTAACCATTCTTACAAACTCTTATTCCTATATCTTCTTCATGTTAATACAGATATCTGACGTGTTACACTCACATGACTTTCTCTACTCTTGTACTAACCATTCTTACAAACTCTTATTCCTATATCTTCTTCATGTTAATACAGATATCTGATGTGTTACACTCACATGACTTTCTCTACTCTTGTACTAACCATCCTTACAAACTCTTATTCCTATATCTTCTTCGTGTTAATACAGATATCTGATGTGTTACACTCACATGACTTTCTCTACTCTTGTACTAACCATTCTTACAAACTCTTATTCCTATATCTTCTTCGTGTTAATACAGATATCTGATGTGTTACACTCACATGACTTTCTCTACTCTTGTACTAACCATTCTTACAAACTCTTATTCCTATATCTTCTTCATGTTAATACAGATATCTGATGTGTTACACTCACATGACTTTCTCTACTCTTGTACTAACCATTCTTACAAACTCTTATTCCTATATCTTCTTCATGTTAATACAGATATCTGATGTGTTGCACTCACATGACTTTCTCTACTCTTGTACTAACCATTCTTACAAACTCTTATTCCTATATCTTCTTCATGTTAATACAGATATCTGATGTGCTGCACTCACATGACTTTCTCTACTCTTGTACTAACCATTCTTACAAACTCTTATTCCTATATCTTCTTCATGTTAATACAGATATCTGATGTGTTACACTCACATGACTTTCTCTACTCTTGTACTAACCATTCTTACAAACTCTTATTCCTATATCTTCTTCATGTTAATACAGATATCTGACGTGTTACACTCACATGACTTTCTCTACTCTTGTACTAACCATTCTTACAAACTCTTATTCCTATATCTTCTTCATGTTAATACAGATATCTGATGTGTTACACTCACATGACTTTCTCTACTCTTGTACTAACCATTCTTACAAACTCTTATTCCTATATCTTCTTCATGTTAATACAGATATCTGATGTGCTGCACTCACATGACTTTCTCTACTCTTGTACTAACCATTCTTACAAACTCTTATTGTTATATCTTCTTCATGTTAATACAGATATCTGACGTGTTACACTCACATGACTTTCTCTACTCTTGTACTAACCATTCTTACAAACTCTTATTCCTATATCTTCTTCATGTTAATACAGATATCTGATGTGTTGCACTCACATGACTTTCTCTACTCTTGTACTAACCATTCTTACAAACTCTTATTCCTATATCTTCTTCATGTTAATACAGATATCTGATGTGTTGCACTCACATGACTTTCTCTACTCTTGTACTAACCATTCTTACAAACTCTTATTCCTATATCTTCTTCATGTTAATACAGATATCTGATGTGTTACACTCACATGACTTTCTCTACTCTTGTACTAACCATTCTTACAAACTCTTATTCCTATATCTTCTTCATGTTAATACAGATATCTGATGTGTTACACTCACATGACTTTCTCTACTCTTGTACTAACCATTCTTACAAACTCTTATTCCTATATCTTCTTCATGTTAATACAGATATCTGATGTGCTGCACTCACATGACTTTCTCTACTCTTGTACTAACCATTCTTACAAACTCTTATTCCTATATCTTCTTCATGTTAATACAGATATCTGATGTGTTGCACTCACATGACTTTCTCTACTCTTGTACTAACCATTCTTACAAACTCTTATTCCTATATCTTCTTCATGTTAATACAGATATCTGATGTGTTGCACTCACATGACTTTCTCTACTCTTGTACTAACCATTCTTACAAACTCTTATTCCTATATCTTCTTCATGTTAATACAGATATCTGATGTGTTACACTCACACGACTTTCTCTACTCTTGTACTAACCATTCTTACAAACTCTTATTCCTATATCTTCTTCATGTTAATACAGATATCTGATGTGTTACACTCACATGACTTTCTCTACTCTTGTACTAACCATTCTTACAAACTCTTATTCCTATATCTTCTTCATGTTAATACAGATATCTGACGTGTTACATTCACATGACTTTCTCTACTCTTGTACAAACCATTCTTACAAACTCTTATTCCTATATCTTCTTCATGTTAATACAGATATCTGATGTGTTACACTCACGTGACTTTCTCTACTCTTGTACTAACCATTCTTACAAACTCTTATTCCTATATCTTCTTCATGTTAATACAGATATTTGATGTGTTACACTCACATGACTTTCTCTACTCTTGTACTAACCATTCTTACAAACTCTTATTCCTATATCTTCTTCATGTTAATACAGATATCTGATGTGTTGCACTCACATGACTTTCTCTACTCTTGTACTAACCATTCTTACAAACTCTTATTCCTATATCTTCTTCATGTTAATACAGATATCTGATGTGCTACACTCACATGACTTTCTCTACTCTTGTACTAACCATTCTTACAAACTCTTATTCCTATATCTTCTTCATGTTAATACAGATATCTGATGTGTTACACTCACATGACTTTCTCTACTCTTGTACTAACCATTCTTACAAACTCTTATTCCTATATCTTCTTCATGTTAATACAGATATCTGATGTGTTACACTCACATGACTTTCTCTACTCTTGTACTAACCATTCTTACAAACTCTTATTCCTATATCTTCTTCATGTTAATACAGATATCTGACGTGTTACACTCACATGACTTTCTCTACTCTTGTACTAACCATTCTTACAAACTCTTATTCCTATATCTTCTTCATGTTAATACAGATATCTGATGTGTTACACTCACATGACTTTCTCTACTCTTGTACTAACCATTCTTACAAACTCTTATTCCTATACCTTCTTCATGTTAATACAGATATCTGATGTGCTGCACTCACATGACTTTCTCTACTCTTGTACTAACCATTCTTACAAACTCTTATTCCTATACCTTCTTCATGTTAATACAGATATCTGACGTGTTACACTCACATGACTTTCTCTACTCTTGTACTAACCATTCTTACAAACTCTTATTCCTATATCTTCTTCATGTTAATACAGATATCTGATGTGTTACACTCACATGACTTTCTCTACTCTTGTACTAACCATCCTTACAAACTCTTATTCCTATATCTTCTTCATGTTAATACAGATATCTGACGTGTTACACTCACATGACTTTCTCTACTCTTGTACTAACCATTCTTACAAACTCTTATTCCTATATCTTCTTCATGTTAATACAGATATCTGATGTGTTGCACTCACATGACTTTCTCCACTCTTGTACTAACCATCCTTACAAACTCTTATTCCTATATCTTCTTCATGTTAATACAGATATCTGATGTGTTACACTCACATGACTTTCTCTACTCTTGTACTAACCATTCTTACAAACTCTTATTCCTATATCTTCTTCATGTTAATACAGATATCTGATGTGCTGCACTCACATGACTTTCTCTACTCTTGTACTAACCATTCTTACAAACTCTTATTCCTATATCTTCTTCATGTTAATACAGATATCTGATGTGTTACACTCACATGACTTTCTCTACTCACTCTTGTACTAACCATTCTTACAAACTCTTATTCCTATATCTTCTTCATGTTAATACAGATATCTGATGTGTTACACTCACATGACTTTCTCTACTCTTGTACTAACCATTCTTACAAACTCTTATTCCTATATCTTCTTCATGTTAATACAGATATCTGATGTGTTACACTCACATGACTTTCTCTACTCTTGTACTAACCATTCTTACAAACTCTTATTCCTATATCTTCTTCATCTTAATACAGATATCTGATGTGCTGCACTCACATGACTTTCTCTACTCTTGTACTAACCATTCTTACAAACTCTTATTCCTGTATCTTCTTCGTGTTAGTTGGGATAAACATTTGTACAAATTATCTTACTGCTTATTTCCTTGTAGGTACAAGGGGAATATGGGAATACAGTAGAATTTGAGCGATAGTCGAATGTTTTAAGAGTGGTCACTGTGTGGTGACTTTGAAATTCCGCTCTCTTTGCACGGTCTAAAGATAAAAAGTGAATAACTACCTTTCATATGAGAAAAGTTTAAGTTCTCCAAAATACACACAAACAAGAAGGAGTATCCCTAAACTAGTTGACTCTACAAGAAAATTGCAGTTGTAGATAACTTGTGTGTTCTAGCGAGTACAGTAAGACTTAGTCTATCTCTTACGGTTTCCCAGTTATAAAAAGTCATCCAGAATAAAGACGACTACATGGGCTATAGCCAGAAAATTACATTTCATTTGTCATAAAAATATTTCAAACATATGACATTTTAATCAAAATCGTTAGAGACATTCTTGAGAAAATTAAAAATTGTTGAAACATTTCCCATGTGAAGAGTAGTTTAGCGTGAGGAAATTTTCTTCAAAGTCTTCGTGTCACACCCTTGAAAGAAATTCGACAAAAATACCAAGTTTCGTTTTTAACAGTTTATTTTTTGAGTAACGCTGTCCACAGACACACGTGCGCGCCTGCGCAATCAAAACTTATATTTCCGGTGGAATGTCAACATTGGCTTGGTATAAAACTTAGTAGGGAAGTTGATGTGAGTATAGGAACGTAGCTTCCAAGTGAAAGTGGAGGGCTCATTTTCCAGAGAAAGGCCCATTGGCGCAGGAGTGTACTGTCACCGGCACTCTTTAATGCTTACATGGTCGATCTCCCCACGCACCCAAACACTTACATCTGTCAGTATGCGGACGATCTAATGATCTTCGCAACCAACAAGAACCCGCGCTACAGCTACCGTCAAGTACAAGCCCACCTCTGTGCCATCAGTAGATGTTGCAAGAACTGGCGCATGTCTATAAACCCGGAGAAAAGCTCTGCGATTTTCCTGGCCAACACGCAGGCAAACCGGCTCCCGCAGGACCTCGTGCTTCGGCGTCGTCGGATCCCCTGGGTCACTACGGCGAAGTATCTCGGGGTCACGTTGGACCGGAGGCTAAAGTATAGGCATCACGTCAGGGGCAAAGTACTCCTAGGTCACGCAGCCCTCCGGCAGTTGTATCCAAAACCATGCCCATTCGCCTGAAGCTCCAGCTATATCGTGCGATTATCCCGCCCGCCTCTGATCCTGTATGGATGTGAGATCTGGGAAGTGGTGGCGAGGTCCACCTTCATCAGACTCCAGACGTTGCAGAATCGAGCATTAAGGACGATTTACGATACTGGTTGGAGATTTCCTGCCCACATCCTTCACGAACATTCCGCATCCCGTACATTGTCGACGTGATTAAAACTCGCGCTCGAACAATGTACAATAAATTCCAGAACCACCCTAACCCGCTAGTGAATACTCTGGGACAATATGACCAGAGACAGCTGCGTCGACTACCATCTAAAAATTGCCAAAGGACACCTTAGATCCAACGGTCTAATTTTGAAAGATGGGAAAGGCGAAAATTACAATCTGTACTTGAAACAGAGTAAAATGCCTCAGTTCACCTCTCAGTGAGTGACTGACGGCCAGAACCCTGGTGGGGATTACCGCGTCACCTGATTGACTATACAGTCAATCAGCAGCCGGGCTGCTCGCGGACCAATCCCTACCAACCATCCTTCCCGCCCCTATAAATACCCCTGATTCCGCAAACATTCCCATTATGAACATATTCCCTGTAGACCATTCTACCATACTCATCGCGCAGGTAAAGCCGTGTTACGGCTAGGTACTGCGGTTAAGACACTCGGGCGGGGTAAATCAGCTTCCCCGCTCGACTCAAACTGCCTCTGGAGCCTCTGGATGTGAGTGTATACATGACATTTGTTGTGTTGTGTGTGTTGCAGGGTAAGGAGGTGATCCGCCCCATTGCCTTCAAGCCAGTCAGCAGGATGTTGGACAACTCCGTGGAACATTACAGCAGTAAGTATCTGTCTGTCTGTCTCTTTGGTGTGATAATAGAGTCAGATGTCCCTATATGTGTAGTACAAGACACAACAAGCCAGTCAGCAGGATGTTGGACAACTCCGTGGAACATTACAGCAGTAAGTATCTGTCTGTCTGTCTCTTTGGTGTGATAATAGAGTCAGATGTCCCTATATGTGTAGTACAAGACACAACAAGCCAGTCAGCAGGATGTTGGACAACTCCGTGGAACATTACAGCAGTAAGTATCTGTCTGTCTGTCTCTTTGGTGTGATAATAGAGTCAGATGTCCCTATATGTGTAGTACAAGACACAACAAGCCAGTCAGCAGGATGTTGGACAACTCCGTGGAACATTACAGCAGTAAGTATCTGTCTGTCTGTCTCTTTGGTGTGATAATAGAGTCAGATGTCCCTATATGTGTAGTACAAGACACAACAAGCCAGTCAGCAGGATGTTGGACAACTCCGTGGAACATTACAGCAGTAAGTATCTGCCTGTCTGTCTCTTTGGTGTGGTAATAGAGTCAGATGTCCCTATATGTGTAGTACAAGACACAACAAGCCAGTCAGCAGGATGTTGGACAACTCCGTGGAACATTACAGCAGTAAGTATCTGTCTGTCTGTCTCTTTGGTGTGATAATAGAGTCAGATGTCCCTATATGTGTAGTACAAGACACAATTTGCTTTGGAACTCTACAGTTGATCTCTATTCTGATAGACATGACGTAAAGTTCCGTGAACACAAGGAAGCTGAAATGTTGTAACAAAGGTGACAAATCCCACTCCTGACACCAGCGCGACACTCCACTCCACTCCACTCCATTCCAGTGCTTTCGTATCACTTTATTGTCTTCTAATAGAATGCACAAGAGTTCTCTTTTACTGATGTTAACACAGTCTGCTGTCTTCCATGATATTACAACTCACAACTGTTTACTTCTCATAACCTTGACTCACTTCTTTCACTGTCTTTCTTCACTTTCTCTGTCTCTCTCTGTAGACTTCACGTTGGCCCTGTGTGTGGACGCCTTGTAGTGATGAAGAAGGATCCCTGTTAGTCCCATGCGTGGCCGCCGTTCTTGAAGCTTCGCAAGCAGACTGTGGAGCACCAATCAGTGGTAACCGTGCTTTGTTGCTCCAGGGAAATGGTTGCCACAAGACCACGGTCACCATTTCCTTGTGGACACTTCGACAGCACTTCGCTTTTGTCGATGTATTGTCACCAGAAGAGTTCCACATCACTGATTGCCGCGGATGAAACTAATAAATCCTGGTTTCATCATCTGTGACAATGTCAGAAGCCCCTTGCTTGGGATCTTGGCAGTATTTTCTCACGCCATTCAGCATGGGCATGTGTTTGTTCTTTGAGACACCCATCGCGATCTGACCTTCCTCACACAAAGGAATGCATGTACGACTCCCCTCATTTTCAAAGATGTTTCGCTCCTTTTAAATTCCTGAAACCACCGAAAAACTGTGCCATGGGAAACAGTAATGTCCCCAAAAGTATGTGATAAACGTTCAATACTTTGGCACCGGTTTAATCCATTTTTAACAACATAGGAAATCTTTGGACGAAAATGCCCTCTTCCGAGCTCTGCGCCGCGGGTTGTTCATCCTTGCGCTGCTGGTATTCCTGGACTGGAAGAGTCACTAGTGGATACTAGTTTACTCACAAAGGATGGGACTATCGCATCCTGTATCCAATTGCAGTACATGAAATTTCATTTTCTCACATCTCAAAACTTTCGTAGTGACCCTCGTAATTTGTTTCGTAATACCTTATTATTGGTTGAAGGAAGTGAATGTTGGGTAAAAACGCCTTGAACTATAACCGTACATTTGAACATCGCTGCGACAGAAAGGTAATAATTCCGCTCGACCATCACAACCCTGTAAGGACTATCTTTAAACTCCAACGTGTGGCATCTATCCACTGCCTTGTAACTTTACTAGCGTGTTTACGGTCCTTTCTGTCGCTGTTTTATCTAAATTAATAAACATGACTCAAGCTATTGTGCCTGTTATACAAACTGGTAAGTGCTGCCAACATGACACAATCAGACCAGTTATTTTTCTATCACTTTATTGTGTTCTTCTGGTCCTTAACATAGTCTTCAGTCTTTCCGCTAACACGACACATGTCTGTAACTGACTCACTCACTCTGGCTTCCTTATATACAGGGGATGACGTCACACGTCCTTTCTCGAGTTCCAGACACACACACCGGAAACGACGCAGCCAGAAGCCTCGCGAACGTTCTCGAAACTTCCTTTGTTTCTGCGCCTCGATTCTTGACAGTCCCATACACACAGCAGTCCCGCGAGGCAGCCCGTCCCAAGACGTCTTTGCCCGTTTGCTGCCAAGGCACATGGTGTGAAGTAGCTCGGCGCCGTCCGTCCTTTGTTGTGCGCTGAGCCCGACGTCACATTTGTTGTTAGACCGTTCACCTACGACCTAGGTGACTCAGGTTCCAGTCCAGGCACCCACATGTGGTATTCGTGGCGGACGAAGTGACATCTGGGCAGGCTTTCTCCGGTTTTCCCCGCCACTCATTCCACCAATTGCTTCATTATCACCGTTCCACTCATCCATTCCGCCTGTATTTCATATCATCCTCTTCCTCACTCTCATACTTGCAGGTGTTCACTCTGTCTGGTACATAGGTTCCTGTGTTCCCTGACAGACGTCTGACTCTAGACACTGGCTTGTAAGTTCTACATAAGGGGAGGGTAATCACTTCCTCACTCTCATACTGACCACTTCACTCTGTCTGGTACATAGGCTCCTGTTCCCTGACAGACGTCTGACTCTAGACACTGTCTTGTAAGTCCTACATAAGGGGAGGGTAATCACTTCCTCACTCTCATACTTGCAGGTGTTCACTCTGTCTGGTACATAGGTTCCTGTGTTCCCTGACAGACGTCTGACTCTAGACACTGTCTTGTAAGTCCTATATAAGGGGAGGGTAATCACTTCCTCACTCTCATACTTGCAGGTGTTCACTCTGTCTGGTACATAGGTTCCTGTGTTCCCTGACAGACGTCTGACTCTAGACACTGTCTTGTAAGTCCTACATAAGGGGAGGGTAATCACTTCCTCACTCTCATACTTGCAGGTGTTCACTCTGTCTGGTACATAGGTTCCTGTGTTCCCTGACAGACGTCTGACTCTAGACACTGTCTTGTAAGTCCTATATAAGGGGAGGGTAATCACTTCCTCACTCTCATACTGACCACTTCACTCTGTCTGGTACATAGGCTCCTGTTCCCTGACAGACGTCTGACTCTAGACACTGGCTTGTAAGTTCTACATAAGGGGAGGGTAATCACTTCCTCACTCTCATACTTGCAGGTGTTCACTCTGTCTGGTACATAGGTTCCTGTGTTCCCTGACAGACGTCTGACTCTAGACACTGGCTTGTAAGTCCTATATAAGGGGAGGGTAATCACTTCCTCACTCTCATACTTGCAGGTGTTCACTCTGTCTGGTACATAGGTTCCTGTGTTCCCTGACAGACGTCTGACTCTAGACACTGTCTTGTAAGTCCTACATAAGGGGAGGGTAATCACTTCCTCACTCCCATACTTGCAGGTGTTCACTCTGTCTGGTACATAGGTTCCTGTGTTCCCTGACAGACGTCTGACTCTAGACACTGACTTGTAAGTCCTACATAAGGGGAGGGTAATCACTTCCTCACTCTCATACTTGCAGGTGTTCACTCTGTCTGGTACATAGGTTCCTGTGTTCCCTGGCAGACGTCTGACTCTAGACACTGTCTTGTAAGTCCTACATAAGGGGAGGGTAATCACTTCCTCACTCTCATACTTGCAGGTGTTCACTCTGTCTGGTACATAGGTTCCTGTGTTCCCTGACAGACGTCTGACTCTAGACACTGTCTTATAAGTCCTACATAAGGGGAGGGTAATCATTTCCTCACTCTCATACTTGCAGGTGTTCACTCTGTCTGGTACATAGGTTCCTGTGTTCCCTGACAGACGTCTGACTCTAGACACTGACTTGTAAGTCCTACATAAGGGGAGGGTAATCACTTCCTCACTCTCATACTGACCACTTCACTCTGTCTGGTACATAGGTTCCTGTGTTCCCTGGCAGACGTCTGACTCTAGACACTGGCTTGTAAGTCCTACATAAGGGGAGGATAATCACTTCCTCACTCTCATACTTGCAGGTGTTCACTCTGTCTGGTACATAGGTTCCTGTGTTCCCTGACAGACGTCTGACTCTAAACACTGACCCTTAAGTCCTACATAAGGGGAGGATAATCACTTCCTCACTCTCATACTTGCACGTGTTCACTGTGTCTGGTACATAGGTTCCTGTGTTCCCTGACAGACGTCTGACTCTAGACACTGTCTTGTAAGTCCTACATAAGGGGAGGGTAATCACTTCCTCACTCTCATACTTGCAGGTGTTCACTCTGTCTGGTACATAGGTTCCTGTGCTCCCTGACAGACGTCTGACTCTAGACACTGGCTTGTAAGTCCTACATAAGGTGAGGGTAATCACTTCCTCACTCTCATACTTGCAGGTGTTCACTCTGTCTGGTACATAGGTTCCTGTGTTCCCTGACAGACGTCTGACTCTAGACACTGACTTGTAAGTCCTACATAAGGGGAGGGTAATCACTTCCTGTCTCTCATACTGACCACTTCACTCTGTCTAGTACATAGTTTCCTGTGTTCCCTGACAGACGTCTGACTCTAGACACTGACTTGTAAGTCCTACATAAGGGGAGGGTAATCACTTCCTCACTCTCATACTTGCAGGTGTTCACTCTGTCTGGTACATAGGTTCCTGTGTTCCCTGACAGACGTCTGACTCTAGACACTGACTTGTAAGTCCTACATAAGGGGAGGGTAATCACTTCCTCACTCTCATACTTGCAGGTGTTCACTCTGTGTGGTACATAGGTTCCTGTGTTCCCTGACAGACGTCTGACTCTAGACACTGACTTGTAAGTCCTACATAAGGGGAGGGTAATCACTTCCTCTCTCTCATACTGACCACTTCACTCTGTCTAGTACATAGTTTCCTGTGTTCCCTGACAGACGTCTGACTCTAGACACTGACTTGTAAGTCCTACATAAGGGGAGGGTAATCACTTCCTCACTCTCATACTTGCAGGTGTTCACTCTGTCTGGTACATAGGTTCCTGTGTTCCCTGACAGACGTCTGACTCTAGACACTGACTTGTAAGTCCTACATAAGGGGAGGGTAATCACTTCCTCACTCTCATACTTGCAGGTGTTCACTCTGTCTGGTACATAGGTTCCTGTGTTCCCTGACAGACGTCTGACTCTAGACACTGACTTGTAAGTCCTACATAAGGGGAGGGTAATCACTTCCTCTCTCTCATACTGACCACTTCACTCTGTCTAGTACATAGTTTCCTGTGTTCCCTGACAGACGTCTGACTCTAGACACTGACTTGTAAGTCCTACATAAGGGGAGGGTAATCACTTCCTCACTCTCATACTTGCAGGTGTTCACTCTGTCTGGTACATAGGTTCCTGTGTTCCCTGACAGACGTCTGACTCTAGACACTGACTTGTAAGTCCTACATAAGGGGAGGGTAATCACTTCCTCACTCTCATACTTGCAGGTGTTCACTCTGTCTGGTACATAGGTTCCTGTGTTCCCTGACAGACGTCTGACTCTAGACACTGACTTGTAAGTCCTACATAAGGGGAGGGTAATCACTTCCTCACTCTCATACTTGCACGTGTTCACTGTGTCTGGTACATAGGTTCCTGTGTTCCCTGACAGACGTCTGACTCTAGACACTGGCTTGTAAGTCCTACATAAGGGGAGGGTAATCACTTCCTCACTCTCATACTTGCAGGTGTTCACTCTGTCTGGTACATAGGTTCCTGTGTTCCCTGACAGACGTCTGACTCTAGACACTGGCTTGTAAGTCCTACATAAGGGGAGGGTAATCACTTCCTCACTCTCATACTTGCAGGTGTTCACTCTGTCTGGTACATAGGTTCCTGTGTTCCCTGACAGACGTCTGACTCTAGACACTGTCTTGTAAGTCCTACATAAGGGGAGGGTAATCACTTCCTCACTCTCATACTTGCAGGTGTTCACTCTGTCTGGTACATAGGTTCCTGTGTTCCCTGACAGACGTCTGACTCTAGACACTGGCTTGTAAGTCCTACATAAGGGGAGGGTAATCACTTCCTCACTCTCATACTTGCAGGTGTTCACTCTGTCTGGTACATAGGTTCCTGTGTTCCCTGGCAGGTATCTGACTCTAGTAATGATGATGATATATAGTAATAGTAATAAATAAAGTCAAAAAGGTTGTCCTGTTGTTGAGAGTCGAGTTGCCAGGGTTGTACTGTAGTTCATTCTGTATATTATTTACTACTCAATTAACACTTTTTTGTCCATATTGTATGTTGTTGTTCTTCTTCTTCTGCTCCTCCTTATCATCATTATTAATAAATGTTGAACTTGTGTTGAGGTGTTGGTGATCTGAGACAGCATGGCAGCACCAGCAGGTTGTTCTCTTCGCCGCCACTGTCGTCACTTCCAGCCACGTCAAGCTGCAGTAAGATGCTGACATGTGACAGTCTGGAGAGTGTCAGGACATCTCCAAACATCAGTGGGTAAGATACACCCAGCTATACTCCACTGTGTTCATCTCAATGATCTCCACACACTTATCAATTAACATTTTATTTAGGAGTTTACATATTTTTATTATAAAAATAATTTTCATACACAGTTTAAATTGAAATTAATAATTTGTATTTTAAAGATTTGTAGTTAAACTACAGTCTCAAACCTTTGTCAAACATCAGATTATATTTGTTTACATTATTGAGTTATTTATGTAAATAATTCAAAGAAAATATTATGTTGTGCTCGATGCACAATAGAAGATGGACAGGGCTCAGCTACTTCACACCACATGTGATGCCAGTGAGCAGGCAAGGTCAGGCTGCCTCATGGGACTGCTGTGTGTATGTGACTGTCAACAATTGAAGCAGCAGGAACAAAAGGGGTATTCAAAACCACAAGACTTCTAGCTCAGTCATTTCCTGTGTGTGTCTGTGTGTATGTGTGTGCACGTGTGCGTGTGTGTGCGTGTACGAGTTGAATTACGGACATGAATGGGTCAGTGTGTCAGTGAGTGTGAGACAGCAATGTGTGTGTTTCATTGTAAGAAGGTTCAACGAGTGTTGCATGGTATTCACATCTCCAGCCGATTTGCATTTTCCCAGTAGACCATAAGGGAATCTCACAACAGAGATAAATATCCCAAGGGTGACTTACAATCACAAGTACTTTATGTCCCAGGTTTAAGTAACCTTTAGATGGTAATTGCTATTTTATGCCAATGAAGTTACTGGTGGTGTTTTTAAACACACAAGCCGCATGTGGCATCATTACGTGAACTGGCAATAGCTTGTAGTGTTTTACTGTTGTTTATGTTATCAGGGAGAAGTCGTTGTGCGGAGGCAGCTTGTTGGACTTGACCCCATCTCCTAGTGACCCCAGGGACAGGGACTCAGAACTGGCCTCTCTCAGACAGACAATGGAACACAACGAGCAAGTCATCTTCAGAGTGTACCAGGAGAAAGAGCGAATCTGGGAGAGAGAGCTGCGTCGTATCAAGTCTGTGCATGAGAACAGACTGAGAGCAGGTGCTCAGAAGGCTCTCAAGTTGGAGCAGATGCTCATGATGCAGACATATCAGGTTGGTTCACAACACTCTTATCTATTCCTGTGCAACTTAGAAATCTTTGACTTGACCAATGGACACTTTTAGTTTTACTTAACTTACTTATTATCTGGGAGACCATCGTCTTCATTATCAATAGTTTCTCGAGTCGACAAAAGGTAACTTACAACACTATTACCTTGTGAATGGCCCAAAAAATTGTTTGTTTTGTGTCTTATAAAAATCATGAGATTTTACAAATGTAACAATGTATTACAATATAGGTACTCTTAATACCTTTAAATGGAGATTTAAATTTTGCACCTGGTGGATCATGCCTTTTTTAAATACCAGTATTATTATCATTCGTCAAAATTGTAAGACTTTCATGGCCCCTGTCAATACTAGATACAGTATCACCCAGGCTTGTGGGTCGTGGTCTACTGGACTCCTTGTTCCCAGATGTTTCATCTGTGGCTGCAGCAGACATCTTCAGTGTTAGTAGCGAGGTTGAAGTACTCCAACAGAGGTTTCAACAGCAGCTGTGCTTGGTTGTACTGTGAGCTGCAGAATTTATATCAGTAGTTGAAGGGGAGGTATGCTGTGATTGGACTGGGTAGATGGTAAGCTGGACTTGTGTTAGCAGAGTGCTGTGATCTGTTGGTGTTTGATTGGACTGGATGAATGGTGGGCTGGACTTGTGTTGGCGGAGTGATGTGGTCTGTTGGTGTTTGATTGGACTGGGTGAATGGTAGGCTGGACTTGTGTTGGTGGAGTGATGTGATCTGTTTGTGTTTGATTGGACTGGGTGAATGGTGAGCTGGACTTGTGTTGGTGGAGTGATGTGATCTGTTGGTGTTTGATTGGACTGGATGAATGGTGGGCTGGACTTGTGTTGGTGGAGTGATGTGGTCTGTTGGTGTTTGATTGGACTGGGTGAATGGTGAGCTGGACTTGTGTTGGTGGAGTGATGTGATCTGTTGGTGTTTGATTGGACTGGATGAATGGTGGGCTGGACTTGTGTTGGTGGAGTGATGTGATCTGTTGGTGTTTGATTGGACTGGATGAATGGTGGGCTGGACTTGTGTTGGCGGAGTGCTGTGATCTGTTGGTGTTTGATTGGACTGGATGAATGGTGAGCTGGACTTGTGTTGGTGGAGTGATGTGATCTGTTGGTGTTTGATTGGACTGGGTGAATGGTGGGCTGGACTTGTGTTGGTGGAGTGATGTGGTCTGTTGGTGTTTGATTGGACTGGGTGAATGGTGAGCTGGACTTGTGTTGGTGGAGTGATGTGATCTGTTGGTGTTTGATTGGACTGGATGAATGGTGGGCTGGACTTGTGTTGGTGGAGTGATGTGATCTGTTGGTGTTTGATTGGACTGGATGAATGGTGGGCTGGACTTGTGTTGGTGGAGTGATGTGATCTGTTGGTGTTTGATTGGACTGGATGAATGGTGGGCTGGACTTGTGTTAGCAGAGTGATGTGATCTGTTGGTGTTTGATTGGACTGGGTGAATGGTGGGCTGGACTTGTGTTGGCAGAGTGATGTGGTCTGTTGGTGTTTGATTGGACTGGATGAATGGTGGGCTGGACTTGTGTTAGCAGAGTGCTGTGATCTGTTGGTGTTTGATTGGACTGGATGAATGGTGGGCTGGACTTGTGTTAGCAGAGTGCTGTGATCTGTTGGTGTTTGATTGGACTGGATGAATGGTGGGCTGGACTTGTGTTGGCGGAGTGATGTGGTCTGTTGGTGTTTGATTGGACTGGATGAATGGTGGGCTGGACTTGTGTTGGTGGAGTGATGTGATCTGTTGGTGTTTGATTGGACTGGATGAATGGTGGGCTGGACTTGTGTTGGCAGAGTGATGTGATCTGTTGGTGTTTGATTGGACTGGGTGAATGGTGGGCTGGACTTGTGTTGGCGGAGTGATGTGATCATGTGGTGTTTGATTGGACTGGATGAATGGTGGGCTGGACTTGTGTTGGTGGAGTGATGTGATCTGTTGGTGTTTGATTGGACTGGGTGAATGGTGGGCTGGACTTGTGTTGGTGGAGTGATGTGATCATGTGGTGTTTGATTGGACTGGGTGAATGGTGGGCTGGACTTGTGTTGGTGGAGTGCTGTGATCTGTTGGTGTTTGATTGGACTGGGTGAATGGTGGGCTGGACTTGTGTTGGTGGAGTGATGTGATCTGTTGGTGTTTGATTGGACTGGGTGAATGGTGGGCTGGACTTGTGTTGGTGGAGTGCTGTGATCTGTTGGTGTTTGTCCAGCTCACCATTCATCCAGTCCAATCAAACACCAACAGATCACATCACTCCACCAACACAAGTCCAGCCCACCATTCACCCAGTCCAATCAAACACCAACAGATCACATCACTCCACCAACACAAGTCCAGCCCACCATCCACCCAGTCCAATCAAACACCAACAGATCACAGTACTCCACCAACACAAGTCCAGCCCACCATTCACCCAGTCCAATCAAACACCAACAGACCACATCACTCCACCAACACAAGTCCAGCTCACCATTCACCCAGTCCAATCAAACACCAGCAGATCACATCACTCCACCAACACAAGTCCAGCCCACCATTCACCCAGTCCAATCAAACACCAACAGACCACATCACTCCACCAACACAAGTCCAGCTCACCATTCACCCAGTCCAATCAAACACCAGCAGATCACAGCACTCCACCAATACAAGTCCAGCTCACCATTCACCCAGTCCAATCAAACACCAGCAGATCACATCACTCCACCAACACAAGTCCAGCCCACCATTCACCCAGTCCAATCAAACACCAACAGACCACATCACTCCACCAACACAAGTCCAGCTCACCATTCACCCAGTCCAATCAAACACCAGCAAATCACAGCACTCCACCAATACAAGTCCAGCCCACCATCCACCCAGTCCAATCAAACACCAACAGACCACATCACTCCACCAACACAAGTCCAGCCCACCACCCACCTGGGCCAATCAAACACCAACAGATCACATCACTCCACCAACACAAGTCCAGCCCACCATTCATCCAGTCCAATCAAACACAAACAGATCACATCACTCCACCAACACAAGTCCAGCCCACCATTCACCCAGTCCAATCAAACACCAACAGACCACATCACTCCACCAACACAAGTCCAGCTCACCATTCACCCAGTCCAATCAAACACCAACAGATCACATCACTCCACCAACACAAGTCCAGCCCACCATTCACCCAGTCCAATCAAACACCAGCAGATCACATCACTCCACCAACACAAGTCCAGCCCACCATTCATCCAGTCCAATCAAACACCAACAGACCACATCACTCCACCAACACAAGTCCAGCTCACCATTCACCCAGTCCAATCAAACACCAGCAGATCACAGCACTCCACCAATACAAGTCCAGCCCACCATCCACCCAGTCCAATCAAACACGAGCATATCGCAGCACTCCCCCAATACAAGTCCAGCCCACCACCCACCTGGGCCAATCACAGTAGACCTTGTGACATAAATTCTGCAGTTCACAGTACAGCCAGCACAGTTGTTGTTGAAACCTCCACTGGAGTACTTCGATGTTGCCAGTACCACTGAAGATGTCTGCCAGTCACAGATGAAATGTCTGGAAATGAAAGGGAGTCCAGTAGACCAGTGCCCACAAGCGCGGCTGATACTGTTCTTCTTTTTTTGGTAGTGTTTAACACCCGCAGGTGGTGACACTGATGATACATGGAGTGGGGGAAACTGGAGAACCCGGAGGAAACCTGCCCCAGTGCTGCTTCGTCCACCACAAATCCCACATAGTTGCCTGGGATCAAACCCAGGTCAATTTGGTGAGAAGCAAGTGGTCTAACCACTCAGTTATGGCACGGCTACAATGATACTGTAATATCATCATTCATATTAAATTTGGTATAAGTTTGTAACTGCACAAGAATTTGCTCAAGAGTTGACTAGAATCAAGGAAATGAAGAGTGAGGAACAAGAAGATTATGCTGCAGGAATGTTTTAAATTTTGCCAAGTTCGCCAAAAAGACATTAATTTACTGTTTGGCGTTTTCCCGTAAGTTTAAATTTTATTGCTTTGGATACACTTTTCGCAAACTACTTATGTTAGAGGGTTGAAGTTTTTTGTAATGTTATAAAACATCCAGTTTAACAAAGTGGAACAATATCTTTTTCTGTGCACAAATTTTTTTACAGCTTATATTTCAATGGATAAAAGAACTAATCTGCGGATATTGGTCATCATTAAGTACTTAATGGCTCCCAAGAAATTGGACAATCTGTAAACAAAATCATGGTGGGAATGTGTTCCTAACTAATATCATGGGATTTTAATATTTCATTTATAAACCTCACTTAAAAACAGTGGCGGCTCGTGCACATTTGTTTAGAGGAGGAAAGAATATAACTGCATAAAATTATGAAACCTTAAATAATAATTCATGCAAAAATGGCATGCATTTGTAAGGGTAAAATGCAATACCTTTTATTGATAGAAGAACTCTGCCCTTCACTGTTTTGCTGTCGCAAAATCTTCCATTACTCTATCACACCGTTTTGGATCTTTTTCCAGCTGCAACAAGTCTTTTTCGATAGACATGAGAGCAAGAGAATATAGTCTGTCTTGAGCCATAGTGTTTCTACAGGAAGTTTTTATTCTTTTCAGTGTAGAAAACCTTCTTTCAACACTTGCTGTCGACAGAGGTATTGTAGCAATTAAGTATGCCAATTTGTAGACGTTGGGAAGACATTTATGAATGCCTTCCGTAACGAAGGGAACTGTTAACTCCTGGACTTTGATTTAGTTCTGCTGCAAATCACGGTTGTTGTAAAACACCACAAGTTCGTTTTTAAGCAACTCACTATCAAATTGTTCCGGGAAACAGTTCAATAAGGATGAAAATTCAACATCTGTGAATGTCTCGGGAAAATATTCAAATTTTGAAGCGTCAAGAAAATGAATAAATAATAATTTCTTCAGATCTTCGAACCTGACTCCCATCTGCATTGCTAGCGTATCGATTATGTTGAAATACAACTGGCGGAAATGAGTTTGGAGATCAACAGCTGCAAGGCGCCTTTTGTTAATTTTAGGAAACTCGTCACCAGTTTCATTAGCAGCCGATTTGAAGTGTTCATTATAGTCTGTGTCATTTCTAGATTTATGCAGGAAATGAACCATTTCAAGAACTCTCCTACAGCAGAAATCCATATCATTGGTTTTAAGCTGGAGTATATCGAAAAGAATGGCAGTTTTCGAAAATACTCCACTGGAAACCAAAAGCAAGAAGTTGAATTCAAAGTCTTCCAATAGACGAATGTAGCCATTTGATTCTCTAATTGTAGCATCATCCCAATTTTTTGTTTCTTCCAGCATTTCAGAAAACATTGCCAGAAGACCTTCCCTGAGCGATTTTACAGATTCTACCAAACGAGATTTGAAGTTCTATCTGGTTTGAGCATCTTTAGGCAGTCAAAGTTTGGTCATATTGGTAAGAGCCTCCATTCGTTTTGAGGATTGATGAAAAAATGCGGGCAAACCACTGATACTAGCAAAGAAGACCCTGCACTGAGCAATGCTACTACAGCTATGTGATAGCACAAGATTAAGCCTGCGTGCATGACAGTGTACAAATAATGCCTGCTTTGCTTTCTGCTTGATCTTCGTCTGCAAGCCGTTTAATTCTCTGGCCATAACAGCAGCGCCATCATAAGACTGCGCAACAAGTTTTCTGTTATAATTCAACGGCTCTAACTGCTGATCTAGTAGTTTGTATAGGGCATTGGCTGTTCTATCTCCACTAACACTGTGAAAACCAAAAACTCGTTCTTGAATGTGTTGTTAGCTAATGCTGGATTTCTGACAACGAAGTCATTAATCCTCTTGCTCTACAATATTCTTCACAAGAGAGCAATAGCAGTAATAGTAACCGCTTTTTAGAGAGCACCATATTTTTATGTTTTGGCGGTCACATCGCTCTCTCACAACCCCCTTGAATGTAGCCACATGGATCTACATATCTTAAAATTATTGAGCACTGCTCTGTGAGAGACACGTCCGAAGTTTCATCAGCCTCCACTGTAAAGAAGGCAGCTTTATGAATTTCATCCTCTATTGCTTTCCTTGCAAAGCCTGCAACAGATTCAATTAAATCATTTTGAATGGTTTTTGACAAGCCGATGAATGCTTTAGAATTATTTAAATGTGTCTGAACTACTTCGTCGCGTTTCATTAATAACTTGAAAAGCTCACGGTAGTTCCCTTGGTTTGATGATAATTAATTTTCATCATGTCCTCTGACAGCTAGTTCTTGCCTTCCTAACAGACACACGATATCCAGTAAACTTGATTAAGGGTGTCGATTTTGCTTCACTTGTTCATTGTGTTTGGAGCAAGAAATCCTAGCTGTTTCACTTAACGCTAGACTGATGCAATATTCACTTTTACCGAAGATTGTTAATTTTAGTGCATTGTCGAGATACTCTCAAGATTTTTCATGCCTCTGAATTCCTCGGCCCAGATTCTTAACATCACTGAATCCACCAAAGGTCCAAACATCCTTCGAGTTGGAGAACAAAACACAAGGAAAACACAGGAGAATTTGCCTTTTTTCACAACCTGTTAGCCAATTGGCTTTTTCATACCAAGTTATGGAGAAGTTCAACTTCCCGCCTTTGCTAGTAGCACACATGAGTCCAGGCAATGGTGGAGCTGGTCATCCCTTCTGTATAACAATTATTTGTTCCTGTGATGTGAGTCTTCTAAATTCTCCGAAAACTAAAACACTTTCACTGTCAGTCATTGTTCAATGTTATAACAACAAATTAAAAATGCAAAACTTCACCGTCTTACTCGCGCGCTGGAAGAAGCCCAGTAGAACATTACTGAAAAAGGAGCAGCAACAAAATACGTGACTGAAAGGTTTACGATGCACAATGATCAACATATCCGTGAAGGGAGAAGACCTGTTAATAGATCTGGTTGAAAATAAAATCACTAGATGGCAGCAATAGTATTAATACCTTTGCTGGTTCCAATCTCGCGCCTCAGAGAGGAATTATCCGCAACGTGCCAGCCTTCAGGGACTTAGTGTAGACGCAGTTTGAGAGGAGAAATTCCTCCTCAGCTGTGCATTAAAAGTCTGTTTCTCTCTCTGGCCGCTGTAGCGCTATGTTCTATGCATATTTACTATGGGAGTAGAGGAAAGAAATAAGTTTCTCCGCTGCACGCTGGACACTCGTAAGGTATCACGTGGTATAAACCGTGCGAAGTATAAACCAACATACCTTAATATAATAGCTTCAAATTCAAAATTTATTCAATATTGCAGCATTTATAAATTCAAAAAAAATTTGAGGAGGATGTTCCTCCCTTCCCTCCTCTGAGAAGCCGCCTACCATCTGGTAGGTGTAATGTACCTGCATGTTTATCTCCAGTAGACACAAGAGCCAGTAATAAGTGAAGGGAATGTATGTATCTACCATCTGGTAGTGTAATGTACCTGCATGTTTATCTCCAGTAGACACAAGAGCCAGTAATAAGTGAAGCGAATGTCAGTTGCAGCAGGAGAAGAAGCACCTGAAGGAGGAAGCTGCGGAGCTGAGGCAGGAAGTGGAGCTGTTGAGAGGACGTCTTGAAGAGACAGAGTGGGGTCTGTGTGAGAAAACTGGTGAACTGTCACTGCTCAAGGCACAGCTCAAGGATACTCAGGTAATATACTCTCATTCCATCTGTCTGTTTCTTTTTGTTTTATGTTCCAATATTGTGTTTTGTGTTTCCAGTACACTTTATTTTACACCTGTAAAAGTTAGTTATGTTTGATCCGGGGATACTGTTCATTATGTTGACTTTGGTGAGGTTTGTGATGCTGAAACTACTGAACCTTTGTACGAGCTGCACCTCTTGGCATCCTTGGTGCTCCTTGCTCTCTGACACTATCACAGAAAGGAAACCATACAACAGTTGTAAAACTACTTTTAAGGGCTTTACTTACCAACTTTATGAAAGGGGACACCATTGTTGTCCATTCATTTTTGGCACTTCTTCACTCGCTGTAGTTCATGTTGAGAAAATGCTGGCAGTTTCCTGACAGATATTTTCTTTTAATTCTTTCAGGGTGAGTGGGTTTGTCTTGCACATTTTATGTTTTAAGTTACCCCACAGCCTTTTCTGAATTTCTACCGGCATTTTGTTTCTGGGTGGCTTTGATGGTTTCTCTCTTCTCTCTCTGTAGCACTTCCTTGTTCTCCGTTAATATGGCTAAAGGCTACAATCTCTTTTCATTTTCATAAGGTTGGTTATGATTTTTGGTTTCTTTCTCTGTTTACATCTTCCATTGCTTGCAATTGTTTTCCAGTTGGATTCACCACATGTTGTGTTAGCTAGCTATTATTATTATTACTACTATTACTATCATCACCGTCGTCATCATCATTGTTATTATTATTATTGTTATTTTTGTTGTTGTTATTGTTGTTATTATTGATGGTATTATTGTTGTAATGTGTTGAACAACTTGCAGGCCACGAAGGGACAGGAGCTTGTGCAGCTGAGGTCCCAGGTGCGAGACCTGAAGGCCGAGCTGGAGAAGGCCAAGGAGGAGAACGCTGCACTCCTTCAGGAGAGAGACAAGGAACAGCAGCTGAGACAGGAGGTGGAGCGACTTGGCTCGGAACTGGCCAAGGAGAGGACAGACTTTGACAGGGAGAGGATAACGTGGGCCCAAGAGAAGGAGAAGGTTCTGAGATATCAGCGCCAGCTTCAGTTGAACTACGTACAGATGTTCCGGCGCACCAGGACACTGGAGGCCGAAGTGGAGAGTCTGACTCTGGAGCTGGAGTTGGAGATGAAGGGGGCTGCCATCAAGAAACACTTGCCAGCGATAGAGATGGGGCATACCATCCAACTGTGACTAATGTATGTCTGTGTGGCACTAACACAGCGACAACAGGCAAATTTGTTATATCGTATTGTAGAAAACCTTGTTACAGCTCACATTCTGATAAACTGAATGATGTTGTAAAATTACATATTGCCAAGTATAAAGACTGCTAATAAATGTAGAGTAGTAGTAGAAATTAAATAACAGCAGTTCACTAATTTCTCTGTAGTGTTGTTAAAGTATTGAGGAAAGTGTCCAGGCCAAAAATAACATATGAAGTGATATGATTGTTATATGTACATGAGATGACTGAAAGCCTTCATTAGTGCATATGGCTGCTGATGTTATTCGCTCAGCGTCGAATATTCAGAGCACCTTAAATACACCTGTGTACAAATTATAACCACATATGTGTGATCAAAAAGTTTCTGAAATGGATTCACAACAATTTTTCCATTGAACTGTCTTTAATTCTTCCTCAAGCATTATATCCAGCACTTGCTCTCTTGTGATAAACATGACTTTCTGCGTGCTTGCAGTGCAGAGCTGGAAGCTTCTGCAATTTTTCTGTGTATTGAAACCAGCAGGGTTTGCTCAATCGAGTCTTGCTCTGGCTCGCTGCTAGCTTATTCAGTTTATACTTCAACCTGCTGCAAGTGATTAGCCAGCACAGTACAGTACAGGGCAAGCAATTCCCTGTAATACAGCCACATGTCCTAATGAAGACTATATGCTGTCTTTCATCACATCTTCATAAAGTAAGAATAGACAGTGAACTATTATGGGAAGAACAGATTATTTAAGACTGGTCATGTTAACTTAGTGTACAATAACAGGAGTTAGAGCGAAATTGAGCGTATTGAAGCACGGCCATATTACACTGTCTGTAGCTGCAGGAAAGGAAACAAAAGTGGCACCACAATGCAAACATGTACTCCCCCCTGGCACTGGGAGTGGGGTGCAGTACTGGAGGTGGGACATGGTCAGCACCCTGGTCCTTCCTAGCCATTTATTTGGTCTTCCCAACCAGGAGTTGCAACTTTTCAATCAAGTATTTCCTCAGTTGGTCCTTTAGGGACCTAACGAGGCTGAGTGCACCCTGGACCAGGTCTCCCAGCAGGGGAAATATCCCCACACTGACACCAGGAATCGAGCTTGGGTCTCTTGTTTGGTAGGCAGCAGTGCTACCACCACATTAAGGAGATGACCAAAAACATCTACTTCCAGTAAATAAAAAAGGGTGCCTTAGTGTTTATTGAATTAAGATATGTAAGTATTATTTATAAAAGCATTTGATACTGCTGAATTATAAATACTTTTTAACTGGAGTGAATATTATTCAACTTTCAGGTTTTAGGGCCAAAAAAAAGTGTTTTGAGTACTTTGTCAATTCCAGTTGGAGTTTCATTTTGTGCCAATCTCTCAGAAGTTCTTCACTGACTGGAAATTTCCTTTCTACAACTGAATCACCATGAATGCAATCTCTGGTTTAACTTGTGTATTTCTCCATACTGGTGTTTCACAAATGCTGAGTACCCTCTCGTGTGAACCTAACAGGCTGTCGTTATGTTAATATTTGTCAATAGTGAGAAACACTTGGAATATTAATGTGATGAAATGCTATGATACATAGAAGTACTTGTAGTATAGTTTGCTTGTGACTAATATTTATTTTGTATGAAAGTTGTTAATGTTTGAACATATTTATTGTAAACAAGTTAATTTATGGCATGTGTTTAACATGTGATGAGATGTAACACATATTGTGTATTACAATAAACCTATCTTGTTCTTGTTCATGTAACATCTATAAGAGTTCCCTGGACATATTGGCATGTGTGAGGGAAATGTTAAGTCTGCTTAGAGTTTCTGCTGCTCCTTTAAGTGATTTATATAAACTCTTGCGCAGTGCTGCTGTGGCTGAGCGAGCGGTTAGTGTTCGCCTGCCAATAAGGTGGCCCAGGTACCTGCATGCAGCATTCATGGTGAACAAAGCAATATATGGGCAGGTTTTCTCTAGTTTCACGTCACGTCATGTCACGTCACGTCCCGTCATATCATGTCACGACATATCACGTCATGTCGCGTCACGTCACGTCACGACATGTCACGTCACGTCATGTCACGTCACGTCGCGTCATGTCACGACACGTCACGTCATGTCACGTCACGTCCCGTCATATCATGTCACGACATATCACGTCATGTCGCGTCACATGTCACGTCACGTCACGACATGTCACGTCACGTCGCGTCATGTCACGTCGCGTCATGTCACGTCACGTCATGTCACGTCGCGTCATGTCATGTCACGTCACGTCATGTCATGTCACGTCATGTCACGTCATGTCATGTCACGCCACGTCGCGTCATGTCACGTCACGTCACGTCACGTCATGTCACGTCACGTCATGTCACGTCGCGTCATGTCATGTCACGTAACGTCATGTCATGTCACGTCATGTCACGTCACGTCATGTCACGTCACGTCGCGTCATGTCACGACACGTCACGTCATGTCACGTCACGTCCCGTCATATCATGTCACGACATATCACGTCATGTCGCGTCACATGTCACGTCACATCGCGTCATGTCACGTCGCGTCATGTCACGTCACGTCACGTCATGTCACGTCGCGTCATGTCACGTCGCGTCATGTCACGTCGCGTCATGTCATGTCACGTCATGTCGCGTCATGTCATGTCACGTCATGTCACGTCACGTCGCGTCATGTCATGTCACGTCATGTCATGTCACGTCCCGTCATATCATGTCACGACATATCACGTCATGTCGCGTCACATGTCACGTCACGTCACGACATGTCACGTCATGTCATGTCACGTCCCGTCATATCATGTCACGACATATCACGTCATGTCGCGTCACATGTCACGTCACGACATGTCACGTCATGTCATGTCACGTCACGTCATGTCATGTCACGTCGCGTCATGTCATGTCACGTCGCGTCATGTCACGTCATGTCACGTCACGTCGCGTCATGTCATGTCACGTCATGTCGCGTCACGACATGTCACGTCACGTATGTCACGACATGTCACGTCACGTCATGCCACGTCACATGTCGCGTCATATCACGTCACGACATGTCACGTCACGACATGTCACGTCACGATATGTCACGTCATGTTAAATTGACTCTAAATAGCTACATTTAATACAATGTGTTAGACTTCAGCGTTATGTCGTGTTGTGTTAAGCTGATTGTAGTCCTGGCATAAGTAGGCAAATGCTGGGGATTTTTGATATTTGATGTGTGCTTGTTTGTTTTGTGGCTTATGTTGGTGCCAGAGAGATGCGCTGATGGTTGCTGAAAGAAAATAGTACTGCTCACTGTGCAGAGTTGAGGGTAAAGGACAAGTAAGTACATATATCTGTGTCTTTAACTTTGTTAATATTAGTACAACTAACAAGTCTAATAAATATGCAGAGAACAAAACGTACATTTTTACCACATATTGCAGAAGCCTGTGCCTGAGTTTATACATGTGTGTTTGTAAGTTTACCTGTCATCCATATGCTGTAACAACTACACGTGTGTTACCATATTGGTACAAAAATAACCTGCACTTTTTGTCCAAACTTCACATTCAAGTGGCTTATATCCACTACCTAGTCTTTTTATATAACCTTGCTGCATTTACAGCATCTGTAAGAGAAACTGCTGGCAACACAGCAATGCAAACGTTTACCAGCATTTTGGTGTTGATATTGTGCAGATGCACCAATGTTGTTTTGTTAGGTGGATACTCATCACTAGAGTGTTGAGCCATGTGCAGTCATGTATGACTCAGGTTGAGCCATGTGCAGTCACGTATGACTCATGTTGAGCCGTGTGCAGTCATGTATGACTCATGTTGAGCCATGTGCAGTCATGTATGACTCATGTTGAGCCATGTGCAGTCATGTATGACTCAGGTTGAGCCATGTGCAGTCACATATGACTCATGTTGAGCCGTGTGCAGTCATGTATGACTCATGTTGAGCCATGTGCAGTCATGTATGCCTCATGTTGAGCCGTGTACAGTCATGTATGACTCAGGTTGAGCCATGTGCAGTCACGTATGACTCATGTTGAGCCATGTGCAGTCATGTATGACTCAGGTTGAGCCATGTGCAGTCACGTATGACTCATGTTGAGCCGTGTGCAGTCACGTATGACTCATGTCGAGCCATGTGCAGTCATGTATGACTCAGGTTGAGCCATGTGCAGTCACGTATGACTCATGTTGAGCCGTGTGCAGTCATGTATGACTCATATTGAGCCATGTGCAGTCATGTATGACTCATGTTGAGCCGTGTGCAGTCATGTATGACTCATGTTGAGCCATGTTCAGTCATGTATGACTCAGGTTGAGCCGTGTGCAGTCACGTATGACTCAGGTTGAGCCGTGTGCAGTCATGTATGACTCATGTTGAGTCACGTGCAGTCATGTATGACCCATGTTGAGCCGTGTCCAGTCATGTATGACTCATGTTGAGCCGTGTGCAGTCATGTATGACTCACGTTGAGCCGTGTGCAGTCATGTATGACTCACGTTGAGCCACGCGCAGTCATGTATGACTCATGTTGCGCCACGTGCAGTCATGTATGACTCATGTTGAGCCACGTGCAGTCATGTATGACTCATGTTGAGCCGTGTGCAGTCATGTATGACTCATGTTGAGCCGTGTCCAGTCATGTATGACTCATGTTGAGCCGTGTGCAGTCATGTATGACTCATGTTGAGCCACGTGCAGTCGTGTATGACTCATGTTGAGCCATGTGCAGTCATGTATGACTCATGTTGAGCCGTGTGCAGTCATGTATGACTCATGTTGAGCCGTGTGTAGTCATGTATGACTCATGCTGAGCCACGTGCAGTCATGTATGACTCATGTTGAGCCGTGTGCAGTCATGTATGACTCATGTTGAGCCACGTGCAGTCATGTATGACTCATGTTGAGCCATGTGCAGTCACGTATGACTCATGTTGAGCCACATGCAGTCACGTATGACTGGTTGAGCCGTGTGCAGTCACGTATGACTCATGTCGAGCCGTGTGCAGTCATGTATGACTCATGTCGAGCCGTGTGCAGTCATGTATGACTCATGTTGAGCGATGTGCAGTCATGTATGACTCATGTTGAGCGATGTGAAGTCATGTATGACTCATGTTGAGCCGTGTGCAGTCATGTGTGACTCATGTCGAGCCGTGTGCAGTCATGTATGACTCATGTCGAGCAGTGTGCAGTCACGTATGACTCATGTTGAGCCGTGTGCAGTCACGTATGACTCATGTTGAGCCGTGTGCAGTCACGTATGACTCATGTTGAGCCGTGTGCAGTCACGTATTACTCATGTAGAGCCGTGTGCAGTCACGTATGACTCATGTTGAGCCGTGTGCAGTCATGTTATGACTCATGTTGAGCCGTGTGCAGTCATGTATGACTCATGTTGAGCCATGTGCAGTCATGTATGACTCATGTTGAGCCGTGTGCAGTCATGTATGACTCATGTTGAGCCGTGTGCAGTCATGTATGACTCATGTTGAGCAGTGTGCAGTCATGTATGACTCATGTTGAGCCGTGTGCAGTCATGTATGACTCATGTTGAACCGTGTGCAGTCATCTATGACTCATGTTGAGCCGTGTGCAGTCACGTATGACTCATGTTGAGCCATGTGCAGTCACGTATGACTCATGTTGAGCCGTGTGCAGTCACGTATGACTCAGGTTGAGCCGTGTGCAGTCACGTATGACTCATGTTGAGCCGTGTGCAGTCATGTATGACTCATGTTGAGCCGTGTGCAGTCATGTATGACTCATGTTGAGCCGTGTGCAGTCACGTATGACTTAGGTTAGCTGGGCATGGAGATGCATGATGTAAACAGCACCACGCAGCCACATCAACAGATGCCTGCAAGTGAGCAATAGCAGAACCCATATGCACGAAACCTGCAGCTTACTCATCTCTCACACCATGGATACTGATATATGAACAGCCATAAGAGTGGAAAGTGTCATTAAGGAATTCAGTACAGTTATGAGGCTAACTCACAATTATACCAGCAGCATGTTAACATTGAGAACTACATACATCTTGCATGTAAGTGCAACTAAATTTTTGGTAGTTTTTGTTGTCTCTATTAATCAGTCTCATTTCCACAACATGCACCTGTTAAAGCACAAGGATGATATTTGCTGCATGAGTATAGTGACTTGAAACAAGTGAACTAGTAGCTCCTTCTGTGTTTGTGTGGCATACTACCAGGGGTTGGCTGGAGGGACTTGTGGCCTCCTGCAACATGACAAAAGACTATCATTATCACATCACCTTGATAACATGTGGTGACAGTTTTACACAAGTTTGACGACACTTACCTCAAGTTGAGACCAGAGAACTGGTTGCGATTCTGGAATGCCTCACTCTTGCCTGTTATGGTGGATACAGGGGCAACTTCTATCACCTGGGGACTGCGTTTGTACTTGTACCACCAGTACTCAAAGGCAAGTGTCACACACGCCAGCACAATGCCCACCAGTATCACAATGAATACGCCACCTGATAGTAACAACAAGCAAGTCAATTATTTGAGAGGTAGAACTGGGACTTAAGTATTCAATGAATTAAATTCTCAAATCAGTACGTATTTCTCCTGGTAAACCATTCTGGCAGTTTGTCACAATAGCTCAATGGTTAGAGCAGCCACCTGGTAAGTGGAAGGTCTGTGGTTCAAATCCCAATTGTGGTATTGAATTTTTAAGTTCCAGTTCCACCTCTCAAACTTTGCCTGCACACGGCTTGTGTGTTTAAAAACACCAGCAGTAAGTTTGTTGGCATAAATAAATAACTCACTTGTTTGAAAAGTGGTTAATCATACTAAACTTAATACTTCAAAAAGGAAATTTTACAAAAAAGGAACAAAATTTTAATCTGTTATTGTGATGCTATTCACAAACATTTTAAATAGTAAACTACTATCTAGAAGGTTATGTACACAGTCGCAGACAGAAGGAAGAGTTTGTTGTCTTGTTTCTGCACAATTTGTAGAACATTGTGGAGATTTACATACAATATGATAGTGAATCATGTATCTGTTCCAAGGTTAGGAACGTGGGACACCTCAACCAATGTATCCCTACAGGGCATTCCCCGAGGGAGAGGAACAGCCGAGGGCACGGTTCCTAGTGAGTACAGAGTGGTAGCACGCTCCCACCCCTGTGGGACAGAGTTCCTAGTGAGTACAGAGTGGTAGCACCCTCCCACCCTGTGGGGCAGAGTTCCTAGTGAGTACAGAGTGGTAACACTCTCCCACCCCTGTGGGGCTGAGTTCCTAGTGAGTACAGAGTGGTAGCACACTCCCACCCTGTGGGACAGAGTTCCTAGTGAGTACAGAGTGGTAACACTCTCCCACCCCTGTGGGGCTGAGTTCCTAGTGAGTACAGAGTGGTAGCACCCTCCCACCCTGTGGGACAGAGTTCCTAGTGAGTACAGAGTGGTAGCACCCTCCCACCCTGTGGGACAGAGTCCCTAGTGAGTACAGAGTGGTAACACTCTCCCACCCCTGTGGGGCTGAGTTCCTAGTGAGTACAGAGTGGTAGCACGCTCCCACCCCTGTGGGACAGAGTTCCTAGTGAGTACAGAGTGGTAGCACCCTCCCACCCTGTGGGGCAGAGTCCCTAGTGAGTACAGAGTGGTAGCACCCTCCCACCCTGTGGGACAGAGTCCCTAGTGAGTACAGAGTGGTAACACCCTCCCACCCTGTGGGGCAGAGTTCCTAGTGAGTACAGAGTGGTAACACTCTCCCACCCCTGTGGGGCTGAGTTCCTAGTGAGTACAGAGTGGTAGCACGCTCCCACCCCTGTGGGACAGAGTTCCTAGTGAGTACAGAGTGGTAGCACCCTCCCACCCTGTGGGACAGAGTTCCTAGTGAGTACAGAGTGGTAGCACCCTCCCACCCTGTGGGGCAGAGTTCCTAGTGAGTACAGAGTGGTAGCACGCTCCCACCCCTGTGGGACAGAGTTCCTAGTGAGTACAGAGTGGTAGCACCCTCCCACCCTGTGGGACAGAGTTCCTAGTGAGTACAGAGTGGTAGCACCCTCCCACCCTGTGGGGCAGAGTCCCTAGTGAGTACAGAGTGGTAGCACCCTCCCACCCTGTGGGACAGAGTTCCTAGTGAGTACAGAGTGGTAGCACCCTCCCACCCTGTGGGACAGAGTTCCTAGTGAGTACAGAGTGGTAGCACTCTCCCACCCTGTGGGACAGAGTCCCTAGTGAGTACAGAGTGGTAGCACCCTCCCACCCTGTGGGGCTGAGTCCCTAGTGAGTACAGAGTGGTAGCACCCTCCCACCCTGTGGGACAGAGTTCCTAGTGAGTACAGAGTGGTAGCACGCTCCCACCCCTGTGGGGCAGAGTTCCTAGTGAGTACAGAGTGGTAGCACCCTCCCACCCTGTGGGACAGAGTCCCTAGTGAGTACAGAGTGGTAGCACACTCCCACCCCTGTGGGGCAGAGTTCCTAGTGAGTACAGAGTGGTAGCACGCTCCCACCCTGTGGGACAGAGTCCCTAGTGAGTACAGAGTGGTAGCACGCTCCCACCCCTGTGGGGCAGAGTTCCTAGTGAGTACAGAGTGGTAGCACTCTCCCACCCTGTGGGACAGAGTTCCTAGTGAGTACAGAGTGGTAGCACACTCCCACCCTGTGGGACAGAGTCCCTAGTGAGTACAGAGTGGTAGCACGCTCCCACCCCTGTGGGGCAGAGTTCCTAGTGAGTACAGAGTGGTAGCACACTCCCACCCTGTGGGACAGAGTCCCTAGTGAGTACAGAGTGGTAGCACGCTCCCACCCCTGTGGGGCAGAGTTCCTAGTGAGTACAGAGTGGTAGCACCCTCCCACCCTGTGGGACAGAGTTCCTAGTGAGTACAGAGTGGTAACACTCTCCCACCCCTGTGGGACAGAGTCCCTAGTGAGTACAGAGTGGTAGCACACTCCCACCCCTGTGGGACAGAGTTCCTAGTGAGTACAGAGTGGTAGCACCCTCCCACCCTGTGGGACAGAGTTCCTAGTGAGTACAGAGTGGTAGCACACTCCCACCCCTGTGGGACAGAGTTCCTAGTGAGTACAGAGTGGTAACACTCTCCCACCCCTGTGGGACAGAGTCCCTAGTGAGTACAGAGTGGTAGCACACTCCCACCCTGTGGGACAGAGTTCCTAGTGAGTACAGAGTGGTAGCACACTCCCACCCCTGTGGGACAGAGTTCCTAGTGAGTACAGAGTGGTAACACTCTCCCACCCCTGTGGGACAGAGTTCCTAGTGAGTACAGAGTGGTAGCACCCTCCCACCCTGTGGGACAGAGTTCCTAGTGAGTACAGAGTGGTAGCACACTCCCACCCCTGTGGGACAGAGTTCCTAGTGAGTACAGAGTGGTAACACTCTCCCACCCCTGTGGGACAGAGTCCCTAGTGAGTACAGAGTGGTAGCACACTCCCACCCTGTGGGACAGAGTTCCTAGTGAGTACAGAGTGGTAGCACACTCCCACCCTGTGGGACAGAGTTCCTAGTGAGTACAGAGTGGTAGCACACTCCCACCCTGTGGGACAGAGTTCCTAGTGAGTACAGAGTGGTAGCACACTCCCACCCTGTGGGGCAGAGTTCCTAGTGAGTACAGAGTGGTAGCACACTCCCACCCTGTGGGACAGAGTTCCTAGTGAGTACAGAGTGGTAGCACACTCCCACCCCTGTGGGACAGAGTTCCTAGTGAGTACAGAGTGGTAGCACGCTCCCACCCCTGTGGGGCAGAGTCCCTAGTGAGTACAGAGTGGTAGCACCCTCCCACCCTGTGGGGCAGAGTTCCTAGTGAGTACAGAGTGGTAGCACGCTCCCACCCCTGTGGGACAGAGTTCCTAGTGAGTACAGAGTGGTAGCACCCTCCCACCCTGTGGGGCAGAGTTCCTAGTGAGTACAGAGTGGTAACACTCTCCCACCCCTGTGGGGCTGAGTCCCTAGTGAGTACAGAGTGGTAGCACCCTCCCACCCTGTGGGGCAGAGTTCCTAGTGAGTACAGAGTGGTAACACTCTCCCACCCCGTGGGGCAGAGTCCCTAGCGAGTACAGAGTGGTAGCACCCTCCCAACCTGTGGGGCAGAGTCCCTAGTGAGTACAGAGTGGTAGCACCCTCCCACCCCTGTGGGACAGAGTCCCTAGTGAGTACAGAGTGGTAACACTCTCCCACCCCTGTGGGGCTGAGTCGCTAGTGAGTACAGGGTGGTAGCACCCTCCCACCCCTGTGGGACAGAGTTCCTAGTGAGTACAGAGTGGTAGCACCCTCCCACCCTGTGGGGCAGAGTTCCTAGTGAGTACAGAGTGGTAGCACGCTCCTCCCTGTGGGGCAGAGTTCCTAGTGAGTACAGAGTGGTAGCACCCTCCCACCCTGTGGGGCTGAGTCCCTAGTGAGTACAGAGTGGTAGCACCCTCCCACCCTGTGGGACAGAGTTCCTAGTGAGTACAGAGTGGTAGCACCCTCCCACCCTGTGGGGCAGAGTTCCTAGTGAGTACAGAGTGGTAGCACGCTCCTCCCTGTGGGGCAGAGTTCCTAGTGAGTACAGAGTGGTAGCACCCTCCCACCCTGTGGGGCTGAGTCCCTAGTGAGTACAGAGTGGTAGCACCCTCCCACCCTGTGGGACAGAGTTCCTAGTGAGTACAGAGTGGTAGCACCCTCCTCCCTGTGGGACAGAGTTCCTAGTGAGTACAGAGTGGTAACACCCTCCCACCCTGTGGGGCAGAGTCCCTAGTGAGTACAGAGTGGTAACACGCTCCCACCCCTGTGGGGCAGAGTTCCTAGTGAGTACAGAGTGGTAACACGCTCCCACCCCTGTGGAACAGAGTTCCTAGTGAGTACAGAGTGGTAACACCCTCCCACCCTGTGGGGCAGAGTCCCTAGTGAGTACAGAGTGGTAACACGCTCCCACCCTGTGGGGCAGAGTTCCTAGTGAGTACAGAGTGGTAACACGCTCCCACCCCTGTGGGACAGAGTTCTTAGTGAGTACAGAGTGGTAGCACGCTCCCACCCCTGTGGGACAGAGTTCCTAGTGAGTACAGAGTGGTAGCACTCTCCCACCCCTGTGGGACAGAGTCCCTAGTGAGTACAGAGTGGTAGCACGCTCCCACCCTGTGGGGCTGAGTCCCTAGTGAGTACAGGGTGGTAGCACTCTCCCACCCTGTGGGGCTGAGTCCCTAGTGAGTACAGAGTGGTAGCACGCTCCCACCCCTGTGGGACAGAGTCCCTAGTGAGTACAGAGTGGTAGCACCCTCCCACCCTGTGGGGCAGAGTTCCTAGTGAGTACAGAGTGGTAACACTCTCCCACCCCCGTGGGGCAGAGTCCCTAGCGAGTACAGAGTGGTAGCACTCTCCCACCCTGTGGGGCAGAGTCCCTAGTGAGTACAGAGTGGTAGCACCCTCCCACCCCTGTGGGACAGAGTCGCTAGTGAGTACAGGGTGGTAGCACCCTCCCACCCCTGTGGGGCAGAGTCCCTAGTGAGTACAGAGTGGTAACACTCGCCCACCCCTGTGGGGCTGAGTCGCTAGTGAGTACAGGGTGGTAGCACTCTCCCACCCCTGTGGGGCTGAGTCCCTAGTGAGTACAGAGTGGTAGCACCCTCCCACCCCTGTGGGACAGAGTCCCTAGTGAGTACAGAGTGGTAGCACCCTCCCACCCCTGTGGGACAGAGTCCCTAGTGAGTACAGAGTGGTAGCACCCTCCCACCCCTGTGGGACAGAGTCCCTAGTGAGTACAGAGTGGTAACACTCTCCCACCCCCGTGGGACTGAGTCCCTAGTGAGTACAGAGTGGTAACACTCTCCCACCCCTGTGGGGCTGAGTCCCTAGTGAGTACAGGGTGGTAGCACTCTCCCACCCCTGTGGGGCTGAGTCCCTAGTTTTTTTTTAATTTATTTACTCAAAATTGTATTACAGTTATTCACATTCAGGCTATTATACAAAGAAAGGCACAAGTCGATAGGCCATGAGAGGTTCTTCCTGGAACCACCAAACGGTATTACTTCGGGAAGAGATGGTCAGCAAACTGATGTACCAGGGTAGCCATCACATGTTCTGCAGCGCAGGCCACATCAAGGTTGGTTGATGCGTGCATTGAGTCCCTAGTGAGCACAGAGTAGTAACACCCTCCTCCCTGTGGGGCAGAGTCCCTAGTGAGTACAGAGTGGTAGCACCCTCCCACCCCTGTGGGACAGAGTCCCTAGTGAGTACAGAGTGGTAGCACCCTCCCACCCCTGTGGGACAGAGTCCCTAGTGAGTACAGAGTGGTAGCACCCTCCCACCCCTGTGGGACAGAGTCCCTAGTGAGTACAGAGTGGTAACACTCTCCCACCCCCGTGGGACTGAGTCCCTAGTGAGTACAGAGTGGTAACACTCTCCCACCCCTGTGGGGCTGAGTCCCTAGTGAGTACAGGGTGGTAGCACTCTCCCACCCCTGTGGGGCTGAGTCCCTAGTTTTTTTTTTAATTTATTTACTCAAAGTTGTATTACAGTTATTCACATTCAGGCTATTATACAAAGAAAGGCACAAGTCGATAGGCCATGAGAGGTTCTTCCTGGAACCACCAAACGGTATTACTTCGGGAAGAGATGGTCAGCAAACTGATGTACCAGGGTAGCCATCACATGTTCTGCAGCGCAGGCCACATCAAGGTTGGTTGATGCGTGCATTGAGTCCCTAGTGAGCACAGAGTAGTAACACCCTCCTCCCTGTGGGGCAGAGTCCCTAGTGAGTACAGAGTGGTAACACTCGCCCACCCCTGTGGGGCTGAGTGTCTAGTGAGTACAGAGTGGTAACACCCTCCTACCCTGTGGGGCAGAGTCCCTAGTGAGTACAGAGTGGTAACACTCGCCCACTCCTGTGGGGCAGAGTCCCTAGTGAGTACAGAGTGGTAACACTCGCCCAACCCTGTGGGGCAGAGTCCCTAGTGAGTACAGAGTGGTAACACTCTCCCACTCCTGTGGGGCAGAGTCTCTAGTGAGTACAGAGTGGTAACACTCGCCCACCCCTGTGGGGCAGAGTCCCTAGTAAGTACAGAGAGGTAACACTCTCCCACTCCTGTGGGGCAGAGTCCCTAGTGAGTACAGAGAGGTAACACTCTCCCACTCCTGTGGGGCAGAGTCTCTAGTGAGTACAGAGTGGTAACACTCTCCCACTCCGGTGGGGCAGAGTCTCTAGTGAGTACAGAGTGGTAACACTCGCCCACCCCTGTGGGGCAGAGTCCCTAGTAAGTACAGAGAGGTAACACTCGCCCACCCCTGTGGGGTAGAGTCCCTAGTAAGTACAGAGAGGTAACACTCTCCCACTCCTGTGGGGCAGAGTCTCTAGTGAGTACAGAGTGGTAACACTCGCCCACCCCTGTGGGGCAGAGTCCCTAGTGAGTACAGAGAGGTAACACTCTCCCACTCCTGTGGGGCAGAGTCCCTAGTGAGTACAGAGTGGTAACACTCGCCCACCCCTGTGGGGCAGAGTCCCTAGTAAGTACAGAGTGGTAACACTCGCCCACCCCTGTGGGACTGAGTCCCTAGTGAGTACAGAGTTGTAACACTCTCCCACTCCTGTGGGACAGAGTCCCTAGTGATTACGATATGGCAGCACTCTCCCACTCTTATGGGTCCCAGGACTTAGACACCTCCCTAGAGGACAAGGAAGCACCTGTGAATACTTAACAATACTGAAACAGCCAATCAGATGAAAGATGAAGTGAAATATAAGGAGAGAAAATTCAAGAGACGTAATTTTCCTTCGCAGTGACTTGAGGAAATTTCCGAAATAGCCAGTGAGTCAGGAAGATTGAATACAGTAATTGAATAAGAGGTCGAATCAGAAACTGAAAAGTTTAATGTCATAGCCGGGATTTGAACTACGGATCTTCCGCTTATCGAGCGGCTGCTTTAACCAACTTGCCAGTACGACATTAAGTTCCGCAGCTGAAGCTGTGAATCTCACGTGTACCTTGGAGTCATCTCGCTCCATATCTCTCCCCAGAGTAACCAAAATTTTTGTATCAAATTGTTCATGCAACTAAATAATGTAACTATGTTTCAGAAAACAATCACATAACCCCTTTATAATAAATTTGTCTCTTTTATGTGAAATGTTCCCTTTCAACCCTTTGCGGTCGTATGTAGACATATGATCGACAGCGAAGCGCTTCACGTTTTCTCGTCTTAGTTGCAAGAAGAAACGCTTCTGGCAGCATGTTACAGGCATAATAGTGTTCGTGGAAGCTTTACCCAGCCTATACTGCCATCTGTTCGGAAATTATTTTAACTATTTCAACATACAGAGAAATTGTTTCTGTCTGGGATGCACAGAATTTTGCAATGGCTTCGAGTGCGTATAAAGCCGGTCCTTCTAGAATTAGAAAACGAAAGTTTGATGTGTTGTGCGATGAAGATGTGGAAGAATTACGGTTAATGATTCAATCTGAGTTGGGTGCAGTGAGTGATGACAATGTGGACAATGAATTTGAAGAGGAGAATGATGTGGAAGGGATAGTCTTTAGAAAAGGTCCCGCGAGCACTTGGTCAGAATTTCGGCAAAGTCCCACTCGGCAGTGTGGACGAGTTCTTACGAAAGTTGCCGAAGTTGCAGCGCTGCCAACAGCACTATTTCTCCATTAATTTGTTGGCAATCTGAAATTTGAATGCTTTAGCGGGACCCGGCAGTATCCTAGTGAACTTGTTAGAAGCAAGTTGTGAGGGTGCCACAACTCGCTTCATTAGCATAGTAGATTTAGCGCCTTTGTGTTATAATGAGGAAGAATGTATACGTTTCTTCTACGACGAGGGCCTGCTGAGAACCTGAATGCTATGTAGGGAATGTGATGCCGTGCTACACCCCATAGCAAACATTAATTAGTGTTAATTCAGCGCTTGCGGTGGAGTTTTTTTTATTGGGTAGTGCCCAAGGGCGAAGCCTACAGTCCCCCCTCTGTGCCATCCCAGCGTATAGGGCTCCGTAAATGGATTTTTTCTCCACTCGAAAATTTAAAAAAAAAAAAAAGCACACACAAAAAACATGGCGGTATGCCTGTGGCGGCAACGAGCGCGAGTGCGAGTGTGTAATGTGTTGGAAAAAAAAAAAGTGCTGTTGAAAAAGCAATGTTGGCAGATTTGAAAGTCGTCTGCTTAAACCACTGTTGGCGCATGCGCAGTAAGTAGCTTCGGACTTAGAATTTGGCCGGCAAGTGCTACGGGACCTTTTCTAAAGAAGGTTGCCGAAGTGTTAATTCAGCGCTGTTTTTTATGACATGGATACTTTATCCCGGTCTAAAGTGTTTACAAACCTAAAACATCTCCATATTAGCGGACAGTGTAAGCAGCAAAAACTGTTCCAATGCATCAACAATTCTCCGTTTAGCACAACTACGTTTGATAATCATCTGCACTGTAGGTAAGTACAGTAACATAGGCCACTTTTGCATGAAGTTTTGCTCCCATTTGCGTAGCTCTAGCGGCAAATTTACAGCTCCGAACTAGCTACGGAAATTTCTTCCCAGGACTTCGTCCGCAAAGGGTTTGGCATGTTTAATTTTAATCATTGTTTAGATAGTGCGTATATAGTTACCAATGTTCTGGATATCAATGCCACTAATTCCATCGTCCTCTTTGTCACAGTCTGTTCTTCTCTCAGGGTTCTGGTTCCACCAGTTCTCCTTCAACTTCTCCAACTTCCTCTTGTTCAACAGCTCCAGGATTCTGCACCAACACACACACAACAATTGAACATCTCTCATTTCCTACAAACTTCACTTTCACACAACAGAGACAGGATATTGGTACGACACATCCAATATCTGTGGCAGTAGGCTGTCAACACACTTAAAAACCATCAATCTGGATCCAGTTTGAACACATGACCTTTTGGTCAGTAATCCATCACCTAACAGAGACACCAAAACCATTGAATGTATGGTATTCACAAAATATATGAATGATGGAAGTTTGCCAATATTTCCAAAGTTTCAGTTTCTTGTGTCTTGACTGAAGAAATAAATACAGTGAAATTTTGAACTAGGTACATTAGTGAAGTAACACATGGAACTGAACTAGATAACATAAGTAAAGTGACAATGACAACTTGAGAAACGGATGATCCTTAGCAATGTTCATCTTTTGTATTTAAAGTTGTATATACAAAGGAATCCCAATAACTCTAACAAATGTGGACAGAGAGTGTGTTGAGTAAGTGAAGAATAAGGGTTTCATGGAATAAGGGGACTGTTATTCACAACTCATAACTTAATACTCAAAATCACAGAAAAATATGTCCTGGGACAATATAGGGAAAAAAAGTATAACATAACCTAAAATGTATTAGATATTAATGATCTTTAACTCATCCAGTTTAATTTCCATTGTCCTGTTAACCTGTCTTTTCTTGTTGTTTGACATTTTCACTGGCACAAACACAACTCAACATGTAACAAATGTCTGTGCTATGTACCCTCATTATTAGTGACAAACCTTTCATTTTGTGACAATGATTGCCAGCTACTTATATACTGAAGGCCAAAATGGGCCAGCCCTTTTGATACTGTAAGGGAGAATGCAGTAGGCTGTTTACATAAACTTACCTACACTGTTTATACTGCATAATCATTATAGAAATTGTACAGGCAAGTTTAGCAATAAAAAATAAACAAATTGAGATATAAAATGTCGTTGAGTTATACGGAATGTGAAGTTGAGTTATGAGGGTTCTATTGTAATGAAAGGGTGAACACTTACGCAGAGTTGAGTTGGTCTCGCAGTGGAGATCCTTGTTGTACGGCGATGCTGTATGGTTTCCTGGAGAACTCGTCACCAACCATCTGGAGATCACAGCTGGTGAGTACAAGGTAACGTACATCCGTAGCATCAGCTGCAACAATTCACCCAATATATCATGTCAATTTGCCAAACAAGCTGGGAAAAATATGCATTTTACAATTCTTGTACTTTTATTAACTTGTTTTTGCAGACTTGCAGTTGTTCTCTCTATTAAAAGCTGCAATTGTGTATTTAATTGTTCCTGTGGCATTTATATAAAGTGCCACATTCAACTTTAAACTCCACTTTTCTCGGTTGCTTTTTTTCAGCATTTTTCACATGTCAAAATGCTCCTTGCACTAGTTTATTAACTTATTAGCTTGATTACATATCTTTTTATAAGCTGGTAACAGTGATTGAATTTAAATTGTAATGAAAACTGAAAGAAATTGAAATGCAAAACATCACTTACATATAAACTTGACCAGTTGCAAATAAATAACTAAAACCAAACCATCCCACTTTACCGAGATTATACACAGTTCCAAAAATCCATAAACCTGGCAATAGAATGAGACCCATAGTAAACAATATGACTCACCCACATGTAATTTGGCAAAATGGCTTACACAGAAATTTACAATACTACCCAAATACAGCAGTCTTAAGCATCAGAAATTCTCAAGACTTAGTGAAGAAAATAGAACATTTAGAATTAATCCAGAAGACAAACTTTTATCCTTTGATATCACAGCACTCTTCCCTAGTATCCCAACAGATGAACTGTTATACCGCTCGCAAAAGTTAAAAGCATGTGAATGCTGGCCAATGCTCAAGCAGAGCGCTGTTGCCAAGCGTAGTGCGTGTACCGGCAGACGGTCTGTACACAAGGTTGTGTGAGGTGCATGTACCACATATGGCAGCGCTGGTAGGAGGGGCAAGCGTAGGATTCGCTGCAGTCTGCAGTACGCCCTGCCTCCATATGCCTTTAACTTTTGCGAAGATTATAGTCCAACTGAAGAAATGGCTTCTTAAAATGTGTTACCTCAAGATGAAAGAGATGACCTTATGAATCTAACAAAAATTTGCATCACACAAAATAGCTTCACTTTTAACAATAGATTCTACCAACAAGCTCCAGGATTAGCCATGGGAAATCCTCTATCACCATTCCTGGCAGATTTCTTCATGAGTAAATTGGAAACACACATAACTTCTTTTCCACACATGTTCAAAGTTTGCCTCAGATATGTAGACTATATTTTTGCAATAGTACCTAACAAGCTCATCCAGGACTCCCTAAAACTTCTGAACTTACAAAACAGAGCCATACAATTCACCATAGAAATGGAAGAGAAAGATACTTGACCCTTTTTGGACTTAAAAATAATTAGATGCCAAAATAAAATCAGTTTTGGTGTCTACACAAAACTTACACCCATTCTGTTGTTTTTGGCATAATCTATTTAGCTTGTTTTTTAACTTCTTTGTTTTTCTTTTTCATGCTAAAATTTAGATACTCGATTAATTTAGATTCCAAATTAACCCAAATTAAGTTACCTAAAATATGTATTAATTTTAAATGTAAGTCATGTAACCAAGTTCAATATTTAATCCCTTAAACCAAATCAAATCAATATTTAATTTTCTAAAATGTTGTTGTTAGCTAATGCTGGATTTCTGACAATGAAGTCATTAATCCTCTTGCTCTCCAATATTTTTCACTGATGGATGGGGCACTAGAAGTGGCCGGGCATATTTGAAGGTGGTCTTGGTCCATTTCCTCTTGCAGATCACATAGAGGACAGAGTGGTGAAGAATATATCCCAATTCTGTTTAAATGTTTTGCCAGACAATCATGTCCTGTAATCAACCTGAAGGTTGCAACTGCTGTTTTTCGAGGATACTCAGGAATCACTGTTTGAATGTTTGGTAGTTCCCATCTTTTATTCTTTGATTTTTCATAGTAATATTTTGCAATAATTTTTTTGAATTCAGAGTTGACTAATGTTTTAACTGCATAAAATGGTAAATTAACTATAGATTTTTGTACACCGCTGGTACCCTTTTTTGCAAGAAAATCAGCTTTCTCATTACCACTCAGTCCACAGTGAGCCGGTATCCATTGGAAGACTGGATGTTTTTGAAGTGCTGCTAGATGGCTAGGCATCTTCCAACATTCTATAATAGTTTGGTTTTTTGGTGACAACTTGGAAGTAATTGCTATAATTGCTGCCCTGGAATCTGAGAGAATAACTGCTTGCTGAAAATGTGAAATTCTGTACAAAAGATTTTGTAGGGCCATTCGAATTGCTTCAAGTTTTCTAAAATGCAAACTTCTTATGTGGACAGCATAACTCAAAAACGAAAAATAGGTTAAAAACCAAAGTTGGTATTTAAGTTTAATGTCTTTCAAGGATGCGACACAAAGATTTTCAAGAAAATAGCCCCACCCTAAACTACCCTTTATATGGAAGATTTTTCGAAAAGTTTGATTTTCTTGAAAATGGCTCTAATGATTTTGATTAAAATGTCATATGTTTGAGATATTTTGATCACAAATGAAATGTATATCTTGAATTTTCTGGCTATAGCCCCTGTAGTCGTAATTACTCTGGACGACTTTTGCATAACTGGTAAACTGTTAGAGATAGACCAAATCATACTATACAAAAAATGTAGATCTTGCTAAAATACACAATTTATGTCTCAATAAATTTTCTTGTAGGGTGAACCATTTCGGAGACATTCCTTGTTATGTGTGCGAGTTTCGGAAAACTTAGAACTTTCGTGAAATGGGTCATCGTTATTAATTTTTTTATATGTTAAGCGTGCAAAGAGAACGGAATCTCAAAGCTTTAAAAGATTTGACTATCGCTCAAAGCCTACTGTACTCCCATATTCCCCTTGTATCTACAAGGAAATAAGCAATAAGATAATTTGTACAAATGTTTATTTTAACTAACACAAAGAAGATATAGGAATAAGAGTTTGTAAGAATGGTTAGTACAAGAGTAGAGAAAGTCATGTGAGTGCAACACATCAGATTTTTACACAGGCTGTTCTATCTCATTTCGGACAGCAGAAACCTTGCATTTTTTTTTGGGGGGGGGGGGGGGCCTCCAATTTTCTGTCATCTAAAGTAGACATTAAGTTAATGTCTTCTGCAAAATCACAGTTATGATAAATAAGAGGTTCTGAGATTTTTTGAAGGTCAAAGTTGCTGTTACTTGATGAAATTACACAATTACAATTCTGAGACTCATGTCTCAGAAACTATTCAACGTAAAATTATCAAATAAAATTAAAATGAGGGTAATATTGTGTAGTTTGTAGTGGTATTTGTTCAAAATTTTTAAAATCTAAATTTAATGTAATTTTCAACATATTTCTTGTTTTCTCTGAAAAATCCATTTCAAATTAAATATAATTATGCCATATTGTTCAGCATTTAATTTCAAAACAAAATTAGTCAACATTTTAATGGTATCTTCAACAGACAGCTATAGAAAAAATATAAAGTAAAAGTAATAGCATCAAACTGCCTAGTCGCGCTGCACCATACCATGTACCATCCAAGAGTCAATCTGTTGCTGCTTATGTTTCACAGTGACAGGATGCTGACAAATGAGACAATAAGAGCTTGTGAATGAACAACCCTCTTTTGTGCCCCTGATCTAAGCAAGTTTACTTTCTTACCAGGTGTGGTTGTAATATGGATCTGTTCATACAAAAATCTGTTGTTGTTAGCTAATGCTGGATTTCTGACAATGAAGTCATTAATCCTCTTGCTCTCCAATATTTTTCACTGAAGAGACTTAGCAGTAAATGTAACCGCTTTTTAGAGAGCACCATATTTTTATGTTTTGGCGGTCACATCGCTCTCTCACATGTCTGGAGGACCACACCTGTCGTTGGTTTACGGGTCTCACCGACCTGACCGGGAGAGTTATCAAAATAAATTCACCGTCCATATCCTCTGATTACCAATCAGAGGACGTATTACATGCCATGACAGGTCAGCGTGTTAGGGGTTAAGGTTTTATAGAGAAATGGAGAGGTTGGAAAAATAAAGACTCCCTAGCCCTCGGGAACCCTAATAGCATCGGGGTCGGAAGAGAACAAGAGATGACTAAGGTAAGGTCAGATAGAAAAGTTACAGTGAGGAGCAAAACACCAGTAAGTGGAAGTAATGTTCTGCTCAGCCACAAATGTTTACGCCAATTAACACAAAGAAGATAGAAGAATAAGTTTGTGAGAATTGTTAGTACTAGAGACAAGAGTAGAGAAAGTCATGTGAGTGCAACACATCAGATTTTTTGTCTATTGTTATCTTAGCATTGACTATTTCAGAAATCACCCCTAAAGATTGCAAACATAACACTGCATTGAGCGTTTGCAGAGGTATAGCGAAGGGGGGAGGGAGGGATATGAACACAATATATAATAAAAATCTACGGTACATAAAACGGGTTCCAGGCAGGGGATGGGTAAAGGGGTTGTTTGCATACAAAGTACTATACCTACCGCTTACACTGGTACAGGGAAGGAAGGGATAGGAAAGGTGTTTTATTGTACAAGGGAGGGAGGGGTTTGTACACACATACATAAAACCTGGCCAGCAGCTCCTGGACATGCAGTGCACACCCGGCTCGAAGTTGCACAGCCCGTCTACTGGCCACACTTGCATGCACATCAAACACAAAACATGCCCCATCACAGGAGAGGCTGGAAATGCCTGCCATCCATCTACAATCTAAATGAACACACCCACGGCATCCTCCAAGGAAACCCCCATTCAACCTTCACTACAATGCTAACCTCTCTCCTCAGTCCTGTCCTGTGCAAGGCGCCCGCCCAACAGATTTTCAAAATGACTGTTCTAACCGATTTTGTCTAATTTAAATATAAATAATTTTGTATAAATATTAAATATAAACATACTAATAAATCAACTGTGGCAGATCATTTTTGGTCATTTAATCATGAAATTAATCCAGAGGTTAAATTATTAAAACAATTAAATGGACCTATAGATTTGATGGTCTGGGAAAAGATATTTATTTTAAAAAACAGGAACCGTGTTATGAATTTTAAAATATCTCCAATAGATTGTATTTATGAGTTTTTGTTTTCAGAGATTGGTGACAGATAGGTTTCTAAAATGAGCATCAGTAACTATGGTAACTTGTTTGTATAGCTTTGAGAATGAGTTGGAGTCAGCTTGAAACGTGTTAGCTGCAAAACATCTTGCAATATTACTAAGGTAAGTGAAGCTTTTAGTTTCTAATTGTTCTTATTTTAGACCCTTTATGGAAGTTTATCAGCTCACTGCTAGGTGTCATCTCAACCAACCATACAACAAGAACCAGTTGTTTTATTCTGATGAGGGCAGCAAGTTGGGCTCTTGAAACCGGTCAAGATTAATTATATGTAAGTGATGTTTTGTGTTTCAATCTGAGTCAGTTTTCATTATAATTATTAGCTTGAAATTTTCAGACTGCTAGTGGTTGACTGTCAGAGCCAACAGCACAGCCAACTGGTGGCCATTAGAGATTAACTGGAACACTTTGACCAGGAAACTGTGGACATGGGCAATAAGGCAGCAGAGAACTGCTGTATCAGAGTCTTCTTCATTCAACTATATATAAATGTAAATTAAATTTATCAAGATGTAAAATGTATCAACGGTATGAGAAAGTATAATAAAGATGGGAACACCTTGTTCTTAAAATAGCTACCAGACTATCTCAATTTGTAAATAAAGAAGTAATGTCTAATACAGTGAACCATATATATATATATATATATATATGTTATTATTTATTTATGCCAACAAACTTACTGCTGGTGTTTTTAAACACACAAACCGTGTGTGGGCAATGTTTGAGAGGTACAACTGGAACTTAAAAATTCAATGCCACAGCTGGGATTTGAACCAAACCAGGCAGCTACTTCATGTTGGGGACTTACCCCTGGGAATGGTGGGGAAGATGCACTGAGTAACTCTGTCCCTTGTCATGACTGCAACCTCTGCACCAACCAGCCATGCTCTGTCTCCTCTCGCCTCAGCCCTCCCTCCCAGGGGCACAGGTAGAGAAGATCTCTGAGGTTCAAGTGCCAAAGTCCTCCCCCTCCCCACAGCATCTGTCCTGCTGCTAGTGAAATGTAATGTCAGTGTGCGCTATAATTAATATAGTGTAGTTATTTATGTAATTAGTGACTGATTGTGTCACCAGTATATGTTTAGTGTGTGAGTGTCACAAACAAAATATTATAAATATAAGGTTTTATATAATTTTAGTATTAAAATACTAAATTTTTACCAGAGATCACAGATGTATGATATTAAAAATATGGCTTGTATTTCACTTGACATTTTGAACAAAGTGCTGAGAGTCTATTAATTCCAGAAAAATCAAAAGGTATTTACGAAAAATTAATGACATGATTCTTGTGCTTGAATGTTGCTGCACTTAAAAGAGTGACAATTTCAGGTTTTCTTACAGGCACATTGCACAAAATTATGTTGCGGTAGTGATGACATCATTGCCTATCTTGTTGCCATGGTAATTACGTCATTTATTTTCTGGCACTGGTGTCACAAATGGGTAACTTCACATGATTTACGCCATCAAAAGAAGCCATTTTAATGCTAGGATTGCACAAAGGAATTATAAACTATCTCTCATTTTATTGTCCTCCTCAAATCCCCATACCCATCACACTCTACCACCGTTAACAAATCAGCAGTGTAGCTGAGAACAAACCAAGTACCACACAACAACATTAGTAAAATACAATCTGACGTTTTCACAGCTGACGTCTTGATGATTAAACATTATTATATATATTCTCAGACTGGGAGATAAGGTGAGCACTCCACCTCAGGCATACCACAGTAAAACCGGAAAAATGCCCTTCCTTCTTCCTCTTTATTCAATTCCCCTCCCCTTATGTAGGACTTACAAGTCAGTGTCTAGAGTCAGACGTCTGTCAGGGAACACAGGAACCTATGTACCAGAGTGAACACCTGCAAGTATGAGAGTGAGCAAGTGATTACCCTCCCCTTATGTAGGACTTACAAGGCAGTGTCTAGAGTCAGATGTCTGTCAGGGAACACAGGAACCTATGTACCAGACAGAGTGAACACCTGCAAGTATGAGAGTGAGGAAGTGATTACCCTCCCCTTATGTAGGACTTACAAGACAGTGTCTAGAGTCAGACGTCTGTCAGGGAACACAGGAACCTATGTACCAGACAGAGTGAACACCTGCAAGTATGAGAGTGAGGAAGTGATTACCCTCCCCTTATGTAGGACTTACAAGACAGTGTCTAGAGTCAGACGTCTGTCAGGGAACACAGGAACCTATGTACCAGAGTGAACACCTGCAAGTATGAGAGTGAGCAAGTGATTACCCTCCCCTTATGTAGGACTTACAAGGCAGTGTCTAGAGTCAGATGTCTGTCAGGGAACACAGGAACCTATGTACCACACAGAGTGAACACCTGCAAGTATGAGAGTGAGGAAGTGATTACCCTCCCCTTATGTAGGACTTACAAGACAGTGTCTAGAGTCAGACGCCTGTCGGGGAACACAGGAACCTATGTACCAGACAGAGTGAACACCTGCAAGTATGAGAGTGAGGAAGTGATTACCCTCCCCTTATGTAGGACTTACAAGACAGTGTCTAGAGTCAGACGTCTGTCAGGGAACACAGGAACCTATGTACCAGACAGAGTGAAGTGGTCAGTATGAGAGTGAGGAAGTGATTATCCTCCCCTTATGTAGGACTTACAAGACAGTGTCTAGAGTCAGACGTCTGTCGGGGAACACAGGAACCTATGTACCAGACAGAGTGAAGTGGTCAGTATGAGAGTGAGGAAGTGATTATCCTCCCCTTATGTAGGACTTACAAGACAGTGTCTAGAGTCAGACGTCTGTCAGGGAACACAGGAACCTATGTACCAGACAGAGTGAAGTGGTCAGTATGAGAGTGAGGAAGTGATTATCCCCCCATTATGTAGGACTTACAAGACAGTGTCTAGAGTCAGACGTCTGTCGGGGAACACAGGAACCTATGTACCAGACAGAGTGAAGTGGTCAGTATGAGAGTGAGGAAGTGATTATACTCCCCTTATGTAGGACTTACAAGACAGTGTCTAGAGTCAGACGCCTGTCGGGGAACACAGGAACCTATGTACCAGACAGAGTGAACACCTGCAAGTATGAGAGTGAGGAAGTGATTACCCTCCCCTTATGTAGGACTTACAAGGCAGTGTCTAGAGTCAGACGCCTGTCGGGGAACACAGGAACCTATGTACCAGACAGAGTGAACACCTGCAAGTATGAGAGTGAGGAAGTGATTACCCTCCCCTTATGTAGGACTTACAAGACAGTGTCTAGAGTCAGACGTCTGTCGGGGAACACAGGAACCTATGTACCAGACAGAGTGAAGTGGTCAGTATGAGAGTGAGGAAGTGATTGCCCTCCCCTTATGTAGGACTTACAAGACAGTGTCTAGAGTCAGACGCCTGTCGGGGAACACAGGAACCTATGTACCAGACAGAGTGAACACCTGCAAGTATGAGAGTGAGGAAGTGATTACCCTCCCCTTATGTAGGACTTACAAGACAGTGTCTAGAGTCAGACGTCTGTCAGGGAACACAGGAACCTATGTACCAGACAGAGTGAACACCTGCAAGTATGAGAGTGAGGAAGTGATTACCCTCCCCTTATGTAGGACTTACAAGACAGTGTCTAGAGTCAGATGTCTGTCAGGGAACACAGGAACCTATGTACCAGAGTGAACACCTGCAAGTATGAGAGTGAGGAAGTGATTACCCTCCCCTTATGTAGGACTTACAAGACAGTGTCTAGAGTCAGACGTCTGTCAGGGAACACAGGAACCTATGTACCAGGCAGAGTGAACACCTGCAAGTATGAGAGTGAGGAAGTGATTACCCTCCCCTTATGTAGGACTTACAAGACAGTGTCTAGAGTCAGACGTCTGTCAGGGAACACAGGAACCTATGTACCAGACAGAGTGAACACCTGCAAGTATGAGAGTGAGGAAGTGATTACCCTCCCCTTATGTAGGACTTACAAGACAGTGTCTAGAGTCAGATGTCTGTCAGGGAACACAGGAACCTATGTACCAGAGTGAACACCTGCAAGTATGAGAGTGAGGAAGTGATTACCCTCCCCTTATGTAGGACTTACAAGACAGTGTCTAGAGTCAGACGTCTGTCAGGGAACACAGGAACCTATGTACCAGGCAGAGTGAACACCTGCAAGTATGAGAGGAAGTGATTACCCTCCCCTTATGTAGGACTTACAAGACAGTGTCTAGAGTCAGATGTCTGTCAGGGAACACAGGAACCTATGTACCAGACAGAGTGAACACCTGCAAGTATGAGAGTGAGGAAGTGATTACCCTCCCCTTATGTAGGACTTACAAGTCAGTGTCTAGAGTCAGACGTCTGTCAGGGAACACAGGAACCTATGTACCAGACAGAGTGAAGTGGTCAGTATGAGAGTGAGGAAGTGATTATCCTCCCCTTATGTAGGGCTTACAAGACAGTGTCTAGAGTCAGATGTCTGTCAGGGAACACAGGAACCTATGTACCAGACAGAGTGAAGTGGTCAGTATGAGAGTGAGGAAGTGATTATCCTCCCCTTATGTAGGGCTTACAAGACAGTGTCTAGAGTCAGACGTCTGTCAGGGAACACAGGAACCTATGTACCAGACAGAGTGAACACCTGCAAGTATGAGAGTGAGGAAGTGATTACCCTCCCCTTATGTAGGACTTACAAGACAGTGTCTAGAGTCAGACGTCTGCCAGGGAACACAGGAACCTATGTACCAGACAGAGTGAACACCTGCAAGTATGAGAGTGAGGAAGTGATTACCCTCCCCTTATGTAGGGCTTACAAGACAGTGTCTAGAATCAGACGTCTGTCAGGGAACACAGGAACCTATGTACCAGACAGAGTGAACACCTGCAAGTATGAGAGTGAGGAAGTGATTACCCTCCCCTTATGTAGGACTTACAAGACAGTGTCTAGAGTCAGACGTCTGTCAGGGAACACAGGAACCTATGTACCAGACAGAGTGAACACCTGCAAGTATGAGAGTGAGCAAGTGATTACTCTCCCCTTATGTAGGACTTACAAGACAGTGTCTAGAGTCAGACGTCTGTCAGGGAACACAGGAACCTATGTACCAGACAGAATGAACACCTGCAAGTATGAGAGTGAGGAAGTGATTACTCTCCCCTTATGTAGGACTTACAAGACAGTGTCTAGAGTGAGACGTCTGTCAGGGAACACAGGAACCTATGTACTAGACAGAGTGAACACCTGCAAGTATGAGAGTGAGCAAGTGATTACTCTCCCCTTATGTAGGGCTTACAAGACAGTGTCTAGAGTCAGACGTCTGTCAGGGAACACAGGAACCTATGTACCAGACAGAGTGAACACCTGCAAGTATGAGAGTGAGCAAGTGATTACCCTCCCCTTATGTAGGACTTACAAGACAGTGTCTAGAGTGAGACGTCTGTCAGGGAACACAGGAACCTATGTACCAGACAGAGTGAACACCTGCAAGTATGAGAGTGAGCAAGTGATTACTCTCCCCTTATGTAGGACTTACAAGACAGTGTCTAGAGTCAGACGTCTGTCAGGGAACACAGGAACCTATGTACCAGACAGAGTGAACACCTGCAAGTATGAGAGTGAGGAAGTGATTACTCTCCCCTTATGTAGGACTTACAAGACAGTGTCTAGAGTGAGACGTCTGTCAGGGAACACAGGAACCTATGTACTAGACAGAGTGAACACCTGCAAGTATGAGAGTGAGCAAGTGATTACTCTCCCCTTATGTAGGGCTTACAAGACAGTGTCTAGAGTCAGACGTCTGTCAGGGAACACAGGAACCTATGTACCAGACAGAGTGAACACCTGCAAGTATGAGAGTGAGCAAGTGATTACCCTCCCCTTATGTAGGACTTACAAGACAGTGTCTAGAGTGAGACGTCTGTCAGGGAACACAGGAACCTATGTACCAGACAGAGTGAACACCTGCAAGTATGAGAGTGAGGAAGTGATTACTCTCCCCTTATGTAGGGCTTACAAGACAGTGTCTAGAGCCAGACGTCTGTCAGGGAGCACAGGAACCTATGTACCAGACAGAGTGAACACCTGCAAGTATGAGAGTGAGGAAGTGATTACCCTCCCCTTATGTAGGACTTACAAGACAGTGTCTAGAGTCAGACGTCTGTCAGGGAACACAGGAACCTATGTACCAGGCAGAGTGAACACCTGCAAGTATGAGATGAAGTGATTACCCTCCCCTTATGTAGGACTTACAAGACAGTGTCTAGAGTGAGACGTCTGTCAGGGAACACAGGAACCTATGTACTAGACAGAGTGAACACCTGCAAGTATGAGAGTGAGGAAGTGATTACTCTCCCCTTATGTAGGACTTACAAGACAGTGTCTAGAGTCAGACGTCTGTCAGGGAACACAGGAACCTATGTACCAGACAGAGTGAAGTGGTCAGTATGAGAGTGAGGAAGCGATTACCCTCCCCTTATGTAGGACTTACAAGACAGTGTCTAGAGTCAGACGTCTGCCAGGGAACACAGGAACCTATGTACCAGACAGAGTGAACACCTGCAAGTATGAGAGTGAGGAAGTGATTACCCTCCCCTTATGTAGGACTTACAAGACAGTGTCTAGAGTCAGACGTCTGCCAGGGAACACAGGAACCTATGTACCAGACAGAGTGAACACCTGCAAGTATGAGAGTGAGCAAGTGATTACCCTCCCCTTATGTAGGGCTTACAAGACAGTGTCTAGAGTGAGACGTCTGTCAGGGAACACAGGAACCTATGTACTAGACAGAGTGAACACCTGCAAGTATGAGAGTGAGGAAGTGATTACTCTCCCCTTATGTAGGGCTTACAAGACAGTGTCTAGAGTCAGACGTCTGTCAGGGAACACAGGAACCTATGTACCAGACAGAGTGAACACCTGCAAGTATGAGAGTGAGGAAGTGATTACCCTCCCCTTATGTAGGGCTTACAAGACAGTGTCTAGAGTCAGACGTCTGTCAGGGAACACAGGAACCTATGTACCAGACACAGTGAACACCTGCAAGTATGAGAGTGAGGAAGTGATTACTCTCCCCTTATGTAGGACTTACAAGACAGTGTCTAGAGTCAGACGTCTGTCAGGGAACACAGGAACCTATGTACCAGACAGAGTGAACACCTGCAAGTATGAGTGAGGAAGTGATTACCCTCCCCTTATGTAGGGCTTACAAGACAGTGTCTAGAGTGAGACGTCTGTCAGGGAACACAGGAACCTATGTACCAGACAGAGTGAACACCTGCAAGTATGAGAGTGAGGAAGTGATTACTCTCCCCTTATGTAGGGCTTACAAGACAGTGTCTAGAGTCAGACGTCTGTCAGGGAGCACAGGAACCTATGTACCAGACAGAGTGAACACCTGCAAGTATGAGAGTGAGGAAGTGATTAACCTCCCCTTATGTAGGACTTACAAGACAGCGTCTAGAGTCAGATGTCTGTCAGGGAACACAGGAACCTATGTACCAGACAGAGTGAACACCTGCAAGTATGAGAGTGAGGAAGTGATTACCCTCCCCTTATGTAGGACTTACAAGACAGTGTCTAGAGTCAGACGCCTGTTGGGGAACACAGGAACCTATGAACCAGACAGAGTGAACACATGCAAATAAGAGAGTGAGCAAGATGATATGAAATGCAGACAAGATGGATGAATGGAAAGGTGATTATTGAGTAATGGGTGGAATGAGTGGTGGGGAAAACCAGAAAACGTGTAGAAAACTCACCCTGAGGTCGCTTCATTCACCAAGAATAGCACATGCAGGTCGCTGGGAACAAATCCGGGCTGTCTAGGTGATAGGTGAACAGTCTAACTGCTTGACCATTGCACTGCAAAACGCTCTTCCTTCGATACATTAAGGGTGTAGCTGATCGCATAGGCAAGCTAACAAGCCCATAGTGTTGATACTGTTTGCAGACCAATGATGAAAGTAAAACATTTGTTAAGATCTGCCAAACACAAACGTGACTGTCTTTCAGCAGACTAGGACATGATGTACACTACAAAGACACACAAATTTTATCTTCCTCTGTCAGCTACCTGGCCAATCACAAAGAGAGGCAATAGAAGAAGAAGCCCTTTGCCTTAACAAAGCCTGAATACCAGTACTACAAAAGAAACAAGAAGTCAAGAACAAAAGTATTCCTTTGGACAGCCCATCAATTGATGCTGACCAATCAGTGAGTGAGTATTGTTTAGGGGCCCGTCAACAGCTAGGTCATTAGGGCTGAGCAATCTCAACACAATACTGGACGGGTCCCATCCACCAGTCATATAAAAGGTGCTTTATCCTCGATGGTAAACTCATTCAAGCTCAGACCAGCCACCGAATCACCCTTGAAGATGCCAAGCGTAGTCTTTGGTGAAACGTCGAGAGCCTGCATACCCACTAGACCATGGCCTATCACAGTATACACTCTATCAAGGGGAAAAGAAGCAGATTAACCCCATGTGCAATAGCCCTCCATGGATCCAGGTCTACTGCCCAACCGCTGCATCCTCCACCTCTGCCTACCACAGGCATCACAGTTGGGGTGCAGATCTGGAGGGTGGGATGTAGTCAGTGCCCTAGTCCCTCCTGGCCAGTTATATGGGGTCAGTGCTAGTACTTCTTTATCAAGTAGATAGCTCATCAATTGACCCCTGTGGGACCTAACGAGGCTGAGTGCATCCCGTGCCAGAGTTCCTAGTAGGGGAGAAATCCCCATGTCAGTACTGGGGATTGAGCCTGTGTCCTATGTGCCAGAGCCAAGTGTGCTACCACTGTGCTACAAAAGGGGTCAAAAGAAATGGATTACAGTTTCAAATTTGTATTTTCTGTTGCCTGTGACAATTATCATGAAGAGTGTCATGTAAAAACGATGATTGAATTCAAGCAAAAGGAGAAATGTACTGTGAAAGAGCTAAAGCTGCAAAACAGAAGTCAACAAGAATAATTGATGTAGGCCACTAAGGTGAGCTGTTTAGGAAAAGCTCACTCAAACAGAGCAGATGCTTACCTATGAGAGCAAACCCTTCGCTGGATGACTTGGATGCAAGCACTCTCTCGATGGCCTCGTCCATGGTCTGAGGGAATCCTGTCTCCTTCATGGCGTGCCACAGTTTTGTGTATTTATCACTGACAGGGTAGTCCCAGACAGCGAGTTTAGAGCGCTCCACTTCAGACAGACTGTCGTTCAAACTCATGTCCTTCCAGATCCTGTGAACACACAGTGACCATCTCATGTGCTGCAACAAATTACATTCGTGTTTCAACTTGTGAATCATTCTTATGAACTCTTACTTCAGGAGAATACCTCGTTTCGAAGTACACACCATTCAGTAATATAAACCATTGCAGAAGACACTTTATAACCTTTCAGAACAACTTCTGATAGAATTTTCTACTTTAAGGTATTACAGTAGTACTCTCCACATACTTCTGATGAAAATTATGATTTTGCAGCACTTTCTACTTACACCATGTGTAGTAACCATCTGTTGTTTGTGGGCCCTAATGACCTAGTTGTCGACGGGCCCTTAAACCCAACTCACTCACTCACTCTGTTGTTTGTATTCACTTTATTCTAGTTAGTACATGTTTTGTTGTGTTACCCATGTTTATACTTATGACAACCTTATGATATGACTAGGCAGATTTTGATGCCTAATTCTTTTACCAATGAAAATCATAGACATAGGTTTTAAAATATTACAACAATTTTGATAAGCTGTTGGTCTTTAAGGACCTTTTCATGCCGCCCAATTTCAATCCCATTTAATTGAGTATGAGTAGCACAGGATATTACAGAGTATTAATGACTTGGAAACCAAGTTCCTTTCAGCAAATTTATCTCATAAGGAATACTTTTAACTTGTTTACCATGTACCTAGAAGTAGGCACAAAATATATTCTATTTTCACACAACTTTAACATCAAGGCTGTAAATGTTTAGAGGCTCCTTAATAAAAAAGCATATTTAGAAAAAAATCTGATGTGTTACACTCACATGACTTTCTCTACTCTTGTACTAACCATTCTTACAAAACTCTTATTCCTGTCTTCTTTAGCTGAGATAAGCATTTGCACAAATTATCTTATTGCTAATTTTCTTGTAGGTACAAGGGGAATATTAGAATACAGTAGGCTTTGAACGATATTCAAATGTTTTAAAGCTTTGAAATTGTGTTCTCTTTGCATGACCAAGAGATAAAAAGCGAATAAGGACCTTCCATTTCAGAAAAGTTTAGGTATTACAGAACTCAAACAAATAACAAGGAATATCTCCAAAATAGTTCACTCTATAAAAAAAATTCATTTGGACATAACTTGTGTGTTTTAACGATATCTACATTTTTTGTATAGTAAGATTTGGTCTATTTCTTATGGTTTGCTAGTTATACAAAAGTCATCAAGAGTAAAGAGGACTACGTGAGCTATAACTGGAAAATTCAAAATATACATTTCATTTTTCATAAAAAAAGTCTTAAACCTATGGCATTTTAATCCAAACTGCTAGAACTATTTTAGAGAAAATCAAAATTTTCAAAACATTTTCCATGAAGAGTGTAGTTCAGGGTGGAGGAATTTTCTTCAAAATCTTAGTGTCCCATCCTTGAAAGATATTAAAGTTAAGAAGAATATTAAACTTAAACACCAACTTTAGTTTTTAACTGACTTCATTTTTGAGTTATGGTGTTTATACGCATGCACACACGGACCTTTTTCTAAAAATGCTCTTTTGGATGCAGGGAACCTCAAAGCATATATTTCTGGTAAAAGCTCGACATCAAAGTTTTGGGTCACATACAATAGCTACTACTACTATACATAGTGGAGAAAACTGAAATAAATGCCGAACTTGGTATTCAAGTTGAAAGATCCGACACAAATGCCCACTGCCAGATGAGTGTGTATGAATTGTGAATAGTGAATCCATAAGAGTGGAACAAGTCATCTCAACTTGCAACTTTGCTATTATCTGAGTTTTCATGTGCATATTGAGTGACTCACTCGTAGAAGCGGTACTCTATGTCTGCCATCCTCTGGAAGTAGGTCATAGCATCAGAGTTGTTGATGGTGGCATATTGTATCTTGTACTGCTTGAGCAGGTCATCCAACGACTCCACCACAGAGTCAAGTCTTGACACTGTGAGGAAGGCAGCCAGGTTGGCCGTGTACGAGGCGATGATGATGAAGCCAAACAACCACCATGTAGCCGCTACAAGACGTCCTGACAGGTTCTTGGGGGCCTCACCTCCACCCTGAGGGGTAAGTGATGTCAAACAGAACCATAGACATTCCTTCAGACTGAACTCTCGTTTCTCTTCGTCATCCTTATATTTCTCACGGTTGTTCTGGTAGCTGTAAGGACTCCAGCGATCAAACACCCACATGATGAAGCTGTAACAGATGAGAGTCAGTATATTACAATCTAACCCAATGACTATATGACAACTAGCAGAGGGGGACTTGTAGCTCTACCGAAAGACAATCTTTTGTGTCTATGTCCCTGATGGGAGGATGGATGAGGCAAATGGATCCCAAGTGTGCTGGAATGTTGCCATGACAGAACAAGTGACAGGGTCCCTACATTTTCCCATTTAGAAGCACCCTGGCAAAGGATGACTCAGCCGGCTCCTCTCCTACCCCTCGGATTTGTACTCCATAAGGGGGCACAGCACGTGGAAACCGGCTTCCCTCCCCCCTCAGGTTTTTACCATCCCTTGGAGCGCCCAAAAACCGGTAGGGTCACTTGTAATCTAGGGGACAAGATTTCCCCCTGCCGTGATGCTCGCCTGAAAGAAATCTAATGAGATGAAGGGTGGAATTAAATAATTAATGAAATGGAAGGACAGGAAATTCTGATGATACGGAAATACTTAACAGCATTCATCTGAAAACCAGGGAAACCTTAGAAAAACCCTTTGGGTCAGGAAGGTCTGCCATAGGGATCGAACCTGCGACCTCCCACAGACATTAACTACCCGAGTCATCCTGCTCGGTACCAACCCAATAGAAACTTCAGCTATTTGACTCAAAGTATAGAGGATTCAGCTTATTGGAATACCCAAAAAACAACCGACATTTCCCCTCCCATTATGGCACAGTCCGGTTATATTTGGTGATATTCCATCTGTTAGGTTGCATTAGTAATGCCAATTGTTCAGAACATATAACCATGGTAAAGCTATGGCCATAGTTGGTGTTACTGTATACGTTATGTTACCATAAAAACCCTAGTTTTTGAACCCGCTGCAGAGAAGGCAAGTGATAGATTATAAAACAAGTTTCTGTTTCAATGCCAAAGCAATCTATGGACACCATTGCATTGCTTGTGTTTGCATGGTTTTGTTTGAAATTGTTTTAGAGCAGCATATACAGTTATAGTTACTGTTGTTATTTTTGTATTTGCAACAAAGTAGTGCATTAAATATATATTATATATTTAGTATTTGCAAATGATTTTATCCAAAAGTGTTATTGCAGAACAAGATTTGAGTAGGTTCATCATGTCTTGTGTGGTAACAATGTTCAAGCATTATTACTTTCTCTATTATGTATAGTAAGCACAGAAAGTATTGTATTCCACCCAAAAATCAGATGTCGAGATTTCATTGGAAATATATGTTTTGAGGGGGTAGGGTTGTAGGTTTAAGGGTGCTCTACTTCATGGTCATCAGTACCCTTGAAAAACAGTTCACGGCAATAGCCAGATATAAACTTCAATAAAAAGTAAAATTACTGCTGGAAAGGAAAATATGTTGTTAGCTAATGCTGGATATCTGACAATGAAGTCATTAATCCTCTTGCTCTCCAATATTTTTCACTGATAGATGGGGCATTAGAAGTGGCCGGGCATATTTGAAGGTGGTCTCGATCCATTTCCTCTTGCAGATCACATAGACGACAGAGTGGTGAAGAATATATCCCAATTCTGTTTAAATGTTTTGCCAGACAATCATGTCCTGTAATCAACCTGAAGGTTGCAACTGCTGTTTTTCGAGGATACTCAGGAATTACTGTTTGAATGTTTGGTAGTTCCCATCTTTTATTCTTTGATTTTTCATAGTAATATTTTGCAATACTTTTTTTGAATTCAGAGTTGACTAATCTTTTAGCTGCATAAAATGGTAGATTAACTGTAGATTTTTGTACACTGCTGGTACCCTTTTTGCAAGAAAATCAGCTTTCTCATTACCACTCAGTCTACAGTGAGCCGGTATCCATTGGAAGACTAGGTTCCTTTATTTCTCCAATTGTAAAAAATGTTACAAGGATCGTCAAATTCTATGTACATACAATACAAGTTATTTACATAAATATGAGACTAGTTGAGAATATTGGGAAGTGCAATATACCATATTTTATCAATTTTTGTACTCTTCTACAGAGTAAAATGCCTTTTCTAATAGATAAGATTTAATATTCTTTAGTTTGATTTTTCATTTGTTATCTGTTTAATTCTAGATGGTAGATGGTTGTACAGATCTTTGCTACTATTTTCTATGCACTTATTATTTAGACCACCTATAAGTCTATTTCTAAAATAATTTTCTTTTGTTCTAGTGTTATATTTATGGATATTGCTGTTTTGAAGTGCTGTTAGATGGGTAAGGATTTTCCAACATTCTATAATTGTTTGGTTTTATGGTGACAACTTGGAAGTAATTGCTATAATTGCCGCCCTGGAATCTGAGAGAATAACTGCTTGCTGAAAATGTGAAATTCTACACAAGAGATTTTGTAAGGCCATTCGAATTGCTTCAATTTCTCCATCAAAGTTTGTAGTTCCATAACTTTAAAGATTTTTAATAGGAAAAGAGGTGACATGTGACTCCAGCACCTGCTCCATCTTGGTTTGATATCAATGATCCATCAGTATAAATATGGAGCCATTCATGTTCTGGAAATCTAGCATGGATTGTCTCTAATGCCAATAATTTTAGAACACTAGTTGAAGTATCACTTTTCTTAACTTCTTCTGTCAGGTGTAAATAACATGTGATGTCTAATGTTTGTGTCAGATTGACTTTAGATATGAAGTTTTCCTTTGAATTAGAAAGGTATATATTCTTCTTGATGTCGTGAATTTTGGAAAGAAAGCTCTCCTGAGTCTTTAGTGTATGTGTAAAATTTCTCTTGTTCCAAGTATTGAATGGGAGTCTGATCAACTTGTGTACAAGAATAAGAGTGTGTTGAATAAGAGCCGCTTTTTCTATTTCATATTCAATGGAGTATTGGTTGGTTAGTATTTCCATAGCTGCTATTGGTGTGGTTTTGATAGCACCTGTAATTAGTCTCAGACTTTGGTTTTGAAAGATTTGAATTTTTTTTTGTATTTGCTGTTACGAGAACTTCGCTGCAGTAAGTAAATAATGGCTTTATATATATATTGTATGTTGTGTTAAGAGTTGCTCTGGAACATCCCCACTTCATTCCTGTTAGACGTTTTAACAGTGAAAGGCGCCTATCTGCTCTTTGTATTACATTTTCTATTTGTTTGTTCCATGTAAGTTTGGTATCAAATGTAACTGCTAAATACTTTGCTTCCTTTGTTTCTGGTAATTGTTGACCCTCAAAATTTAGTTTTATTTTTAGTGGTTTTTTTCTTAGTGAAAAGATTTGCTAGTTTGATTTTGTTGTATTAAGTCATTAAATTTTCTTTGGTCCACTTTTGTAGATTGTTTAAGGATTGTTGCATGGTTTTTTCTAGTTTTGTACTTTTGCTTTTTGGTTTTGCAGTCCACATTACTAAGTCATCAGCAAATAGTGCACACTTCACACCTGATTCTTGTATTTGTTGTGGCAGATCATTAATAAATATATTAAAAAGTGTAGTGCTGAGCACTGCACCTTATGGTAAGCCACGGTATACTTGTTTGTATTTAGATATGTTTCTTCCATATCTGGTTGCAATAAAGCGTTGTGTTAGGAAATGACATAGCCATGAAAACATTGGACCTTGTATCCCTATTTGTTTTACTTTCTTTAGCAGTTTTGTTCTGCATATAGAATCATATGCACCTTGGAAATCAATAAAAACTGATAAATTATCTTCTTTTCTATTGAAGGAGTCTTTGATTTCTTGACTGAGAAGTAAGACTGTTCATTTTTAGAGTGGAACTCTCTGAATCCAGCTTGACATGGGGAAATTAAATTTTGGGATTCTAGAAACCAATTTAACCTATTTGACACCATTCTTTCCATCGCTTTTGCTATTATGCTAGTAAGAGCTATTGGTCTATAATTTTTTATTTCTGATGCCATTCAGCAGGTACAGTGGTGTTCCAGGATAGATTGTAGAGTTTTAGTAGTTGTTGTTTTGCTGTGTTTCCAAGGTTTTTTATGAACTCTGGATGCATGTGATCAGGTCCAGGAAAGTATATAAACAGTGGCAAAAGCCAAAATTAAAATAAAGTTATAAATATATCAAAAGAGTATAAAATAGGTGCGCTAGAGATGAACACTAGCAGCACGTGATGGACTGACAAAAGGTTGTCACACAGCGGATATGGAGGTGCATGGTCCCATTTAAATAGGTAACCATGCAAAAAATTGCAGCGGCCAATTCTCAACTGAGCCAAGTTAACCTCCTTGCGATGAGATATGCGAGAGGAAGATACCCAGTTTATTGGAAGTTCTTTCACTTGTCTAGGCTTATTACCACAGAGAGCTGACTACTCTTCATGCCGGGATGACAGCACTGCTCTCCATACTTCAAGTCTAAAGTCTTCCGAAGTGACATGAGAGATGGTAATACTAGGTTCTGTGGTTCTGTGGTTGCCGCCTTTGGTGCTAAATCCACCATTTCATTCCCTAGCAAACCTATGTGACCAGGAACCCATGCACACACCACGTTAACACCAGAAGCATCCTGGATATGTTGTACAGCTCACAAAGGCTCTGAAGTGCACTAAGAGAATCAGTCACCTAATTTACGATGGTGCACATATAACATGACTTGGTATATTACATACAGCTCTGCAGTATAAATGGCGGTGCTATTATGGAAACCAAATGTATGTGATTTGGTTCTGTAAACATAAGCACATCCAACACCACTGGTGCTCTTTGATCCATTGGGGTAAATAAAATGTTATAATCAGTGTAGCCTAACAAAAACTCTAAAAAGACAAGTGCAGATACTTGAGATTGGCATCGTGGACTTCCGGTGTACGATAATCCCAAGATCTACATGGGGCATGCCAGATAACCAAGGGGGGTAGAGCTTCTCGCCCTTGGCAAACATCCTAGGCAGTTCAATTGCAAGCTTCCTTAGAAGCTCCTGGAAACAAAACCCCGCTGGCTTAGGACTAAGTGTGCCTTTCCTATACTGTTCTCTTAGTGTGTTGGTGAAAAAAGAAGTAAATATTAGGTGCTTAGGCATACATCTAAGTGCACAAACATAATTTGCTGAGAGAATCTCATGCTGATATTGCAGAGGAGGTTCTGTGGACTCGGCGTAAAGGCTCACGACTGGACTTCTTGGAAAAGCTCCTATTGCCATGCAGATGCCCCTATTATGGACCGTGTCTAACCTTCTCAGCACAGATGATTGTGCTGACAAATAAACAGTACACCCATAGGCTAGTTTGGATCGGACCAGTGCACAATACATTTGCAACAAAATTGTCCAAACTGCTCCCCATAATTTGCCATTTAGTACTCCCAAGATATTCAGGGAACGGTCATATCGTGCTCTTAGTTGTGCTATATGAGATGTCCAACTAAGCTTCCTATCCAAGATCAACCCAGGAAATGCGTTTCATCTGTGCAGGGAAGTAAATCTGGACTGGAATGGAGCGAAGGTGGTAATCATCTCCTACGATGCCAGAAATTAACGCAAATTGATTTCTCAGTTGAGAAACAGAAGCCGTTTTTGAGTTCCATTCTCAAAGGTTGTCTAAACATTGCTGCAGGTGCTGTTGTAAGAACATCGTGCACTGAGAAGTGCAATAGCCAACAAAGTCATCCACGAATAGGCATTATGAAACTCTAGGTGGAAGATATTTTAAGATGAAGTTAATTACTATAGCAAACAGCATGACAGTACCGAACCCTGATACTCCCTCCTTGTAAATAAAAGAATTAGACATCCAAGCCGACCCTTACTCAGAAAAAGCGGTCTTTCATAAACTCCTGAATGGACAGCGGTAGGCGTCCACATATGTTCCAGGTATATAAGGAACATAGAATCTCTGCTCGCCAGCACATATCGTAAGCCTTTTCGAGATTTAAAAATATGCTAACGGCTTGACAGTTCTTCATAAATCCATCCATTATCCATGTCGATATTGACACAACATGGTCTACAGTTGAACAGCGTCATCGAAAACCACACTGGATGTTAGTCAGTAGGTTACGACTTTCTAACCACCACACCAATTGTCTATTGATCATGCGTTCCATTACCTTGCAAATGCAACTGGTGAGGGAAATAGGACAGTAGCTGGATGGAAGATGACGGTGCTTTCCAGTCTTCAAGATGGGAATAATGGTGGCCTCCTGCCAAACACTGCCAACCCAAACACGATTATAGACCTTACCTTCAGGAGAGAGCTGTTGTTGAGACTCCCTGAATCTCAAAGAAGCATTGTTAGAGAAAGGTTCATGTTGTATGTGTATGTGTCTGTGTGTCAGTCTATGAACAGCATAACTCAAAAACAAAAAGTTGGTTAAAAACCAAAGTTGATATTTAACTTTAATATCTTTCAAGGATGTCACACAGATTTTGAAGAAAATTCTTCAACCCTAAACTACCCTTTACATGGAAAATTTTTCGAAAATTTTGATTTGCTTGAAAATGGCTTTAATGATTTTGATTAAAATGCCATATGTTTAAGATATTTTTATGGCAAACAAAATGTATATTTTTACATTTTGAATTTTCTGACTATAGCCCATGTAGTCCTGTTTACTCTGGATGACTTTTGCATAACTGGTAAATTGTAAGAGATAGACCAAATCTTACTATACATAAATGTAGATCTCGCTAAAACATACTATTTATGTCCAAATTATTTTTTTTTTTTTTGTGGAGTAAACCATTTCAGAGATATTCCTGGTTATTTGTGTAGGTTTTATGATACTTATACTTTTCTCAAATGTAAGGTCGTTATTACGTTTTTTGTATCTCTTGGCTGTGCAAATTTCAAATCCTTCATATAGTGCCCAGCTTTAAAACATTTGACTATCACTCAAAGTCTACTGTATTTCCCTTGTACCTACAAGAAAATCTGCAGCAAGATAATTTCTGTAAATGTTTATCTTGACTAACATGAAGAAGATAGAAGAATGAGCTTGTAAGAGTAGTTAGTACAAGAGTAGAGAAAACCAAGTGAGTGCAACACATCAGATTTTTATTTTCTGTTTATTCACCACTTAGATCATGTTACATGATATGGGCTTCGTCAAAAGAACAATTTCTATAAGATATACAGAACTAATTTTACAATATTACAAATGAAATGTCAAATATTCACTTATTAAATAAAGATTTACAGAATAGTGATATGTTTACAAGTTACAATGTCAAATATTCACTTACTGAATAAAAGGTACGTTCTAGTAGAAAGGATTTGACTCTTGGATATTGTTTAGAAAAGCTTACCCAAGCACTTGGTCAGAATTTCGGCAAAGTCCCACTTGGCAGTGTGTATGAATGGTCATGAAAGTTGCCGAAGTTGCTGTGTTAATGCAGCGCTGCCAACAGCAGAATGTCCCTAGGAGTTTGTTGCCAATAGTAAGTTGGAATGTTTTTGCGGGAGTCGGCAGTATGCTGCTGACCTTCTTAGAAGCAACTAGTGCAACGGATCGCTTTTCAGTATATTAGATTTGGCACCTCTGTGCTTTAATGAGGAGTCATGCATGCAGTTCCTGTACGACGAGGGCCTGCTGAGGACTCGAATGCTATGTAGGGAATGTGATGTGCCCTAGGGCAAAGCCTACAGTCCCCCATCTGTGCCATCCCAGCGCATGGGGCTCCGTAAATGGATTTTTTCTCCACTCGAAAATTTAAAAATAAATAAATAAAAAAGAACGATAATTAATAAAAATAATATAAATATAATAATATAATACTATTAAATATAATATTATATATAAATAATATATATAATATAATATTAAATAATAATAATACAATAAAATAATATATGTTGTTTTCTAGTGCCTTGCATCTGGCAATGAAGCCATTAGCATTATAATATAATATAAAATAAATAAAAAAGAATGATAAATAATAAAAATAATATAAAGATGATATATATATAATATAAGTCTAATAACATTAAAAATAATAATTTAAAATAAAATAAACAAAAAAGAACGATAAATAGTAAACATAATAAAAATATAATAATATTAAATATAATAAATATAATATATAAATATATATATAATATATAAATATATATAATATATATAATATAAATGTAATAATCATCATCATACGCGATAGCGGTATGTCTGTGGCGGCAAAGTGAGTGCATTTGTGTTTAATGTGTTGGCAACAAAAACTAGTGTAGTGTAAAAAGCAATGTTGGCAGATGTGAAAATCGTCTGCTAGTCATGCAGTGAAATCTAGTGGGCGATTGTGAAACTACTGTCGGCGCATGCGCAGTAAGTTCGGACTTAGAATCTGGCTGGAAAGTGAGCTGTTCTAAACTTGAGCCGACTTCTTTGTTAAATTTTTTTATATTAGTTATTTCTTTGATATTTGCTGGTAATTTATTATATAATTTAATGCCTAAGTTTGTCAGGTTATTTTTTTGAATATTTGTTCTGCATAACTGAACATGAAGGTAATTTTTCCCTCTAGTATTATGAGTAGGGCTAGGAAGTTCATGCATTTGCATGTTTTTTCATAGGGGTTAAAAGCATATACTTTTACATTATGTGAACGAATTATGGAATTTTCAGTTATTTGGACATGATTTTATGGTGCATATAACTGCATATTTTCTTGATTTTTGATAAATGCATATTATTTCAATATTATAGGCCCTATATTGCATATTTTAACGATTTTTATGGTTTTTTTATTATTCTTTTCCATCTGGATATATTGCACATGATGACACAACTCACAAAGATTTCAATATTATAGCCCCTATATTGCATATTTTAATGATTTTTATGGTTTTTTATTATTTTTTCTATCTGTATAATATTTTTTTACATTGGTAGTATTGCACATGATGATACAACTCACGAGGTGGCGAGAACTAATGCTGAGTCATGTTGTCATGCAGTGAATCCCCTGTTTCATCCTTTCATTATATGTATGTTCGTAGAAAATAATCAGTGCGTTATCTGAGAGGTTTATAGTAGCAAAGATAAAGTGCAGGCCAACGTTTTGAGCAGTACGATTATAGCAACGCTTGCCTGCCCATCAGTAGTTGTGTAGCGGTCTTCAAACGTAACAGTGTTGTGAACAGCTTCCCACCAAATTAAATTAGACGTATAAAATGTTAAAAAGCTCTTCAAATGCCGAAAATAAAACCAATTTAGAGTGCTAGATTAATTAATTTACAGAACGAGTTTTCGGGTGATTTAATATCTACAGATAATAGGGCACTGTTTTGTGGAGCGTGTGAGAAAAATGTAGGGAGTGAGAAAAGATTTCAAATAGGTCGGCACTTAAACACAGCAAAACATAAGGAGAGTTTAATCAGAAAACTCGCAAACAAAGAACGTGTTCAAAAACAGCTAGTAGAGTGTTTAGGAAGTAGGGTTGCTGAATTATATGACTTCTGTCAAGCATTTTTAGCTGCTGATATTCCCTTGTTAAAAATTAATATTCCGACATTTAAAAACTTTCTTGCCAAGTACACTTGACAACATGTGCCTGAAGAAAGTACACTGCGTAAGTCTTATGTAGGACATTGTTACAATAACATATTGTCAAATATACAAAAATGAATTAGTGGATCAGTTTGTGTGGTTGTCTGTTGATGAAACCCCTGATTCTGAGCGCCGTTCTATTGCTAATATAATCGTGGGTGCTTTAAATAATGAACTAAAGACTACACCTTATCTTCTTAATGTGTGCGAATTGTTGGCCACTAACAATGTAACTCTGACCCAGTTTGTGATGGACACTTTGAAATTACTATGGCCATGTGGAATGAAATAAGACCAGTTACTTTTATTTGTTACTGATGCAGGTCCTTATATGCTAAAATCAGGACAAACTCTGAAAGGTATTTTTCCTAACTTAATTCATATAACTTGTTTGGCATACGCTCTTCATCGCATTTCTGAGACAATACATGATTCTTTCCAGCTGGTAGATAGATTTATGTCCAGCACCAAGAAAATTTTTATTAAATCTCCTGAAAGAGTTAAGTTGTTTAGATCAACAGCACCTAATATCCGACTTCCTCCTGCACCAGTGTTAACTCGATGGGGAACATGGGTCGATGCAGTTTTATATTATACTGAGCACATAGAAATAGTCGAAGAGGTTGTTAATTCATTGGACTCGAAAGATGCTTCATCAATGGAAACTGTGCAAAATACTCTCTCAGACACTGGGTTAAAAGAGGATCATAGCTTTTCATATCTGCCCATTTTTCTTTCTTACCAACAGCCATAACGGCATTGGAAGCTGTAGGATCTCCTTTGAATGAATCCCTTACTGTCTTTGAAAAAACCATATGTGACCTAAGTTCGGTTCCTGGTAGCACAGGACAAAAAGTGAATTATGTAATTTCAAAAAAATTCTGGTTATAACCAGATGTGCGATATTCGATACATCCTCGAAAGAAAACCATGTGTCACACCAAGAGACTTGACTCTCTCTGTAAAGCAGTTAAATCATTTAAATATGCCCCGATAACATCTTATGACATGGAGAGAAGTTTTTCACGTTACAAAAGTGTTTTGCGAGACAACATACGATGTTTTACAGTTGAACATTTTTGCAAAGTGTTTGCTGTGAACTGCAATTTAGAAGTTAATACTAGCAGCCAGACCACTTCTGCTTCAACGTCTAAGGAATATGGTAACTTTATTTATTATTTATACTAACTCGTCTTGTCTACTGCAAAGGGACATCAATCGTTTTAATTAATAGTGCATATTTCTTGGCATATTTTCAAGTTTTTAAGAGCATATATGCATGCATATTTCAGTGTTTTTTAGGTCATGAACTTCTGAGCCCTAGTTATGAGAATGGATATCCATATTTGTGTCTAGTTCTCCTTGATTTTATTGTTGGAAAGCGTGTTAGTTTAACCGTGTGATATTTTAGGTTTAAAATAAATTCTTTTATTATGTGGGTTGGCTATACTGTAATGTTTGCTGCAGTTTAGTGTAATGTTGGCCATATTGAATTATTGGGAAATGTCAATAAGCTGTTTCCCCACATGGTGATGCCCCAGAACTTGCTCGTGCATACCTTGTGAAGAAGTACGCTGCCAGAATACACAGCCAGACGTCACTTTCCAACACTGTGAGGAACTTGAACAAGGAAGTGCTGGCCTTGGGTTTCTTCATGAGGATGGTGAGCCCCACCAGGTCATAGTAGGGTACAGTAAGGTCCACAACGTTCTCTCGTTCAGCTGTCAGAGAGATGCTCCCTACAGCTATGTCCGCCTTCTGCAACACACACCACACACATCACACTTACTGTGTAAGTACTACAGGTCGCAGTAGGGCACAGTGAGGACCACGACGTTCTCTCACTCTGCTGTCAGAAAGATGCTCCCTACAGCTATGTCCACCTTCTGTAACACACCGGGGGATGCACGTAACGAGATAAAGCAACGAGTAAAAAATAGGACCAAAAAATTTTTATTTTTACATTCATTTTATTTTTATGTTACTGCGAAGCGGCAAAATAGTAGAACTTTCAAGCCCAAGTGAACTGAATCAAAAAACGAGAATGTTGCGAAAAGAGAAAGAGGTAGGAACAGGAATAGGGGAAGGGGCAGATAAGCCTAGTTATCAGATAGAAACAGAAAGTGAGGAAGAGATAGCAATAGGAAAAGACCAAAGGTTACTAATGATCATGTTTGGAAGTCTAGAACAGAATATGGACATAGAACAAAGTTTAGGTCAGAAAATGGAATAGAATAAGGTAGAATTGAGACAGGACATAGAAGGAGTGAGACAGGACTTAGAACATAATAAAAAAGAAATAGGTCAGAAACTAGAACAGAATAAGGAAGAGATAGGTCAGAAGATGGAGGAAGTGAGACAGGACTTAGAACAGAAAATAGGATTAGGAAAACAGAACTTAGAGCAGAAAATAGAACTTAATAGGAAAGAATTAGAGCTAGATTTGGGAAAGAGAATAGAATTAGGAAGACAGGAGTGTAAAGAAAATATGAAAGTAATGGAAACAAATTTGAAATTAGTACATAAAAACATAAATGAGACAAAGGAAGCTTTAGAAGCTAGGATAGAAATCATAGGAGATAGGATGGGAAAAATAGAATCGGAAATGAGAGAAAATAAGATTGTATTAGAAGGAGAAATTGGTAGATGTAGAGATGAAATAACAGAATGTAATGCAAGTGTAGACTGTAAGATTACAAATGTAAAAGTAGAAATAACTGAGGAATTAAGGAAAGAAATTGAGGTAGTAAAGAAAGGAATTATTAATGAAACTGTAGAACAAATTGTCATTCCTAAAATTAAGACTATGACTGATGTAGTACATTCGCAGCAGGATGCTATAAATGATATGAAACAAAGTCACTTAGAAATAAAGAATGATTCAAAATCAATTTGCGAAGAAATGAGAAAAGGAAAAGAAAGTTTGGCTAATGTAAATGATGTTGTGAATGCACTACAAAGGCAAGATGATTTAGATGTAAGTAATGTTCAAGATGAAAGTTATTTGAATAATGTACAAAATGTTGACTCACCATACAGAGAAAGAGGTTCACAACCAAACAATGACACAACACATAACACATGTTACACCAACAACATACTACATGAAATCACACCACCTACATTTGACGAGGAGAAGGGAGACGATCCAAAACTCTTTGTTAAAGAGATGGAAGAGTATTTTAAAGTGAAAAGGATACCAAATGAGTTTAGGATGATGATAGTCAAGAAAAGCTTAAAAAACAAAGCATTAGAATGGCTAAGGTTAACACTAGCTGGTCATGAATCGTATAGCTCATTCAGAAATCTATTCCTATCAAGGTATTGGGGCCCAGCTAAGCAAAACCAGACTAGGGTAGAGCTAGTGACAGGAAGATATGATCCGGCCAAAGAGTTATTGCTAGTCGATTATTTTATGAAAGTAGCCAACAAAGGGAAGCCATTAGACCCTAACCTGTCGGAAGCAGAGTTAATTACCAGCATAACAAGACATTTCCCAGACACAGTGAGAACAGGGTTAATTGTTGCAAGGCCAGTAGATTTTGCAGACATGATAGAATTACTAACAGCCTTCGAAACGCAAAATGGTCTGCCTAATGAGCATAGACATTGAAACGGTCACCCAAACTCACCTATCTTAAACAGAAGCACGACTACAAACAACCAGAATGAGAGAGAAGATAGAAATACTAGGAGCACCCATGACAGGGGTAGAGGGGCACACCATTTCCCACAACCACACAATCATGGCGAAAGGATGGAGAACACGAGACAGCAGTACCACGACACGATACCAAGGCGTGAATCGAGATACCGAACATATACGTATGATCGTGGGAGAGCAGGAGACCGTACCCTTCAAGTGAATCACATACGATTCTGTAGGGAATACTTAAATAGCCAAAGGTCGTCATACAATAGGGGTTCACGCCAAAGGGGCAGAAACCAATGGAACACGGGCAACATAAGACAGCGGGAAGTAGATGGAAACGTGCCAAATAGGGCGGATGTTGCACAGGATACAGAAATAACAACCACCACTAACACCCAGGGAAATTACCAGGACTAAGTTCGCCCCAATCGAATTGATGACCAACACAAAACCTAAGCAATTGACAATTGACATCGACACTATGATGGCTGCTCAAAGGGAATTGACAGAAAAGGAAAAATGTCAATTGGCATTCAAGAGGTTGCAGCAAAAAGCAGAAAAAGGGAGAAATAAAGTAAAAAGGTTCATCAGGAAATGGTCCCCACAAATTGGAGAAAAGGTGCTCCTAAGAAGGCACAAAGCATCCAAGGCATCTGAAAAAAGATCTGGGAAAATGGAACTACTGTACACTGGACCGCTGGTCATAACAAAACAGCTGGGTGACCATACGTATGAGCTACAGAATACAAATGGCAAGTTGGTAGGAAGATACCATAAAAATAAATTAAAGCCATACAAAGATAGGACCAAATAGTCTTTGCCAACAAACATGTAAGGCAGGAACAGTAGAGATGATGAAAAATAATAATTTTTAATGGGTTTCTTATAGAAAATTATATACAGGTTGGAAAATACAACAGGAAAGAAAATCAACATAATAATATATCCTGGGATATAAGTACTTTATATCCCAGGATTAAATAACCTTTAGATATTCTAGTGCCCCATCCATCAGTGAAAAATACTGGAGAGCAAGAGGATTAATGACTTCATTGTAAGAAATCCAGCACTAGCAAACAACAACAACATAGTCATTGGTTATAATGACCACCAAGAGCATTGTCAACAAAGACAGATGAGAATACTGATTGTCATTAGAGAAGTGAATTATAACGACGAAAAAAAAAAGTGTTTTTGACATAAAGAGTCAGGAACAAAAATAAAAAGGAATCAATTGTGGTGACAAAGAGAAAATATTTTTGACACAAGGGTGTCGAGGGTGAATTAAGAAGAAAAATAATATAGTTGCAGAATAATTATAAATATAGAAGTTTTCTCTTATAGAGATAAGAGATAAAGAGACGACAGTAAAGTGAGAAAAACCATAGTAAAAAAAAAAAAAAAAGCAATGCCCATAAATTAAGATGGATATAGCCAATGTTAAGTTTAAAGAAATGTCGAACTAAACAATAGTGAATAAGAACCCAATGTCATAATAGTATCATTAGTAACATCAGAGTTTAAGGATTGACTCAACGACCTGCCTATACATAATAAGCTTGCCAGACAAAGAGGACAAAGAACTGAATAAAATTGCCATAAATATGATTATAATCATTAGCTCAAGATTTGTATCCTGTTTTTCTCTCCTCATAACAAAGAACATAAGTCAAAAGGCACACAATAAACCATAATACACTTAAAAAACATTTGTGTCAATGTCAAATGTAAAAACTTAGGATTATTCTTGGTGTTGTGTTGTGTAATAACTGAATATGTTAAAATTATAAAGACATGCTGTGTCATGCCAAAACAAAAGACAAAAGCATACAGCGAAGAAGACTGTAAAGAAAAAAACGGTATTGTACAAAGTAAAAAGATTGTATCAGAGGAATAGGGAGAAGTGTTGTATTGTGTTTCAAGATTGTGAATGTATGTAACAACTTGAAAAACAAAACAAGGGGCATGTAAGACAGAATATTGTAAGACCCCAAAATGAAATCATTTATGTGAATAATTATTGCAAATGTAATTTATTTTTGGTGTTGCTATTGTTTAAAAACGTCATAAATGTTAAGTTCCACATTTAAATTTAATATATATGTATAAATAAAAGAATTATATGTGTTTAATATTAAAAGCAAAGGGAGAATAGCTAAAGATCGCTTCCCTAACAATACGGGAACTATTTGATGAATGCATACGCGGATGTACAGAAAAAAGGTAGCATCATGTGAAGTGGCGCTGGAATTGTTAATAGCGTCTGTGTGTTGAGATGAGAAGATGTGTTTCTATAATGCACGTGGAAGTGGGTAGAAAAGACTTTAGAAAAGTGAAAAGACTATCAATATAATATAAATTGGTGCGACGAAAGATAATTCAATTGTAACAATGAAAAAAGTGTTAATAAAGTAATATGTTATAGTGACGTTAATTCGAGTGTTTATTCATTCCATCTAGTACCACACCCTGAGAGAAATAATAGTCTCATTGCTCAATCTGAAGCAATATTAATTATAAAAACAGAACCACCATGTTGAATTCAGTCCAGAAATGAGATCAAACAACATTTATGCAATTCCACTAAATAGGCAGATCAGATCTAATTGTTGAGCTTGGATTGAATCCGTGTTTTCATGTGATATTCAATCCAGAAAAAGAACTCAGATTGAATTGAATTCACTATAGAATCATAGTATGAATTCTATTCAGAATGAGATTGATTTGGATACTCAAGCACAAATAATTCAATCTTTTATGTTGGCAAACCAGTAAAAATGTTTTCTGCACATTTTAACAAGGTTTTGAGGTTAGTGAATGTTTTTAGAAGAATATATTGAGAGATTATAGAAACAATAAAAGTGACTGTTCTGTTTTATTACATCACATGACAAGCCTGCAGAGTGTTACGAATACAGTTCAACTTAGTATCCTTGGTGGATTCAAATTGATTTGAATCGGTAGGTGTTTCCATGCAATAAAATTTCAATCCGATCCCACTAAATAAGCAGATCGGATACCGTGGTTGAGCTTAGATTGAGTCTGCATTCCCATGCTGCATTCAGTCAGGAAAAAGAACTCAAATCAACTTGAATTCACCATGGAAACATAGTAAATGTGAGACAGCTGTTGGCAGAATCAGCTAAACAAACAGTTACCTTGTCCATCAGTTCCTTGATCATGCCATTCCAGTTGCCGTCTTCATCCAGGTTGCCGAACTTGCCATCAGGAGCAGGGTATATTTCATACTCGAACCGTGTTATGTTCCTTATCTCTTCTATCATGTCTATGCAGTATCCCTTGAACTTCATTCGCCCATGTTCATCGACCCCGTCTTCCATCACAAATGGCTTTTGCTGAAAATTAAGGGTAAACTTTTAAATCTATTTGTAGCAGAAAGTATAAGCCCAGGATGATTCATGCTCTGCCCATCAAAAATATAATTTATTTTTCTAAACTTTATTGTTGCATCCACAACTGTTTGGTAAAATGGAACATGGACAACATTGATTATAACTGAGAATGAAAAACATGGTTGCCAAGCTCTGTAACCAAGAAGAATCAATACTGAATCTTTTTACTTTCCCTACTGTCTGTGTGCGTGCGTGCACGTGCGTGTGTGTGCACTTGCACGCTTGTATGTGTGTGTGTGTGTGAGACTGTGAACAGCATAACTCAAAAACAAAAAGTCAATTAAAAGGCAAACTTGGTATTTAAGTTTAATATCTTTCAAGAATGTGATTTTGAAGAAAATTCCTCCTCCCTAAGCTACTCTTTACATAAAAAATTTTTATTTTCTTTAAAATGGATCAAAGAATTTTGTTTAAAATGTCATATGTTTAAGATCTTTATATGGGAAATGAAGTTTATACTTCAAACTTCTTGGCTATAGTTCATGTAGTCCTGTTTACTCTTGATGAATTTTGTATAACTGGTAAACAGTAATAGATAGACCAAACCTTACTGTACAGAAATATACATCTCGTTAAAACATACAAGTTATGTCTAAATACTTTTTTTGTGCAGTGAATAATTTTAGAAATATTACTGATTATTTGTGTGAGTTTTGCAACCTTTATACGTTTCTGAAATGGAAGGTCATTGTTCACTTTTGTATCTCTTGGCCATGCAAACAGAACAAAATTTCAAAGTCTTCATATAGTGACCAGGTTTAAAAAATTTGACTGTTGCTCAAAGTCTACTGTATTCTCATATTCTCCTTGTGCCTAAAAGAAAAGTAGTAATAGGATAATTTGTACAAATGTTTTGCTTTATCTATTTAACTTCCTGATATGGAGGACTTACAAGCCAATGTCTAGAATCAGCTCTGCACTGGACAGAGTGAAGACATGGAAGCGGGTAGTCAGCCGCTGAGTGGGGAAGAGGATGATATGAAATGTAGGTGAAGTGGATGAATGGAAAGATGACGATGGAACAGTTGGTGGAATGAGTGGCAGGGGAAACCAGAGAACCTGTAGAAAACCTGCCCAGATGCCACTTTGTCCACCACGAATATCACATACGGGTCCCTGGGATCAAACTCAGATTGCCTAGGTGGTAGGCAAATAGTATAATCAGTTAACCACAGTGTCACCAGAAATAGCTATATTAAGGAAGAATTTGACATATTGCACTCACATGACTTTCTCTACTCTTGTACTAAATATTCTTACAAACTCTTATTCCTATATCTTTGTGTTAGTTGAGATAAACATGTGTACAAATTAGCTTGTTGGTAATTTCCCTGTAGGTACAAGGGTAATATGGGAATACAGTGGACTTTGAGCGATAGTCAAATCTTTTAAAGCTGGTTGCTATAAGAAGGCTTTAAAATTCTATTCTCATTACACAGCCAAGAGATAAAATGTGAATAACAACCTTCCATTTGAGAAAAGTGTAAGTATTATAAAATTCACATAAATAACAAGGAATATCTCTGAAATGGTTCACTCCACAAAACAATGCATTTGGACATAACTTATGTGCCCCATCCATCAGTGAAAAATATTGGAGAGCAAGAGGATTAATGACTTCATTGTCAGAAATCCAGCATTAGCTAACAACATTTTTTTGTACAATAACATTTTGTCTATCTCTATGGTTTATCAGTTATGCAAAAGTACTCCAGACTGAACAGAACTACATGGGTGGGCTAGCCATAAGATTCAAAATATACATTTCATTTGCCATAAAAATATCTGAAATACATGGCATTTTAATGAAAATCATTAGAGCCATTTTAGAAAAAATAAAAATTTTGAAAAAATATTCCATGTAAAGGGTAGCTTAGGGTGGAGGAAAGTTTTTCAAAATTGCATCTTTGAAAGATATTTAACTTAAATACCAACTTTGGCTTTTAACAGAGTTTTCATTTTAGAGTTATGCTGCTCCTACAAATATGCAAACATGCAGACCTTTTTCTAAAAATGTATTCCTGGTTTTTTTTTTCTATTGAGGGGGCTTCAAAATACATAGCTGTGGTGAAATGTTGACATTGAATTTTTGGATGGATGCAATACTTACTATACATAGTATAGTGCTTACTTATGTCTATCGAAGACTGGAAGAAGGATGTAAAGTATAATACGAACTGTATCCTAAATTCTGGAACTTCATCATGGTCAACACTCTGTGCTACGTACCACAACTGTTACTATGCGGTAGAAGGTGACAGCCGTCAGATTGGCCATTCCTTGAGAGTTCTTCACGTTGATTGGCTCGGACAGACTTGCAGGCCAAGTACCCAGTTGCTGAGACTGAACTGTGCGACTGTTCAGTATCTGGAACTTCTCCAGGTTCATGGTGAACTGCATCAGGCTGTACCCATTCCTGTCAATGTTCAGTGGACCATACGAAGGTGGGATGTTCACCTGCAACATGTCACCACAAGCTTACAGCTGATTTACACTTCCACTTCTACTTCTACTTCCACTTACTGGTGTTTTGCTCCTCACTGTAACTTTGCTATCTGACCTTACCTTGGTCATCTCTTGTTCTCTTCCGACCCCGATGCTATTAGGATTCCTGAGGGCTAGGGAGTCTTTATTTTTCCAACCTCTCCATTTCTCTAATTTCCCTATAAAACCTTAACCCCTAACATGCTGACCTGTCATGGCATGTAATACGTCTTCTGATTGGTAATCAGAGGATATTGTCAGTGAATTTATTTTGATAACTCTCCCGGTCAGGTCGGTGAGACCCATAAACCAATGACAGGTGTGGTCCTCCAGACATTCTGGGGGTTGTGAGAGAGCAATGTGACCGCCAAAACATAAAAATATGGTGCTCTCTAAAATGCTGTTACTATTACTGCTATTGCTCTCTTCAATATCATCAGTGAAAAATATTGGAGAGCAAGAGGATTAATGACTTCATTGTCAGAAATCCAGCATTAGCTAACAACAACAAACATTGTCAATGTCAATGCTTGCATCAACCTACTGAGATTGTTACTCTTGAGCACCATTAAATCTAAAATAGAAACTCCTGTGATAGCTAAAGCTCTTACGCTAGAAACCTTAAATCTAAATTATCCAACTCAGAAATAAACACAATGGTTCCCTCTCTGATACCAACAAGCAGATGGTATATGCCCTTTTATAGAAATGCTGGAAGAAATATCACAAAGTTTGATAGAGAATTAGAAGCTGTTTATATAACACAGCAGAGTATATTTCCCTGGTTATATCAATGTAAAAATACAGTTATCCTTTCAGTCTTACAGGCTACTATAACATTCCCTAAAATGGATAAAATTGAAGAAATTCAAAAGTGATTCCACAAATTGATAAACTGGGAAAAAAAAGTTGTATTACAATGGATTCCATGTCATTGTGGAGTGGATGGTAATGAAAAGGCAGATTTTTTGGCAAAGAAAGGAGCTCAAGTTAAACAAAAAACTTTTATAAAATTGCCTTATGAATCAAACACATTAAAAAGATAAAAAATAGATAAAAACTACATAAGTAAAGTCACACAAGAAAACCAAAATTCCAAGGGGATACAAATGGCATAAAATCCTAAAATAATTCCAAAATTACCAGAGAAAATCAGCCGTTTTGTGTCATAAGTGGACATGATTGTCTCTTTCAAGCTCACCAACCTGCCTACTGTGTACTAGAAATATGGAGCATCTAAAATCCTAACGATGATCATCACCAAATACTGGGAAGATAGAAGGAAAATTACTTCATTATGAATACCTGAGCATTAGACACATAAATGCAAATATGCACACACATACACACATTTAATGTACAGCAGAGAATGTCAGCTACATTACTTACGTTAGAGAAAGCCTTCAATAGGTCGAGGTTCTTCCTTTTGGGAGGATCGTCATCATCGTAATCGTTGCACGTTGTGTACTGAAGGTCGTTCAGCTCATTCCTGTCCATCATGTCCCTGCAACAACATGCTCGCATCAACACATGATATGCACAAACAGACTCAAGGTTACCTTGAGATACTATAGAGCTCACTCACTTGATAGCCAGCAGCGCCCGCAAGAAAACATCAAAGTAGAAGGATGCTGTGATCTCGGGCTGTTGTCTGAGGTTGTAGGTCTCTCTCAGGGTGGCTAGACGTTCCATGGAACCAGCTTGAGGAACAGGATACACATGAAGGATACTGGCATTGGAGCAACTGCACTTGACCTTCTCACTCTCCTGTAAGACACAGTACAACAGCTACAGATACTGCTTCTTGAACAACTGTAGAATGTTGGCCATGTCCAGGACACTCTTGATGGTGCTGGATGTACCCAGGATGAAGTAGCAGAAGATTTCATGATCCAACAAACAGCAGATATACATACCTGAGAGATACTGTGCCAGGAATACTGTTTCTTGAACAACTGTAGAATGTTGGCCATGTCCAGGACACTCTTGATGGTGCTGGATGTACCCAGGATGAAGTAACAGAAGATTTCATGATCCAACAAACAGCAGATATACATACCTGAGAGATACTGTGCCAGGAATACTGTTTCTTGAACAACTGTAGAATGTTGGCCATGTCCAGGACACTCTTGATGGTGCTGGGTGTACCCAGGATGAAGTAACAGAAGATTTCATGATCCATCAAGCAGCAGATATACATACCTGAGAGATACTGTGCCAGGAATACTGTTTCTTGAACAACTGTAGAATGTTGGACACTCTTGATGGTGCTGGGTGTACCCAGGATGAAGTAACAGAAGATTTCATGATCCATCAAGCAGCAGATATACATACCTGAGAGATACTGTGCCAGGAATACTGTTTCTTGAACAACTGTAGAATGTTGGCCATGTCCAGGACACTCTTGATGGTGCTGGGTGTACCCAGGATGAAGTAGCAGAAGATTTCATGATCCAACAAGCAGCAGATATACATACCTGAGAGATACTGTGCCAGGAATACTGTTTCTTGAACAGCTGTAGAATGTTGGCCATGTCCAGGACACTCTTGATGGTGCTGGGTGTACTCAGGATGAAGTAACAGAAGATTTCATGATCCAACAAGCAGCATATATACATACCTGAGAGATACTGTGCCAGGAATACTGTTTCTTGAACAACTGTAGAATGTTGGCCATGTCCAGGACACTCTTGATGGTGTTGGGTGTACCCAGGATGAAGTAACAGAAGATTTCATGATCCAACAAGCAGCAGATATACATACCTGAGAGATACTGTGCCAGGAATACTGTTTCTTGAACAACTGTAGAATGTTGGCCATGTCCAGGACACTCTTGATGGTGCTGGGTGTACCCAGGATGAAGTAACAGAAGATTTCATGATCCATCAAGCAGCAGATATACATACCTGAGAGATACTGTGCCAGGAATACTGTTTCTTGAACAACTGTAGAATGTTGGCCATGTCCAGGACACTCTTGATGGTGCTGGGTGTACTCAGGATGAAGTAACAGAAGATTTCATGATCCATCAAGCAGCAGATATACATACCTGAGAGATACTGTGCCAGGAATACTGTTTCTTGAACAGCTGTAGAATGTTGGCCATGTCCAGGACACTCTTGATGGTGCTGGGTGTACTCAGGATGAAGTAACAGAAGATTTCATGATCCAACAAGCAGCATATATACATACCTGAGAGATACTGTGCCAGGAATACTGTTTCTTGAACAACTGTAGAATGTTGGCCATGTCCAGGACACTCTTGATGGTGCTGGGTGTACTCAGGATGAAGTAGCAGAAGATTTCATGATCCAACAAGCAGCAGATATACATACCTGAGAGATACTGTGCCAGGAATACTGTTTCTTGAACAACTGTAGAATGTTGGCCATGTCCAGGACACTCTTGATGGTGCTGGGTGTACCCAGGATGAAGTAACAGAAGATTTCATGATCCATCAAGCAGCAGATATACATACCTGAGAGATACTGTGCCAGGAATACTGTTTCTTGAACAACTGTAGAATGTTGGCCATGTCCAGGACACTCTTGATGGTGCTGGGTGTACCCAGGATGAAGTAACAGAAGATTTCATGATCCAACAAGCAGCAGATATACATACCTGAGAGATACTGTGCCAGGAATACTGTTTCTTGAACAACTGTAGAATGTTGGCCATGTCCAGGACACTCTTGATGGTGCTGGGTGTACCCAGGATGAAGTAACAGAAGATTTCATGGCTGAGCAGGTTCTGAATCTGAGACTTGAGCCTCGTGCTGTTGAGCCGGACAATCATGTGACGTGTTGGAATGTTCTGAAGGAGAGACTTGTATTTGTGGTCCAGCACTGCCAACATAACAGAGTCACTGTGTCAGCAGGTGGTTACACTAATTCATCAAAATCAACAGCCACGTGCACCTACCGAACGAATCGTCGAAGAGGATGCCTGCGTTCGTGATATTCTGGTACACCACTATGCTCCTAATTACTTCGGGTATCACATCCTGGGGAGGCATTATCTGTATGAGGAACTTCTCTTCCTCACTGTCGAGGTTCCTCCACTGTCTGAAATACGAGAACGTATGGTTAGAGAGATACTTGTGTGTTGCTGATTCTGCAGCTTTCTCTACTGCAGTAGCTCACCTGAGATCGCCTTCCTGACCACAGGATGTGCTGACTGTTGGCAAGGCAAGTGCGCTGGTGAAGGACTTGGCTGTCTCAGAGGGTACCCCACTCAGTGTAGCGTCCAGCACCAGGTGTGGGGGTTTGCCATCGATGATGGAGTCGTTGTACACCTTGCACACTGTAAACCACGACTTGGCTTAATCTTGTCCCATATACACTGTTCAGGAAATCAATTTTATTATTTCCCTCAATAATTTGCATGTCAATTAAGTTATTCAGAAAGTGGTAGTAGTAGAAGTTTTTTTAAGCAGAGGAAAAATCTTATGAAGACGCTTCTGGCGAGTCGGATTCCCACCAACTAAAAATCCTCTGCTAGAACCATCCTGAGCTTCGTCTTGGAGCCTCCCAAGTGGCAATACTTCAGGAAGTACACAGTTATAAGATGGTAATTACTGGTCAACAATGGTTTGAAAGATCATCCATTTCTCGGTGCTTGTGGGTTAAAATGTCATGAGCTAGTTTGTTAACAACCCTCCAGTGAGAAGCAGAGGATAGCACAAGGGAGACTTAGAACATGCCCAGCTTAGACACAACCTGTTGACGTTGCCGCCGCCATCATACACGTTCAAAGAAAGTGTGTTCTGTCAGTGCCACATTTAGCAAAAAGAGGGAACCCAAAGCGATGAAGATGAGCCTGGAAACAGCTGTTTGGTAAGGAATTGCGTCAGGCAAAAATGAACATCACCTGGCTTGTGATTGCACCAAGGAGTTCGGTTTGGAATTAATGTCTTTGTCCAATGAGCAGTCCCTTCACCTGAGCTCCCAAGAGTTTGCCACTGTTATATCAGTCGTTGACGAGCCTCCGCTCTGTCAATGTTGGTCTGTTCCTGCAGGAACGGTCCGTTCCTAAGTAGCTGACAGGAAGATAAGTGGACTCAATAACAGCTTTGAAGACGTAGTCCGATATGCACTTGTAATCCTTATGGACATCTTTCGTTGTGGTGGTGGTGGTGGCGGCGGCGGCGGCGGTGATGGCAACAGCAGTAGTAGTAGCAGTAGTGGGGATAAATCTTGGAAAGAACCCACCGGCCAAGTTGGATGCTCATCAACTAAGAAACCCTGCAAGCCGTAAGAGAATTTTCCTGGAAGGTATGAAGGACTTACACTCGCCAGGACTTACAAGTGGACATCTGTGGCCAAATTGAGGAACAGAGTCAAGCTCTGGATCGGAGAGTAGCCAGGATGGGTGATCAGACCGAAGCCTGGTATGATAGTGATGAAGGACAGGATATGAAAGAAATTGTGATGGTGGAGCAGTGGGTGGGATGAGTGGTATGGAAATCAGAGAACCCGGAGTAAATTCTCCTCGATGCCGTTTCATCCATCAGAAATCTCAGATGCGGTGGAACCCGTGGCTCTTGGTGAGAGGCGAGTGGTACAATCACTCGGCCACGGCGCTGTCCTATTCCGAGCGGTGTTGCTTCTTTCATTACTGCAATTCTCAGTATTATCTTCGCTTTGCAAGGAAGCCATGTTAATTATTTTTACGCCCGAAAAAATGAATCACCCTCCGCCGGGTTTGAACTCGCGACCAAGCTGAAGATGGTTCACGTGCTCACACCGTACAACGCAAGGAGCGATACATGAAGGTGGTCAGTGGTTATGGTTGGTGAAACACCGATGTACCTATCACAGCTACCCTAGACTCTTGGGGTTAATGGTGACACCGGATAGCATGTAAATATCGTAATTCTTTTTCAAACCATGGTTTGTATTACTTTATTGTAATAGAATATTAAAACTACAACATGTCAATCATTTTTTGGGGGAGTTGGAGGTCAGTATTTGGAGTTATTTGCACCTATGAACAGGTATTCCAATCCGCTTCAACTTACGCCACGTTGCTTGGAAGAGGTGAAAGTAGGATAATCACGACAGTGTGAAGACCGGCATGCCTACCAGACACGCGCTAAATTTTAACCGTTTGTCCGGCATCCGGGGGAGGGTATTTTTGAAAAGTATCTAATGTTCTACATTTTCAGAAACAAACACTGTTCGTTAGAAAATGAACTGGCAACTGCGAGAATAGAAATGAATAATTGGTTACTAGCCACTACTGCAACATAGCCACAGTCTGAGTATATTTATGCAACATTGAACTAGAGGTTGGCAACGCAACATTTCTACTCCGAGGCAAAGGGTTGGTATTCTCTGCAGGCAAAGCAACACAATGCTACTGTTGAAAGAGTATTTTTACTCATAAGAACACAGTGGACAAATAAAAGCAACAGATGATTATTGATTCAGTTAAAGGTCTTGTTTTAATGAAGTACACCTTTAAAAAGTTCATTTGTGTAGAATTTCTTGATTATTTATAGTTCAAACAAACTGGATGTTTTGTGCAAGATTACTTCTTCAGACAAGTATAACTGACTGTGCATGTTCATGTATGTTTGGGGATTTTAAGAAAATACATATAACTATATATGACTATGTGTATATATAAATAGCATTTAAATAATCAGTTTACATTATTTTTGCATATACAAAGGAAAGCAAGCATCCGCACCATCTGTTGTGCACCGCCACAAAACATGACAAAGGAACCAAGTGATCGAAAGGAATGTTATAGTTGTCGCTCTCACCACGACCGCTATCAGGAGACAACCAACTTGCCTTCCGAAAATTCTAGAACCCTCTGGAAAATTGCAGCGGCCTATACAATTTGTAATGCAACATCAAGACATCAGAGAACTGTTGTGTTCGACACAGCAGCAAGTAGTGGTTAAATTATCGACTGCCCAACATCAGACAGGCACCCACCTCTCATTCACAAGAAACTGAAGTGAGTTAGTGAAGTAAAGTGCAGACAGGGATACTCAACTGTTGTCCAGGAAGGAGTGGGCGTCAGAACCATTGCCGACGACGCGGTACACTTGGTCTATCTGGACCTGCAGGTTACTGGACTGTTGCAAGTAGTCGCGCACCACGTTCAGGACATCCTCGGCTAGGTCGTTACCTTCCTGGTTCAGAAACACTGAAACACAACAAACATGAACTTATATCCGTAATACGTACATGAGAACACGAAGCTCTATGTAGGTACAAGTACTATTGTTTCAACTCTAGGCTTCTACCTGAGCATGCAATTAACGACGTACACAAGGTACGGCGTCAACAGCATTATCTATAGCTATTTTCACGCCATGAAGGCTCAACGGGCTCTTATGGACCATGTTATTCTTATGGAAGAATCAGGTGCGCCATTGTCAAATTTGCATGTTTTCAAATGTGACTAACATAAAGTATGAACGTGCATTTCGGTGTAAAATGTGTCAAAGAATACTATGGTATGCACGATAAACCTTTTATGCAATTGTACATTTTTTAAAGTAATAAAATGTAAAATTTTGTTGAAAGCAGATTGTTTTAACATCTTTCTCGCTCCGCACGTTTAAACATGGTTTTAAACCGAAATAATTGCAATGAAAAAAAAAGTCTGGTATATTCGCTTACTTTTATAGGCCACGTTAGTATTTAGATTATATCAATATGTCTAAACATATTTTTTTTAAAAAAATAAAGTTTAAAACAAAGTGTTAGGATTCTTCGTTTATACAGTGGAAAATGTCGCTGGCTAATCCTCGTTCTGTAAGTCCACGTAAAAACTTCCAGCAACAAAGTTGTCAAGGAAATAACGAAATTATTTTTTATATAAATATAGAACATCTCCAGTAGGAAGTCATCCATAAATCACCATTTAAAAGCAAATAGTTTTAGCGCGCCAAGCACTGGGCCAACAACACCCGGTTCTCCTGTCTTGCAGATGATGTGGCAGTTGAAGGAAGGGCCGATAAGGGATTGTACTTCACTGGAGGTTTTCAACAGGTTTCGGGAATTGGAGGTTGTTGTTTCGAATATGAATGTATTGTAATTTTAGTTAATTGGGCCATGATTGGACTAGCACAATCCGTTAATTCTAATTCACCTTTCTACACACTACATACTTCTTCCTCCTCCAATGGCGCTATAGCCCGAAGCTCATCGGGCACCTCAAATCATCTCTATCCAGAGCTATTTGCTGCCAATTTTTGCATTTTAGGAGCTGGTAACTGTCTCCTCTTTCATTGAATCCATCCACCTTTTCCTAGTCGCTTTCCAAACATCACTCCCATAATCACTTTTTAATTTGGCTACAGTGGACAGTTCGGATTCTTTATTCTTATTTCCTTGTTGTATCCCATTCTCATTTATAGGTGCATAAATCCTTCTTAACATCTTTCTTTCAAATGTGCTAATCATATTTTCGGCCGCCTTCGTCATAGTCCAAGCTTCACATCCGTAAATAACTATGGGTCATATACATATTTTGTATAAGCGTTTTTCTGTGTATATATTTTGTAGATTTCAGAATTGCTGAAAGACCATAATATGCCTTGTTTGCTCTGTGTATTCTGTTTCGGATTTCTTGTATTTCATCGTTATTATTGGTTATAATTGTACCTAAATATGAAAATTTCTTCACTACTTCAAAATTATCAGTCTGTTTTAAATTGCTGTTCTATATTAAATTCTGTCCTTGATTGTGTTAACATTTTTGTTTTAGAAGTTTTTGCTTGGAGACCAACTTCTTTTGCTGTTTGTTTAAGTTACGTCTTGAGAGATCTTGCCATAATATTACCATCAGCAGCATAGGCGACTAACTATCTATACAGATTTATATATACATATGTAGGTGTGTCTCCTGTGTATTAAACAAAAGTGGCGCTAGATTACCGCGGGGAATTCAAATCGATTTGACTTCACATTCCACATGCAAACGCGCATTCACATCGAACTAAATCCTTGGATCCGATTTTCTTAGAAGTGAAATCGGATCGAAATTTTGTTGTATGGAAATACCTACCGGATTGAAATAGATTTGGATCCGCCAAAGATGCTAATTTGTACTGTACTCGTAACACGCTACACGCTCGTTATTTCGAATTTTTAACGGAAGTGATGTAATAAAACAAAACAAAGTCACTCTTATTGTTCCTACAAGCTCGCAATATACTCTTATAAAAGACATTCACTAACCTCAAAAAATAGTTAAACATGTGACCAATATAAAAGCTTGAATTATTTATCCTTGGCGTTTTGTATCGAAATCGATATCATTCCGGATTGAATTCAACGTCTAAATCTAGATCGTACTGACAAGTGACAATGGGATTGGACTCAACTAAATGTCAATTCCCTATGGAAGCGTAGTGCACCTCGTTAGCCAAGGTTCGTATTCAAGTAACTTGTAAAGTCAAACTGGAGCTCTGTCCGCAAACAAAATTGAGTTTTCAATTGTGAAACAATTATCAGAATAGCTTTTTTTAGACTGCCATGTGCATACACAACTCAATCGTTCTGTGTTTATAACATAAGTAGATATACATACATATATCAGACATTGGCAAGATCGGATCAACTGGACAAAACGCTACTTTGATCAGAAGCATAAATCAAACCTTGGTGATTTTACAAGATACTTTGTGATTATTCGTATTTGTAAACACATAGGAAGGACGATATCATTCCACTCTTTAGGGGTTTGGTTTTTTATTATTTTATTTAATATAAACTATTGTATTTCGTATTTCAAAGTTTGAACATAATATTAAGTTTAAAAAGATATTATGTTGATCAAATAGCTGTAATATCTTTAAGGCTAAACAGCCATGAAGGTTTACTGATGTGTTTATTGTGAAAGAATTTAGTATGTTAAACATAAGGCAGTGTATAAAATAGGGAGGTTATGTAATTTGCCTAAACAGAGTAATAATTATTGTATGCAAAATATGTTTAATATAAACAAAATAATTAACAACAGGGTAGAAATTATTACTACTACGCACGAAGCCACCACTATACGTGTTGTATACAAAGAACCTTCGTCAGTTGGCAAGAGAACATGGGATGGGTAAGCTGCTAGTTTTCCTCTTGTGCGCATGCCTGGTATAGATGTTCCATTTGAAGGAACAGTTTCACGTAACATTATTACATGTTATTTTATGGCAACAAAGTTACACGCACAAGCCGCGTGTGGGCAATGCTTGAGACGTAGAATCAGGACTGAACATAAAGTTAGGTATCTCTGATGTGAGATTCCCGGTGTTTCAGTCGTGATTCTGCCTCTCATGCTCGTAGCGTGTTGTTACAAGGAACTTACTAATGTTGACCTGACGCTGCCCCATCACCACGATCAATGACAACAAGCCCATGATAATTACTGAGGTCTTCATCTTGCCACGCTCCAACACTCAATGATATATGTACCTCACGGCGTCTGTTTGATTACAGGTTGCCATGGCTTCCTTCCTAACATAAACACGGTGCATTATTGACAGTCTTCGATCAGGTCTTTGTGTTGTGTAACAGTCACACTAGGCTTACACTTACTCTACTACGCATAGGAAGTAGAAATATTTTATTCCACCCAAAAATTCAATGTCGAGATTTCAGCGGAAATACATGTTTTGAGGCCCCCTGAATACAAAAAAAACATTTTTAGAAAATGTCCATGTTTGTTTGTGTTGTGTCTGTGGACAGCATAACACAAAAACGAAAAGTCGATTAAAAACCAAAGTTTTTTCAAGTTTAATATCTTTCAAGGATGCGACACGAAGATTTTGAAGAAAATTCCTCCATCCTAAACTACCCTTTACATAGCTCTAGCAATTTAATTAAAATACCATATGTTTGAGATATTTTTATGACAAATGGAATGAATATTTTGAATTTTCTGGCTGTAGCCCATGTAGTCCTGTTTACTCTTGTATAACTGGCAAACCGTAAGATATAGACCAAATCTTACTATACAAAAATGTAGATCTTGTTAAAACACATAATTCATTTTTTCGTTGAGTGAGCTATTTCGGAGATATTCCTTGTTAGTTAAGACGTTTCTCGGAAGGAAGGCCGGAAGGGTAGAAGGTGACACAGTGACCTTCTGGTGTGTTGCGTGTTGTCACTTTACAACTGAAGAATCGATTACTTCAACACACACTGTAATGTCCTTACAAATTCCTTTTTATCTGTCACAGCTTTATTTCAAAACCTGACGTGTTGCACTCACATGACTTTCTCTACTCTTGCACTAACCATTCTTACAAACTCTTATTCGCGTTAGTTGAGATAAACATTTGTACAAATTATCTTATTGCTTATTTCCTTGTAGGTACAAGGGGGATGTGGCAATACAGTAGACTGTGAGCGATAGTCAAGTGTTTTAAAGCTTTCAAATTCCGTTCTCTTTGCACGGTTAACATATAAAAAAATGAATAACAATACTTCATTTGACAGAACTATAAGTTCTCAAAACTCACTCGAATAACAGGACTATCTCTAAAGTGGTTCGTTCTACAAAAGAATTTATTTGGACATAAAGTGTTTTTTTTAGCAAGATCTACACTTTTGTATAGTAAGATTTGCTGTACCAGTTATACAAGTCCTCCAGAGTAAATACGACTACAGGGGCTATAACCAGAACATTCAAAATATACATTTCATTTGTAATAAACATATCTTAAACATATGACATTTTAATTAAATTCGTTATAACCATTTTCAAGAAAATAAAAATTTTGGAAAAATGTTCGGTGTAAAGGGTAGTTTAGGGTGGGGTTATTTTCTTCAAAATCTTCGTGTCGCATCCTTGAAATACATTGAACTTAAATACCAACTTTGGTTTTTAACCGACTTTTCATTTTTGAGTTACGCTGTTCAGACACACACACACACACACACACACACACACACACACACACACACACACACACACACACACACACACACACACACGAACCTTTTTCTAATTTTTTTTTTAATTCAGGGGATACCAAAACTATTTCCGGTGAAATCTCGATATCGAATTTTTGGGTGGAATACAATATTTCCTCTACTTTATTATACGTAGTAGAAAGTAAAAAAGCAAAATCACGCTCCGTCTGTTTATTCCCTAAAAGGGGAGCAAAACTGTATTGACGCTGGTACGGGCGTCAAATGTTGACTCGAAAGAAATGTTTCCTATAACTCAGAACCTAATATTGTTCATAAAGTACTCCTGGTGTATGGTGCGACGTAAGCGGAGAAATGTTCCCTATAACTCAGAACCTAATATTGTTCATGAAGTACTCCTGGTGTATGGTGCGACGTTAGCGGAGAAATGTTTCCTATAACTCAGACCTAATATTGTTCATGAAGTACTCCTGGTGTATGGTGCGACGTTAGCGGAGAAATGTTCCCTATAACTCAGAACCTAATATTGTTCATGAAGTACTCCTGGTGTATGGTGCGACGTAAGCGGAGAAATGTTTCCTATAACTCAGAAGCTAATATTGTTCATGAAGTACCCCTGGTGTATGGTGAGAAGTTAGCGGAGAAATGTTTCCTATAACTCAGAAGCTAATATTGTTCATGAAGTACCCCTGGTGTATGGTGCGACGTTAGCGGAGAAATGTTTCCTATAACTCAGAACCTAATATTGTTCATGAAGTACCCCTGGTGTATGGTGCGACGTTAGCGGAGAAATGTTTCTCAGAGCTCCAATAAGCAATGGTGAAATGTTTCCTATAACTCGGAACCTAATATTGTTCATGAAGTACTCCTGGTGTATGGTGCGACGTAAGCGGAGAAATGTTTCCTATAACTCGGAACCTAATATTGTTCATGAAGTACTCCTGGTGTATGGTGGGACGTTAGCGGAGAAATGTTTCCTGTAACTCAGAACCTAATATTGTTCATGAAGTACCCCTGGTGTATGGTGCGACGTAAGGGGAGAAATGTTTCCTATAACTCAGAACCTAATATTGTTCATGAAGTACCCCTGGTGTATGGTGCGACGTTAGGGGAGAAATGTTTCCTATAACTCAGAAGCTAATATTGTTCATGAAGTACCCCTGGTGTATGGTGCGACGTTAGCGGAGAAATGTTTCCTATAACTCAGAAGCTAATATTGTTCATGAAGTACCCCTGGTGTATGGTGCGACGTTAGCGGAGAAATGTTTCCTATAACTCAGAACCTAATATTGTTCATGAAGTACCCCTGGTGTATGGTGCGACGTAAGCGGAGAAATGTTTCCTATAACTCAGAAGCTAATATTGTTCATGAAGTACTCCTGGTGTATGGTGCGACGTTAGCGGACAAATGTTTCCTATAACTCGGAACCTAATATTGTTTCTGAAGTACCCCTGGTGTATGGTGCGACGTTAGCGGAGAAATGTTTCCTATAACTCAGAACCTAATATTGTTCATGAAGTACCCCTGGTGTATGGTGCGACGTTAGCGGAGAAATGTTTCCTATAACTCAGAAGCTAATATTGTTCATGAAGTACTCCTGGTGTATGGTGCGACGTTAGCGGAGAAATGTTTCCTATAACTCGGAACCTAATATTGTTTCTGAAGTACCCCTGGTGTATGGTGCGACGTTAGCGGAGAAATGTTTCCTATAACTCAGAACCTAATATTGTTCATGAAGTACTCCTGGTGCATGGTGCGACGTAAGCGGAGAAATGTTTCCTATAACTCAGAACCTAATATTGTTCATGAGGTACTCCTGGTGTATGGTGCGACGTTAGCGGAGAAATGTTTCCTATAACTCAGAAGCTAATATTGTTCATGAAGTACTCCTGGTGTATGGTGCGCCGTTAGCGGAGAAATGTTTCCTATAACTCAGAACCTAATATTGTTCATGAAGTACCCCTGGTGTATGGTGCGACGTAAGCGGAGAAATGTTTCCTATAACTCAGAACCTAATATTGTTCATGAAGTACTCCTGGTGTATGGTGCGACGTTAGCGGAGAAATGTTTCCTATAACTCAGAACCTAATATTGTTCATGAAGTACTCCTGGTGTATGGTGCGACGTAAGCGGAGAAATGTTTCCTATAACTCGAAACCTAATATTGTTCATGAAGTAGCCCTGGTGTATGGTGCGACGTTAGCGGAGAAATGTTCCCTATAACTCAGAACCTAATATTGTTCATGAAGTAGCCCTGGTGTATGGTGCGACGTAAGCGGAGAAATGTTTCCTATAACTCAGAACCTAATATTGTTCATGAAGTAGCCCTGATGTATGGTGCGACGTTAGCGGAGAAATGTTTCCTATAACTCAGAACCTAATATTGTTCATGAAGTACCCCTGGTGTATGGTGCGACGTTAGCGGAGAAATGTTTCCTATAACTCAGAAGCTAATATTGTTCATGAAGTACCCCTGGTGTATGGTGCGACGTTAGCGGAGAAATGTTTCCTATAACTCAGAAGTTAATATTGTTCATGAAGTACCCCTGGTGTATGGTGCGACGTTAGCGGAGAAATGTTTCCTATAACTCAGAACCTAATATTGTTCATGAAGTACCCCTGGTGTATGGTGCGACGTAAGCGGAGAAATGTTTCCTATAACTCAGAAGCTAATATTGTTCATGAAGTACTCCTGGTGTATGGTGCGACGTTAGCGGAGAAATGTTTCCTATAACTCGGAACCTAATATTGTTTCTGAAGTACCCCTGGTGTATGGTGCGACGTTAGCGGAGAAATGTTTCCTATAACTCAGAACCTAATATTGTTCATGAAGTACCCCTGGTGTATGGTGCGACGTAAGCGGAGAAATGTTTCCTATAACTCAGAAGCTAATATTGTTCATGAAGTACTCCTGGTGTATGGTGCGACGTTAGCGGAGAAATGTTTCCTATAACTCGGAACCTAATATTGTTTCTGAAGTACCCCTGGTGTATGGTGCGACGTTAGCGGAGAAATGTTTCCTATAACTCAGAACCTAATATTGTTCATGAAGTACCCCTGGTGTATGGTGCGACGTTAGCGGAGAAATGTTTCCTGTAACTCAGAACCTAATATTGTTCATGAAGTACTCCTGGTGTATGGTGCGACGTTAGCGGAGAAATGTTTCCTGTAACTCAGAACCTAATATTGTTCATGAAGTACTCCTGGTGCATGGTGCGACTTAAGCGGAGGAATGTTTCCTATAACTCAGAAGCTAATATTGTTCATGAAGTACCCCTGGTGTATGGTGCGACGTTAGCGGAGAAATGTTTCCTATAACTCAGAACCTAATATTGTTCATGAAGTACTCCTGGTGTATGGTGCGACGTTAGCGGAGAAATGTTTCCTATAACTCAGAAGCTAATATTGTTCATGAAGTACTCCTGGTGTATGGTGCGACGTAAGCGGAGAAATGTTTCCTATAACTCAGAACCTAATATTGTTCATGAAGTACCCCTGGTGTATGGTGCGACGTTAGCGGAGAAATGTTTCCTATAACTCGGAACCTAATATTGTTCATGAAGTACTCCTGGTGTATGGTGCGACGTTAGCGGAGAAATGTTTCCTGTAACTCAGAACCTAATATTGTTCATGAAGTACCCCTGGTGTATGGTGCGATGTTAGCGGAGAAATGTTTCCTGTAACTCAGAACCTAATATTGTTCATGAAGTACTCCTGGTGCATGGTGCGACGTTAGCGGAGAAATGTTTCCTATAACTCAGAAGCTAATATTGTTCATGAAGTACTCCTGGTGTATGGTGCGACGTAAGCGGAGAAATGTTTCCTATAACTCAGAACCTAATATTGTTCATGAAGTACCCCTGGTGTATGGTACGACGTTAGCGGAGAAATGTTTCCTATAACTCGGAACCTAATATTGTTCATGAAGTACTCCTGGTGCATGGTGCGACGTAAGCGGAGAAATGTTTCCTATAACTCAGAACCTAATATTGTTCATGAGGTACTCCTGGTGTATGGTGCGACGTTAGCGGAGAAATGTTTCCTATAACTCAGAAGCTAATATTGTTCATGAAGTACTCCTGGTGTATGGTGCGACGTTAGCGGAGAAATGTTTCCTATAACTCAGAACCTAATATTGTTCATGAAGTACTCCTGGTGTATGGTGCGACGTAAGCGGAGAAATGTTTCCTATAACTCAGAACCTAATATTGTTCATGAAGTACTCCTGGTGTATGGTGCGACGTTAGCGGAGAAATGTTTCCTATAACTCAGAACCTAATATTGTTCATGAAGTACTCCTGGTGTATGGTGCGACGTAAGCGGAGAAATGTTTCCTATAACTCGGAACCTAATATTGTTCATGAAGTAGCCCTGGTGTATGGTGCGACGTTAGCGGAGAAATGTTCCCTATAACTCAGAACCTAATATTGTTCATGAAGTAGCCCTGGTGTATGGTGCGACGTAAGCGGAGAAATGTTTCCTATAACTCAGAACCTAATATTGTTCATGAAGTAGCCCTGGTGTATGGTGCGACGTTAGCGGAGAAATGTTTCCTATAACTCAGAACCTAATATTGTTCATGAAGTAGCCCTGGTGTATGGTGCGACGTTAGCGGAGAAATGTTTCCTATAACTCAGAAGCTAATATTGTTCATGAAGTACTCCTGGTGTATGGTGCGACGTTAGCGGAGAAATGTTTCCTATAACTCGGAACCTAATATTGTTTCTGAAGTACCCCTGGTGTATGGTGCGACGTTAGCGGAGAAATGTTTCCTATAACTCAGAACCTAATATTGTTCATGAAGTACCCCTGGTGTATGGTGCGACGTTAGCGGAGAAATGTTTCCTGTAACTCAGAACCTAATATTGTTCATGAAGTACTCCTGGTGTATGGTGCGACGTTAGCGGAGAAATGTTTCCTGTAACTCAGAACCTAATATTGTTCATGAAGTACTCCTGGTGTATGGTGCGACGTTAGCGGAGAAATGTTTCCTGTAACTCAGAACCTAATATTGTTCATGAAGTACTCCTGGTGCATGGTGCGACGTAAGCGGAGAAATGTTTCCTATAACTCAGAAGCTAATATTGTTCATGAAGTACCCCTGGTGTATGGTGCGACGTTAGCGGAGAAATGTTTCCTATAACTCAGAACCTAATATTGTTCATTAAGTAGCCCTGGTGTATGGTGCGACGTTAGCGGAGAAATGTTTCCTATAACTCAGAACCTAATATTGTTCATGAAGTACTCCTGATGCATGGTGCTACGTTAGCGGAGAAATGTTTCCTATAACTCAGAAGCTAATATTGTTCATTAAGTAGCCCTGGTGTATGGTGCGACGTAAGGGGAGAAATGTTTCTCAGAGCTCCAATAAGCGATGGTGACCAGTTTCAGCATCTGCTTTCTTACAGTTTGTAAGTAAAGCCTTTAAAAGTAGTTTAAAAATGTTGTAATGTTCCATTGAGCCGAACACCTTGGGATCAGTAAATCAGAACCTAACCTACTGTTACCCGAGGTACACCAGAAAGTCTTTAACCCTCCGTTAGTCATGAGAGCCCTAGTAGATGTTACGGACTGGAATCTCTGTGTTTTGTGCAGCCTGTCGTTCCTTTGTTTTTACTGTTGTAAAAATATATATATATATATATATATTGTTGTTTAACGACGCTGTCAATTGCCAGGATCACATCAGCGTCGCCGGTGTGCCGGAATTTTGTCCCGCAGGAGTTCTTTTACATGCCAGTAAATCTACTGACATGGAGCTGTCGTTTTTAAGCACACTTAAAAACCATCGGCCTGGACCGGATTTGAACCCGCGACCTTGGGAACAGTAGGCCAGCGTCTAACCAACTGAGCCACCCAGACCGACTTACTGTTGTAACACGAGCGAGTAAAATAAACAACTTAATGAGAAAGATCCTGTACTGGAGTTTCGCTATACGTGCCAATACATAATCAATCACGCGACAGAAGGTACAGCCTTCACGAGAAGGAAAATTGTACACACTACTATGTGAAAGCCGCGAAAATGTAGTAACTGAAACTCGTAAATGCTTATTATTTTAAGAATCACAGCTCTGATATTTAACAGTAGCAGATTGTAGTGTACTTGGCTATTGCAATTTGAGCTTTATATTAGCATAAAACTGTTTATCGTTAAGAATTTGTTTCTAGCGACTGGGAAGCGACATCTGAGAATGGAAAGATAAATTACTTCAAAGGTTCAGTTGGTAATACTGCTTACTGAAATCGCACTTACAATCTATTACAATTCACAATTGTTCTGATAATCTCAGTCTTTCTGCACTTTCACTGTCTCTTATTTCTTGACTATTACGATACAATTACTCGACGACACATACATACTAACATGCTGTCCGACTCACTCACGTAACTAAAAGCTAACTGTACACGACGACTTGCACAACTAAACATTCTACATTAACTCTCCAGGAGCGAGTACGAGTCACCTGGGTTAACCCAGACGGATGGTAAGGTGGCCACGGTACCTATCCGTTTAATTACGGATTTACCCGTGAGGTGGTATAGGTTTGTCAAGGTTTTACAAGCTTTGGTGTTTTTATGCGTCTGATAGTGCAGGTTGGGTTCCTGTGTTGTCACTGGCGGCGGGATCTGTCAGATCTTGGATGTCAGCCATCCAAGCGACCATTGCTACTGTTTACTTCGTCGGCCGCTTGTGGAACCGTCGAGCAATGCAGTGCTAGTGACAGGAAACCGAGAGGAATAGGTGACAGGTGTGGTGGTGCCAAGTGTAGTTAAATTTGGCGGTTTGTGAAGGGATAGCGGTACTTACCAGCCAAGGGCGTCCTTGGGTAAGCAGTAGCTGTCTCCGCCTAGGAAGGCGATGGTCGTATTGCCCCAGGGTGTTGACCAACTGGTTTGGGTGAGGTGTGAGTTTGGCATACATTGTGCGAGTCCTGTCCCGCACGACGTCCACAGTGGGATGCCGGAATGAGTGTGAAGGATGTGTGATGGAAACCTACGGTCGGTATAGATCATCCTAAGCGGCCTGCTCTGCACAGCCTGCGGCCTGCGAATGGTGGAACGAGCCACCGTTCCCCAGACCTCGCACCCGTACAGAATCAGGGGCGGAACGATCGCACGGTACAAGCGTAGTTTCAGGTGTGTAGGCATGGTTGAGTGGAGTATGGGATGTAGCTGTCTCAGGTCGTGTCCCATACCGACCTTTGTGCTGACATGTGGAGTGAAGATTAGACCACGGTCAAGTAATACCCCCAGGTATTTGGCAGAGTTAACCCATAGGATTCTTCTCCGCCGCATTGCCAGGGACACACCCAGTTTCGAACTTTGCCCAATAGTAGAGCCTGGCTCTTCTGCGGGCTAATGACCATTTTCCACTGTTCACTCCACCTGCCGATAGCATCGAGCTGTTGCTGTAGTGGAGGGAAGCAGTACCGAACATTTTTGTTCTGTGCCAGTATGAGGACGTCGTCTGCATACTGGCACGTAACAGTACGCGGTTCCACGGGTAGGTCAGACATGTAGGCAGCGAAGAGCAACGGCGATAGCACGCTACCTTCCGGAACTCCAGCCGCTATGGGTCTGACCGGGATAACTTCCCCTACACCCGCACCCGAAAAGAGCGATCCCGTAGGGAGCTACCAATCAGGGTGAGGTAGAGGGGAGGTATTTCTGCCTCTCTGAGTTTATACAATAAGCCATGGTGCCATGTGGTTGCAAAGGCCTTTTCTACATCCAAAAGCACTGCGACTGTTTTGAAGTTTCCCTGGAAACCCAGGGCAACCTTCTTAATCAGCCGCAGTAGCTGTAGTGTAGTGGAATGTCCATGACGAAAACCGAACTGATGATCCGGGATGAGTTGCCTTTCCTCGAAGAGAGGAGTGAGGCGGGATAGGAATAATCGTTCAAAAATTTTTGAAACGATGGGTAACAGGCTTATGGAACGGTAATTTGAAGGGAAAACCGGGTCCTTGCCGGGCTTCAAAATGCAGACCACCCTCGCCTCCTTCCAACAAGTTGGAAAGTGACGAAGCTGCAGACATGCATTATAAATCCTCGTCAGGTGGACTACGGCCTTTCGGGGAGGTGCTGGAGCATGGGCGCCGTGACGCCATCATGCCCAGGGGATTTGCCAGGTTTTAATCTTCTGATTTCAGAAGCCACCTGTCTTGGGATGACTAAGGGGATTTGGATCTCTGCGCGTGGCGGCGGAGGTGCCTCGTAGAGGTAATCTACCGTCGCCTCCACGAGTTCAGTAAAGTCTTCGTCCTGGACATCTTCCTGGGGTTCGAATTGGGATTCTAGATGGTCTGCGAAAGCCGTGGCTTTCTCTTGGGGCTCAAAAGAGAGTCTCCCGCGACTGCCATGCAGAGGATGCTGATGGGTGTTTTTGTCCTTTCTAAGGGACCTAATTATCCGCCATGGTTGCTTCTCGGTAAGATCTACGTTTGCCATTGTGTTTTCCCGGGCTGTCTTGCGGTGTAAACGCAACAGGCGTCGTGCCAGGGACTTGAACTGCTGGTAGACTGCCTGTATCCTGGGATGGCGGAAATGCTGCCAAAGTCTTCGGACAGTTGCTTTGGCTTTGATCAACTGTCTGAGTTCGATGGGAATGGTTCGAGGGTTGGGTATGTCGGATGGAATGCGGTGCGTATGGGCATGCACCACATCCTGGATATTTTGGGAGAATGCCATAGCTGCCACCTCCAGTGCATCGATAGAATCGACACGCGGACGCGGGTCCACAGACTGGTTAAGTTCAAGGATGGCTGCATCCCAGTCGACCTCGTATGTCCAGTCTGGAGTGATCAGAGCTGGCAGGTCTATGTTGGAATCCATCAAGACAGGGTCATGGTCAGAGTCCAGTTCATTGACCGCTGAGAGGTCTAGATGGAAAGGAATGTTCTTGGTGAGCATGATGTCGAGCACATCTGGCCTCCCTCGGGCCGGATGGAACGTAGGTCCTCTCGGTCCATGTACAAGAACGCTTGGGTTACCGCTGATTAGGCGGTAGAGCCCTCGATCCTTGGCATTGCTAACGCGGCTATGCCAATGTGCATGCTTCGCATTGAGGTCGCCTGCGATGCACACCACAGGATGCAGGTTCAGGAGAGTATTGATATCAGCTTCATAGAAGCGGTTATCTGGAGGGTCATAGGCCACTACCAACACCGTGTCCACCCCGCCAATGGCACAGGCCTCCAGGTGTTGAAGTGGTGGGATAGGAAAGGATGTGTGAGTGATGTGACTCTTGATGAAAATGGCTGTACTGCCCCCCAGTCGGCTGACCCGATCAGACCGATGGGTGACGTAACTCGGCAGTGAGAAGTTGGTTGCAGCATCCAAGTTTCATTTCACCTACCTGTGAAATATTAAAGCTTACTGTAACAGGGAAAATACCACTGATATCCCAACTGTTTGCATCACTCTTGTTTTTGCTGGAATACCTCACGGGAATGACAAGGTGTTCCTTTTAAAACACCTTCATTTTCCCGTAATGCTTTTATTAAGTAACTGCTTATTTGTAGTTTTCTGCTTTTGCTGCTGTTAGCATTCTTTCTCAGCTTTATTACCAACAAGAGAGTGAAATCTTTGTTCTTTTGCCCTTTACTTTGGCCCAAATTAATTCAGTCAGTTTGAAATGACAATGATATAGGTAAGCTATCTGTAGGAATGTAGGAACTGTACAATCCTTTAAATGAGATAGGTGTAATTGTGCTGCCCAAAAGATTAACCTGCACTTTATTTTTGTTAACAGAAACCTCTTAGATAACACACCGATTATTGTCGGAAGTTGCCGACGTTTCACATTGCCCCAATGAGCGCATCACTTCAGCCAATTAATGTGTAGAAATCACAAATGCAGATAGATGTTCACTCCGCGTGGAGAAAGCCACTATGTTGCAACGTCTTTGCTGTTTTCTCTCTCACGCTTCTCATTCATTGATACTCTAAGAAATAAATGTCCATGCTTGTAACACATGTGGCTACTTGCAGAAAATGTGACAACATAGCTTTCTGCAACACTGAAAACCTGCAATCTTATTGCACCCTTTGATGCCACAAGGGTAACCATTTGAGCAGCACGATTATACCTTGCTAAATACAATTTTATTCTATTTGGAAGTATGCCTAGATTTTCATTTGGCTGTGCTATCTTTGTGAATATTTCTGAACATAGCTAAATATCCTTTAAACGAATAAGACAATTGCTAATTCTCATAAGATACACAGACTCAGACATAGAATGATGCAAACAAACTTGTCAACACACAGACAGAAGTATCGCTAGTTGGCTTTAAAAGAAGGCAGCAAAAACACAAGATAAGACTTACAGTTTATGTTACTGCTGGGTTGCTTGTCTGGCACACGCTAATACTTTAACACACTTTTTGTTTCTATGGAAAAGTCTTAGCTTTAACTGGTTCTTCTTTTTGTTGCTATGATGACTACAATGACATATGCATTAATTTGAATGTTTCCACCATGTGGTTAGCAACTGTCAATCACAGACTAGCACAACGACAAGTGCTCAAACACCTTAGAGCCAGGAACTGTGATAGCAGATTGCACATTACTACCACAGAAAACATTAAGGGAGAAGTGCATTAGAAAGGGTGTTAATGAACCACGCCAAAGTAACTTGAAAGATAGTAGATATGATTGGTATAAGTAATTTGAGATAGGCAATGTATGGTCCATATAACATAGTTTTATTTTAAATGTTAAAAATAGAAGCACTATTGACAGTGACATATTCTTCAAGTACTGAATCCGATTACCTTCACTTATAAAATGTTGCAAATGTCACCCAACAGCTGAGGTTGAGGTCAAATGATCTTGAAAACATTTTATAAGTGAAGGTGAGTATAAATAAAGTGACTCAAAAAACCAGATTCGATACAGTTATATTGTATTAAACATATTGGTGTCAGACGCTGATAAGTCAAATTAAATCAAGTTGGTTTAGAATGTCTTTAAAACTACTGCAAGAGTATAGAAATGTTATTCACTATTTAATGCAACAATGAACGATTAGCTCCCTTCTGTGTTATGTGGCCTACTCTAGATTTGTTTAACTGCTCTTATAGCTTAATTCTTAACCAAAAACCTCTTCCTATTCCAAAGGTCGTGAGTTTGTTTCCTGTCATACAGTTGTTTCTTTTCTTTCTCTACAAAGAAGCACTAGCAATAATATAATTTCCTAGATTTGCCTCATGCTCCAACTCTTGGTTAGAGTATGACAATCGTTCCTTCGTCACTCCAGCAGTTCGTGTAAGATAGTCATAAATTCTTTGATGTTTATTTACTTTCTTCACCCTTTAAACCACTTCCCCTTTTCAGGTGCAGCATTCGAATGTATTAAGCAGGATTCAACTTTTTGTTAGCCAGAATTGTAATAAATTGCACTGATATACCGCGATAAAAATGCTTAAATTGAAACAGAATTTAAAACCCAGATCAAAACAGCATTAATATTGTGATGCCAGATGTGGTGCACAAGAAAGGATGGTTCGAGCTAACCTACTTCACACCACCTACCAGGCTAGCGAGCAGACCAAGGTCAGGCTGCATCGTGTGACTAACATAACTAACGAGTGCAGCGCTTAATAAAGGATTGCTGAAACCATCGAGAGGCAACTGGCAGCCAGCGTGTTTGTGGAAGTTGAGAAAGGTCCATGTTACATTATCCTCACTATATAAGGAGGCGAGGAAACAGCAGAGGAGCAAGTTACAGATATGAGTCGGTCAGTGTGTCAGTGAGTGAGTGTGTGTTGCTTAATGAGTGCCGAGTGATTGTATCAGAGTTGCTGAAGGACTGAGTCAAAGCTACAAGAGGAAAACAGAATTGAATTGTAAAGTCACAAAAGACTGTAGACCAGTGCTGTCCAACTTTCTTATGTGCTCGGACACATTAACGGCATCATCACAACCACCCTTCATTTGAGGGAAAACAGGTAAAGCACTGGTTAGGAAAGTAATGAATACAGCTTTAGGCGTACAAAAACATACTTTATGGATGTGTACTGGGAAGATATTTCAAAGGAAATAGTTTTGTCTTGAAATTTGAATTAATATTAGAAATTTTCAGAGTAAAAATTTGTTTATGAAGGGTGCCGCGTTGTTCTGTGCTGCTGTAGACTGTGTAAAAGTCTGTAGAAGAGAACTATGTTTCTGTGCAAACGTTTAGAAGAAATATCAAGTGATAAAAAAGTAATTGGACTGGATTTTTTGTTATGTTGCAATATTGCAACAAAGATGGATAAATTCAGAGTCTTTTACTTTTCTAACACTTTATTTTCCTGTATATTCTACTACAAGTGAACAATTTCCTTCTTGTCAACACAATTTATAGTCTTCTCTGCTATTACAATTCACAATTGTGCTTCTGATAATCTTTCTCAGTCTTTCAATGTCTTTCTCTTATATCTTTACTATTACGGTACATCACTCAATGACACATATGTACTGCCTGACGGGCTGAGCGACACTCTCGAAACTAAAAACTAACTGTACATGACAACTTACACACTAAACTAACATCTACTCAAACCCTAAGCTGCTACTGACTGAGTCGGCATCACATGATCTGGGAACCCCCCCATGCACACATGGAATTAGTGAGAAGCTTCTAGACCTTGCTGGGTTATCATGCTGTTTGATCACATATGTGCAGTCACTAGTTGCCCTGTAGCCTCGGAACTTTTCTTTGTTTTCTTCTTCACTTCATGGATTAGGCTCTCGCCTGTTCCGTCTTCACAGTGTCTCCTTCCATCTTTTCCTCGGCCTCCCTACGTCCCTCTTTCCTTTAGGACTATATTGGAAGACCATAACGGCAGTTCTCGGCGGAAAAGATAGGAGTCGAAACGACGAGAATGGTGGAAGTGGCACCCTGTCTCTCAAGTGGTAATAGAGAGAGAATCTGCTGCCTTGTAGATTTTATGACGTGGGAACGTCAAAGGCTAGGAGATGCTCACACTCCGAATTCAAAGTGTGGGGAGTAGGTGGAACTCCATAACTGGGTAAAGGCAATCCACCTAAGGGAAGGAATACCCGAGACAAACCTACTATGCAATGGGCTGGTAACCCTTTCATAGGACATTTAAATTACTCAGATTCTTCACCTTTTCTTTGTTCTACCATTATTAAGGTCATGTACACACACAGCCACTTGCTGTATCCAAGGTCACCCGGCCCCCTTTCACCTGTATATTGTTGAATGACCCAATGTCATAATATGCTCTGCTCAAAATAAAGAAAAATAAAATAAAAAATATTGTGAATAAGGCTCAAACTTGATAATGAATAATGATCTTATGCTCAAACACTAATGTTATAAATTATAATCATTGCGCCAGAGTAAAACATTCCTTCGTTTTCATGTGTTGCACTCTTGAATGGTTGATAACAGCAGTGGCGTACTGCCACCTTATAACTTATAGTCATTACTCTGAAATACAAACAAACAGGCCATAAGTCTCCTATCTCAAATTACTTGTTTAACACATTCTGTATCTTGATTAACACCTGGTATAAACTGATACAGAGTGAGAGGCTTCGTCACATTAGCACTGTGCAGGTTCACTGTCTGCGTTGCTGAACCTGTCAGACAAACCAGCTGCTATGTAGTTCCAGTAGCCACTTCTTATCGTGTCGTACTCGTTGGCTAGGTCGTCACACAGCTGTAAACAAGATAAGTCTTCATTAACTACATATCATTTCTTTTTTCAATCAAATCACTATGGATCATTATTATTAAAATACAGATAATTTTCTCCACTTAAATTGTAATGACACTTGTAAACTTGATGTACTTCAGGGCCTTTCAGAGTGCATGCACCAGTGCATCACACGGTGCAAGGTGCAAATTCAGCCATGAGAAGTTGAACTCAGTGCAAAGCACTGTCTTATTTGCTTTGCCGTCTCCCACTTCCTTACTTTCACGCTGGTTTATCCTCACTGTGTAATGTTTACATGCAATATGCAGTGTTAAACTGGTTAATTTGGGTTTTACAAGGGCAGATCGAAAAGCAACAAACAAATTTTTACAAATTAAGTTTAATAATTAAAATAAAAAAAAAAATATACCTACTTTTTGACATAGTCAACAACTTTCTCAACACATTTCTCCCATCGTGGTACAAGTTTCAAAATGCCCTATTTGTAGGAGTATAGCCACCTGCGGGCTGCTGACTTCACTGCATCTGCATGGGACCACATAGAACAAAGTCTGGACTGTATAGCACATGCCAACCAAATTTGCTGATTTTGTGACGAACAGCAGCAGCAACAACATGGGCCAATGAAGAAGTTTGACATTGTCAGCACTTGTTACCATGCATATCCCAGAACACTGTCACTGTCACTGTCATAGCACTTTCCCATCAGGTTAAGTCACTTTGAATTTTTTCTTTACTGGAAGTGGAGTGGAGTGTGTTGAGTTAAAGGGACCGTCGACAATGACATCATTCGGGCCCTTATGCCAACCAAAATTTAAAACACACTTACAGGGTTAAAACGCAGAAGATACAATTAAAACAGAATAATGTTGAGGGTAAGAAAGTTAAAAGACCATAGAGCCAGAAAAATCTATGAAGCTCCTAAAACTCTAAAACAGAACAAAAGCTAAAAAATACCTAAAATAATACAAGTCAGACCTGTTTAGTGTGCGAGATGTCAGTTAATAGTGAAGAGGAGCTAATGACCAGGATCTTTGTAGCATTTCATGCTATTCGTCATATACCAGGTATTTTTTTAAAGAACTAACAATCATTATTGCAATGCTATCAACTATGCTCCGAAGTCCAATGATGTCGTTTTGAACATCATTTATGAAAGAAGCCTTTTAATGGTGGAGAAAATTTGAACAGTGGTAGCATTTACACATGTTATTGACAATAACATGCACTGTACATCTATTATAAGGTTTGACCTACTTTAAGCATATGAATTTAGTGCCAATAGTTAAATCAAGATTTAAAAGAGAGTTTTGCATTGTATTTTTGAAAATTAAAGTTAGATGACTACTCTTATTTCAAAATTCTCCTAATGACTTGCAGTAAGAATACATCGCGATCTGTTTAGTGGAATTTCGTCTAGCCTGACGTGGAGTTTCAAAAACGTTAGTGCTCTCTAGCTTGATAACAAACATTTGCGGACATACTTTCACTAAAAGAAAATACTCAAATAGAACCCCTGAATCACACCTTAAAATTATTTGGTATTATTCTGACTCACCCTGTATAAAGTACTTTCCTTAATAAACCAAAACTAAATAGTGAAATACATAATCCTGATACTAGATGTAAATTTGACCTGCGTTATACTAATGCAAAATCTGTAAATACAGATCCTTATATAATAGGATTACAATGTGCGATCCACTTCCAGCTTATGTTAAAGGTGAAAACAATGTTCTTAAATTTAAGCAATGTGTTAAAAAATACTTACTGAATAATCCTGTATATAATATTATGAATTTTGAAAATAATTTACGGTAAACTATATTAATTTACTGCGAATTTAGAATGCTTGATACTTGTAATAGATTCTATGGGCAGTAAATTACATACATTACATTTCCTCACACATCAGGTACATTACTGTGCTAATTTCACTTTACAATAATGCACTGTACAATGTGTTAGGGCCAGTTGAACATTTCCCCTTATGTTGGTTTATGTAAACCCAGCGTTATAACTCAACACAAAGTTACAAACTCAAGCACTTATTTATATGACTGAAAATACAGTAAAATCTGCCTTCAACAAACCCCTCATTAAGCAGAAATCTGCCTTAAATGAAAATATTTAATGGTCCCATGAATTTATGGTTGAAAAACATGCTCCATTTCCTTTATTAAACAGAAATGTCTTACGTGGACAATGGAAATCAAAGTACACCCTTTAACGAAAAATTTCCAGTTCCAGAATGCACAGTATAGAAAACAATTGCAATGCCATGGAATATGTCAACATAGACAGTGATGAGCAAACTGAAGCAAACACAGTTGATATAGATGCCTTAATTAAGAATATGTTAAGTTGGAAAGAAGAAGAGCAATATGATCCTGAGCTGGAAGAAGAGTGCAGGATGTGTCAAAAGTCTAAAGGAATTGCAACAATTTGCCCTCTAGCATATGTTCCACAGTCCCACTTGATTCCACTAAAGACAAGTTTTACTGTAATTTGTAAACCTCGCTAAAAAAATGACCAAAGCAAAAATCCAATGCAATGGATAAAGACATTTTATGCTCTATAAATTTTAATGTGTATTAGTTTTAAAACATTTATATAATTAACCATGCACTAAATAATTACTTTAAAACATGTGTAACAGAATTCTACTTGCTGTACAATCAAACCTGAAGCTATTAATAGTGAAGCACATTTAATTCACCAATGTCACAAATACAGATCACAACTTCATCTTATATTACATATGCGGTGCAAGTTGTAGATACAAATATACGATAAGGTCCCACTATTTGTGATGTTGGTGCACAATCCTATTTGATTGTATTTGTTACTATACAAAGATAATAGACAAAAAGAATTAAAATCAAGTTGAGAATACATTAAACCATGATTCAAATGAAATAATAAAAAAAAAGAAATGATTTAACAATAAAATTACTTTGTGATAATATAAAAATATATTGTGGCAATCAATTGCTCTAGGATCAGTATCACCACCTTCACTGTCTGTCGATTAGTTACAGGAGTGTCCAGTCCATTACAACACATAAGGATATCCTCCAGTATCACCACCTTCACTGTCTGTCGATTAGTTACAGGAGTGTCCAGTCCATTACAACACATAAGGATGTCCTCCAGTATCACCACCTTCACTGTCTGTCGATTAGTTACAGGAGTGTCCAGTCCATTACAACACATAAGGATATCCTCCAGTATCACTACCTTCACCGTCTGTCGATTAGTTACAGGAGTGTCCAGTCCATTACAACACATAAGGATGTCCTCCAGTATCACCACCTTCACTGTCTGTCGATTAGTTACAGGAGTGTCCAGTCCATTACAACACATAAGGATATCCTCCAGTATCACCACCTTCACCGTCTGTCGATTAGTTACAGGAGTGTCCAGTCCATTACAACACATAAGGATATCCTCCAGTATCACCACCTTCACTGTCTGTCGATTAGTTACAGGAGTGTCCAGTCCATTACAACACATAAGGATATCCTCCAGTATCACCACCTTCACTGTCTGTCGATTAGTTACAGGAGTGTCCAGTCCATTACAACACATAAGGATGTCCTCCAGTATCACTACCTTCACCGTCTGTCGATTAGTTACAGGAGTGTCCAGTCCATTACAACACATAAGGATATCCTCCAGTATCACCACCTTCACTGTCTGTCGATTAGTTACAGGAGTGTCCAGTCCATTACAACACATAAGGATGTCCTCCAGTATCACCACCTTCACCGTCTGTCGATTAGTTACAGGAGTGTCCAGTCCATTACAACACATAAGGATGTCCTCCAGTATCACCACCTTCACTGTCTGTCGATTAGTTACAGGAGTGTCCAGTCCATTACAACACATAAGGATATCCTCCAGTATCACTACCTTCACCGTCTGTCGATTAGTTACAGGAGTGTCCAGTCCATTACAACACATAAGGATATCCTCCAGTATCACTACCTTCACCGTCTGTCGATTAGTTACAGGAGTGTCCAGTCCATTACAACACATAAGGATGTCCTCCAGTATCACCACCTTCACTGTCTGTCGATTAGTTACAGGAGTGTCCAGTCCATTACAACACATAAGGATATCCTCCAGTATCACTACCTTCACCGTCTGTCGATTTGTTACAGGAGTGTCCAGTCCATTACAACACATAAGGATGTCCTCCAGTATCACCACCTTCACTGTCTGTCGATTAGTTACAGGAGTGTCCAGTCCATTACAACACATAAGGATATCCTCCAGTATCACTACCTTCACCGTCTGTCGATTAGTTACAGGAGTGTCCAGTCCATTACAACACATAAGGATGTCCTCCAGTATCACCACCTTCACTGTCTGTCGATTAGTTACAGGAGTGTCCAGTCCATTACAACACATAAGGATGTCCTCCTCTGTAACATCGCTTTCAAATGTTTAGGTCACTCAATCGGTTCTGGTGTTACCATGGATGGTCAGCCACTATGGTCATCATGATTATTGGTTCATGCTTCAGTGAATTGCCTGCACTACAGTGTCATGTCCATACATGATACAATTGGTGATGGATCTATGCTGGAGATTGCTTTTGAGCGTGTGAAAATCACATGACTCCACGAACCTTGCGGTGGGCAAGAGAAAATATCAGTGCAGCCATTTTCTACTAGCACAGCATGGTAACCACTGCCATCGCAGGTCTTAAACTTTACTGCATTATTCACACATACTTCCTCTGTACTCCTGTGCATTCCTATATGACTAGTGGTGCCATCTCTGGATGCAATGAAGACTTACCTTCTGAATGCACCTGTAGAAAGCTTACCATTTGGTAGCATAGATAAAGCTGGAAACTGTGATGAATATTAAGTGACAAATGGAAGCCGTACCTGAAGTGCGTACTGCAAGGTCTTGTTCTTATCCAATGCCTCCCCCCTCTCCAGTTTTTCTTCACATATGTCTATAAGGAATGCCAGAAGAAATGGCGAACGACAGCCTGAAGAGTACAGTTTCTCACACATTTTATTCACATTCGGTTCGTCACTTAAACCTCCGTTGGTATGATGGAGCAGCACACTGTAACACATGTTGAGAGTGCAATGTGAGAACATTTGTCACAGTTACCTACATCATCTTGAGGATGGAAACTTATGAGTACGTACCCCCTCAAATAGTTCCAGGCACTTTCATTGTTGGTGACCTTCTCGATGCTCTGCAGTGTAAACTTCACTTCCCTGTCAACAACGTCGAGAGTGAAGCCAGTTGTGTGGTTGATGACAAAGTACCTCTGGTTCCAGGCCGAGTTGTTGCGTATATCGGCCATCAGAAGATTATTCACATGCTCCAACTCAGTACTAAACAAACTGAAGGACAAGACAGTGTTACAATTGTCTCCACCACTACTACAGAGAGTTGCTCCACTTAAGGTACGACCTTTTTACTTATGTTTTTTCATGGCAAGATGCCCTGTAGTGCAATTTCCATGGTACAAGATCACATCTAACAACAGAAAGGGGCCTGTTAGCCGCTCCCAGTCCTCCTGGAAGACTTGCAGTGGGACAACAACATCCATTGGTGATGCATCTGGTCACTTCAGAGCAATCTTTTTAAGGTAACAAGCTACTGCCAACCTCAACAATGTTAAATTTAGGAACTTTGGAAGCACATTATACAAAAAAAAAAAAAAAAAAATTACAGTAATTATTATTTATTTATGCCAACAAACTTACTGTTGGTATTTTTAAACACACAAGCCGTGTGTGGGCAAAGTTTGAGAGGTTCAAATCCCAGTTGTGGCATTGAATTTTTAAGTTCCAATTCTACCTCTCAAAAAATTACAGTTTTCTAAATGAACTTTCAATCTCCTTTTTACAAACTTTATCTCTAACAATACCTGTTATTATTTATAGCACATCAATGCATATTAAGAGATAATTTTTTTAAGTTTTCAACATTTGGTTTAAACTTTTGGTGGAAATTAATTTTTTTAAACTATAAGTTTTACAAGAAATTCTTTCTTATTTTTAAAAATATAGTTCTGATTATTTTACAAACATTTTTCATGAACTTAGGATGAATAGTTTTTGAATAAACTGTACCAGAACATGAAAAAAATCTGATGTTGCACTCACATGACTTTCTCTACTCTTGTACTAACCATTCTTACAAACTCTTATTCTTCTATCTTCTTCATGTTAGTGGAGATATTTGCAGAAATTATCTTATTGCTTATTTCCTTGTAGGTACAAGGGGAATATTAGAATACAGTAGGCTTTGAGCGATAGTAATATCTTTTAAAGCTTTGAGATTCTGTTTTCTTCGCATGCTTAATATATAAAAAAATAAACAATGATGTTCAATTTCACAAAAATTTAAGCTTTCTGAAACTGACACAAATAACAAGGAATATCTCCGAAATGGTTCACTCTACAAAAATTTTATTTGGACATAAATTGTGTGATTTAGCAAGATCTACATTTTTTGTACAGTAAGATTTTGTTTATCTCTTACAGTTTACGAGTTATTCAAAAGTCATCTATTGTAAACCGGACTGCATGACCATAGCCAGAAAATTAAAAATATACATTTCATTTGTCATAAAAATACCTTAAGTATGTCATTTTAATCAAAACCATTAGAGCCATTTTCAAGAAAATCAAAATTTTTGAAAAATTGTCCATGTTATGGATAGTTCAGGGTGGGGCCATTTTCTTCAAAATCCTGAAAGACACTAAACTTAAATATCAACTTTGGTTTTTAACAGACTTTTTGTTTTTGAGTTATGCTGTCCACAGACTGACAGACAGACAGACAGACAGACAGACAGACACACACACACACACACACACACACACACACACACACACACACACACACACACACACACAGACCTTTTTCTAAAAATGCCTTTTTTGGATTCAGGGGGCCTCAAAACATATTTCCAGTGAAATCTCGACATCAAATTTTTGGGTGGAATACAATACTTGTACTTACCAGTAGAGAAAGTGTAAATGTAAACCTGAGAAAAACAGTGTTAAAGCTTATACATTGATTATTCACTAGCAGACACAAGTTAAGGCTGCACATTGGCAGTGGTACCAACAGTTAAATGTAGATCTAATCATTTGGGGCCTTCTCACCATACAACGGCTGGCTGCATAACATTCCTTTTATAGTAGGTTGCATTAATTTCTACATTGTTGGAAACTCTGTGAACAACAAGTCTCCCTGAACCAACACAAATCCCTTGTTCTCTTGAACGAAGTTGGGGGGTCCCTTTTGGCCCACTTGGAGTTGTTTGTGTCCTCTAGATAAACGCATGCTTCATCTTTAGTTTTCACCTGCCAGGTGGCACTGTTCTGCACCTGGCTTATGTCTGTGTATTGTTCCTTTAGGTGTTCCAACGTGGCTGGCAATACTTGTTAAGTCACTATGCCATTAGGTTGTGCTGCTTTTCTTACACATTGAACCTATGCTAAACAGCCCATACATGATTGTTTGCACCTTTCCACTCCTAATGTGCCTCAGCAACTTCCTTAGATGCAGTCTTCTACAGTGGAATTGCATAACCGAGTTACAGTAAAGCCCATGGACCTCCTAATGAATACAATAGGTGGTGACGAAAGGGTAAGTAAAAACGTCTGAGCTTAAGGGGGAACCCTCGATATAAGCAATAGCACACAATTAGTTCACATTAATAATGTTGAATGCAACCTTTGCCTACACTATGGCACACTTCTGTTTTATACTAAAAGCTATTCTCCAGTTGGGAAGCGCAAGACTCCCACTCAATGATGTTTTACATATCCTTGGTCATGTATCTAGAAAAAAAAATATCTGGATCACCAGGACTTGTATATTTGTTTAAACTGCAGAACACTCTTTAATGCAATTATGGTTTTAAAATATGAAAGTCAAATTCAGTTATCACAGAGAAAAAAGTACACAGGAAAATTACTGATAAAACTTGCTGCATTAGCATCTGTGCTGTACACTCCAATGTCATGTTCCATTCAAAAACTTTTTCTTCATACAAGCATGAGTTATATAACAAGAAATCATTTATGGCAGAAAACTTCGATCTTATCTGTTGTAATGCCAAAAAATAATCTATCTACAGAAACAAACAGTAAATTATATTCTCTGTGTGTTTTTCCTTATAGAATGAAGATCGAGCACCATGGAATGAAATAGCAGGGCCAATTGGACAACTTGGGGGAAACACCACAAGTCCTACATGCAGTCACCTGGGATCGAACCCGAGCCACTTTGGTAAAAGGTGAATAGTCTAACCACCTGGCCACAATGCATCCTCTCCAGTATTTCCAGAGATTTCTTTGATGTTAATTTTTGTGAAAAAGGTTCTAAATAAATTTCACAAAACTAAGAAGAACAAAACTACTAGTCTATACTAAAGCACAAAGCTAAAGCTAAAAATAAAAAAACCATCCTGTTTTAAGCACACAAGAACTAAAATGAAGGTTTATTCCAGCCACTTATCAGAGATGCAGCTTCTACGCCTGTCATCAATAACACCATACTCTCCCTTTCCTAAATTGACACCTAATTACTTTACATTAATGTCATAAATTACTTGGTATCGTCTGTGGTTTCAACATTTAGCCTTACATTAAAGGTCTGCATGGGCTGACATTCTTAGGTTTGATCCGGCTTGGCCTCAACCCAGCTCCAGCCCAACAACAGGTTGTAGTGCACCACCTAGCCCATGCCCAATTGTGTAATTTTATTTTAAACAACAGTAGTTAGCAGTTATTGACATTAAATTATTATTAGAAACATATCAATAGAATAATCATTTAGAAGTCCTAGTAAATAAATGCTATTGTACTATTCTCAGAATTTCAATGTTGGTGACCAAGAAATATGGCCATTTCTTTGCAAGCATTCAAAGTAACCTTCTCAGTAACTGAATACACAAAACTTCAAAGAAAACAGAAGAAAATCAAAACAGTTGACTGGGGTCTCTGCAGAGAGATCTGAATGTCATATGAATTTGTTATTTTATGAGATCATCGAAGGTAAGAAATTATTCTTACACTGAGTGGGATGTCTCAGGTGGTAATGTCTGTGGCCTGTATTTAGGAGGTTGCAGGTTCAAATCCCATGACTGACCTTACTTTCACAAAGATATACCAAGTGGGATGTCTGTGGCCTGTATTTAGGAGGTTGCAGGTTCAATCCCCATGGCTGACCTTACTTTCACAAAGATATACCAAGTGGGATGTCTGTGGCCTGTATTTAGGAGGTTGCAGGTTCAATCCCCATGGCTGACCTTACTTTCACAAAGATATACCAAGTGGGATGTCTGTGGCCTGTATTTAGGAGGTTGCGGGTTCAATCCCTGTGACTGAACTTCCTGACCCATGGTCTTTTTGGAGATTTCCCCGGGTCACCAGTGAATGCTGGGAAGTATTTCCATATCCTCTGAATTTTCTTGTCACTCCATTTCGTTAAATTAATCATTTCATTTCACCCTTCATCCCATTTGGTCTCTTTCAGGGTTGGAAGTGTCACACCAGGAACATAGACTGGAAGGCGAACCACTGATTTCCAGGCCCCACATGGGCTGGTATAAGCCTGAGAGGGGGAGGGTAGCCAGTTTGTGAGTCCCATGCCCCCCTTGGGAACATGAACCTGAAGGGGTGGGAGAAGAACCGGGCTTAGCTAGTCTCCAACAGGGTGCTTCTAGCTGGCAAAATGCCAGCTCTGTTGCAGCAACAATTCAGCCACCCTTAGGACCCACTCGCCCTATCCATCTCCCTGGGGGTGCCCCATCAGGGACATAGACACAAAAGATTGCCTTTCGGTCAAGATGCTAAATCCCCCTCCACAAGTTGTCATTGACACAGATATAGATGGCCTTGGCAAGTTTTTGTACGCATTACATAAAATTAAATAATTAACTGTATGAAATGGAGTTCTAGCCTAAACAACTTTTTCGCCTTGTGTCAAGTTTGGTGGCAATCAGTGCAACGGTTTAAAAGCCTTTAAGAGCTACACATACACCAACGTTTATGTATGTAATTATTCTTATCATTATTACTGCTGCTACATGTTTTGTGTATTGCCACTTAGGTTACCGAGTGATGGTAATTTCAGTCTGTGCATGTTTCTCAGGTTGGCAATACTCCTGCCACTTAGGCCACGACATTATACAGGATATCTGTTTCTGATAAGTATTATTTATACTCCAGTTCTTCAAGCTCTGAGGTGCGACCCCATTCTCTAGAACTTGTCACTGTAAACAAAAGGACAGCAAGAAAAACACATTTGTTAGATCAAAACTATTCCAGAAAATAAAAATACCAAACGTCATGCTTATTATGTACGTGATATGCTAAGAATTATTTCCAAGCAATTACATTTAAAACTTGTGTTTCTGCATGTGTTGTATTCAACACGTTGATGTTCCTTGAGTTGGCCCACACTCTCGTCATCCATAGCAGACAACAAGCTGCTATTACACATCAATACTTGAATGAAGCAAGCAAAAGGATAATTTGGTAGCAATATCACTACAGAAATAAACAGTGCCAATTGTTGCAACTATTCTTTGAAGTCCAACACCAGACAGGGATGGAACCTGCCGAACTTGCCTAGGGATGACAGTACTGTTAACCTCAATAGTTGCACAGCCTTACACTGCCAATCTCAGACAGGGATGGAACCTGCCGAACTTGCCTAGGGATGACAGTACTATTAACCTCAATAGTTGCACAGCCTTACACTGCCAATCTCTGAAATACGTCTTAACCCAATAGCTTGGCAACTAAATCTCCTAGCTGTAAGGGTGGTTACAGCTTAATGCTTAAAAATCATTTAAAATCAACCATTAACTATTTTTTGTTAAAAGTTTGGGTGCACAATATTAAAAGCGTAAACTCACCAACACTGTTGTGAAATCAGTTTGAATCTCTCCCAACTCATTATTTCAGAAAAAATTGGGGTTTAAAGACATTGGGTTTTGCTTCAGTACAATTGAAATAGAGATTTTTGCACTTGAGACATCAAAATAACTATAGCATATAGGCCCTGGTTTCACTTTTAATCGTCGTTCAACACTTTGTCGGGATTATTCAACTACCTCGTTGCCTAAGCATTCGTGTCATAACATATTTAGTCAAACAAAGGTTCCATGTATTCAAAAAAAAATTGAAAGTGCAGATGGCATTTGTGATGCATGTTTATTCAGTAAGTATTTACAAATACCACTATTTGCAGTAAAAGGGTAGAGAATGAGGTTGTCGGTTTTTGTCCAATGTCAGTTACTCTGGCTTTTCTGCGTCATAGAGCAAACTCATTTTGAAGGGCTTGATGTGTCTTCATAATTATTTTCTTTGCTGCTTTCTGCACTAGATTCATTATCAGTCACCAGAATCTTCTTCAGACTCTGTTTCATATTCAGAAAAATCACCACTTTCACTCTCCAATACACTTTGTATCAGTTTTCTCAAACCCTTCTGTCATTGGAGCAAACTTTTTTCACCACCATGATGGTTACTGAGACAAGTGAAATAATGCTAAGATAAAATTGTTTTTCCTTGATTGAAACACACGTCATTCTGATCAGAATTACAAACACCACATGTTAGTATTTCATTCCGAACGTATGCAAATGACATCTATGAGAAGGAACCTAAACTATGTGGAATTATATGGAGCAATACAGCATAGCAAGCTGACGTCATCATACAATTCATATGCCAAAAAGGCACATGCAAGCCCTGGTCGTCAAATGATGTGAATGGGTTAAGGGTAATCATGAAGGGGAAGACCTTGCGCACTGTGACCTACAGAGCTCTATTGTGGCTAACTGCCCCCAGGAGAAAGGGATCAAGTGAGGGAACCACAGGGTGCCACAGAGATGCGCAGAAGTCCCTAACTAGTGATGCTCAGATCTCTTCATTCAGACACCACACTGCGGGTCTGGTGACACAAGTGCAAACCCCCCCTAACAGAGGACAGCAGCTGCCCAAATGCCACCTAGTGACGAGAACAGCAGTTACCATGAGCAAGTATCTACGCCGTCTGCCTGGCACCGGAAATACCACTTACCTGAAACATGGGAATGATGGAAAGGAAAGGAAACACCCAGCATTCCCTAAGTTAGAGTGTGTGGTTGCTGGGGATTGAACCTGAGAGCTCCTGAATGCAAGTCACACATGTTGAAGTATTAAAACAGTACATATGTTCACCACATGTGCCAGTGTTACTGTTCATAGTCAAAATCAATATCCTCTTCCATTCAGTAAATAAACTTAGTAAGCATAACTTGTGTTAATATTGTTCATCTCACACCACTGTTAGTTAACAATGTGCCACGTTGCCCTTCATACCATTACAAAATGGGGTCACAGATACAAACTGTGACTATTTTCAAGTTTTCAGACTCTGTGTCAAATGGTACGTGATTCAAGAACTGTAAGTTTGCACCTGCATTTTCGTACAAGCAAATAGTTACCTATTGTCAGGACGTAATGGACAACAAATAAATGAACAGAGATAACATAGGCAGTGCCGGCCACGTTCAGACTGACAAATACAAAATTGGAAGGAGAAAATGTCACTGTGGCCACACCCTGGAAGGATAACAGTATGGCCTAACAATCACAATTCAGTCCAGCTGCTGGGGTGGACACAGTGACTTAATGGCAGGGGGTTGTGCAGCCCATCTACTGTAAACCACAACCTGCATTTCATGGACTCAATAACAAATGTCCACATAAACAATAGAGACTTTCGCTGACAATCATCTATCAAGGGGCAGTATCACATAGGCTCAAATGAATGTACATTTAGTCGAGTATCTGTGGTACCAACACTAAAAAAAAACAAAAAGGTTGATCCATATCTAGGAGATTAACCTTGTAGTTTAGTTGAATAGCTTAGATATGCAAATAAAACATTACATTAGTGTACACCAGAGCCTCTCAAAGCTTAAAATTGTGCCGAGAGCAATTCAAGGTGCAAAACTTACTTGCACCATACATCGAGGCGACTCAGTTAAGCTCAGTTCAACTCGGACTGCTGGGTCCCGCTGAAACATTCAAATTTCAGATTGGCAACAAATTAATGGAGAAATAGTGCTGTTGGCAGCGCTGCAACTTCGGCAACTTTTGTAAGAACTCGTCCACACTGCCGAGTGGGACTTAAGACGAAATTCTCACGTAGTTCTCATGTGACACTTTCTAAAGAATATCCAAAATTTGTTAGTGTAAATGTCTGTAAACTACACTTTTGAGAGAAAGTGCACCAACTTGAGTAATTGAATGAAATGATGATGCGCTTCACTCAAGGCATCATGGGAGTGTTCCTCACCTGTCGAGTTGTTGCCAACATTGGCTCTCAAAATGCAAGCATAAGGTGTTGCGAGGCGAGCTGCCCAATTTGTGCCATTTCCTGCATATCTTACTGACATAGTTTCTGCTTTTCTTATGTTATATAAGATTTGAAGCTTTTATGGTGATGATTGTTGATTAGAGCTTCTCAGATTACCAGCTGTGTAATATTTATGAAGTTGCTCAAAGTTTCATAAGTTGGCAATACCACTTTCCCCACTTCCCCTTCCTTGCTTTTGCCCCTATTGCATGCCACCTTCTGTGTGCAGTGTCTGCTATGTAACAAGGTTCGAAAAAAGGTTATTTGTGTGTTTTTAAAAGTTTCAGGAGGGAATATCATGGTTTTAAGACAATAATAATATACTGACGTTATTCATCAAAGTACCCACCATTCACTAACATAAGTATTTGTGATGGAAACTGCATTTTGGTGTATACAAAACATTATCCAACACTGAGTAACTAAAGTGGTGATACACCAATGGGTGAAGAAACATGAAGTAACAATAACAATAGGGACCCGCATGTGGTATTCGTGGTGGACGAAGCGGCGTCAGGGCGGGTTTTCTCCGGGTACTCCGGTTTCCCCCGCCATCTCATTCCACCAGTGCTCCATCTTCATGTATCATCAGTGTCACCGCCTGCGGTGCCGTAGTAGTAAAAGCGGGCGTTAAACACAACAACAACAACAGAAATGGTAATAATAAATTCCCTCTTTATATATTTACAGCACAGAAATTTGGGTTGGCAGTACATTGATGTGACTGTAGATCATAGAGATGCTCAGTTGGCGAGAGCCATCTAGGCCACGCGCTTGCCACATCTAGAAGAAGCTCCGTCGCTATTATGCAGATAACTTGCTTTGGCTCCTCTTTGATTTATGTCGTGCGAAAAATGCTTCTAAGTTCTGACATTAATTGTGATGTTGCATCCCTTAGAAAATCACAAATATAATACAAATATGCAAAAATAATTTTAAATACTCTCTAGCTCTGAGGACATACAAGTGTAATCTTTGTCTGCTTTTGGTGTGTAAAATTTGTGATGGAAACACACATGGCTGAGGCAGTTGCATTTTAAGGACACACTATTGTTCACAGCATTTAACAAGTTCATTTTGCAGATGTAGGTGCTGATGGTATGAACAATAAGTTCATTTTGTGTATCAAATAGAGACTTGTTCGAAGCAAGTTGTGAGAGTGCCATGACTCGCTTCATTAGCATAGTAGATTTAGTGCCTTTGTGTTATAATGAGGAAGAATGCATGCAATTCCTCTACGACGAGGGCCTGCTGAGAATCCGAATGTGATGTCGTGCTACACCCCATTACAAATGGCTTCAATGGGTTTTATTGCTCCCTTACAAAAAGGGGTAGAAAATTCCAGCTGTCTTCCTTCAGGCGGGGTCATCCTGAGCAGTTTTCGGAGTAATGCTCCGAGATTTCGGGCAGGGGCCAAGGAGAAAGGGTAAGTATGGGGAAGAAAAACATTCTCTTATGCAATATGCTAAAACACGCTCGACCCCATAAAGAAATAATTTCACATAAATTTGAGAGGTTCATATTTATGCATGTGACGTCACTTGTGCTACAGGTTACAGGTGAAAATGTATATGGGTACCCACAACTAGTCTTATCATACTGGCATTCTATATTATCCGAAATCTAATTATAATTAAAAAGATATGGCTGGCGGTATATCTGTGGTGGCATGATGTGAAAAATAGATTAGCTGATGTGCGAGTGCATTTGTGTTTAGTGTGCTGGCAACAAAAACTAGTGTGGTTGAAAAAGCAATGTTGGCAGATGTGAAAATCGTCTGCTAGTGACAGCTAGCGCATGCAGCACAACCCACTGACGATTCTGCTAATGACTGTCAGTGCATGCGCAGTAAGTACCTGTGGACTTAGAATTTGGCAGGCAAGTGCAATGGGACACTTTCTAAAGAAGAGCCCAAATTTCTGCTGCTATAACCAACCCAGATTGTGACCTCCTCACCTGAATGTGCGAATTACCCACTGTCTGTGCTCCCAGGCATGGTAGTTCTTGGAGTCCTGCTCCAGGATGTCCTGTGTCAGTTCTAGTTCATGAGAAGGATCTTGAAGCCACTCCACTATCACTCTCCTGTGGTGCCTACAAAACAATAACCCTGTAAAGTAATGTCATATCAGCAACTACGCTCCATGTATATACCATAACCACTTTACATACCATACTTGGTAATTTTTGGGATTTTCCTCAATCATTTCTTGAACATATTCCAGTTCTTCGATCAAATCTTTGTTAAGATGCTTCAAGATCTCCCGTCTGCAACAAATGGGCACTGCATGACACAGAACGTAACATATTTCAACATAAACATAAACTTCACATGTTTTACTTCACCTGTATTGCCACACTGTATAATTGGCTGGGTTCAGATTAAGGGCATCCTTTGTCAGTTCAAGAGCTCGTTCACTTTTCTCGTTTGACTCGAGAACAGCACGAAAGTGGTCATAAACGTCTCGAACTGAAAATTAAATATTGCATTTAACAGATACTACAAACTGCACCATGAACAAGGGTACTCTAACCTCACTTACATTTCTCTGAATATGCGATAGCCACAATAGGGTGGGGGCCATCATCCTGAGGAACTGGTGTAACATCTTTCCAACCTATCCTGTCTTTATAAAATACCCATGTTGCTTCATCGTATAGTTCTTCCGAGCTGCTATCCGCCTCAGCCATATTTGTTTATCAAATTCTCAATCTCAAGACATGCGCATGCGCATAAGCGTTCCCGGCGTTCCGCTCTCGCTCGCTCACTTACTCTTACTTAATTGCGCATGCGTCAGCTTCTCGAGTCGAATTTAGATGGATGGTAGCAGATGGGAGATAGCTTGGAAACCGGTAAAACATTAAATGGCAAAAACTGATTGAATTTTCTTCGGCCCTTCACTTCAACTTCTTTATTGCTGTCAATGGAACTAACACAGCCAACATGGTGAGATTTATAATATAGATATTAATTACAAAATTATAAATATACAATTGCAAAATTGTAAGTACACAATTACAAAATTATGTTACAATTACAAAATTGTACGTTACGGAATTATAGACAAATATACCATTACAAATTATAAGGTTATAGATGAAGAGTTATAAAATCATAAATTGCAGTTCACATAATTTCAATCAATTTTATTAACTTCGTGTGTGTTATGCACAACAATAGTAGGTTGTAAAGACACGCATTTTAAAGTCATTGGTTACTTGTGTTGGTTAGATTTCTTTTAACGTGTATAAACACTTGCAAATTGGAAATTCCTTTAGTCTTTCTTAAAGATGTTTGCAGTAATTTTCATTTCTGATGGTAATTTATTGTTCGGGATTGGGCCAATAATATAGGGGTCGTTCTCTATTTTGTTTTTGTTTGTTGAAGCTTTATGCATATCATTTTGTTTCTTGTAAGTAGAGGTGGATTTCGCTGCTTCTAAGCGAGATAACCTTATAGGTGAAGAGAGAATTGATACTACAATGCCTTTAGAGTAAAAGATTTCTCGAAATCACTCAGTCCGTTTAATTTCCTGTATTGTTCTGATGGCTTTCTTTTGCAGAATAAACAATCTGTTCAGATGTGTGTTGGCAGCATTGTCCCAGACTTCGTTGCCATATTTACATGTAGGCATGAGTGTCGGCAGACTTTTTTCCAGGGGGGTGGGCACATATTGGAAATTTGCAATCATATAATATTAAACCATTATTTTATTGTCAAAATTTATATTTGTTGCAGATAACCGTATTAATTTGTACTAAATAAAAATTGTTCTTTACATCAAAATTAAAATAATAGTTTAATAGTCAGTAACTGACTGCGCATTAAGTTCACCAACTTCCAAGGGGGGGGGGGGCCGCGGCCCCCCCCTTGCCCCCGTTTCGCGACGCCCATGCATGTAGGTATGCGAAGATCAGTTCGGTGGAATTGTTCGGTCGTTGTCATCACAGAACATGTAACGTTGACATTTATAATTTATTGCAATCATGGGCGTCAGAATGGGGCGCGGGGCAAGGGGGGCACGCCCCCTCCTTGGAAATGAATGAATTTAACTTGTCGGCAATTGCTGAATATTAGACTATTGTTTTAATTTTGATGCAAATGTTTTTATTTAGTACAAAGTAATACGGTTATCCGCAACAAATGCAATAACTTTTGACAACAGAATAATGAGTTAATATTGCTGGATTGCAAACTTTCAACATGCGCCCACCCCCTGAGAAAACGTCTGCCGACACCCGAGATTGCAGCGGTTGTTAATGTGTCTGTCCCAGCAAGAACGCCAAGAAAAGGCTTCATTAGTGATCGTAGAGAGTTCCTAATTATTATTGTCGTCAGAATTAGTTTCATTACTTATGTCATACATAATACTGTGACGTTGGCCGACGGCAGCGGCAACAGCAAAGGCTCGGGACCGGGCTGCCTTACAGTAGTGGCGTGCAACAAAGGCGCGATTGGTCAGGCTGCCTCATGCGACTGTTGTGAACACGCGACAACAATCAGGGCGGCAGAACAAACAGATGTGTCCGGCAGCCGGCGCATTTGTAAAGTTCTAGAAAGATCCATGTTACGTCATCCTCGCTCTATAGAGAGGCGAGATACGAAAGGAGTTAGTAGTTAGTTATGGACATGAGCGCGAGCGCGTGTGTGTGTGGACTGCGTATGTTTGGACGTCGTGAGAGAACCATCGCGTCAAAAGAAATTAGCGAAGCAGTCAATGAATGTTGAGTGATAGTATCGTCAGAGTCACCTGTTTGAGAGGCAGAGAAAGTTAAGAAAGATAGTGAAAGGAGTGAGTCAAGGTTATGAGAAGAAAACAGTTATGAGTTGTAATATCATGAAAGACTTTAGTCTGTGTTAACATCAGTAAAAGAGAACTGTGTTCTTGTGCATTCAGTTAGAAGAAAATAAAGTTAGAAAAATAACTGGAGGGGATGTTTCTGTTGCAACACCTACCTATAATGTTAGTTTTGCTTAAATTCATTCACAGTTTTGGATATTGATTGCAAGCTGCCTAATGTGGTACTCCAGCATAGAGTACTAGGTCGTCAGTATGCACGTAGTAATGCTGAAGTAATTTGTTCAGGCAAGTAGCTTATATAATATTGTGCTCGACGGCCCAACGGTATAGGAGATACCAACTGATAGCTACCTCACACCGCCACCTGTAAGCGCGGCCGGTAAACAAGGACAATGAGCGGACAAAACAATGGTCGGTTCTAGACAGTACGAGAAAGCTTCGAGAAAACGTGTATTTCAAGAGATGTTGACAGCATCTAATTTTCGGCAATATAAGCGAGCAGAACGTACAGTCAGTTTAGTGTTGAGAGAGTTGCAAATGAGTGAGTAGAACTGTCAGACGGAGGTGCGAATATATGTCAAGGTTATGATAGAACACAACAGCTGTGACCTGAGGAAGGAGCAGCTGGCGGCCGAGGTAACAGGTACGCCATTCTCCGGAAATGGAAGTGTACGACACGACGGAGACGAACAACGTGTGCAAGGATCCTCTAGAGGAGTGTGTTGCCAATATAGCCAATCAGGACACGGCATGAAGAAGTCAACAGCAAAGCCCACGAGCAAGTGTCGGCGTGACGTAGGGAGCCGTGATTGCCATCACCTCGATTGCCTTGGACAGGAGAGTAGATGACAATATCATCACGGACGGCAGAATACCGGGGAGGCTATCCCAGGTGTTGAAGCACACTATCTGACGTGGCGGAGGGCTTGAGCAACGGCATCGGGCGACATCTTACCTTGGGGGCGGAACGTTATAAGTGTGTGAGTGTTCCTTGTGTGGGTGGCTGAGGTAGTGAGTCTAGGAATGGATGTTGTCCTCAGAAGCCACGGCACGACGGTCGACGTCCACACGAGTAGCCAGGCATATGCACAGTAATCCTGATGGAAGACGTGAGAAGTGAAGCGGCTGTACAGGAGCTCCTGGAGGTGAAGACCCCCTTGAACGGATTGTGCGTCGCCAGGACATATTTATATAACAATTAAAATAATAGTCTAACAGTCGGTAATTGACTGCACTTTAAATTTATTGGTTTCCAAGCGGGAGGCCCTCCCCCTTCGTGCCGTTGATACGCGGGGATTATTATTTTCCCTCAAACGGAGAAATTTATGTACAACAAACGTGAAGAAGTCAAACAATATTATAAAGAAGTGGAATATTCTAAAAATTAGCATCAATAGTCCTTAGGCGCAAGTGGCGCAATTGTTTTACCTCTTACTTCTTGCTCCCAAAATTTGGAATTCCGACCCTACAAGTGATGAATACAGGCGCTTTCTAGGCTTCAAACTTTAGTGAGAAAGCTAAAACTAAACTCCAGCACATCGTCTCTTAAGGGCCAAGGCTACCGCCCGGCCGCTGCATCCTCTACCCATTTCCACTACAAGCGTCATGAGTGGGGTGCAGAACTGCAGGGTGGGACATGGACAGTGCCCAGCCCCTCCCGGCCGGTTATGCGGTCTTCACCACAAGGCCGCTACTTCTTAATCAAGTAGCCCCTCAGGGACCTAACGAGGTTGAAATTTTGGTGATACTGTAATAAAACAAATAACAGTGGTACCTAATATATTAAAATGTCCCTTAATCTCTGATTCAATTAAGCACTAAGTAGGTATAGTCTAAGCTAATGTGATTATCCTAAAGAATAAACATATGAGAATCACATAATATTACCGCATGCAATCACTTATATTTACAGCGTATCTGTTGATGGCATTGTCTGTCGTGTCCTTCACACAAACTATTCCTGACCCTTTTTAAACGCAACGGCTTTTTTGTGGTGGGGTAAAGACACTTACGCCCTAACGGCAGGCAAGCCTGCGAGTGTAAGACTCCTACCCTGGATTCGAACTCACTAAAAACCCCCACCTGAAGTCTTGAGGTCCATACCTCACTGTTGCAGTACCGCATTAAAGCACCTGCGCATTCAGTGGTGCTGCCTGCCAGAGGACAAATATGACGTAAGCCCTGAATGGCCCCCTGGTGAGTGGCGAACTCGGTAGTGATTGGTGGGTCATGTAGACAGGTGAGCATGTTTGAGAATCCATGGTGTCAATATGGAAAGTTCGTGCATTTCATGTGCAAACAGTTCGTCGTGTATGTAGGAACTCTTGGTGCGTTGTCGCTGTGCATCCAGCCTTAGAACCGCACCTTGTATCCCTCCGCGATAATCTGATGCTATCACCTGCGACTAACACCACGTGGACTCATACCTCGTATTTAGTTGCAACAGAACGATATTTACTCAGGAATTTTAGAAATATCACGTTACATTTAAGTAGTCTACCAGGGTCATCGTACATCTTGAAAACTCGCAGATAATCGCCGATATTTAAGGTTATGGGGTGCTTTGGTTTCGGCGTATTGCGAGTTGGCTTGTATTTACATCAAGTGCGGATCTACATCAAGTGGAGCGATTATAGAGAAGTTGGCGTATGGCGAGGCTGTCGGTATTGTAGATTTTAAAGGTACTACTACCTAACATTCTGTATAAGTACTCTTCTGAAGCAAGGTGGGAAGGCCTCGGCCTCGGCCTAGGTCAGGAGCACACTGAACAAGTGAAGTGGCCAGCCCAGCATGAGGTATGGGACTGAGGAATACGATTATATGAAATGGATGGAGCAGTTGGTGGAGTGTGTGGCGGAGAATCCGGAGAAAACCCGCCCAGGCGCTGCTTCGTCCACCACGAATACCACATGCGGGTCTCTGGGATCGAACCTGGGCCACCTTGGTGATAGTGAACGGCCTAACAGTCAGGGCGCCGCTTTATTTTTAAATTCATTTAACATAATTGTGAAAAGCACCATCCCGATCGTGGTCAAAGTACAACCAATTGTATCAACGCTCTCAGTTTTGCTGGTATTTAATTTCGCGTTCAGCACTTTGTTTAGGATGAGAACTTAGGTTCGTTGGAAGACTGAAAAGGAGCAACCGAAGTTTAATAAACTATTCACTAGCATGTCTTTCAACAGACTCACGCTCATCTGACGTATTTGATTAGAAATGGTAAATACAGTTTGAGAGGCAGAATCAAGACTGAAAATTTTACTTTTAGATTAAATTACCCAACCGACTCGTAGTTTTCCCGTAGCAAGTTGCCATGGTAGCTCAGTGGTTAGAACAGCCGCGGGTGAAGCAGAAGATCCGTGGTTCAAATTCAGGTTATGGCAATGAATATATCAGCCCTTATTCTACCTCTCACATTGCCCACGTATGGCTTGTGTGTTTAAAACCAAAAGTATGTTGACTGACATGAAATAAACACAGTTTGTTGTTCCGACATGACATCGACAGTAACACTCCTATTTGTAAGACTAACTGATCAACACGTCACATTACATAATCACGCCACCCTTCTATAGCAAGCTGTTGACTGATTGACCGTTAAAATAGATGGATTGATATTTGTTTACTACAATCATGCGCAGAAGTTATCACCATTTGTCCATTGTTAGTTCCAGACTTCGCAAACAGCGGCCGCCGGCTTACCTTGGGGGAGAAGTTTTAATTTTGGGGAGGGACTGCCCCTGCAGGCCACCCCACCCATCTCTACCAACCGACGCAAGATTCCAATTCGGCAGCCAGAGTGGCCAGATTACTAATCAATAAAATCGCCGTTTTGAGCAGCTATTGTAACCCAGTGTTACCGATTCCTGAATTTCGATATTCTCCCCTCCTTGTGATCCAATAGTTAACGAACATAATAAATGCCAAGTATTAGTTTACACAATCAATATTGTTATGTTTGATTATAAGTTACTTGAAAAATATCCACAATTAGTTAAATGTTTCTCATTTTGGCAATGTAAGTAACGAACTATAGACTTTTCCTAGTTTCCTCTATTTCTTTTCAAACTTCCCCCAGATTACACAATAACCTTGTACCATTAGATCAATAGTGTATGAACATGACAAAATCTTGGCTCGTTGTTTTGTTAGTTGCCCTTTATCTGATTAAATATCGCTTAGTTTGGGTGGCTCTACAATGACGGCAGAACATTGTCGAACCACAGTACACCTGTCGATTATTACGAGCTCGTGCTTGCGAGCGCGGTCTGGGGAAAATAAAGCAGTGAAAGCACATCAGACTGTTTTTATTGTCTGAGATTATCGCTGCTGAATATTTAAACTTATTAGGGTTTCAGTGATGCTAAAAACAGAAATAACATGAAAGAGATTGATCGCCCAAAAATAGCGCTTTTCGGGCAAATATCTCCCAATTGGTGAGAGTCGTATGTTTTAAAAAGCGTCACAAAACTTCACTTTAAAAGTAGCCCCAAAGGCGACAGTTGCCCAATCTGGCCACCCTGATGGTAGCACTGTTGTTGCAAAGTACCAATGGGGGTTGTTTCTTAGTACTTCAAAAGTTGGTTGTAGTGTAAAATGAAAAGGGCCAAAAGCAAAAACAGCGTGTACTACCGGAATAAATGGTGCTGCATTTTGAACAGTAAAATGATATATATGTGTGTGGTGCCTTGAAATCAAAATTTGTGCGTTAACTTGCGAACACCCATGTGTTTTGCATGCACCTGTTTGTTCACACAAGTACGGTTAGTGAATTAAATGAAAGGATGTTTGTGCATGCCTTGGTACGCTTTTGATAGTAATAATATTATGGACAGCTTTTAACATCGTTAGTGCTTGTTACTTTGTTTAGAAAATGTGTGGCACCTGGCAGTAAGCATCATGGATGATGAATGTGTGTCCCAAGGTAAAACCTTTTATCATATCTTAAGAATCCAACTTGCGTTAGACCATTTAAAATAGAAATATTTAAAACTGGTTGTCAATAGAACACAAAGTGTGAATACAAGGTAAAAACGTAACTTTTTGAATGTGACAATGCTTTGTGTACAATATCAATGCAGTAAACAAAGCAAATAATCCTGAACCTAGGCACTATTCACTAAAGGTGAAATAGTGCAGGTTTGTATGAGTTTGATATGTTGATTGAAATGAAACCATGGTATTAATTTGAAGCAAGTTTTCCAATTCCAGAATAAATCGGGATCGTTTAATAAAGGTGTTGCTCGCAGACAAGGTGCATTTCACCTAAAAGGGATTACAGTACAATTAGTTTGAAGAAAAATCTGACGTGTTGCACTCACATGACTTTCTCTACTCTTGTACTAACCATTCTTACAAACTCTTACTCCTATATCTTCTTTGTGTTAGTTAAGATAAACACTTCTACAAATTATCTTATTGCGTATTTCCTTGTAGCTGCAAGGGGAATGTTAGAATACAGTAGGCTTTGTGCGATAGTCAAATGTTTTAAAGCTTTGAGATTCTGTTGTCTTTGCACACTTAACATAAAAAATGAATAACGATGATCCATTTCACGAAAGTTTATAAGTTTTCAGAAACTCACACACATTACAAGGAATATCTCCGAAATGGTTCACCCTACAAGAAAGTTTATTCAGACATAAATTGTGTATTTTAGCAAGATCTACATTCTTTGTACAGTAAGATTTGGTCTACCTCTAACGGTTTACCAATAATGCAAAAATCGTCCAGAGTAAATACGACTACAGGGACTATAGCCAGAAAATTCAAGATATACATTGTCATCAAAATATCTCAAACATATGACATTTTAATCAAAATCGCTTGAGCCATTTTCAAGAAAATCAAAATTTTCTAACAATGTTCCATGTAAAGGGTAGTTTAGGGTGGGGCTATTTTCTTCAAAATGTTCGAATCGCATCCTTGAAAGACATTAAACTTAAATACCAACTTATGTTTTTGACCGACTTTCCATTTTTGAGTTATGCTGTCCACAGACACACACACAGACCTTTTTCTAAAAATGCTTTGTTTGGATTCAGGGTGTCTCAAAACATATACTTGCGGTGAAATCTCAACATTGAATTTTTAGGTGGAATACAATACTTCCCCTACTTACCAGTAGATAAAGTAATAAAGGCGGTAATACACAAATATTACAATTTTAATGACCATTATTTTTACACGGAAAACATGTTGAAATGTCAACAAACCATGTACTTTTCTAGTCATAGTGCATGCACATAGTTGACTGCTAACCTAAGCGCAGACATTGAAATGTGCTAGAGTGCCTGTTTTGTACTTCTTCTTGGCACTGATTTGAGGCACTAAGCCGTAAAGTGTAGCTGAGGGACGTTTTTGGTTCGAGGAGTGAAGCAGGGCAATTGTTTCCTCAACCTCAATTGCTGTATTAGGCAATGTTCTGATCAAACTCTCGCAGACCAACCCCATCAAAAATTAATAAAATGGCATTGAATCGGTATAAGAGTTATTCTAGAGTGTTCCCCGTTGTGAAAAAGCTGCCCAGTATTGTATCAGAGAAAGATATTTATTGTCGACTTTGGTCACCTGTTGTAGAAGATTGTTTACGCTACGGCTGGTAATGTTTGGGAGTGCCATGTTGTGTTATCGTCTAGTATATAGCTTGTGTACAATTTGTAGCTTAGCTTTGGTTAGGTTAGGTTAGGTTACATGTAGCTTAGCTTTCGTTAAGTTAGGTGTAACTTAGTTTTGGTTAAGTTAGGTGTAGCTTAGTTTTGGTTAAGTTAGGTGTAGCTTAGTTTTGGTTAAGTTAGGTGTAGCTTAGCTTTGGTTAAGTTAGGTGTAGCTTAGTTTTGGTTAAGTTAGGTGTAGCTTAGTTTTGGTTAGGTTAGGTGTAGCTTAGCTTTGGTTAAGTTAGGTGTAGCTTAGTTTTGGTTAAGTTAGGTGTAGCTTAGCTTTGGTTAAGTTAGGTGTAGCTTAGCTTTGGTTAAGTTAGGTGTAGCTTAGTTTTGGTTAGGTTAGGTGTAACTTAGTTTTGGTTAAGTTAGGTATAGCTTAGTTTTGGTTAAGTTAGGTGTAGCTTAGTTTTGGTTATGTTAGGTGTAGCTTAGTTTTGGTTAAGTTAGGTGTAGCTTAGTTTTGGTTAGGTTAGGTGTAGCTTAGTTTTGGTTAAGTTAGGTATAGCTTAGCTTTGGTTAAGTTAGGTGTAGCTTAGCTTTGGTTAAGTTAGGTGTAGCTTAGCTTTGGTTAGGTTAGGTGTAGCTTAGTTTTGGTTAAGTTAGGTGTAGCTTAGCTTTCGTTAAGTTACGTGTAGCTTAGCTTTGGTTAAGTTAGGTATAACTTAGCTTTCGTTAAGTTACGTGTAGCTTAGCTTTGGTTAAGTTAGGTATAGCTTAGTTTTGGTTAAGTTAGGTGTAGCTTAGCTTTCGTTAAGTTACGTGTAGCTTAGTTTTGGTTAAGTTAGGGATAGCTTAGCTTTCGTTAAGTTAGGTGTAGCTTAGTTTTGGTTAAGTTAGGTGTAGCTTAGTTTTGGTTAGATTAGGTGTAGCTTAGTTTTGGTTAAGTTAGGTGTAGCTTAGTTTTGGTTAAGTTAAGTGTAGCTTAGTTTTGGTTAAGTTAGGTATAGCTTAGTTTTGGTTAAGTTAGGTGTAGCTTAGTTTTGGTTAAGTTAGGTATAGCTTAGTTTTGGTTAAGTTAGGTGTAGCTTAGTTTTGGTTAAGTTAGGGGTAGCTTAGCTTTCGTTAAGTTAGGTATAGCTTAGTTTTGGTTAAGTCAGGTGTAGCTTAGTTTTGGTTAGATTAGGTGTAGCTTAGTTTTGGTTAAGTTAGGTGTAGCTTAGTTTTGGTTAGATTAGGTGTAGCTTAGTTTTGGTTAAGTTAGGTGTAGCTTAGTTTTGGTTAGATTAGGTGTAGCTTAGTTTTGGTTAAGTTAGGGGTAGCTTAGATTTGGTTAGGTTAGGTGTAGCTTAGTTTTGGTTAAGTTAGGGGTATCTTAACTTTCGTTAAGTTAGGTGTTGCTTAGTTTTGGTTAAGCTAGGTGTAGCTTAGTTTTGGTTAAGTTAGGTGTAGCTTATCAAAGTTCTAAGGCTTTCACGGCCGGTGTCAATACTAGATGTACTAATAACCGGGCTTGTGGGCCGTGATCTATTGGGTTTCTTCTTCTACCCAAATGTTTCGTCTGCGACTACGGCAGACATCTCCAGTGGCGGCGAGGTCGAAGTTTCTTAGTGGAGATCTCAGCACCGACTGCTGTTTTGTTTAACAACACTGCTAGCTGTGTGTACTGCAGTCTGTCTCGAAGCACCTTGTGCACCCATGTTTGTGTTTTGTTTAACAACACTGCTAGCTGTATATACTGCAGTCTGTCTCGAAGCACCTTGTGGACCCATGTTTGTGTTTTGTTTTAACAACACTGCTAGCTGTGTGTACCGCAGTCTGTCTTGTAGCACCTTGTGGACCCATGTTTGTGTTTTGTTTAACAACACTGCTAGCTGTGTGTACCACAGTCTGTCTTGTAGCACCTTGTGCACCCATGTTTGTGTTTTGTTTAACAACACTGCTAGCTGTGTGTACCACAGTCTGTCTTGTAGCACCTTGTGGACCCATGTTTGTGTTTTGTTTAACAACACTGCTAGCTGTGTGTACCACAGTCTGTCTTGTAGCATCTTGTGGACCCATGTTTGTGTTTTGTTTAACAACACTGCTAGCTGTGTGTACCACAGTCTGTCTTGTAGCACCTTGTGGACCCATGTTTGTGTTTTGTTTAACAACACTGCTAGCTGTGTGTACCACAGTCTGTCTTGTAGCATCTTGTGGACCCATGTTTGTGTTTTGTTTAACAACACTGCTAGCTGTGTGTACCACAGTCTGTCTTGTAGCACCTTGTGGACCCATGTTTGTGTTTTGTTTAACAACACTGCTAGCTGTGTGTACCACAGTCTGTCTTGTAGCACCTTGTGGACCCATGTTTGTGTTTTGTTTAACAACACTGCTAGCTGTGTGTGCCACAGTCTGTCTTGTAGCACCTTTGGACCCATGTTTGTGTTTTGTTTAACAACACTGCTAGCTGTGTGTACTACAGTCTGTCTTGTAGCACCTTGTGGACCCATGTTTGTGTTTTGTTTAACAACACTGCTAGCTGTGTGTACCACAGTCTGTCTTGTAGCACCTTGTGGACCCATGTTTGTGTTTTGTTTAACAACACTGCTAGCTGTGTGTACCACAGTCTGTCTTGTAGCACCTTGTGGACCCATGTTTGTGTTTTGTTTAACAACACTGCTAGCTGTGTGTACCACAGTCTGTCTTGAAGCACCTTGTGGACCCATGTTTGTGTTTTGTTTAACAACACTGCTAGCTGTGTGTACCACAGTCTGTCTTGTAGCACCTTGTGGACCCATGTTTGTGTTTTGTTTAACAACACTGCTAGCTGTGAATGTATGTGTGTGTGCATGCATGCGTGCGTGTGTGTATGTCAGTGTGTGTATATGTGTGAGTGAGTGTAGGTGTATGTGTGTGCATGCACATGCGCGTGCGCTCGCCTGTTCGTTCAAACTTTCCCATTTTCAGTGACCATCAACAAGGCACAAGTGTGTGTGTGTGTGTGTGTGTGTGTGTGTGTGTGTGTGTGTGTGTGTGTGTGTTTGTGTGTGTGTTCAAACTTCCCATTTTCAGTGACCATCAACAAGGCACAAGTGCATTCCGAAGATGGTAAAACAAAATATATTGTCTACCCTAAAGCACTTGAACGATAAAGTCAACAGAATAGAATAATTGTTATTTATACTTCTTTATATATCATTCTTTCTATGATTCGTAGTTAAACATTGTAACATCAAATTTAAAACAGTATTTGCAAAATTACTTGTTCTCTGGCAGCAAATAAGTGCTAGCACCAGCTAGTACTGTACATAAAGAAATGTACTCTATTTGCTAAGTAACCAAATTAGATGCCCGCCTCGGTAGCATGATGGTTAGCGTGTCTGCCTCACGTTCAAGAGGTCGCTTTGGAGCTTTCCTGGCGATGAACATATTCAAGATGTTCTAGGGCTTTGAGCCAGGTGTAGTGACGAACAGCCATCAACGTTTCAGGATGATCGGAGAGATGCAAATTCCTGAAATGTCGATGGCCCTGCATCACTACACCTGGCTCATAGCCCTAGAACATCTTGAATATTTATCCAGGTAAGGCTTTTTCTGAGGCTTTCCCTTATCCTGAGAAGACGAATATCGGGTAACTTAAAGCTCCATGGATCTTGGGCTCATTTGAGCATCATTTCACCCATTTCATGCATTCACCTTCCAATATGACATTATGTTGGAGGACACTAATTAAAAAAAACCAAATTAGATATTTTTAGGTTCTATCATGAAATATAGGTCATATTAGATGCTAATGTAAATTTAAGTGAATTTAGAGTATAAATTTGCAGTTGATATGTAAAACATTAAAGTAGAGCACGTTTGTTACAGGGTGTATAATGGGAAAGAAGAAACATGCAGCTTCTGAAGACTGTAGGTTGGATCTTTCCTTAGGTAAGCAATATCTCTTGCCTCACAGTTTATAACTTATTAGTTCACAGTTTTTTTAAAATAACTTCAGGAACTACAAATTTAAAAGTTCTTGTGTCCAGGTTAAAGAATATAAAATAGCTCAGTTGAAATGCATTATTTTCCGTAGAAAATATTTCTAAAAGTTGAATAATTCAATAATACGAGGTGTGTTCAAAAAGAAACCAAACTTTTGCTTTATCGGCTTTATTGCTTATTGTACAACATTTTAAGCACTGTCCCCTTCAAAATAGTCCCCTCTACTGGCAATTCACTGTTCCCATTATTTCTTCCATTTTTGGAACATCTCTTGTAGCAGTTTTTGTGGGATGGGAATGCATTGTCCTGAATCTCCTCTATGGTTTGGAAACAAGGTCCTTTCACAAGTTTTTCAGTTTGGGGAACAGAAAAAGTCTGCTGGGGTTAGGTCCGGTGAATACGATGGATGGGGCACAACGGGAATGTGGTGTTTAGCTAGATAGCTGCAGACAAGGGGTGATGTGTGAGCTGGTGCATTGTCATGATGCAACATCCAATTCAGGCCTCTTCCTGTGCACTAGGATTCTCTGGTAGACTTCCTTGTTTACCATCTGATCATGTGGTACAAATTCATGATGGATAATGTCTTGGTAGTCAAAAACAGCAACCAACATCACCTTGATCTTTGACTGACATGCATACTTTTTTTGGACAAGGTGATCCTTTGCCTAGCCGTTGTGACAACTCCATCCTCGTTTCAACATCATAGCCATATACAGAGGTATTTTTTAGAGGTGGCGTGTGTCGTAATGTTGCGCAGTAGTTCATGGTCGAGTCCACTTGTCTATTGCAAGATAAAAGGGGTGTCTGGTTAGTATCTCTTCGACTTGCAGCCCACTAGTCAGCTGGCTGCTGGTGGAAACTTACCCCACCATCGCATTGCGTGATGCTCGGATATGCGCGAGTGACAAGGTCACGCGCCACCTCTAAAAAATACCTCTGTACCAACATCTCATTGCCTGTTATGATGTTTGAGTGTCATTAGCTGCTGCAAGTAGATCCTTGCACATGTCAACATGGGCCTGTTTCTGGTCTTCAGTCAACAAATGCAGTACATATTTTGCACTGACACAATGCATCTCAAATTTTTCACTCAAAATTTGATGACATGATCCTACGCTGACGCCCACCTCGCCAGCAATTTGCTGAACAGTTAAACAATGATTTCCATGAATCACAGCACAAACTCTATCCACATGGCCATCATCTGTTGATGTGGAAGGATGTTCAGACTTGAAGTTGTCACAGACCGACATTCTGCCTTGTTGAAAATGTTTAAACCACTCATAGCACTGCATGCAAATCATACAGTTCTATCCATCTGTTTGGCTAAGCGTTTGCAATGTCTCTGTGAAAGTTTTGCCAAGTTTATAGCAAAATTTCACACACACACGTTCTTCAAGCTTCTTCATTGTTACTTTGTCAGTAATCTGACGAGTAGGCTGTACACGTGCTAATTGTCCAAGCAAAACACAGCAAATGGCAGTTTGTCTAAACCTGCCACTAGGGTGCTCTAATCTGACGAGTAGGCTGTACACGTGCTAATTGTCCAAGCAAAACACAGCAAATGGCAGTTTGTCTAAAAATGCCACTAGGGTGCTCTAATCTGACGAGTAGGCTGTACACGTGCTAATTGTCCAAGCAAAACACAGCAAATGGCAGTTTGTCTAAACCTGCCACTAGGGTGCTCTAATCTGACGATTAGGCTGTACACGTGCTAATTGTCCAAGCAAAACACTCAAATGGCAGTTTGCCTTAACCTGCCACTAGGGTGCTCTAATTCGATGAGTAGGCTGTACACGTGCTAATTGTCCAAGCAAAACACGCAAATGTCAGTTTGTCTTAACCTGCCACTAGGGCACTCTAATCTGACGAGCAGGCTGTACACCTGCTAGTTGTCTAAGCAAAACACGCAAATGGCAGTTTGTCTTAACCTGCCACTAGGGTGCTCTAATCCGACGAGTAGGCAGCACACGTGCTAATTGTCCACTAAACTAAACCGGCCACTAGGGTGCACAAATCTGACGAGTAGGCAGAACACTTGCTAATTGTCCAAGCAAAACACAGCAAATGTCAGTTTGTCTAAACTTGCCACTAGGGTGCACTAATCCGACGAGCAGGCAGCACACATGCTAATTGTCCAAGCAAAACACAGCAAATGGCAGTTTGTCTAAACCTGCCACTAGGGTGCACTAATCTGACGAGTAGCCTGTACACGTGCTAATTGTCCAAGCAAAACACAGCAAATGGCAGTTTGTCTAAACCTGCCACTAGGGTGCACTAATCCGACGAGTAGGCAGCACACGTACTTATTGTCCAAGCAAAAGACAGCAAATGGCAGTTTGTCTAAACCTGCCACTAGGGTGCACTAATCTGACGAGTAGACTGTACACGTGCTAATTGTCCAAGCAAAACACAGCAAATGGCAGTTTGTCTAAACCTGCCACTAGGGTGCACTAATCTGACGAGTAGGCTGTACACATGCTAATTGTCGAAGCAAAACACAGCAAATGGCAGTTTGTCTAAACCTGCCACTAGGGTGCACTAATCTGACGAGTAGGCTGTACACGTGCTAATTGTCCAAGCAAAACACAGCAAATGGCAGTTTGTCTAAACCTGCCACTAGGGTGCACTAATCCGACGAGCAGGCAGCACACATGCTAATTGTCCAAGCAAAACACAGCAAATGGCAGTTTGTCTAAACCTGCCACTAGGGTGCACTAATCTGACGAGTAGGCAGCACACATGCTAATTGTCCAAGCAAAACACAGCAAATGGCAGTTTGTCTAAACCTGCCACCAGGGTGAACTAATCTGACGAGTAGGCTGTACACTTGCTAATTGTCCAAGCAAAACACTGCAAATGGCAGTTTGTCTAAACCTGCCACTAGGGTGCTCTAATCCGACAAGTAGGCTGTACACGTGCTAATTGTCCAAGCAAAACACAGCAAATGGCAGTTGGTCTAATCCTGCCACTAGGGTGCACTAATCTGACTAGTAGGCTGTACACATGCTAATTGTCCAAGCAAAACACAGCAAATGGGAGTTTGTCTAAACCTGCCACTAGGGTGCTCTAATCTGACGAGTAGGCTGTACACGTGCTAATTGTCCAAGCAAAACACAGCAAATGGCAGTTTGTCTAAACCTGCCACTAGGGTGCACTAATCTGACGAGTAGAGCACACATGCTAATTGTCCAAGCAAAACACGGCAATAGCAGTTTGTCTAAACCTGCCACTAGGGTGCTCTAATCTGACGAGTAGGCTGTACACGTGCTAATTGTCCAAGCAAAACACAGCAAATGGCAGTTTGTCTAAACCTGCCACTAGGGTGCACTAATCTGACGAGTAGGCAGCACACGTGCTAATTGTCCAAGCAAAACACAGCAAATGGCAGTTTGTCTAAACCTGCCACTAGGGTGCTCTAATCTGACGAGTAGGCTGTACACGTGCTAATTGTCCAAGCAAAACACAGCAAATGGCAGTTTGTCTAAACCTGCCACTAGGGTGCACTAATCTGACGAGTAGGCAGCACACTTGCTAATTGTCCAAGCAAAACACGGCAAATGGCAGTTTGTCTAAACCTGCCACTAGGGTGCTCTAATCTGACGAGTAGGCAGCACACTTGCTAATTGTCCAAGCAAAACACGGCAAATGGCAGTTTGTCTAAACCTGCCACTAGGGTGCACTAATCTGACGAGTAGGCAGCACACTTGCTAATTGTCCAAGCAAAACACGGCAATAGCAGTTTGTCTAAACCTGCCACTAGGGTGCTCTAATCTGACGAGTAGGCTGTACATGTGCTAATTGTCCAAGCAAAACACAGCAAATGGCAGTTTGTCTAAACCTGCCACTAGGGTGCACTAATCTGACGAGTAGGCAGCACACTTGCTAATTGTCCAAGCAAAACACAGCAAATGGCTGTTTGTCTAAATCTGCCACTAGGGTACTCTAGTCCGACTAGCAGGCAGCACACTTGCTAATTGTATAAGCAAAACACACCAAATGGCAGTTTGTCTAAACCTGCCACTAGGGTGCACTAATCTGACGAGTAGGCAGCACACGTGCTAATTGTCCAAGCAAAACACAGCAAATGGCAGTTTGTCTAAACCTGCCACTAGGGTGCTCTAATCTGACGAGTAGGCTGTACACATGCTAATTGTCCAAGCAAAACACAGCAAATGGCAGTTTGTCTAAACCTGCCACTAGGGTGCTCTAATCTGACGAGTAGGCAGCACATTTGCTAATTGTCCAAGCAAAACACAGCAAATGGCAGTTTGTCTAAACCTGCCACTAGGGTGCACTAATCTGACGAGTAGGCAGCACACCTGCTAATTGTCCAAGCAAAACACAGCAAATGGCAGTTTGTCTAAACCTGCCTATAGGGTGCACTAATCTGACGAGTAGGCAGCACACGTGCTAATTGTCCAAGCAAAACACAGCAAATGGCAGTTTGTCTAAACCTGTCACTAGGGTGCACTAATCTTATGAGTAGGCTGTACACGTGCTAATTGTCCAAGCAAAACACAGCAAATGGCAGTTTGTCTAAACCTGCCACTAGGGTGCTCTAATCTGACGAGCAGGCAGCACACTTGCTAATTGTCCAAACAACACACAGCAAATGGCAGTTTGTCTAAACCTGCCACTAGGGTGCTCTAATCTGACGAGTAGGCTGTACACGTGCTAATTGTATAAGCAAAACACAGCAAATGGCAGTTTGTCTAAACCTGCCCCTAGGGTGCACTAATCCGACGAACAGGCAGCACACATGCTAATTGTCCAAGCAAAACACTGCAAATGGGAGTTTGTCTAAACCTGCCACTAGGGTGCACTAATCCGACGAGTAGGCAGCACACGTGCTAATTGTCCAAGCAAAACACAGCAAATTGCAGTTTGTGTAAACCTGCCACTAGGGTGTACTAATCTGACTAGTAGTCTGTACACATACTAATTGTCCAAGCAAAACACAGCAAATGGCAGTTTGTCTAAACCTGCCACTAGGGTGCACTAATCTGACGAGCAGGCTGCACACGTGCTAATTGTCCAAGCAAAACACAGCAAATGGCAGTTTGTCTAAACCTGCCACTAGGGTGCACTAATCTGACGAGTAGGCTGTACACATGCTAATTGTCCAAGGAAAACACAGCAAATGGCAGTTTGTCTAAACCTGCCACTAGGGTGCTCTAATCCGACGAGTAGACTGTACACGTGCTAATTGTCCAAGCAAAACACAGCAAATGGCAGTTTGTCTAAACCTGCCATTAGGGTGCTCTAATCTGACGAGTAGGCAGCACACGTGCTAATTGTCCAAGCAAAACACGGCAAATGGCAGTTTGTCTAAACCTGCCACTAGGGTGCACTAATCTGACGAGTAGGCTGTACACGTGCTAATTGTCCAAGCAAAACACAGCAAATGGCAGTTTGTCTAAACCTTTCACTAGGGTGCTCTAATCCGACGAGCAGGCAGCACACATGCTAATTGTCGAAGGAAAACACAGCAAATGGCAGTTTGTCTAAACCTGCCACTAGGGTGCAATAATCTGACGAGTAGGCTGTACACGTGCTAATTGTCCAAGGAAAACACAGCAAATGGCAGTTTGTGTAAACCTGCCACTAGGGTGCACTAATCTGACGAGTAGGCAGCACACGTGCTAATTGTCCAAGCAAAACACAGCAAATGGCAGTTTGTCTAAACCTGCCACTAGGGTGCACTAATCTGACAAGTAGGCTGCACACGTGCTAATTGTCCAAGCAAAACACAGCAAATGGCAGTTTGTCTAAACCTGTCACTAGGGTGCACTAATCTTATGAGTAGGCTGTACACGTGCTAATTGTCCAAGCAAAACACAGCAAATGGCAGTTTGTCTAAACCTGCCACTAGGGTGCTCTAATCTGACGAGCAGGCAGCACACTTGCTAATTGTCCAAACAACACACAGCAAATGGCAGTTTGTCTAAACCTGCCACTAGGGTGCTCTAATCTGACGAGTAGGCTGTACACGTGCTAATTGTATAAGCAAAACACAGCAAATGGCAGTTTGTCTAAACCTGCCCCTAGGGTGCACTAATCCGACGAACAGGCAGCACACATGCTAATTGTCCAAGCAAAACACAGCAAATGGCAGTTTGTCTAAACCTGCCACTAGGGTGCACTAATCCGACGAGTAGGCAGCACACGTGCTAATTGTCCAAGCAAAACACAGCAAATTGCAGTTTGTGTAAACCTGCCACTAGGGTGTACTAATCTGACTAGTAGTCTGTACACATACTAATTGTCCAAGCAAAACACAGCAAATGGCAGTTTGTCTAAACCTGCCACTAGGGTGCACTAATCTGACGAGCAGGCTGCACACGTGCTAATTGTCCAAGCAAAACACAGCAAATGGCAGTTTGTCTAAACCTGCCACTAGGGTGCACTAATCTGACGAGTAGGCTGTACACATGCTAATTGTCCAAGCAAAACACAGCAAATGGCAGTTTGTCTAAACCTGCCACTAGGGTGCACTAATCTGACGAGTAGGCAGCACACGTGCTAATTGTCCAAGCAAAACACAGCAAATGGCAGTTTGTCTAAACCTGCCACTAGGGTGCTCTAATCTGACGAGTAGGCAGCACACGTGCTAATTGTCCAAGCAAAACACGGCAAATGGCAGTTTGTCTAAACCTGCCACTAGGGTGCTCTAATCCGACGAGCAGGCAGCACACATGCTAATTGTCCAAGGAAAACACAGCAAATGGCAGTTTGTCTAAACCTGCCACTAGGGTGCAATAATCTGACGAGTAGGCAGCACACGTGCTAATTGTCCAAGCAAAACACAGCAAATGGCAGTTTGTCTAAACCTTTCACTAGGGTGCTCTAATCCGACGAGCAGGCAGCACACATGCTAATTGTCCAAGGAAAACACAGCAAATGGCAGTTTGTCTAAACCTGCCACTAGGGTGCAATAATCTGACGAGTAGGCTGTACACGTGCTAATTGTCCAAGGAAAACACAGCAAATGGCAGTTTGTCTAAACCTGCCACTAGGGTGCAATAATCTGACGAGTAGGCAGCACACGTGCTAATTGTCCAAACAAAACACAGCAAATGGCAGTTTGTCTAAACCTGCCACTAGGGTGCAATAATCTGACGAGTAGGCAGCACACCTGCTAATTGTCCAAGCAAAACACTGCAAATGGCAGTTTGTCTAAACCTGCCACTAGGGTGCACTAATCTGACGAGTAGGCAGCACACGTGCTAATTGTCCAAGCAAAACACAGCAAATGGCAGTTTGTCTAAACCTGCCACTAGGGTGCACTAATCTGACAAGTAGGCTGCACACGTGCTAATTGTCCAAGCAAAACACAGCAAATGGCAGTTTGTCTAAACCTGCCACTAGGGTGCACTAATCTGACGAGTAGGCTGCACACGTGCTAATTGTCCAAGCAAAACACAGCAAATGGCAGTTTGTGTAAACCTGCCACTAGGGTGCACTAATCTGACGAGTAGGCTGTACACGTGCTAATTGTCCAAGCAAAACACAGCAAATGGCAGTTTGTCTAAACCTGCCACTAGGGTGCACTAATCTGACGAGTAGGCTGTACACGTGCTAATTGTCCAAGCAAAACACGGCAAATGGCTGTTTGTCTAAACCTGCCACTAGGGTGCTCTAATCTGACGAGTAGGCAGCACACTTGCTAATTGTCCAAGCAAAACACGGCAAATGGCTGTTTGTCTAAACCTGCCACTAGGGTGCACTAATCTGACGAGTAGGCAGCACACTTGCTAATTGTCCAAGCAAAACACAGCAAATGGCAGTTTGTCTAAACCTGCCACTAGGGTGCACTAATCTGACGAGTAGGCAGCACACTTGCTAATTGTCCAAGCAAAACACGGCAATAGCAGTTTGTCTAAACCTGCCACTAGGGTGCTCTAATCCGACGAGCAGGCAGCACACTTGCTAATTGTCCAAGCAAAACACGGCAATAGCAGTTTGTCTAAACCTGCCACTAGGGTGCTCTAATCCGACGAGCAGGCAGCACACTTGCTAATTGTCCAAGCAAAACACGGCAATAGCAGTTTGTCTAAACCTGCCACTAGGGTGCTCTAATCCGACGAGCAGGCAGCACACTTGCTAATTGTCCAAGCAAAACACGGCAATAGCAGTTTGTCTAAACCTGCCACTAGGGTGCTCTAATCTGACGTGTAGGCAGCACACTTGCTAATTGTCCAAGCAAAACACGGCAATAGCAGTTTGTCTGTACCTGCCACTGGGTGCTCTAATCTGACGAGCAGGCAGCACACTTGCTAATTGTCCAAGCAAAACACGGCAATAGCAGTTTGTCTAAACCTGCCACTAGGGTGCTCTAATCCGACGAGCAGGCAGCACATTTGCTAATTGTCCAAGCAAAACACGGCAAATGGCTGTTTGTCTAAACCTGCCACTAGGGTGCTCTAATCCGACAAGCAGAGTTTGTCAAATGGAATGATGCATAACGATTCTGTTGTTAAACTATTTTGTTAACAGTGGTGTCGATTGCCAGGATTATATCAGCTATGTAATAGGTCTGAGCTGGGTTTGAACCTGCAACCTTGGGATCAGTAGACTCAGACACCAGAGATTGTGAATATTCTGTGTCCTGATGTCTTCACCCTCATGTCAACTAGGTTGCTGATGAGCATGTAATTGAGTGCCCTTAAACCTCATGTCAACTGATTAGGGAACATCTCATGTCCAAACAAAGCCTCTGTAACTATGCCATAAACCAAGCCATGTCCCAACAGATTGTCGAGTCCTAGAATTTGAGAATATTTGTAAATAAAGTGAGCTCTGTGTTTGTTTTCAGAAGACGAGCTTCGTATGCAGGAAGAGGCCATTGAGAAGGGACAGAACTGCCTAGTTATTTTGCACAAGTTGGAACTGACTCAGGTATGGTATGGATCATTTAACAATTAAAGCACATCTGTAGTTCTCAAAATTGAAATTTATAGTAGGCTACTTGTATAACAATATGACATTCTATGGCAGTTTCTAAAGACTGGTTCATAATAACTCCAAAATGGAAACAAAAATACCAAGCAATCCATCATACAGCTTTTATTTCATAATAGTTTGGTAACAAGAATGGGAATGTCTATTAATGACCTACTAATAACGAAGTGAAAATTCAATTTCACACATTGGGAATTTGTTTACTTCTAAGCAATTAGTGATATTTTTGTGTTTTTCCTTGTGAGGCAACATAATGCAGTAGAGTAATAACTGGCCACAGCCCCACTTGAGCCATCTAATTTCTACCGGTATGTTGACGACACATTCGTTATAAGGCCACATGGACGAGAAACTTTGCCGAGCTTTCTCACACACCTCAACAGCCTCCGACCCCAAATTCAGTTCACCATGTAAGTTGAGAAGGACGGAAATCTGCCATTTTTGGACATCCTGGTCTCCAGAAACAACAACGGTACTCTGGGGCATGCACTATACCGCAAACCAACACATACTGACCTCTATTTGAATGCTCGGAGTTTCCATCATAAGTCACAACGGGTCGGAGTTCTCAACACTCTGTTCCACAGAGCTCTGTCGATCTCCGATCCCAGCCACCTAAAACAAGAGCTGCAGCACCTGAGGCACACATTCCACCAAAACGACTACTCTGTAGAGGATATTGAAGCCTCTATCTCCAAGGCCAAGAGAGGAAAACCACAAACTCAGCAAACACCAGACCAGCCGACCGCCACTGCCTGCATCCCATACACTGGCAATCTTTCCAGCAGAATCAGTAGAATTCTTGCTAAACACAACATCAGAACCATCCACAAGCCGCCTTTGAAGATCCAACACCTAGTGAGGCTGGTTAAGGACAAACTGCTCCTTAATGTACCAGGGGTATACCGTATCCCTTGTGAATGCGGGACGCCGTACATAGGGCAAACCGGCAGGACCATTTCCACCAGAGTCAAGGAGCACGAACGGTCCATACGATTAATGCAGCCTGAAAAGTCAGGGCTGGTGGAGCACTGCTTTGAAAAAGACCACAGAGCTAACTTCAAAGAAACGACCATTGTGGCAAAATGTAGCAGTTTACGGGAACGGAGGGTTAAGGAGGCTCTGGCCATCTCCTCCGAGAAGAGTACACTGAATAGGGATGCTGGATTGCAGTTTAGTCCATCTTGGAAACCAGCCTTAAAATTGGAAATCGACCGACTCAGAAAACACAGATTCCAACGGAGCGGTGAACCACCTCCACATTAGACTGGGTGTTTTCTACTCAGTACGTACTGGCTGACAGTACTGGTCCCTTCACTCTTGCTAGTCATTCATCCTGAAGATGGGAGAGATGTACACTCCCGAAACGTCGATGTCTTTTCATCACTACACCTGGCTCGAAGCCCGAGAGCATCTTGAATAAACTACAGATGGTAATTATTATTTATTTATGCCAACAAACTTATTGTTGGTGTTTTTAAACACACAAGCCGTGTGTTTAAAAACACCAACAGTAAGTTCGTTGAAATAAATAAATAATAATTACCATCTGAAGGTTATTTAATCCTGGGATATAAAGTACTTACAATAGTATGTCACCATTGGGGTATTTGTCTCTGATGTGAGACTGCCTTTGTGGTTTACCAGGAGAAATACGAACTGGTTTGAGAATTTAATACCATTCTGGCAGTTTGTCACAATAGCTCAGTGGTAGAGCAGCCGCCCGGTAAGCGGAAGGTCTGTGGTTCAAATCCCAGTTGTGGCATTGAATTATTAAGTTCCAGTTCTACCTCTCAAACTACAGATGTCACTTTCACTAGAAGAACCAACACTCAATGGATCTGAGAGAGTCAGAACACACATTTGTTGGAATTTCTTCCAGTTTCATTTTCCCAGCTTGTGTCGAGAGAGAGCTCTAGCAGCTGTTGTATATAAACAAACTACAGATGTCACTTTCACTAGAAGAACCAACACTCAATGGATCTGAGAGAGTCAGGACACACATTTGTTGGAATTTCTTCCAGTTTCATTTTCCCAGCTTGTGTCTAGAGAGCTCTAGCAGTTGTTGTATATAAACAAACTACAGATGTCACTTTCACTAGAAGAACCAACACTCAATGGATCTGAGAGAGTCAGAACACACATTTGTTGGAATTTCTTCCAGTTTCATTTTCCCAGCTTGTGTCGAGAGAGAGCTCTAGCAGCTGTTGTATATAAACGAACTACAGATGTCACTTTCACTAGAAGAACTAACACTCAATGGATCTGAGAGAGTCAGAACACACATTTGTTGGAATTTCTTCCAGTTTCATTTTCCCAGCTTGTGACTAGAGAGAGCTCTAGCAGCTGTTGTATATAAACAAACTACAGATGTCACTTTCACTAGAAGCAACACTCAATGGATCTGAGAGAGTCAGAACACACATTTGTTGGAATTTCTTCCAGTTTCATTTTCCCAGCTTGTGTTGAGAGAGAGCTCTAGCAGCTGTTGTATATAAACGAACTACAGATGTCACTTTCACTAGAAGAACTAACACTCAATGGATCTGAGAGAGTCAGAACACACATTTGTTGGAATTTCTTCCAGTTTCATTTTCCCAGCTTGTGTCTAGAGAGCTCTAGCAGTTGTTGTATATAAACAAACTACAGATGTCACTTTCACTAGAAGAACCAACACTCAATGGATCTGAGAGAGTCAGGTCACACATTTGTTGGAATTTCTTCCAGTTTCATTTTCCCAGCTTGTGTCGAGAGAGAGCTCTAGCAGCTGTTGTATATAAACAAACTACAGATGTCACTTTCACTAGAAGAAGCAACACTCAATGGATCTGAGAGAGTCAGGACACACATTTGTTGGAATTTCTCCCAGTTTCATTTTCCCAGCTTGTGACTAGAGTGAGCTCTAGCAGCTGTTGTATATAAACGAACTACAGATGTCACTTTCACTAGAAGAACCAACACTCTCCAATTAAAAACCAGCTACCAGCTGTGTGTTAACGTTGTTGTCAATTCTCAGAATCATATCACCATCGCTAGTGTGCTGTAATTCCACACCTACAGCAGTAAATCTATGCTTTTAAGCATACTTGGGCAGAGTTTGGACCTACGTCTAAACAACTGAGGCACTCAGCTTGACAGGCAGAGTAGTATCACATTACACAGGCTTTGAAACTCCTTAAATGTACTGTGTCAGAGGCTGACGGATAGGGCCAGGTGGCTTTGTGTGATTGCTGCATCTACATGACTATCAATCGAAGTGACAGAAACAAAAAGGGTTTTGGGTATGTTCTTGAGACTTCTAGCTGAGTGTGTGTGTGTATAGAAAGGTCCGTGTGACCTCATTCCCAGTACATAAGGAGCCCTTAGAACAACAGTTGTCACTGAGTGTGAGACAGCTGTGTGTGTATAGAGGTTGAGAGGTGTGTGACCTCATTCCCAGTACATAAGGAACCCTCAGAACAACAGTTGTCAGTGAGTGTGAGACAGCTGTTTGTGTGTATAGAGGTTGAGAGAGGTGTGTGTGACCTCATTCCCAGTACATAAGGAACCCTCAGAACAACAGTTGTCAGTGAGTGTGAGACAGCTGTTTGTGTGTATAGAGGTTGAGAGAGGTGTGTGTGACCTCATTCCCAGTACATAAGGAGCCCTCAGAACAACAGTTGTCAGTGAGTGTGAGACAGCTGTTTGTGTGTATAGAGGTTGAGAGAGGTGTGTGTGTCCTCATTCCCAGTACATAAGGAACCCTCAGAACAACAGTTGTCAGTGAGTGTGAGACAGCTGTTTGTGTGTATAGAGGTTGAGAGAGGTGTGTGTGACCTCATTCCCAGTACATAAGGAGCCCTTAGAACAACAGTTGGCAGTGAGTTTTAGAGTTGTGTCAGTGAGTGTGAGACAGCTGTGAGTGTCTTCGTGTCAAGATTCACCAAGCAGCGTAAGGTTTGTAACGTCATAATTAAAGAGACAGAGGAGGTAAAGAAAGATGCTAAAAGGACTGAGCAAGGTTATGACAAGCCGAAATTGTTTGTTGTGATAGCCCGAAAGACTGTAAAAGGTATTTGTGGTAAAAATTTAGAAGATAATAAAGTGATAGAAAAGTAACCGAATTGATTTTTATCATTTTGTTGCATAGCATTTTTTGTAATGACATAAAATAGTGCACATTACACAGCATGTTTTCATAAGTTTATAATTTAGTAATTTTGCAATATTAATAAAGTGTAGGACGTATATTGGAGACTGTGCTCTTTGGGAATATGCCTCCCTACAGTCGCCACAATGGAAATCTTTACAAGGTAATAAAAACAACAAATACCGACTTTACATGGTTTTATTTTTAACTTGTGTGTACAATTAGCACTTGGTCATATTTCCCTTAAGTTTTATCACTTTCAGGAGTCTCCTAGGCATTGAGTCTGCTAGATATTCAAAATATTTTTTGTCCATTTCCACCCACAACTTCTTCAACACTTCCTGTAGCTCCTGAATACTTGATGGTTGCAGCTCTTCTATTTTATTTTTCATTTGATTCCAAGCATTTTCTATTGGATTTAGGTCAGGAGAGTTACCAGGCCATTCAAGTACAGGTATATTATTATCTTTCAGGAACTTCTGAACCATCTTTGTGCTATGTGCAGGGGCATCATCATGCATGAAGTATTGACACTGGTGAATCGGCCAAAATGTGAACAAATGCTGTTGTAACACTTCTAAAAGTTACTTTCCTTCATTGTGATATTCTTTGGGAGAAAGTACAAGCCACCTCTACCATAATTACCACTAAAAGCACCCCATACCATCACACTTTCTGGATGTTTAACAGTTTTGACAGTAAACTTTGGATCATATCGTGACACATTTTTTGGCCTCCTCACCATTTTGGACTTTCCTCTGACCAGTTTGAAAGTGCTTTCATCAGAAAACATTACTTTACGCCAGTCCTCTGATGTCCAGTGCTGATATGTCTTGCAAAAATGTATCCTTTTCTTCTTCATAGCTTCAGTCAGAAGAGGCTTCTTGGCTGCACACCGACGTGGTAAACCTAAGTCTTTTTGAAGTCGATGCTGAATGGTCCTTATTGCAACATTGTTGAGAAGGTCTGGGTGTTTCTTCTTTAACCCTGCCGCTGTAATCCATGGATCAGCCATCACTTCACGTTTTAGCAGGCCATCAGTTCTTGTTGAAGTCTTTCTTTTACCACCTGGGCCGATTTTTTGTCTTGGTGTGTTGCCAGGTGGAAAAGATGCTGCTGCTGTTTTTAGGTCATAAATAGCTCATCTTGAAACCTTTAGATCGGCAGCTACACGATTTACAGAGGTAGCTACTTCCAATAGAGTTAAAGCACGAGTCTTCTCCTCAGAAGTGAGCTTCTTGCGTCCCATTATTTGTATTATAATGAGAAATACTCAACTTTAAAAATAGCACTCAGGTTAAAAATTTAATTACGATGACAAACTGGAAACAAAACACTGTACAAATACCAGAGACTGACTGAGACCTGGCCTGCTAATAGAAGCAAGCTGCTACTGTGCACTCAAGAATCACGTGATTTGCAGCTTCGCCTGCTCCTTTGTATAGTGGCAGGATAAGAACAAACTGAGCACATTGTCTACGTAAAGATTTTCCTTGCACTATGTAAAGATTTCAATTACGGCGACTGTAGTTTATTGGTGCATTGACTGACAACTTCATACCTTGATGATAGTTTCTCGGGCTAACAGCCAGGTCAGATTAGGGTAACTACCCAAGCTTTCAGCGACTAACTCTGCCGCCATCCTCAGGGGAACTGAATCTAGGCTACTGATGTTGCGATATTTATACCTAGAGCGCGGCCGATAAGAACCGCCCACTTATTTACCATTGGCCGAGCTCCGGCCGATGGAGGCACGTGCGGAACCAATCAGGTGATTGCCGATGTTTCTCTGCACTGTGGAGGAGAGATATGCTGAATGACTGGTGTCCATGCTTTGCTGATTTGAAGGCCTTCATCCCTGTTGAAGTTGTTTTTATTCGCTTTAATGTATATAGCTTCTTTAATCACCCTATCGTAGTACCTAGAGGACTTTTCAAGAATTTTTGTAGAGGCGAATTTGATTTTATGATCTGTATTATATGTGTGCTCAGTCACTGCGGATTTTTCTGGGTATCCTAGTCTAATACAACGTTGATGTTCTTTGATGCGATCTTCTACAGTTCTACCTGTTTGTCCTATGTAAACTTTACCGCAACTGCATGGGATTTCATAAATGCCTGGTGCACGAAGACCTAAATTATCTTTAGCAGAGCCTAAAAACTGTTTTATTTTGGTTGGAGGTTTGAATACGGTTTTTATTTGATATTTCATGAGCAGTCTTCCAATTTTCCCCGACAGGGCACCACAATAAGGGATGACTGCTAAGCCTGCATGTTCTTTCTTTGTTTTAGGTTCACGGTTTCGTTTGGAGTGGATTTTCTTAAAAGTACTGTTTATTTCCTGGTTGGTGTATTGATTCTGTCTGAAAACTGTACGCAGGTGTTGTATTTCTTGAGGTAGATTTTCAAGATCAGAGATAGCAATCGCTCGATGTATGAGTGTTGAGAGGACTGTCCGCTTTTGTGCCGGGTGATGACAGCTGGTGCTATTAAGGTATAGATCGGTGTGAGTTGGTTTCCTATACACCTTATGCCCCAGTTGACCATCGTTTTTTCTATAAATAAGTAAATCCAAGAAAGGTAAGCCGTCCTGGTGTTCAGTTTCCATGGTAAACTTAATGTTGGGATGGATGCTGTTGAGAAATTCATGGAAAGCTGTCAGGGCATCTTTTCCGTGTGGCCATATCACAGCAAATCCAAATTGCTTTCTGATAAAGCCTACAAAGAGATTCCTAAAGATCCTACCAAGAAAGTGGAAAGAAAAACGGCCGCTCTATTAAAATCCTCTGGTCTTTCTCTAGAAGTCATCAAAAAGATAACGCCGCATCACTCGACTCCTCCCAGACTTTATGGCCTGCCAAAAATACACAAACCAAACATCCCGTTCAGGCCCATTGTTGACGCTATAGGCTCTCCGACATACGCTCTGGCTAAATATCTAACTGAGCTAATGCAACCATTGATTGGAAATTGCAGTCACCATGTGAAAAATTCTTCAGAATTTACCAAAGTCATACAGGAAATCCAGGTAACTACCTCAGACATACTGGTTAGTTTCGATGTAGAATCTCTCTTCACTAAAGTGCCCCTCCAAGAGACATTAGGACTGTTGAAACCCCACTTTGATGACAAGATGATCAGCTTATTCCACCATGCTTTAACTTCAACGTACTTCCTGTTTAATGGCACCTATTACGAACAAGTGGATGGTGTTGCTATGGGTTCTCCTTTATCTCCGGCTATAGCCAATTTCTACATGCAGGAATTTGAACATGTGGCACTCAAAACCGCACCCCTTGCTCCTACTCATTTCTTCTGTTATGTAGACGATACTTTTGTGATATGGCCACACGGAAAAGATGCCCTGACAGCTTTCCATGAATTTCTCAACAGCATCCATCCCAACATTAAGTTTACCATGGAAACTGAACACCAGGACGGCTTACCTTTCTTGGATTTACTTATTTATAGAAAAAACGATGGTCAACTGGGGCATAAGGTGTATAGGAAACCAACTCACACCGATCTATACCTTAATAGCACCAGCTGTCATCACCCGGCACAAAAGCGGACAGTCCTCTCAACACTCATACATCGAGCGATTGCTATCTCTGATCTTGAAAATCTACCTCAAGAAATACAACACCTGCGTACAGTTTTCAGACAGAATCAATACACCAACCAGGAAATAAACAGTACTTTTAAGAAAATCCACTCCAAACGAAACCGTGAACCTAAAACAAAGAAAGAACATGCAGGCTTAGCAGTCATCCCTTATTGTGGCGCCCTGTCGGGGAAAATTGGAAGATTGCTCATGAAATATCAAATAAAAACCGTATTCAAACCTCCAACCAAAATAAAACAGTTTTTAGGCTCTGCTAAAGATAATTTAGGTCTTCGTGCACCAGGCATTTATGAAATCCCATGCAGTTGCGGTAAAGTTTACATAGGACAAACAGGTAGAACTGTAGAAGATCGCATCAAAGAACATCAACGTTGTATTAGACTAGGATACCCAGAAAAATCCGCAGTGGCTGAGCACACATATAATACAGATCATAAAATCAAATTCGCCTCTACAAAAATTCTTGAAAAGTCCTCTAGGTACTACGATAGGGTGATTAAAGAAGCTATATACATTAAAGCGAATAAAAACAATTTCAACAGGGATGAAGGCCTTCAAATCAGCAAAGCATGGACACCAGTCATTCAGCATATCTCTCCTCCACAGTGCAGAGAAACATCGGCAATCACCTGATTGGTTCCGCACGTGCCTCCATCGGCCGGAGCTCGGCCAATGGTAAATAAGTGGGCGGTTCTTATCGGCCGCGCTCTAGGTATAAATATCGCAACATCAGTAGCCTAGATTCAGTTCCCCTGAGGATGGCGGCAGAGTTAGTCGCTGAAAGCTTGGGTAGTTACCCTAATCTGACCTGGCTGTTAGCCCGAGAAACTATCATCAATAATCAACGCCGGGAAAGCTTCAAGTCATTAATAACTTCATACCTGACACATATGTCAACATTTTGACTGAAACTTATTAATCTTATATGTTTGTAAAATACTTATTGGCCTGAAAATTAATCACCCTCTCATAATGCACCCATAAAATTCAAGTGGAGTAGAACGGTAAAATATTTGTTGTGAAAAATAAGCCACATCTGGATTGAGTATAAACGTTTATTTTCTTGTATTTAGATGTAAGTAAACACATCACATTGGCACTAAACCATATTTTGTGTTATTCACTTTATCACATTTTCATTGTTCTCCCATAAAACATCATGTTGCTGACATCCAGTGCATTTGATGTAGGGGAACTAAACAATGTACACAAGTTGTGTAAGCTTTCACTGCCGGTGTCATAAAACAGAAATTGATTATCCACGCTTGTAGGCCATGGTCTAGTGGAAAATCTCATTCCAAACGTTTCATTCGAAACTGCGTCCAACATCTTCAATACTATGGTCACACCAGTGAGGATGTTCGCAGCTTCGACTTTTCACTGGACCAAGGCCTACAAGCCCGGGTAATCATTTTCCTTTTTTTTTTATGTCCACAAAGTAAATGCCAGTCAAAATTTGGATAAAAATTAAAAAATAATAAAATTGTGCTAGTTTTCGTTCCAGACACTAGCTGTATTGTGGGCGTACATACTCTAATATAAGGTATTTCAATAGAAAACCTAATTAAAGTTAAAGCAATTAGGAAAATTTCTGAATAAGACTTCAAATCATTTGCAAAGTTAAGTGCAATGCCAGTCCTGGAAATTTATGTTGTTGAGATTTGGACCAAAAGTATAGCTTATATTTGGGACAGTGTGGTATATGTTTTAAGTCCAACAATGGTGCATTCACTTAGCCAAAAGTATGACGTAGGAAAACACTGCGATAGAGAGAATCAGCACCCCAGAAACTAGACATGTGCAGAGAAATTTCATGACCCTGAGTATTGTTAGCTACTGGGAGTTCCACTTATTTGTTATTATTCTCCCTTGTTTTATGCTTACAGAATCCTGTAATGCCCTCCGTTGTAAAATTAAAAACTACCCCCAGAAAGCGAAGAAGTTCGACGGTGAAAAGCAACAACAAGAAGTTGAAGCTTAATGATGAGGTAGAGGAGGATGGAAGTACAAGTAAAGTAGAAGCAGAACATTCGAAACAGCAAAGTGACTTGCAATTAAAATGTATAGAGAAAAAGGAGTCAGGTTTTGTGAGAAAGAGAACAAAAAGCAAGAATTCGGAAGAGAAGAGGGATTCTGATTATAGTGAACTCATGTTTAAGGGCAAGCCTAGTGAAATAATAACTCAGTTACGAAATTCAGGATTGTGGGCGGTTTTAAAGAAAATGGATGAAAATGTAGAAACACAGAAAAGTTTGTCAGTAAGTGAGAGTAGTGCTGGGGAAGAAGAACGAAAGAAACTGAAAGAGGATGCCATCTTTAATAATTCAACAGCAGCATCACGTAAAGGTGGTGAAAGTCCATGCACACAGGTAAGTGATGCCAAAGTTTCTTCTCCAGAAAAATGTCTTGAGAAAGGTGAGAAATTGCAGCCAGTTATTGTTATAAAGAAGTGGAACCAAGAAGAACAAAAATATCTGTCTTCTCCACAAACTCCTGAAAAGCATAATAGTGCATCTTCAAGAAAACCAGGTCCTAAGTCACGTCGTATCAAGAAAGACCAAGAACAGAAGTGTGTATCTTCATTGCAGTGTCCAACATCTTCAGAAAAACTGATTCAGCAAGAATCATCTTTGCCTATCGTCAGCCAGGTTAATGGACATGAATCTCTAAGGCAGTTGGGAATTGATAGATTGTCAAGTCCAATGTTAGAAGAAAGGACACCCCAAAAAAGAGCAAAGGATGTTCCCTCAAGCAAAAGTATAAATGGACTTAATGACAAACCATTGCAAAAGCTTTTACAACAAGATTTGTTACCAGAAAAAAATAAAAAATGCCTGAACAGGAAGTTAGATGGAGTTTCAAAGATACGTCTTACAAAACAAGATCAGCTAAGGAAAATGGTGAAGACGCCTGTTAGAAAAAGAGGCCAACCAAAGAAAACAGCAAATGGACCACAAAATAAAGTCAAAGTGAAGTTACCACAGGTAAATATAACAAAAAGCTTGTTGTTGGTAGAAGAGAAAGTAAATTGTACATCAACACTCAAACATAAGAATATAGAAGAATTGGAAAGCAAGTTTATGTTGCCTCCATCAGAAAAGAAAGCAGAAAGAAAACGCTCTAGAGAATTCAGGAGAATTCCAAGTGAAACTAGCATAAGCTCGACCCTGTCAGAAACCAGTATTGGTGAAAAGAAAGAGAAAATGCATGTTAGAAAAAGACGCCAATCAAAGAAAGTGGGAAGTGGACCACAAAACAAAGCTGAACAGGAATTATTGCAGGTTAACAAACCAGGAAGTGCACTGTTCATCAAAGAGAAACCAAATGGTATATCATTACCCAAACGTGATGAGAAGAACATAGATGGAAGCAAAATTATGTCACCTCCACCAGAAAAAAAAGTTGAAGTGAAAGCATGGTCTAGAGTACGTCAGAGACTTTCAAGTGATAGTGCAAGTAGCATAAGCTCGATACTTTCAGAAACCAGTAATGATGAAAAGGAAGAGCAGGAAGAGGTTTGTATACAGGCTTGTAGAAGAAGGTTCCAGGGTAAACGGTTACTTTCCAGTTCATCCTCTTCGGACATGGATAATACTCCATTACGCAGGCATCTGAGGAGTACTTCTTCCTCATCCGAAAGTCATGCAGAAGAAAACACGAGTATGATAAATTGTGTTGATCAGCAGAAATTAATAAATAATGACAATCTTTCCTTACAGAACACCCGTGAAAAGGACATAGAAGCTGAGAAAAATAATCAAAACAGTGGCAACAAACCAAGTGCAAACTGTAAAGTTTCAAAAAATATAAGAATGCATGCCAGTGTTGACAATTTGAAAAAAAGCAGTGCCAAAAAACGGTGTGTAAAGTTGAGACGTATGTGTGTTTTAAAGAATGACAGTGCTACCTTACATAGGAAACCTAAAAGTGAGACCCCTGAGAGAGTGACAGTGAACACTGAGAACGTGAGACTTCCTGGTGCGACTTCTGAAAAGGTGATACTGAAAGATAATAGTGTAAGGTCTAAACATTCTTCACCTGAAAAAATGACATCACAAAGTTGTGCTTTGGTTGAGAGAGAGAACTTTAGGCGTTGCCTTTCATTTGAGAATGTTGAATCATCACAGTCCCCTTCACAAGAGAATTTGAATTCAAGGCACTCCTCTTTACTAAGACAAGGGCAATCTCCTTCAGTTGGAAGTCAAAGTTCTGAACAGAAAGTGAGATTGGGACGATCCCCATCAGTTGAGTATCCAAGATCTGGGCATTCCCCTTCAGTTGAGAATCCAAGATATGGGCGCTCCCCTTCAGCTGAGAATTCAAGATATGGGCGCTCCCCTTCAGTGGAGAATCCAAGATATGGGCGCTCCCCTTCAGTTGAGAATCCAAGATCTGGACGCTCCCCTTCAGTTGAGAATCCAAGATATGGACGCTCCCCTTCAGTTGAGAATCCAAGATCTGGACGCTCCCCTTCAGTTGAGAATCCAAGATATGGGCGCTCTCCTTCAGTTGAGAATCCAAGATCTGAACGCTCCCCTTCAGTTGAGAATCCAAGATATGGGCGCTCTCCTTCAATTGAAAATCCAAGATCTGAACGCTCCCCTTCAGTTGAGAATCCAAGATATGGGCGCTCTCCTTCAATTGAGAATCCAAGATCTGGACGCTCCCCTTCAGTTGAGAATCCAAGATCTGAACGCTCCCCTTCAGTTGAGAATCCAAGATATGGGCGCTCTCCTTCAATTGAGAATCCAAGATATGGGCGCTCCCCTTCAATTGAGAATCCAAGATATGGGCGCTCCCCTTCAGTTGAGAATCCAAAATATGGGCGCTCCCCTTCAGTTGAGAATCCAAGATATGGGCGCTCCCCTTCAGTTGAGAATCCAAAATCACGATCTTCTTTGTATGAGAATTCAAGATCTCGGCATTCGTCTTCAGTTGAGAATCCAAGATCTCGCCATTTGTCTTCAGTTGAGAATTCAAGAGCTCGCCATTTGTCTTCAGTTGAGAATTCAAGATCTGGACATTCCTCTTCAGATGAGAATCCAAGATCAGGTCATTCTTCTTCAGTTGAGAATCCAAGATCAGGTCGTTCAACTTCAGTTGAGAATCCAAGATCAGGTCGTTCTCCTTCAGTTGGGAATTCAAGATCTCGGCATTCCCCTTCAGTTGATAATCCAAGATCAGGCCATTCTCTTTCAGTTGAGAACCCAAGATCAGGTCACTCTCCTTCAGTTGGGAATTCAAGATCTCGGCATTCGTCTTCAGTTGGGAATTCAAGATCAGGTCATTCTCCTTCAGTTGGGAATTCAAGATCTCGGCATTCCTCTTTGGTTGAGAATCCAAGATCTGGACATTCCTCTTCAGATGAGAATCCAAGATCAGGTCATTCTTCTTCAGTTGGGAATTCAAGATCAGGTCATTCTCCTTCAGTTGGGAATTCAAGAGCTCAGCATTCGTCTTCAGTTGAGAATTCAAGATCAGGTCACTCTCCTTCGGTTGGGAATTCAAGAGCTCAGCATTCGTCTTCAGTTGGGAATTCAAGATCAGGTCACTCTCCTTCAGTTGGGAATTCAAGATCTCTGCATTCCTCTTTGGTTGAGAATCCAAGATCTGGGTCCTCCCTTTCAGTTGAGAACAGAATAAGGACACCTGAGAAACAGGCTGTGAATGTAGTATCCCAATCTCCTCATTCATTTCCAAGCAGGGCTCATGGACTTAAAGTGAGCTCCTCTGAGAAAGCAGTGGTGAAAGTTTGTGGTTCGGTTCCAACCGATATTCAAAGATCTCAGGTGTGCTGTGCTGAGAAAGAAACAGTGCTGACCAACAGTGAAAGTTCCTGTTCAGTTGACAACAGGAATAATGAACCTGATACAAATCAGGACAGTATAGTTACCATTGAGAAGATAGTGATACAAGAAAACTCAGCCATCAAGGACAACGTTGTGAAATCTGTCCAGATTGATGGTCTAAGAGACGAGCAGTGTGAAGCAGTGAACTCTCATCCAGAAAGCATGTCCTTGTTCAAGAAGCCTTTGCCTGTGAGTGTTAAACCTGCAGGAGTAGTCAAGTCATCCAAATGTCCAAATGTCACTCCTTCTCCACTCAAGGGAACCAACAAATGGAGGAGAACATGGCAGAATGAACGTGCTGCTGCTAAGTCAGATGAGGATGATGATGATGATGACAGTGATGTACTTTCCATATTTGCTGAATCAGACTTTGGGTAAGTACTGAGCATACTGATGTTGACATTATTTAGCATATTCCAAATATTTATTTGCTAAATTGCCACAAGTGCTCCAACATAGCTTAACAAATGCTGTTTCAGGTAGAATTAAAAGAACCTAAAATTTAAACAAGATAGTATTAGTTGAGCTCTTAACCAGAACTGGCTTCTTTGCTATGTAAGGAGCAGACAGATGACAGAAAAGTATAATTATGTGTAATGTATGAGGTGTCATAAAATGTCTCAGATGTAAGAAAGTAAAATTGTTTTGTATTGTATGAGGGGTGTACAAATGGGTTACATGCCAGAAACTGTAATTGTTATATGTAGGATATGAAGGGTGGTCAAATGGGTCATCTACCAGAAAGTGTAATTGTTATATGTAGGATATGAAGGGTGGTCAAATGGGTCATCTGCCAGAAACTGTAATTGTTATATGTAGGATATGAAGAGTGGTCAAATGGGTCATCTGTCAGAAAGTGTAATTGTTATATGTAGGATATGAAGGGTGGTCAAATGGGTCATCTGCCAGAAACTGTAATTGTTATATGTAGGATATGAAGCGTGGTCAAATGGGTCATCTACCAGAAAGTGTAATTGTTATATGTAGGATATGAAGGGTGGTCAAATGGGTCATCTGCCAGAAACTGTAATTGTTATATGTAGGATATGAAGGGTGGTCAAATGGGTCATCTGCCAGAAACTGTAATTGTTATATGTAGGATATGAAGAGTGGTCAAATGGGTCATCTGTCAGAAAGTGTAATTGTTATATGTAGGATATGAAGGGTGGTCAAATGGGTCATCTGCCAGAAACTGTAATTGTTATATGTAGGATATGAAGCGTGGTCAAATGGGTCATCTACCAGAAAGTGTAATTGTTATATGTAGGATATGAAGGGTGGTCAAATGGGTCATCTGCCAGAAACTGTAATTGTTATATGTAGGATATGAAGGGTGGTCAAATGGGTCATCTGCCAGAAAGTGTAATTGTTATATGTAGTATATGAAGGGTGGTCAAATGGGTCATCTGTCAGAAAGTGTAATTGTTATATGTAGTATATGAAGGGTGTTCAAATGGGTCATCTGCCAGAAAGTGTAATTGTTATATGTAGTATATGAAGGGTGGTCAAATGGGTCATCTGTCAGAAAGTGTAATTGTTATATGTAGTATATGAAGGGTGGTCAAATGGGTCATCTGTCAGAAAGTGTAATTGTTATATGTAGTATATGAAGGGTGGTCAAATGGGTCATCTGTCAGAAAGTGTAATTGTTATATGTAGTATATGAAGGGTGGTCAAATGGGTCATCTGTCAGAAAGTATAATTGTTATATGTAGTATATGAAGGGTGGTCAAATGGGTCATCTGCCAGAAAGTGTAATTGTTATATGTAGGATATGAAGGGTGGTCAAATGGGTCATCTGTCAGAAAGTATAATTGTTATATGTAGTATATGAAGGGTGGTCAAATGGGTCAGCTGCCAGAAAGTGTAATTGTTATATGTAGTATATGAAGGGTGGTCAAATGGGTCATCTGTCAGAAAGTGTAATTGTTATATGTAGTATATGAAGGGTGGTCAAATGGGTCATCTGTCAGAAAGTATAATTGTTATATGTAGGATATGAAGGGTGGTCAAATGGGTCATCTGTCAGAAAGTATAATTGTTATATGTAGTATATGAAGGGTGGTCAAATGGGTCATCTGTCAGAAAGTATAATTGTTATATGTAGTATATGAAGGGTGGTCAAATGGGTCATCTGTCAGAAAGTGTAATTGTTATATGTAGGATATGAAGGGTGGTCAAATGGGTCATCTGCCAGAAACTGTAATTGTTATATGTAGTATATGAAGGGTGGTCAAATGGGTCATCTGTCAGAAAGTATAATTGTTATATGTAGTATATGAAGGGTGGTCAAATGGGTCAGCTGCCAGAAAGTGTAATTGTTATATGTAGTATATGAAGGGTGGTCAAATGGGTCATCTGTCAGAAAGTGTAATTGTTATATGTAGTATATGAAGGGTGGTCAAATGGGTCATCTGCCAGAAAGTGTAATTGTTATATGCAGGATATGAAGGGTGGTCAAATGGGTCATCTGTCAGAAAGTGTAATTGTTATATGTAGTATATGAAGGGTGGTCAAATGGGTCATCTGTCAGAAAGTATAATTGTTATATGTAGTATATGAAGGGTGGTCAAATGGGTCATCTGCCAGAAAGTGTAATTGTTATATGTAGGATATGAAGGGTGGTCAAATGGGTCATCTGCCAGAAAGTGTAATTGTTATATGTAGTATATGAAGGGTGGTCAAATGGGTCATCTGTCAGAAAGTGTAATTGTTATATGTAGGATATGAAGGGTGGTCAAATGGGTCATCTGCCAGAAACTGTAATTGTTATATGTACGATATGAAGGGTGGTCAAATGGGTCATCTACCAGAAAGTGTAATTGTTATATGTAGGATATGAAGGGTGGTCAAATGGGTCATCTGCCAGAAACTGTAATTGTTATATGTAGGATATGAAGGGTGGTCAAATGGGTCATCTGCCAGAAAGTGTAATTGTTATATGTAGTATATGAAGGGTGGTCAAATGGGTCATCTGCCAGAAAGTGTAATTGTTATATGTAGTATATGAAGGGTGGTCAAATGGGTCATCTGTCAGAAAGTATACTTGTTATATGTAGTATATGAAGGGTGGTCAAATGGGTCATCTGCCAGAAAGTGTAATTGTTATATGTAGTATATGAAGGGTGGTCAAATGGGTCATCTGTCAGAAAGTGTAATTGTTATATGTAGGATATGAAGGGTGGTCAAATGGGTCATCTGCCAGAAACTGTAATTGTTATATGTACGATATGAAGGGTGGTCAAATGGGTCATCTGCCAGAAACTGTAATTGTTATATGTACGATATGAAGGGTGGTCAAATGGGTCATCTGCCAGAAAGTGTAATTGTTCTATGTAGTATATGAAGGGTGGTCAAATGGGTCATCTGCCAGAAAGTGTAATTGTTATATGTAGGATATGAAGGGTGGTCAAATGGGTCATCTGCCAGAAAGTGTAATTGTTATATGTAGTATATGAAGGGTGGTCAAATGGGTCATCTGTCAGAAAGTGTAATTGTTATATGTAGGATATGAAGGGTGGTCAAATGGGTCATCTGCCAGAAACTGTAATTGTTATATGTTCGATATGAAGGGTGGTCAAATGGGTCATCTACCAGAAAGTGTAATTGTTATATGTAGGATATGAAGGGTGGTCAAATGGGTCATCTGCCAGAAACTGTAATTGTTATATGTAGGATATGAAGGGTGGTCAAATGGGTCATCTGCCAGAAAGTGTAATTGTTATATGTAGTATATGAAGGGTGGTCAAATGGGTCATCTGTCAGAAAGTATAATTGTTATATGTAGTATATGAAGGGTGGTCAAATGGGTCATCTGTCAGAAAGTGTAATTGTTATATGTAGTATATGAAGGGTGGTCAAATGGGTCATCTGCCAGAAAGTGTAATTGTTATATGTAGGATATGAAGGGTGGTCAAATGGGTCATCTGCCAGAAAGTATAATTGTTATATGTAGTATATGAAGGGTGGTCAAATGGGTCAGCTGCCAGAAAGTGTAATTGTTATATGTAGTATATGAAGGGTGGTCAAATGGGTCATCTGTCAGAAAGTGTAATTGTTATATGTAGTATATGAAGGGTGGTCAAATGGGTCATCTGCCAGAAAGTGTAATTGTTATATGTAGGATATGAAGGGTGGTCAAATGGGTCATCTGTCAGAAAGTGTAATTGTTATATGTAGGATATGAAGGGTGGTCAAATGGGTCATCTGTCAGAAAGTGTAATTGTTATATGTAGGATATGAAGGGTGGTCAAATGGGTCATCTGCCAGAAAGTGTAATTGTTATATGTAGGATATGAAGGGTGTACAAATGGGTCATCTGTCAGAAAGTGTAATTGTTATATGTAGTATATGAAGGGTGGTCAAATGGGTCATCTGTCAGAAAGTGTAATTGTTATATGTAGTATATGAAGGGTGGTCAAATGGGTCATCTGCCAGAAAGTGTAATTGTTATATGTAGGATATGAAGGGTAAATGGGTCATCTGCCAGAAAGTGTAATTGTTATATGTAGGATATGAAGGGTGGTCAAATGGGTTAGGTGCAAGAGGATGTAGATATGTGTTGCATGGATTGTAACAAAATGTATAGCACCACTAGTGACCTCTAGTAAATGGTATACAGTGTTATGGTAGACCAGAGCTTATCTGTGTGTCTATCCTTCATCATGATCATGGTCCCTCTTCACTGGACTGTAACAAAATGTATAGCACCACTAGTGACCTCTAGTAAATGGTATACAGTGTTATGGTAGACCAGAGCTTATCTGTGTGTCTGTCCATCATGATCCCTCTTCACTGGACTGTAACAAAATGTATAGCACCACTAGTGACCTCTAGTAAATGGTATACAGTGTTATGGTAGACCAGAGCTTATCTGTGTGTCTATCCTTCATGGTCCCTCTTCACTGGACTGTAACAAAATGTATAGCACCACTAGTGACCTCTAGTAAATGGTATACAGTGTTATGATAGACCAGAGCTTATCTGTGTGTCTATCCTTCATCATGATCATGGTCCCTCTTCACTGGACTGCAACAAAATGTATAGCACCACTAGTGACCTCTAGTAAATGGTATACAGTGTTATGATAGACCAAAGCTTATCTGTGTGTCTATCCTTCATCATAATCATGGTCCCTCTTCACTGGACTGTAACAAAATGTATAGCACCACTAGTGACCTCTAGTAAATGGTATACAGTGTTATGATAGACCAGAGCTTATCTGTGTGTCTATCCTTCATCATGATCATGGTCCCTCTTCACTGGACTGCAACAAAATGTATAGCACCACTAGTGACCTCTAGTAAATGGTATACAGTGTTATGATAGACCAAAGCTTATCTGTGTGTCTATCCTTCATCATAATCATGGTCCCTCTTCACTGGACTGTAACAAAATGTATAGCACCACTAGTGACCTCTAGTAAATGGTATACAGTGTTATGATAGACCAGAGCTTATCTGTGTGTCTATCCTTCATCATGATCATGGTCCCTCTTCACTGGACTGCAACAAAATGTATAGCACCACTAGTGACCTCTAGTAAATGGTATACAGTGTTATGATAGACCAAAGCTTATCTGTGTGTCTATCCTTCATCATAATCATGGTCCCTCTTCACTGGACTGCAACAAAATGTATAGCACCACTAGTGACCTCTAGTAAATGGTATACAGTGTTATGATAGACCAAAGCTTATCTGTGTGTCTATCCTTCATCATGATCATGGTCCCTCTTCACTGGACTGCAACAAAATGTATAGCACCACTAGTGACCTCTAGTAAATGGTATACAGTGTTATGATAGACCAAAGCTTATCTGTGTGTCTATCCTTCATCATGATCATGGTCCCTCTTCACTGGACTGCAACAAAATGTATAGCACCACTAGTGACCTCTAGTAAATGGTATACAGTGTTATGATAGACCAGAGCTTATCTGTGTGTCTATCCTTCATGGTCCCTCTTCACTGGACTGTAACAAAATGTATAGCACCACTAGTGACCTCTAGTAAATGGTATACAGTGTTATGATAGACCAGAGCTTATCTGTGTGTCTATCCTTCATGGTCCCTCTTCACTGGACTGTAACAAAATGTATAGCACCACTAGTGACCTCTAGTAAATGGTATACAGTGTTATGATAGACCAGAGCTTATCTGTGTGTCTATCCTTCATGGTCCCTCTTCACTGGACTGTAACAAAATGTATAGCACCACTAGTGACCTCTAGTAAATGGTATACAGTGTTATGATAGACCAGAGCTTATCTGTGTGTCTATCCTTCATGGTCCCTCTTCACTGGGCTGTAACAAAATGTATAGCACCACTAGTGACCTCTAGTAAATGGTATACGTGTTATGATAGACCAGAGCTTATCTGTGTGTCTATCCTTCATGGTCCCCCTTCACTGGACTGTAACAAAATGTATAGCACCACTAGTGACCTCTAGTAAATGGTATACAGTGTTATGATAGACCAGAGCTTATCTGTGTGTCTGTCCTTCATGGTCCCTCTTCACTGGACTATAACAAAATGTATAGCACCACTAGTGACCTCTAGTAAATGGTATACAGTGTTATGATAGACCAGAGCTTATCTGTGTGTCTGTCCTTCATGGTCCCCCTTCACTGGACTGTAACAAAATGTATAGCACCACTAGTGACCTCTAGTAAATGGTATACAGTGTTATGATAGACCAGAGCTTATCTGTGTGTCTGTCCTTCATGGTCCCTCTTCACTGGACTGTAACAAAATGTATAGCACCACTAGTGACCTCTAGTAAATGGTATACAGTGTTATGATAGACCAGAGCTTATCTGTGTGTCTGTCCTTCATGGTTCCTCTTCACTGGACTGCAACAAAATGTATAGCACCACTAGTGACCTCTAGTAAATGGTATACAGTGTTATGGTAGACCAGAGCTTATCTGTGTGTCTATCCTTCATCATGATCATGGTCCCTCTTCACTGGACTGCAACAAAATGTATAGCACCACTAGTGACCTCTAGTAAATGGTATACAGTGTTATGGTAGACCAGAGCTTATCTGTGTGTCTATCCTTCATGGTCCCTCTTCACTGGACTGCAACAAAATGTATAGCACCACTAGTGACCTCTAGTAAATGGTATACAGTGTTATGATAGACCAAAGCTTATCTGTGTGTCTATCCTTCATCATGATCATGGTCCCTCTTCACTGGACTGCAACAAAATGTATAGCACCACTAGTGACCTCTAGTAAATGGTATACAGTGTTATGATAGACCAGAGCTTATCTGTGTGTCTATCCTTCATCATGATCATGGTCCCTCTTCACTGGACTGTAACAAAATGTATAGCACCACCAGTAACCTCTAGTAAATGGTATACAGTGTTATGATAGACCAGAGCTTATCTGTGTGTCTATCCTTCATGGTCCCCCTTCACTGGACTGTAACAAAATGTATAGCACCACTAGTGACCTCTAGTAAATGGTATACAGTGTTATGATAGACCAGAGCTTATCTGTGTGTCTATCCTTCATGGTCCCCCTTCACTGGACTGTAACAAAATGTATAGCACCACTAGTGACCTCTAGTAAATGGTATACAGTGTTATGATAGACCAGAGCTTATCTGTGTGTCTATCCTTCATCATGATCATGGTCCCCCTTCACTGGACTGTAACAAAATGTATAGCACCACTAGTGACCTCTAGTAAATGGTATACAGTGTTATGATAGACCAAAGCTTATCTGTGTGTCTGTCCTTCATGGTCCCTCTTCACTGGACTGTAACAAAATGTATAGCACCACTAGTGACCTCTAGTAAATGGTATACAGTGTTATGGTAGACCAGAGCTTATCTGTGTGTCTATCCTTCATGGTCCCTCTTCACTGGACTGTAACAAAATGTATAACACCACTAGTGACCTCTAGTGACCTCTAGTAAATGGTATACAGTGTTATGATAGACCAGAGCTTATCTGTGTGTCTATCCTTCATGGTCCCTCTTCACTGGACTGTAACAAAATGTATAGCACCACTAGTGACCTCTAGTAAATGGTATACAGTGTTATGATAGACCAGAGCTTATCTGTGTGTCTATCCTTCATCATGATCATGGTCCCTCTTCACTGGACTGGAACAAAATGTATAACACCACTAGTGACCTCTAGTAAATGGTATACAGTGTTATGATAGACCAGAGCTTATCTGTGTGTCTATCCTTCATGGTCCCTCTTCACTGGACTGTAACAAAATGTATAACACCACTAGTGACCTCTAGTAAATGGTATACAGTGTTATGGTAGACCAGAGCTTATCTGTGTGTCTATCCTTCATCATGATCGTGGTCCCTCTTCACTGGACTGTAACAAAATGTATAGCACCACTAGTGACCTCTAGTAAATGGTATAGAGTGTTATGATAGACCAGAGCTTATGTGTGTGTCTATCCTTCATGGTCCCTCTTCACTGGACTGTAACAAAATGTATAACACCACTAGTGACCTCTAGTAAATGGTATACAGTGTTATGATAGACCAGAGCTTATCTGTGTGTCTATCCTTCATCATGATCATGGTCCCTCTTCACTGGACTGTAACAAAATGTATAGCACCACTAGTGACCTCCAGTAAATGGTATACAGTGTTATGATAGACCAGAGCTTATCTGTGTGTCTATCCTTCATCATGATCATGGTCCCTCTTCACTGGACTGTAACGAAATGTATAGCACCACTAGTGACCTCTAGTAAATGGTATACAGTGTTATGATAGACCAGAGCTTATCTGTGTGTCTATCCTTCATGGTCCCTCTTCACTGGACTGTAACAAAATGTATAGCACGACTAGTGACCTCTAGTAAATGGTATACAGTGTTATGATAGACCAGAGCTTATCTGTGTGTCTATCCTTCATGGTGCCTCTTCACTGGACTGTAACAAAATGTATAGCACCACTAGTGACCTCTAGTAAATGGTATACAGTGTTATGATAGACCAGAGCTTATCTGTGTGTCTATCCTTCATGGTCCCTCTTCACTGGACTGTAACAAAATGTATAGCACCACTAGTGACCTCTAGTAAATGGTATACAGTGTTATGATAGACCAGAGCTTATCTGTGTGTCTATCCTTCATGGTCCCTCTTCACTGGACTGTAACAAAATGTATAGCACCACTAGTGACCTCTAGTAAATGGTATACAGTGTTATGATAGACCAGAGCTTATCTGTGTGTCTATCCTTCATGGTCCCTCTTCACTGGACTGTAACAAAATGTATAGCACCACTAGTGACCTCCAGTAAATGGTATACAGTGTTATGATAGACCAGAGCTTATCTGTGTGTCTATCCTTCATCATGATCATGGTCCCTCTTCACTGGACTGTAACAAAATGTATACCATCACTAGTGACCTCTAGTAAATGGTATACAGTGTTATGATAGACCAGAGCTTATCTGTGTGTCTATCCTTCATGGTCCCGCTTCACTGGACTGTAACAAAATGTATAGCACCACTAGTGACCTCTAGTAAATGGTATACAGTGTTATGATAGACCAGAGCTTATCTGTGTGTCTATCCTTCATGGTCCCTCTTCACTGGACTGTAACAAAATGTATAGCACCACTAGTGACCTCTAGTAAATGGTATACAGTGTTATGATAGACCAGAGCTTATCTGTGTGTCTATCCTTCATCATGATCATGGTCCCTCTTCACTGGACTGTAACAAAATGTATAGCACCACTAGTGACCTCTAGTAAATGTTATACAGTGTTATGATGGACCAGAGCTTATCTGTGTGTCTATCCTTCATCATGATCATGGTCCCTCTTCACTGGACTGTAACAAAATGTATAGCACCACTAGTGACCTCTAGTAAATGTTATACAGTGTTATGATAGACCAGAGCTTATCTGTGTGTCTATCCTTCATCATGATCATGGTCCCTCTTCACTGGACTGTAACAAAATGTATAGCACCACTAGTGACCTCTAGTAAATGTTATACAGTGTTATGATAGTCCAGAGCTTATCTGTGTGTCTATCCTTCATCATGATCATGGTCCCTCTTCACTGGACTGTAACAAAATGTATAGCACCACTAGTGACCTCTAGTAAATGTTATACAGTGTTATGATAGACCAGAGCTTATCTGTGTGTCTATCCTTCATGGTCCCTCTTCACTGGACTGTAACAAAATGTATTACATGAGTTTTGAAATGTGTATGGTGACGGAATAATTAGTTGAGGATTGTGGTCACCTTGTTCCCCTGACCTATTTCCATGTGAGTTGCATTTATGGGGAACATTAAAGAATAAAGTGTACACATCAAATCTGCACATGTTACCAGAATTGAAGGACAACATCACGAGAGAAATACAGGCAATCAGTCAACATGAACTACTGCGAGGTAACCAGAATTGTTTTCAGAGATATAGGGAATGTGTTGTGATGCAGGTAAGTTAGTACGGTAGTTAGTGTTCTGAGGGTGATTTGTGGTACTGCAGTGATGAAGAAAATCTGTTGTATGCACTCTTATTAGTTTCTCCACTCATATACAGTCATTGAGCGCATTAGGACAGTAGAATGTTTCTAAGTGCCGTGTTGTGTGGCAGCGTGATTTACACAACATGATTAACATCTGTTGCATACGCAAATAGGCTCTGTTTTGAATCACCACTCGCCTTTGTATAGATATTGTGATTCAAGACCTTACTATCCACTGCACATCTACCTTTGTATAGATATTGTGATTCAAGACCTTACTATCCACTGCACCTCTACCTTTGTATAGATATTGTGATTCAAGACCTTACTATCCACTGCACCTCTACCTTTGTATAGATATTGTGATTCAAGACCTTACTATCCACTGCACCTCTACCTTTGTATAGATATTGTGATTCAAGACCTTACTATCCACTGCACATCTACCTTTGTATAGATATTGTGATTCAAGACCTTATTATCCACTGCACCTCTACCTTTGTATAGATATTGTGATTCAAGACCTTACTATCCACTGCACATCTACCTTTGTATAGATATTGTGATTCAAGACCTTACTATCCACTGCACCTCTACCTTTGTATAGATATTGTGATTCAAGACCTTACTATCCACTGCACCTCTACCTTTGTATAGATATTGTGATTCAAGACCTTACTATCCACTGCACCTCTACCTTTGTATAGATATTGTGATTCAAGACCTTACTATCCACTGCACATCTACCTTTGTATAGATATTGTGATTCAAGACCTTATTATCCACTGCACCTCTACCTTTGTATAGATATTGTGATTCAAGACCTTACTATCCACTGCACCTCTACCTTTGTATAGATATTGTGATTCAAGACCTTACTATCCACTGCACCTCTATCTTTCTATTCACTCCATTTTTACTTCAGGCTGATTGAAGTTCAGCATCAGCTTTCTGTTTACTGCTGTGCTCTTGGAGCACAAAATGGATTGCTATTGGAGCAAGGCAAATTTTTTGAGTTTGTAGCTCTTGATTTTTGTGACAAATTTCATGTAATATAGGTATTGCCTTGTTTTTTTGTTATGGCCAGCGTAATCTGTTAAGAAAAAAAAAAAGGAATGAATATATTAAATGAAATCCTGGCAGAAGCGAGGGTGATAATGGCTGTTTGTTACAGAGATGAACCAGACTGCAAACCTGATGACGAGCAGGAGGATAATGATATACCACTCTGTCTGTCTCCGATGAGCATTGTTGATTATGAAGACAACGATGTGCTAAACAAAGAAAGAAATGTTGTAAGTCCAGTAAGAAGGAATGAACAAGCCAACATGCAGCATCTGAACCAGGATGTTGAAAATGGATGGGGAGTGAGTGCTCCTAACAGTGTGATGGTACAATATGTGAGTATCTCATTGTTCTCTGCAGTCCTCTTACTTTTCTATCTCCTGGTCATCTAAACTTTTGCACAAATATAGTTTTCTACTTGTCTTTAGCTCAGTCTACAGTCTTTCATGACATTAGAATTCTCAATTGTCTACTTCTCGCATTCTTGACCCAGTCCTTTTAGTGTCTCTCTTCACTTTCTTTGTCTTTCATACACTAGCTCCAACAATACTGTCACTCGACACTCATTAAATATTCTTCTTGACTAGTGTGCCACTCACATACTAACAGATTCCAAACTGTAACTGTGATTCTCTGCCGTTGCCTTGCCTTCTTAAATAGCAGGATGACACCACATGGACCTTCAAACACGCCGGTGATAATGTAGCCACCAGTTTCTTGAAGGCTCTGGAGAAAACCCCTTTTGACTATGCCACTCTGACTGTTGTTAGTAACACACAAAGACAGTTGCACGAGGCAGCCTGCTGGGCTCCAAGGGCAGCAAGGGCTGGCCGGTCTGGTATGTGGCATCAGCTAGCTTAGATGTGTCTATCCTTTGTTTTGGGCCAAGCCCAGTGTCACAGTATTTATGAGAGGAAGCAGCTAAATCAGTTGGATATACAGTATTTCATCACAAAGTAAAAGTACTCAATCCGACCATTACGTGAGTACACAGTATTTAAGAGCAGCTGCATTACCTTTCACTGACTAGTATACAGTAATGGGAGTAATGAACTTAACAACATGAACCGGATGTAATAGTTCTTCTAGTTCAGTGACATTTCTTACTTCATGTTATGTCTACTGAGTAATGAACTTAACAACATGACAGGATGTAATAGTTCTTCTAGTTCAGTGACATTTCTTACTTCATGTTATGTCTACTGAGTAATGAACTTAACAACATGACAGGATGTAATACATCTTCTAGTTCAGTGACATTTCTTACTTCATGTTATGTCTACTGAGTAATGAACTTAACAACATGACAGGATGTAATAGATCTTCTAGTTCAGTGACATTCCTTACTTCATGTTATGTCTACTGAGTAATGAACTTAACAACATGAACCGGATGTAATAGATCTTCTAGTTCAGTGACATTCCTTACTTCATGTTATGTCTACTGAGTAATGAACTTAACAACATGAACCGGATGTAATAGATCTTCTAGTTCAGTGACATTCCTTACTTCATGTTATGTCTACTGAGTAATGAACTTAACAACATGACAGGATGTAATAGATCTTCTAGTTCAGTGACATTCCTTACTTCATGTTATGTCTACTGAGTAATGAACTTAAACAACATGACAGGATGTAATAGATCTTCTAGTTCAGTGACATTCCTTACTTCATGTTATGTCTACTGAGTAATGAACTTAACAACATGACAGGATGTAATAGATCTTCTAGTTCAGTGACATTCCTTACTTCATGTTATGTCTACTGAGTAATGAACTTAACAACATGACAGGATGTAATAGATCTTCTAGTTCAGTGACATTCCTTACTTCATGTTATGTCTACTGAGTAATGAACTTAAACAACATGACAGGATGTAATAGATCTTCTAGTTCAGTGACATTCCTTACTTCATGTTATGTCTACTGAGTAATGAACTTAAACAACATGACAGGATGTAATACATCTTCTAGTTCAGTGACATTCCTTACTTCATGTTGTGTCTACTGAGTAATGAACTTAACAACATGACAGGATGTAATACATCTTCTAGTTCAGTGACATTCCTTACTTCATGTTATGTCTACTGAGTAATGAACTTAACAACATGACAGGATGTAATACATCTTCTAGTTCAGTGACATTCCTTACTTCATGTTATGTCTACTGAGTAATGAACTTATCAACATGACGGGATGTAATAGATCTTCTAGTTCAGTGACATTTCTTACTTTATGTTATGTCTACTGAGTAATGAACTTAACAACATGACAGGATGTAATAGATCTTCTAGTTCAGTGACATTTCTTACTTCATGTTATGTCTACTGAGTAATGAACTTAACAACATGACAGGATGTAATAGATCTTCTAGTTCAGTGACATTCCTTACTTCATGTTATGTCTACTGAGTAATGAACTTAACAACATGACAGGATGTAATAGTTCTTCTAGTTCAGTGACATTCCTTACTTCATGTTATGTCTACTGAGTAATGAACTTAACAACATGACAGGATGTAATAGTTCTTCTAGTTCAGTGACATTTCTTACTTCATGTTATGTCTACTGAGTAATGAACTTAACAACATGACAGGATGTAATACATCTTCTAGTTCAGTGACATTTCTTACTTCATGTTATGTCTACTGAGTAATGAACTTAACAACATGACAGGATGTAATAGATCTTCTAGTTCAGTGACATTCCTTACTTCATGTTATGTCTACTGAGTAATGAACTTAACAACATGAACCGGATGTAATAGATCTTCTAGTTCAGTGACATTCCTTACTTCATGTTATGTCTACTGAGTAATGAACTTAACAACATGAACCGGATGTAATAGATCTTCTAGTTCAGTGACATTCCTTACTTCATGTTATGTCTACTGAGTAATGAACTTAACAACATGACAGGATGTAATAGATCTTCTAGTTCAGTGACATTCCTTACTTCATGTTATGTCTACTGAGTAATGAACTTAAACAACATGACAGGATGTAATAGATCTTCTAGTTCAGTGACATTCCTTACTTCATGTTATGTCTACTGAGTAATGAACTTAACAACATGACAGGATGTAATAGATCTTCTAGTTCAGTGACATTCCTTACTTCATGTTATGTCTACTGAGTAATGAACTTAAACAACATGACAGGATGTAATACATCTTCTAGTTCAGTGACATTCCTTACTTCATGTTGTGTCTACTGAGTAATGAACTTAACAACATGACAGGATGTAATACATCTTCTAGTTCAGTGACATTCCTTACTTCATGTTATGTCTACTGAGTAATGAACTTAACAACATGACAGGATGTAATACATCTTCTAGTTCAGTGACATTCCTTACTTCATGTTATGTCTACTGAGTAATGAACTTAACAACATGACAGGATGTAATACATCTTCTAGTTCAGTGACATTCCTTACTTCATGTTATGTCTACTGAGTAATGAACTTATCAACATGACGGGATGTAATAGATCTTCTAGTTCAGTGACATTTCTTACTTTATGTTATGTCTACTGAGTAATGAACTTAACAACATGACAGGATGTAATAGATCTTCTAGTTCAGTGACATTTCTTACTTCATGTTATGTCTACTGAGTAATGAACTTAACAACATGACAGGATGTAATAGATCTTCTAGTTCAGTGACATTCCTTACTTCATGTTATGTCTACTGAGTAATGAACTTAACAACATGACAGGATGTAATAGTTCTTCTAGTTCAGTGACATTCCTTACTTCATGTTATGTCTACTGAGTAATGAACTTAACAACATGACAGGATGTAATAGTTCTTCTAGTTCAGTGACATTTCTTACTTCATGTTATGTCTACTGAGTAATGAACTTAACAACATGACAGGATGTAATACATCTTCTAGTTCAGTGACATTTCTTACTTCATGTTATGTCTACTGAGTAATGAACTTAACAACATGACAGGATGTAATAGATCTTCTAGTTCAGTGACATTCCTTACTTCATGTTATGTCTACTGAGTAATGAACTTAACAACATGAACCGGATGTAATAGATCTTCTAGTTCAGTGACATTCCTTACTTCATGTTATGTCTACTGAGTAATGAACTTAACAACATGAACCGGATGTAATAGATCTTCTAGTTCAGTGACATTCCTTACTTCATGTTATGTCTACTGAGTAATGAACTTAACAACATGACAGGATGTAATAGATCTTCTAGTTCAGTGACATTCCTTACTTCATGTTATGTCTACTGAGTAATGAACTTAAACAACATGACAGGATGTAATAGATCTTCTAGTTCAGTGACATTCCTTACTTCATGTTATGTCTACTGAGTAATGAACTTAACAACATGACAGGATGTAATAGATCTTCTAGTTCAGTGACATTCCTTACTTCATGTTATGTCTACTGAGTAATGAACTTAACAACATGACAGGATGTAATAGATCTTCTAGTTCAGTGACATTCCTTACTTCATGTTATGTCTACTGAGTAATGAACTTAAACAACATGACAGGATGTAATAGATCTTCTAGTTCAGTGACATTCCTTACTTCATGTTATGTCTACTGAGTAATGAACTTAAACAACATGACAGGATGTAATACATCTTCTAGTTCAGTGACATTCCTTACTTCATGTTGTGTCTACTGAGTAATGAACTTATCAACATGACGGGACGTAATACATCTTCTAGTTCAGTGACATTCCTTACTTCATGTTATGTCTACTGAGTAATGAACTTAACAACATGAACCGGATGTAATAGATCTTCTAGTTCAGTGACATTCCTTACTTCATGTTATGTCTACTGAGTAATGAACTTAACAACATGACAGGATGTAATACATCTTCTAGTTCAGTGACATTCCTTACTTCACGTTATGTCTACTGAGTAATGAACTTAACAACATGACAGGATGTAATAGATCTTCTAGTTCAGTGACATTCCTTACTTCATGTTATGTATACTGAGTAATGAACTTAACAACATGACAGGATGTAATAGATCTTCTAGTTCAGTGACATTCCTTACTTCACGTTATGTCTACTGAGTAATGAACTTAACAACATGACAGGATGTAATAGATCTTCTAGTTCAGTGACATTCCTTACTTCATGTTATGTCTACTGAGTAATGAACTTAACAACATGACAGGATGTAATAGATCTTCTAGTTCAGTGACATTCCTTACTTCATGTTATGTCTACTGAGTAATGAACTTAACAACATGACAGGATGTAATAGATCTTCTAGTTCAGTGACATTTCTTACTTCATGTTATGTCTACTGAGTAATGAACTTAACAACATGACAGGATGTAATAGATCTTCTAGTTCAGTGACATTTCTTACTTCATGTTATGTCTACTGAGTAATGAACTTAACAACATGACAGGATGTAATAGATCTTCTAGTTCAGTGACATTCCTTACTTCATGTTATGTCTACTGAGTAATGAACTTAACAACATGACAGGATGTAATAGTTCTTCTAGTTCAGTGACATTCCTTACTTCATGTTGTGTCTACTGAGTAATGAACTTAACAACATGACAGGATGTAATACATCTTCTAGTTCAGTGACATTTCTTACTTCATGTTGTGTCTACTGAGTAATGAACTTAACAACATGACAGGATGTAATACATCTTCTAGTTCAGTGACATTTCTTACTTCACGTTATGTCTACTGAGTAATGAACTTAACAACATGACGGGATGTAATACATCTTCTAGTTCAGTGACATTCCTTACTTCATGTTATGTCTACTGAGTAATGAACTTAACAACATGACGGGATGTAATACATCTTCTAGTTCAGTGACATTCCTTACTTCATGTTATGTCTACTGAGTAATGAACTTAACAACATGACGGGATGTAATACATCTTCTAGTTCAGTGACATTTCTTACTTCATGTTATGTCTACTGAGTAATGAACTTAACAACATGACGGGATGTAATACATCTTCTAGTTCAGTGACATTTCTTACTTCATGTTATGTCTACTGAGTAATGAACTTAACAACATGACAGGATGTAATAGATCTTCTAGTTCAGTGACATTCCTTACTTCATGTTATGTCTACTGAGTAATGAACTTAACAACATGACAGGATGTAATAGATCTTCTAGTTCAGTGACATTTCTTACTTCACGTTATGTATACTGAGTAATGAACTTATCAACATGACAGGATGTAATACATCTTCTAGTTCAGTGACATTCCTTACTTCACGTTATGTCTACTGAGTAATGAACTTAACAACATGACAGGATGTAATAGATCTTCTAGTTCAGTGACATTCCTTACTTCATGTTATGTCTACTGAGTAATGAACTTAACAACATGACAGGATGTAATAGATCTTCTAGTTCAGTGACATTCCTTTCTTCACGTTATGTCTACTGAGTAATGAACTTAACAACATGACGGGATGTAATAGATCTTCTAGTTCAGTGACATTCCTTACTTCATGTTATGTCTACTGAGTAATGAACTTAACAACATGACAGGATGTAATAGATCTTCTAGTTCAGTGACATTCCTTACTTCATGTTATGTCTACTGAGTAATGAACTTAACAACATGACAGGATGTAATACATCTTCTAGTTCAGTGACATTCCTTACTTCATGTTATGTCTACTGAGTAATGAACTTAACAACATGACAGGATGTAATACATCTTCTAGTTCAGTGACATTCCTTACTTCATGTTATGTCTACTGAGTAATGAACTTAACAACATGACAGGATGTAATAGATCTTCTAGTTCAGTGACATTCCTTACTTCATGTTATGTCTACTGAGTAATGAACTTAACAACATGACAGGATGTAATACATCTTCTAGTTCAGTGACATTTCTTACTTCATGTTATGTCTACTGAGTAATGAACTTAACAACATGACAGGATGTAATACATCTTCTAGTTCAGTGACATTCCTTACTTCATGTTGTGTCTACTGACTAATGAACTTAACAACATGACAGGATGTAATAGATCTTCTAGTTCAGTGACATTCCTTACTTCATGTTATGTCTACTGAGTAATGAACTTAACAACATGACAGGATGTAATAGATCTTCTAGTTCAGTGACATTCCTTACTTCATGTTATGTCTACTGTGTTAAGTTGATCGTAAGCAAGACTTAAGAGCAAGTGATGAGCTTATTGAAGCACTTCCATCTTACACTGTTTGTAGTTGAAAAGAAAGGACAGGAAAAGAAAAGTGATGCTGACACTGCAATGCAAATACCTACTCCAGTAAATAAATAAAAGAAATTTAACCTTGGATGTATTGAATTAAGATAGGTATTATTTAAGAAGCATTTATGATCGTGTTGAATCACATGTACCTTGTCTGGTACATATGTTGGTCTGCTTCCACCAACTGCTCCATCATCACCTACATTTCATATCATCCTCTCCCTCACTCTCATACTGACCACTTCACTCTGTCTGGTACATATGTTGGTCTGCTTCCACCAACTGCTCCATCATCACCTACATTTCATATCATCCTCTTCCTCAGTCTCATACTGACCACTTCACTCTGACTGGTACATATGTTGGTCTGCTTCCACCAACTGCTCGATCATCACCTACATTTCATATCATCCTCTCCCTCACTCTCATACTGACCACTTCACTCTGTCTGGTACATATGTTGGTCTGCTTCCACCAACTGCTCCATCATCACCTACATTTCACATCATCCTCTCCCTCACTCTCATACTGACCACTTCACTCTGTCTGGTACATATGTTGGTCTGCTTCCACCAACTGCTCCATCATCACCTACATTTCACATCATCCTCTCCCTCACTCTCATACTGACCACTTCACTCTGTCTGGTACATATGTTGGTCTGTTTCCGCCAACTGCTCCATCATCACCTACATTTCATATCATCCTCTTCCTCAGTCTCATACTGATCACTTCACTCTGTCTGGTACATATGTTGGTCTGCTTCCACCAACTGCTCCATCATCACCTACATTTCATATCATCCTCTTCCTCAGTCTCATACTGATCACTTCACTCTGTCTGGTACATATGTTGGTCTGCTTCCACCAACTGCTCCATCATCACCTACATTTCATATCATCCTCTTCCTCAGTCTCATACTGACCACTTCACTCTGTCTGGTACATATGTTGGTCTGTTTCCCCCACCACTCATTCCACCAACTGCTCCATCACCTACATTTCACATCATCCTCTTGCTCACTCTCATACTGACCACTTCACTCTGTCTGGTACATATGTTGGTCTGCTTCCACCAACTGCTCCATCATCACCTACATTTCATATCATCCTCTTCCCCACTCTCATACTGACCACTTCACTCTGTCTGGTACATATGTTGGTCTGTTTCCCCCACCACTCATTCCACCAACTGCTCCATCATCACCTACATTTCATATCATCCTCTTGCTCACTCTCATACTGACCACCTCACTCTGTCTGGTACATATGTTGGTCTGTTTCCCCCACCACTCATTCCACCAACTGCTCCATCATCACCTACATTTCATATCATGCTCTTCCTCACTCTCATACTGACCACTTCACTCTGTCTGGTACATATGTTGGTCTGTTTCCCCCACCACTCATTCCACCAACTGCTCCATCATCACCTACATTTTATATCATCCTCTTCCTCACTCTCATACTGACCACTTCACTCTGTCTGGTACATATGTTGGTCTGTTTCCCCCACCACTCATTCCACCAACTGCTCCATCATCACCTACATTTCATATCATCCTCTTCCTCGCTCTCATACTGACCACTTCACTCTGTCTGGTACATATGTTCGTCTACTCCCCGACAGGCATCTGACCCTAGGAACAGGCTTGTAAGTCCTAGGGGATGCAAGTCTTTCATACGGAGAACTTAATCAGATAAAAAGAAAAAGAAGTACCATGGAATTTTTGATTTGTTGTATACAGAAGGTTTGGGAAGAGTTTGTCTGCTTGTTAACACATGGTTACAAATGAAGTTAATAAGGTATGTTGATTTACAATGCAGCAGTATGTGAGTTACTCTGCCCCTCAGTAGAACATTTCAACCAAACCTTTTGTTTCAGTATGCTCATACAACTAATTATGTTTCAGAAAAATATGAAAAATCTAAACACTGATATCATGCTGTGAACAATAAGATCTGAAAATTTTATTTGCTTTTTATTAGAATTCCCTTAAAAACTACGAGAATTGTCTATTCGAAATGTTTTGTTCTTCCGGGCATATATTACGAGAATTGTATTGAAAGTTGTAACCAATGATTTTTACTTTCTTTAATGGTAAGTAGGGGAAGTATTGTAATTCCACCCAAAAATTTGATCTACAGATTTCACCGGAAATATATGTTTTGAGACCCCCTGAATCCAAAAAAAAAGCATTTTTATAAAAAGGTCTGTGCGTGTCTGTGAACAGCATAACTCAGAAATGAAAAGTCGGTTAAAAACCAAAGTTGGTATTTATGTTTGGTGTCTTTCAAGAATGCCAGAAAAGGATTTTGAAGAAAATAGCACCACCCTAAACTACCCTTTACATGGAAAAGTTTTCGAAAATTTTGATTTTCTTGAAAATGGCTCTTAACTATTTTGATTAAAATGTCATATGTTTGAGATATTTTTATGACAAATGCTAATGCATATCTTGAATTTTCTGGCTATAGCCCCTGTAGTCGTATTTATTCTGGACAACTTTTGCATAACTGGTAAACCTTTAGAGTTAGACAAAATCTTGCTGTACAAGAAATGTAGATCTTGCTAAAATAGACAATTTATGTCTCAATAAATTTTCTTGTAGGGTGAACCATTTCGGAGATATTCCTTGTTATGTGTGTGAGTTTTGGTAAACTTAGAACTTTAGCAAAATGCAACAACGTTGTTCATTTTTTATATGTTAATCGTGCAAAGAGAATGGAATCTCAAAGCTTATAAAGATTTGACTGTCGCACAAAGCCTACTGTATTCTAATATCCCCTTTGTATCTACAAGGAAATAAGCAATAAGATAATTTGTACAAATGTTTATCTTAACTAACATGGGCATGTATGAATAAGAGTTGGTTAGAATGGTTAGTACAAGAGTAGGGACAGTCATGTGAGTGCAACACATCAGATTTTTTTAAAATCTTAATTTTTATTTTTTAGACAAATCAGTACATTATCCTAATCTGGAGACTTTTCTGTCACTTTTTAATATAGTCTTCATTTCTTTGCATACATTTTGTGCATTGTTGTGCAGAGGTTTGAAAATACCTTTACAATTGAACTCCATTGCATACTCTGGCATATTGTTTCAGGCTTGTAATGATGGAAACAGCTTTCATCCCATGTTGTAATGCTTAGCAAAAAATTGTCATCTTCATTTTGAAATCCCTGAAGAAAGTTAGGATGATGGTTCTTTGAAGTTCCTGGTCTTCAGTCAATAAACGTGGGACAACATTTTCAATCATTTGTTGTGCTCCTATCTTCTTAATGGGCTCATGAACTGTTTCCTTGTTGCGTTGCATGAGCGACCATCTCCTAATGCTGCACATTGAAGTTTGAAGGCAGTTTCAGCGGCTGATTTTTCCTCTTATGACAACGTGCTGTTGAAACATAACATTGATGTCCACCATTTTGGAGATACTGCCTATGGATATGTGATAGAGGCTCTTGACTTCACAGTATAGCAACGCGTGTTATTAAGTCAGTAGATTACTGTGATGATGGGCTTGGCACACAGTTAAGCTGCTTCACACCACATGCTGGGCATGCGAGCGGGCAAAGGCAAAGGCCTTGCACGTCTGTGTGTATGTGACTAATCACAATGAAGCGGGTACACAAAAGGGTGTTTTTCCAGTGCCTTTGAGAAAGATCTGGTTACGTCACCGCCGTCATGTTTGAAGGAGTTTACAAAATGTCTGTGACATCATCTCCGCTATATAAGGAGGCAAGGAAACCGCAGTGAGTGAGTTTCAGTTACAGGTATGAGTCGGTCAGCATGTCAGTGAGCGCAAGACAGCTGTGCATGGTGTGTCGAGTTGAGTGTAATGTCGTAGTGAGTGTATGAAAGGCAAAAAAATTGATGAATAACACTTAAAGGACAGAGCAAGGTTATGCAAGTAAAGGTTTTGGTTGTGATAGCCCGAAAGACTGTAGACTGTGCTAATGACAAGAAGAAAACCGTGTTTGTGATAAAAGTTTGAAATACAGTAAGTAATAGACAAGTAACCAGACTGATTTTGTCATTTTGTTACATTGGTGCCAGGAGTGGGTTTTGTCAAATTGTCACTTGTTACATTCCATTACTGCAGTTGCTTTTGTTACTTGTTGGAATTTGGATTTTAACAGTGAGTTGCTGACCTGGTATTAGATTTAATGTGTGAGCATTTTTCAAAAATGAGTAAATTTTAGTTTTAATTTAAAAGGTGAGTTAATTAATAACACTGAACAACACTTACAACATATTTTTCCGGGACGCGCTTGGAAGGTAACTTTCGTCCATTACCTTCGAAACGCGTCCCGGAAAAATATGTAGTAAGTGTTCAGTGTTATTAATTAACTCACCTTTTAAATTAAATTAATTACAACAACACTGTTTTCAAACTTCTATGAAAGGAAAATTTTAGTTTTATTTGAGTTATTTCATACTTGTGAGGTATTGTGTTCATTTACTACCTTGCTGACATAAACTTTTTCTTTTTCAGGCAGATGATTACATTTCATCTGAACTTAACATACAAAAAAAAATGCACCAGATCTTTAAAGGATATTGCTTTAGGTTTCTTAGAGAAGGATGTGCCTGGACTGTGTGCCGCTATTATCACTCAGTGAGTTTATCTCTTGTTTACTTAATGTGATAATTTGTTGTTCCATTGTTGGAGTACATTCTAAAGAATGCCTTTGTTGCAGTTCCCATTTTTCGACCTGGAGAATTGGCACCCACTATGGCTGATGAAAGTTCTTGCCCATTCAAAGGTTAGAAATTTCAAAAGGTTTACAGCTCATTTTGTGAAAGAACTGTTTTTGAAGGCTCAGAGAGAAGAAGACTGGCTCACATGTTTTGATTTCCTGTTGCAACTTCACTTCACTGCAGAAGAAATTGCTGACTTTATGAAACCTTACGTTGAACAGTGTAGTGCCAAATCGATGCAGAACCTCCTGGTGTCGTGTGCTAGAGTCCTTCAAACACACCCACCCTTCATACATATTTTTATACATTTTTGGGATGTTTTTTACAGCCACTTGATAAGGAGCATTACTTTGAACCCTCTGGTTATCCATAGGTTATTGAAACATTGCATCCAGTATGGTGAGAATGATTTCTACATGAAGTGTTATGACTTCTTGATTATTTTACCTCCAGAATTTTTACAGGAAATATCACAGGAATTGTTAAAAGAATTCTATGATAAACTTGAAGGTGAACCACCACAACCAAATTTAACTCCCTCACAGAATTGTTCACTGCCGTCTGGTGCAGTCTCTACTGTAGTTGGTGGAAATGAAAACGGTCCTTTTAGCAGGAGATCTGTTCCTGGAGGCTGTAGTGAATTGTCAAATGCTGCTGCTTCTTCAACCACTCATGATGCCCCTTTTATATTACCCAGTAGTGAGCTGCTGCAGTCAGAAGCCACCAGTAAATGGTTATTTGATCATGATGCAGCAGAAGGGAGCACAACCAGCAGAGCATCTGAACCAGCAATACCTTTTGGTAGAGTATGGTTCTCTGGCCATAATACAACCTCAAGAACAGTTGATGGTGAACCAGAGACACTATTTGGTAGTTTATCTGCTGTACAGAAACCATTATCTGGTAATGCAATCTCAAGAACATTTGGTGGTAAACCAGAGATACCATGCGGTAGTATATCTGCTGTACAGAAACCATTATCTGGTAATGCAATCTCAAGAACATTTGGTGGTAAACCAGAGATACTATTCGGTAGTATATCTACTGTACAGAAACCATTATCCGATAATACAATTTCAAGAACATTTGGTGATAAACCAGAGATACCATGCAGTAGTGTATTTGCTGCACAGAAACCATTATCTGATAATACAATCTCAAGAACATTTGGTGGTAAACCAGACAAATCATCTGGTACTATGCCTGCTGTGCAGAAACGGTTTTCTGATGATGCAACCTCAAGAACAGTTGGTGGTAAACCACAGGAATCATCTGGTAGTGTACCTGCTGTGCAGAAACGGTTTTCTGATGGTGCAACCTCAAAAATAGTTGGTGGTAAACCAGAAGGGTCATCTGGTAGTGTATCTATTTCACAGAAACAGTTACCAGTTCAGGATACAATCTCAAGAACAGTTGGTGGTAAACCAGAGGTACTGTCTGGTAGTGCATCAATTTCACAGGAGCAGTTACCAGTTCAGGATGCAATCTCAAGAACAGTTGGTGGTAAACCTGGTAGTGTATCTATTTCACAGAAACCGTTATCAGTTCAGGATACAATCCCAAGAACAGTTGGTGGTAAACCTGGTAGTGTATCTATTTCACAGAAACCGTTATCAGTTCAGGATACAATCTCAAGAACAGTTGGTGGTAAACCTGGTAGTGTATCTATTTCACAGAAACCGTTACCAGTTCAGGATACAATCTCAAGAACAGTTGGTGGTAAACCAGAATTGTCATCTGGTAGTGCATCTATTTCACAAAAACAGTTATCAGTTCATGATACAATCTCAAGAACAGTTGGTGGTAAACCAGAAGTGTCGCCTGGTAGTGTATCTATTTCACAGAAACAGTTATCAGCTCAGGATACAATCTCAAGAACAGTTGGTGGTAAACCAGAATTGTCATCTAGTAGTGCATCTATTTCACAAAAACAGTTGCCAGTTCATGATACAATCTCAAGAACAGTTGGTGGTAAACCAGAAGTGTCGCCTGGTAGTGTATCTTCTATACGGAAACGATTGCCAGTTCCTGATACAAGCTCAAGAACACTTAGTGGTAAACCAGAGGTACTGTCCAGTAGTGTACTTGCTTCAAACACACGACTTCCCCATAATAATGCAATTCCAAAGACACGAATAGAACCCATAAAGCTGAAGAGAACACCATTACCTAAACCACTGGGACAGATGAATTCAAGTGACAATATTGTACCTCCAGATTTTCAGAATAACTACAGGATTCAAGAGAGGCAATGGCAGAGCAGTATTGCTCACACTTCGCAGAGTTTTGAAAAGGTGGAATCTCTGGAATCTAATGATAAGGATGAGTTGCAGAGCTCTATTGAAGACAAAAACTATGAGGTTATGTTTAACATACTTGAGAAATGGGCTGGTAAAGCCTTAAACAGCACTGCAGCTCATAAAGTCTTCACAGACTTACAGAATATATTCTGGAAGATTTCTGTAGCTTTCTCCGAGTTAGTGAATATCTCAGGTAAGTGAAATCTTTAAATTAATTCTGTACATAGCTAAGCTGAGAAATGTCATTAGCATTAAAATAGAATTCTTTCCCCTTTAGTAATACATACTTATGCAACATGGTGTGTTATTGAAAATAAACATACAATAGGGATATCTATACTTGGTTCTGAATGTGAATGCAGTGGACATGGATTCACTTCCCATAGTCTCCATTAGAGGAGCCACCAGTTGTGGTCTTGAATTCTCACAATACAGGTAAAGATTATGGGTTCACTTCCTATAGTCCCCACTAGGGGAGCCACCAGTTGTGGTCTTGAGTTCCCACAATACAGGTAAAGATTATGGGTTCACTTCCTATAGTCCCCACCAGTGGAGTCACCAGTTCCCACAATACAGGTAAAGATTATGTGTTCACTTCCTATAGTCCCCACTAGAGGAGCCACCAGTTCTCACAATACAGGTGAAGATTATGGGTTCACTTCCTATAGTCCCCACTAGAGGAGCCACCAGTTCTCACAATACAGGTGAAGATTATGGGTTCACTTCCTATAGTCCCCACTAGAGGAGCCACCAGTTCTCACAATACAGGTGAAGATTATGTGTTCACTTCCTATAGTCCCCACTAGGGGAGCCACCAGTTGTGGTCTTGAGTTCCCACAATACAGGTAAAGATTATGGGTTCACTTCCTATAGTCCCCACCAGTGGAGTCACCAGTTCCCACAATACAGGTAAAGATTATGGGTTCACTTCCTATAGTCCCCACTAGAGGAGCCACCAGTTCTCACAATACAGGTGAAGATTATGGGTTCACTTCCTATAGTCCCCACTAGAGGAGCCACCAGTTCTCACAATACAGGTGAAGATTATAGGTTCACTTCCTATAGTCCCCACTAGAGGAGCCACCAGTTCTCACAATACAGGTGAAGATTATGGGTTCACTTCCTATAGTCCCCACTAGAGGAGCCACCAGTTCCCACAATACAGGTGAAGATTATGGGTTCACTTCCTATAGTCCCCACTAGAGGAGCCACCAGTTCCCACAATACAGGTGAAGATTATGGGTTCACTTCCTATAGTCCCCACTAGAGGAGCCATCAGTTCTCACAATACAGGTGAAGATTATGGGTTCACTTCCTATAGTCCCCACTAGAGGAGCCACCAGTTCTCACAATACAGGTGAAGATTATGGGTTCACTTCCTATAGTCCCCACTAGAGGAGCCACCAGTTCCCACAATACAGGTGAAGATTATGGGTTCACTTCCTATAGTCCCCACTAGAGGAGCCACCAGTTCTCACAATACAGGTGAAGATTATGGGTTCACTTCCTATAGTCCCCACTAGAGGAGCCACCAGTTCCCACAATACAGGTGAAGATTATGGGTTCACTTCCTATAGTCCCCACTAGAGGAGCCACCAGTTCTCACAATACAGGTGAAGATTATGGGTTCACTTCCTATAGTCCCCACTAGAGGAGCCATCAGTTCTCACAATACAGGTGAAGATTATGGGTTCACTTCCTATAGTCCCACTAGAGGAGCCACCAGTTCTCACAATACAGGTGAAGATTATGGGTTCACTTCCTATAGTCCCCACTAGAGGAGCCATCAGTTCTCACAATACAGGTGAAGATTATGGGTTCACTTCCTATAGTCCCCACTAGAGGAGCCACCAGTTCTCACAATACAGGTGAAGATTATGGGTTCACTTCCTATAGTCCCCACTAGAGGAGCCACCAGTTCCCACAATACAGGTGAAGATTATGGGTTCACTTCCTATAGTCCCCACTAGAGGAGCCATCAGTTCTCACAATACAGGTGAAGATTATGGGTTCACTTCCTATAGTCCCACTAGAGGAGCCACCAGTTCTCACAATACAGGTGAAGATTATGGGTTCACTTCCTATAGTCCCCACTAGAGGAGCCACCAGTTCTCACAATACAGGTGAAGATTATGGGTTCACTTCCTATAGTCCCACTAAAGGAGCCATCAGTTCTCACAATACAGGTGAAGATTATGGGTTCACTTCCTATAGTCCCACTAGAGGAGCCACCAGTTCTCACAATACAGGTGAAGATTATGGGTTCACTTCCTATAGTCCCCACTAGAGGAGCCATCAGTTCTCACAATACAGGTGAAGATTATGGGTTCACTTCCTATAGTCCCCACTAGAGGAGCCACCAGTTCTCACAATACAGGTGAAGATTATGGGTTCACTTCCTATAGTCCCACTAGAGGAGCCACCAGTTCTCACAATACAGGTGAAGATTATGGGTTCACTTCCTATAGTCCCCACTAGAGGAGCCACCAGTTCCCACAATACAGGTGAAGATTATGTGTTCACTTCCTATAGTCCCCACTAGAGGAGCCACCAGTTCCCACAATACAGGTGAAGATTATGGGTTCACTTCCTATAGTCCCACTAGAGGAGCCACCAGTTCCCACAATACAGGTGAAGATTATGTGTTCACTTCCTATAGTCCCCACTAGAGGAGCCACCAGTTGTGGTCTTGAATTCTCACAATACAGGTGAAGATTATGGGTTCACTTCCTATAGTCCCACTAGAGGAGCCACCAGTTCTCACAATACAGGTGAAGATTATGTGTTCACTTCCTATAGTCCCCACTAGAGGAGCCACCAGTTCCCACAATACAGGTGAAGATTGTGTGTTCACTTCCTATAGTCCCCACTAGAGGAGCCATCAGTTCTCACAATACAGGTGAAGATTATGTGTTCACTTCCTATAGTCCCCACTAGAGGAGCCACCAGTTCCCACAATACAGGTGAAGATTATGGGTTCACTTCCTATAGTCCCCACTAGAGGAGCCACCAGTTGTGATTTGATACACATTTTCTTTGCCTGCAGTAAATGCACAAAAATTAACAGGATCTGTATTTTTTTAAGACAATACATGCTGAACAATACTTGCACCATTTTTTGAACTCCTGACACATGTGGGCTTTTCCTACAGGACTGCCATCCACATGCAGCCGTTCCATGATTAAATTTAATTAAGGAAAATTAAGTATTATTTTATTATTATTATTATTATTTTAGAATTAATTAAGGAAACTTCTTAAGACAGGGAATTAGTGAAAACTGTGGCACTCATGATTCCCTGATAAGTTGTATGATTTTTATCTATGGGAAAACTTGAAAAATAAAGTGTAAGCAACAAATTCCTGTTCATTGGAACATCAAGTGCGAAATTCATTCAACTTTGCGTATTGAACTCTCGAGTGTGATTGTAAATCTGCTGAGAAGATGCCAGAAATTGTGAACACAGTGTGGTCAGGTATGTGAAAATGTAACTAAGAACGTGGGAGTTCAAGTTGTGAAAAACAGAGAAACATTTGTGCCAACTGTACAATGTAAATTACCAGTTTGAAGTCAGTGAATAATACTGTTTTAGGTTTCCACATATGAGGCCAATCAGTGATACGTGGTTGTTCTAATACACACACAAACCTTGTGTAGGCAGACAGTGAAACACTTGGGTGCCATGTTGCCATGGTAGCTCAGTGGTTAAGAGCATCGTGTACAAAGTGATGAATTTGTCACCTCTGATTGCACCTTTCACTGTTTGAGCTGCTTGCATGCCCAGATAGGAACTGTCCGTGGGCAAAATGTTGCAATAACATTGGTCTGAAACACCTTTTCATTTCTAGATGAAGTAATTTCCCAGTACTGAATATTTAATGTAGTAAGGGGTAGTGATGCGCCTCCTATAGCCTCACCTACCCAATTCCCATCCTCATCCTGCCCGTGGTGCACCCTGCTTTTAACAGATGAGGCTCTGGGGACCGAATCACAGCGGTATAACTGTTTCATCTAAAATGGAGGAAATGTCATTTACATATGTGCTGGCCTATCACATCATAACAGCGTCCCTCAGAGGCACATGAGGGGAAGGTCGGTGGATCTAAATACCACCTATTTAGTCCTGCCGGCTAGGTCCGATGGACCCGTTGACCAACGATAGGTGTGGTCCCCCTTGCAAAATGGGGGTTTAAGTCGGGTGATGTAATTGCCACATTGTAAAACTGGTGCCCGTTAAGAAAACAGTTACATGAAAGCCGCATACATGAATATGAGTCCTAAAGATGAAATGGATTACACTACTTTCCAACCCAGATATAATCCCCCAGAGATCAAGGAAAACAGCGGTTGCAGCCTTCCAACTACTGACAAATCACGACTGCTTATCAAGTCATCTCTACAGAATAGGTATCTCAGCCTCACCAATATGTGTCCTGTGTAACGATCCAGCAGAAATGAACGAAGACCACTTGAAGACCTGTGAAGCATTAAGATCAGAAGAAACTACAGTTCAAAAGTATTGGAAAGCACGAATGCTAATGGCTTCATTGCCAGATGCAAGGCACTAGAAAACAACATATTTAATGCAAAATGATGTAGTCAAGTGTCACCAAGAAGGTTTTGAAATACACAACATGTTATAAAAGCAATTTAACTGAAGTACCATATTTCATTACATAATGGTCACATCTTGATTTATAAATAAGCAATTAGGAAATAAATATTTCACCACATAATCATCACATTAATATTCTAGGTATTCACTATCAAGAAGTATTGGGAAAAAATGTGATATTTTGCACTCACATGACTTTCTCTACTCTTGTTACTAACCATTCTTACAAACTCTTATTCCTCTATCTTCTTCATGTTAGTCAATATAAACATTTGCAGAAATTATCTTATTGCTAGGGACACAATTTTATGGTGAATAAAAATTGTCAATATCGGTATAAAAAGAAGGCTCAAAGCGGGATAAAGGCGGTGAAATAGAATATCACATATCAGTGTTATATGTAACATGTTCATTGAACTAACAAGTAATCATGGTTTCTAAGTTCTCAGCTGCAATATTGGTTCTTTTATCTGACAAAATATTGTACACAGAAAGAGCTTCTTCATAATCACCATTAGAAACTGAAATATAGGTGCATAGACTGTTGATGCAGTCTACAACGGCCAAAAGCTTAATGTTTTTAAACCTCACACAGCTGATCACCTGTGAAGCCTTAATTAATAGTTGAGTAGGTATCTGTAAGTATGGTAACTGTTTTAAATTGAGCTTTGAAAATGTGATGGAGGCATGATGAAACATATGTCAACAGCACATTAATCCAAGAACTTGCAACAATTACTAGGATAAGTGAAGCTTTTGGTCTCTAAACTGGTTTTTATTTTAGATTACGGAGACTTGTTCATTAGTATACTAATATTGACTTTGTTTAAAATTCACATGCAATTCAACAGTATTGTAAATGCTTTATTCTTTTGTAATAAATAGATGAGTCTTAATTCAATAAATCCAAAGCCACATTTTTAAGTTTTTTTTATTTAATTTTTATTTACTAGAGCAGGTCTTTCCAGTGTGGTGTAAGCATGTTTTTTGTTTCCCCTCCTTCCCCTCTCTATGGCCATGTTTGAGTAAACTCAGACTCATTGTTATGATGAACTTTACTTATTGTGAGTTTGTTAACACAATGGAATAAAACTTGAACACATATTACATCACCCCCATTGTCATGTTATGACATTTGCAAATAATTTAATTAACACAACTATGACCATATCTTTACCATGGGGAGACATTTTTTATGTAGTAATATTTAGTGTACCTCTTACAGTTTATCGGTTGTATAAATATTGTTTATTATGTAGGCTTCAGAGGCTCTTTGTAGTAGATTGATATAGATTCAATTTGTCACAAAAATATCTTTAACATATGCTAATTTAATAAAATTGACTAAAGCTGTCTTTGAGAAAATCAAAATTTTAAAAATATTGTTCCGTATAAAGGGCAGTTTGATATGGGGGGATTTTCTTCAAAGTCTTCATATTGCATCCTTAAATGTTATTGAATTTTTGGGCATGAACTTCCTTAGCATGGCTTTCTTCAGAAGGAAAGTAATGCTGGGGTTCTTTCCTTCCCTCCTTCCTTCCTTCCTTCCTTCCTCCCCTCCTCCTCCCCCTCCCCCCCCCCCCTTCCACAATCCCTACCTCCCATCCTTCCTTTCTTCATCACGTAAAAGGACTTCAAACCTGATAGAGAGGTCTGTGAGCAGAATTGAATGGCTTTTCATGCCCTGTATAATGTGGAAAGCCAAGAACCGTAGTTAAAGAGTGCCCATAATTAATAAGTCACACAGCAGTTATTTTGCTTGGTCTCTCCCCATCCTTTTCCACAGGCACCCTTACCACAATTACAGAAATTTTATTTCTTAATGTTTGGCTTTGAATGTATGCTTTGTGCATTCCATCTTGCCTTAACAGTCATGGCTGTTTGAACCATTTTGTTTGTGGTGCTTGTGAGAGTTGGATTTAGGAATTAGAGGAGTGGAAAATAACTCCTGCATTAAGGTATTAACAGTACTAATGCAATAAGGATACAAAGGTTTCATGTTATGTCATCTTTATATAAATCAAGCTATATTAAAAATGTATCTGGTACTGTAGACTTGACTCAGGTTCCCACAATGCCCTCCTTGATTCAGTGTTGCTTTTTCAGACTTTAAGACTAAGCCTCTAAGGAAGAAAATAATGGCCAACTTTGGAATGAACAAAATATTACAATGCATGGAGGAAGAAAAATGTAGTGAAGCATTTGATATATACAGGTGGATGCAGCAGAACCAGGTGCAGATAGAGGAAACTGAGGTATGTTGATCAGGCTCTCATCTGTTGTAAGCTAGCACTAGGGTTGTGACATGTGACTGTTCCTGTACCAGCTGTGAGAGGTAAGGCAGGAATTTGTCACCATACACAACATCCAAAATGTGGGTAATGACATATCATCATATTCTATTTAACATACATAAACACACACAGAGACACATGTCACCACACTCCCTTGCCACAAACCCCTGTCACACACTACCACACAACCCTGCCACACTCCCCTGTCACACCCTGCCACACGACGAAAAGAAGTCGAAGACTCTAGTCATATCAAGAAAGCGAACGGACAATTGGGACGTCAATATCTACTTAAACAACAAGAAGTTTAACCAAACTGAAGAAATGAAATACCTGGGCATATGGTTTGACAGTAAGTTTAACTTCAATGCACACATAGACCACACTGCAGGAAAATCAATCACACTCATCCACATGTTATCATGGACAGCTAAACTACAATGGGGATTAGGACACAAAGCACTAAAAACAATATACGAAGGAGCTATAGTCCCAATAATGACATATGGCTCACCAGTGTGGATAGGCGCTATAAGAAAAATAAAAAATCTAGCAAAATATTGACACAGAATATTAGAAGACCCCAAAAGAAAATCGTTTATGTGAATATTTGTTAAAAGTGTAATTTGTTTTTTGATGTTGGTGTAAGATGGTTAAATGACAAAAACGTGCTATTAATGTTCATTGTTACGAACAACTAAGTTAGTTTAAAGACGTCATAAATATTTCCATATTTGATTTTAATATATATGTATAAATATTAGAATTATATGTGTTCCATAATAAAAGTAAGGGAGGATGGTTAGGGATCGCTTCCCTAACAAGAAAGAACTATTTGATGGACGCATACGCAGATGTATACGAAAAAGGCGGTGTTACGTGAGGTGACGCCATAATCTTCCCACTAGTGTGTGTGTATTCAAGGTGTGAAGACGCGTTGAGGTAACGTGTGAGCATTGTAAAACGTTTATCAGACTTTTATGAAACATTTGTTCCATTTTTTAAAAAAAAAGTGGAAAGATTAAATCATTTAAAACGATGCTAAGATGATTTATTTTAATGTAAAATATAGAAAAAGTGTTAATAAAATAATACATTGTGGTGAAGAAACATCGTATGATTTTTCATTCCATCCGTTACCACGCCCTGAGATCACAAAGATTTCAATAGCACAAAGACCCAACGAAGCATAATTATAAAAACTGCACCAAATGGCTTGCCCGACGTGGAACACGAATTTTGGATGGAATGGAAATTACGGGAAATGAACTTAAGCGAAATACCAAGTGACACCATATCTTCGCGCCAAATAGAAAGAAGACGCCATTAGACCATCGTTTGAAATATACCATATCAGAACACCGATGAACGGATACTCAACGTGGGAAAACACCAGAGATCGTCTAGCGAAGCTAACTGCCCAGGAGACGCACGTAACTGGACAAATCAACGAAAAAAAGAGTAGGACCAAAAATTTTTATTTTTACATCCAGTTTATTTTTATGTTACTGTGAAGCGGCAAAATAGTGGGACTTTTAAGCCAAAGTGAACTGAATAAAGAAACTAAAATGTCGCAAAAAGAGAGAGATCTAGTAACAGGAGATGGGGAAGGGGCAGATAGGCCTAGTTATCAAATAGAACCAGAAAGTGAGGAACAGGTAGCAATAGGAAAAGACCAAAGGTTATTAATGATCATGTTTGAAAGACTAGAACAAAGTTTAGGTAAGAAAATAGGAGTGAGACAGGACTTAGAACATAATAAAAAAGAGATAAGTCAGAAAATGGAACAGAATAGGGAAGAGATAGGTCAGAAAATGGAGGGAGTGAGACAGGCCATAGAACAAAGTTTAGGTCAGAAACTGGAACAGAATAAGGAAGAGATAGGTCAGAAAGTGGAGGAAGTGAGAAAGGACTTCGAACAGAAAATGGAATTAGGAAGACAGAACTTAGAACAGAAAATAGAATTAGGAAGACAGGAGTGTAAAGAAAATATGAAAGTAATGGAAACTAATTTAAAATTAGTACATAAAAACTTAAATGAGACCAAGGAAGCCTTAGAAGCTAGGATAGAAATCATAGGAGATAGGATGGGAAAAATAGAATCGGAAGTGAGAGAAAATAAGATTGTATTAGAAGAAGAAATTGGTAGATGTAGAGATGAAATAACAGAATGTAATGCAAGTATAGACTGTAAGATTATAAATGTAAAAGCAGAAATAACTGAGGAATTAAGGAAAGAGATTGAGGTAGTAAAGAAAGGAATTATTAATGAAACTGTAGAACAAATTGTAATTCCTAAAATTAAGACTATGGCTAATGTGGTGCAGTCGCAACAGGATGCTATGAATGATATGAAACAAAGTCACTTAGAAATAAAGAATGATTTAAAATCAATTTGTGAAGAAATGAAAAGAGGAAAAGAAAGTTTGGCTAATGTAAATGATGTTGTGAATGCACTACAAAGGCAAAATGATTTAGATATAAGTAATGTACAAGATGAGAGTTATTTGAATAATGTACAAAATGTTGACTCACTATACAGAGAAAGAGGTTCACAACCAAACAATGACACAACACACAACACATGTTACACCAACAGCATACTACATGAAATCACACCACCTACATTTGACGAGGAGAAGGGAGACGATCCAAAACTCTTTGTTAAAGAGATGGAAGAGTACTTTAAAGTGAAAAGGATACCAAATGAGCTTAGGATGATGATAGTTAAGAAAAGCTTAAAAAACAAGGCATTAGAATGGCTTAGGTTAACACTAGCTGGTCATGAGTCGTATAGTTCATTCAGAAATCTATTCCTATCAAGGTATTGGGGCCCAGCTAAGCAAAACCAAACTAGGGTAGAGCTAGCGACAGGTAGATATGATCCAACTAAAGGGTTATCGCTAGTCGATTATTTTATGAAAGTAGCCAACAAAGGAAAGCTATTAGACCCTAACCTGTCGGAAGCAGAGTTAATTACCAGCATAACAAGACATTTCCCAGACACAGTGAGAACAGGGTTAATTGTTGCGAGGCCGGTAGATTTTGCAGACATGATAGAATTACTGACAGCCTTCGAAACACAAAATGGTCGGCCTAATGAGCATAGACATAGGAACGGTCACCCAAACTCACCTATCTTAAACCGGAGCACGGCTACGAACAAGCAGAATGAGGGAGAAGATAGAAATATTAGGAGCACCCATGACAGGGGGAGAGGGGCACACCATTTCCCACAACCATACAATCATGGCGAAAGGATGGAGGACACAAGACAGCGGTACCACGACACAATACCGAGGGATGAATCGAGATACCGAACGCATAGATATGATCGGGGGAGACCAGGAGACCGTACCCATCAAGTGAATCACATACGATTCTGTAGGGAATACTTAAACAGCCAAAGGTCGTCATACAATAGGGGTTCACGCCAAAGGGGCAGAAACCAATGGAACACCGACAACGTAAGACAACAGGAACAGAATCAAGATGTGCCAAATAGGACCGATGCTGCACAGAATACAGAAACAACAATCACCCCTAACGCCCAGGAAAACTAAGTACAAGTCAACTTTGTGTCCCGGAAGTTGACCTGTGTGGCAGTAGGGGCAATATTGACCAACATAATATAGGTACCTTGAGGAGACAGGCAAGTGAAAGGAAGCAAATAACCAATCCACCAATGGTTAGGCTGAAGGTATGGGGTATCGAATTGCCAGCGATGATTGATACAGGAGCCAGCACATCAGTATGTGACGAACAGCTATTCCAGGAATTAATAACTAAGAGAAATGCTGAATTCTTGTCTGTGTGTGGAGTGTATTGCAGCACAGCAATTGGCAAGAAAAAGGAACATGTTAAATACCAGGTAAGGCTGGTAATAGAAATCGGAAGCTGGAAGTTCGACTTTATTGCCCTGGTAATACCTAGACTAACAGCTACCCTAATCATTGGCAGTGATTTGCTTAATCTTTGGAGGTCAGTGATTGATTATGACCTATATAAATTTATTATCAAGGAAGGAACCTCAGAATGCACCGCAAAGTTCCTGGAGGAAGAAACATGCCAGGAGGAACCAGACCAGACAGGGATCCATCCGGATGAGCAGTTTTTTGTGGAGAACATCAATGTCCACAAGAATAGGTTGGTAGACCTAAGGATAAGTAAGGAGAAAATAGGTTGGACGAGCGAGGAGGATACTAATGTTTGCAGCCATTGGATCTGCACAGAAGACGAGTATGTTACCTCGGACAACTACCAACCTGAACCACTACCAACAGATGAAGAAAAACTGACGTCACAGTTAATCGACGAGAAGGTCTGGGGGGCACATGGCATCTCTGAAGAGGAAAGGAACCAACTTAGAAAAATATTAATTAAAAACAGGAAAGTTTTTAATAAAAAGCCAGGTACATGTAATAAGTATGTACATACTTTTAAAGTCAGAGATATCTCCCCCTATTCACATAAATTCAGGCCCATCCCCAACTCCATCAGGGAGGAAGCTGACAGAGTGTAAACATGTCAAGGACCAATGACAATACAATGATATTATTACTACTGTATCCTAATGTCCTAACAAGATCATCAAGATAAAAAAAGTGACTTGGCTAAATTAAACAATGTAACGTAATTTTCACCAACTTGAGACATCTGATTGACTTGGAACTTTGCACACATGTCAAGGGCCAATGGCAATATAATAATAATAATACCATGACTTTGTCCTAATGTCCTTATCAGGATCATCAGGATAAAGAATGACTAAGCTAAATTTATAAAAATGGTACAGTTATTATATCTAAGATGTCGCTAAGGCACATTTCTACATGCACCCTGAAAATTGTTTTAATTAAATACATATTTATATGAGAGGTAGAACTGGAACTTAAAAATTCAATGCCACAACTGGGATTTGAACCACAGACCTTCCGCTTACCGGGCGGCTGCTCTAACCATTGAGCTACCTCTCAAACTTTGCCCACACACGGCTTGTGTGTTTAAAAACACCAACAGTAAGTTTGTTGGCATAAATAAATAATAATTAACATTATTATTTATTACGAGCTGGCTAGCGGAAGGTCTGTGGTTCAAATCCCAGTTGTGGCATTGAATTTTTAAGTTCCAGTTCTACCTCTTAATAATTAACTTATTTATATACTGGATGACGCACATGTCCAGAGAGACGACCTGAAAGGAACATGAGACCCAGGAGAAATATCGCGGACTAAAGTATGGCAAAACATTTAAACAGAATTGGGATATATTCTTCACCACTCTGTCCTCTGTGTGATCTGCAAGAGGAAATGGACTGAGACCACCTTCAAATATGCCCGGCCACTTCTAGTGCCCCAACCATCAGTGAAAAATATTGGAGAGCAAGAGGATTAATGACTTCATTGTCAGAAATCCAGCATTAGCTAACAACAAGTTCACGCAGGGCCAAGATACCCACAACATCTGGTAGTTTAGAAATTGAGACAAGTTACATGGGACAAAGGAGTTAAATCGCTTTAAAGTATTGAAAGATGGTGATGCCCGGAGAGAGGACCTGAGAGGGATACAAGATTTTGGGGAAGCTTGTGGCTCGAAGTTTACTTAGGGCCAGGAAGTCCGCAATTGTTGATAGTGTAGTTAAAACAGTAAATGTAATATAATACTGTTCCAAAAAAATTTGGACTAAAAGCTTAAAAATAAATAATAGTTTTAAAAAACTAACAATAACACGCCTTTATAACAAACCGAACTAAAAAGTAGAAAATAATTTTTAAGCATGAAGAATTTGTTTTATAAATTCAAGTAGTTCATTATATTTCAAAACTTTGTGATAGCTTTGAAATAAAAACTAATTTATATTAACAAAATAATACATTTTATTGTAAAAAAGGGTGGGGTATATGACATCAAATGTTATAAATAGTTCATTGGTAGCTATTTATAAAAGTGAAAATATGATAAAAATATCAAAAAGCACCCCACGCATTTTTACAATAAAATTTACTATTTTGTTAATATAAATTAGGCAGTTTTTACTTTAAACTTATCACAAAATTTTGAAATATAATGCACTACTTGAATTTATAGAACAAATTCTTCATAAATTATTTTCTACTTTTTAGTTCGGTTTGTCATAAAAGTGTGTTATGTTAGTTTTTAAAACTATAATTTATTTGGCTAAGTTGTCAACTGTCTCATTGCCATATATACCACAGTGCGCTGGTAGCCATTGCTGCTTACAAAATTAAATCTTACTTTTAACATTTGCATTATAAATTTGGAGCTCATGATTCACTTAAATCTATTTTGCAGAAAATATTAATATAATCATCGAAGGTATGTGTGTGAAACATTACGCATCTACTGTGCTTTTCAACTGGGAAGGGTTCTGATCTGCAGCCAATGAGATAATTTACGTGCACAGCGTTGCAAGCTCATTACCCCCACTCTTCTGATATTTCTTGGCACGCATCAAGCCCCACTTAAGAGGAAAGCAATAAAACTCAGCAGGACTGCAATTGGTTACCGGCCTGGAGGCGCTCAAGGAGAAACTCCTTCCCATTTGAAAAGCACAGTAAAGGATGATAATTAACAATGGTGATCTTCATGTCATCTCTGGGTCATGTAGGGAACTGTTAGGGTAGCCCTCAAACTTGCTTTAGTCCTGGTACAACAGAATTATATTGACATATACCAATTTGTCTGTTAACAGGTTCCTAGTAAGTTAAAAACACGGTGTACAAAGATCCTGTTGTGTGCAGAAATGTGTATACGCGCAGGGAAGCTGTCTGAAGCCATTAGACTACTCAAAAGTAAGTAAGGTATAAGTGGAGTGATGTTTGTTTATGGTGGAGTGCATCAGAATAATTGCTTATTGTCTTGCAGGCAGAAAGCTGTTAATAATGGATCACAAGCACTGGAAAGTTGAAGGTTCGGAAGACGACATCAAAGCCCTGCGTTTGTTGTGGGGTCACATTTTGAAGTTGTTGACTAAAAGGGATTTAGATAAGGCATTCGATCAGTTACTGGAGATCGTTAACAGCCAGGAAAAGGTGGACCATCGTAAGTAGCATGTTGTGTTATGTTTGTACGCCATTATCAAGATAATGCATCACTCACTATATCTGACGTTTATGTTTGATTATCAGTATAGCTTATGTTGATGTTTCATGATTGGGTTAGAAGATGCACGTTGCTGTATATTTATTAAAATGACTTACGTTGATGTTGAACTGTTTGCAGAGGTGACTAGGTGGGGAGTGACTATGCTAGTGGAGATGTTACGATTACGAAAAGACGAGAAGTCTGTGTGTTTATATGCAAGTATTGAGGAGACATGTCATAGTTATCTTGACATACCAACGATGAGGATGATGCTGGTTGCTCTCGTAAAGCAGAATAAGGAACATGCAGCTAAAAGATTGTTCTACAGGGCCACTATGATGGGCAACTACCCCCATATAAAGGTAAGTTTAGTAATGGCCCCCGTTTAAAACTAGGCAGTTTAGTTATGAATGTTTCACATTTTAAGGCTGGCCCACAAGAATGAGTTTGTATATTGATAGGGAAGTTGAGACTCCATTTGGTATGCTATTTTTATGTCACTGACCAATGATATTTTTCTGTGTGCTTCCAATTCTATTCTCTTGAGAAACTGTAAACATGTTTATGTAAATATTAAATTTTGACAATGTCTGAAACTTGTATACAAGTCTATAGGCAATAAAGAATTTCATACATACATATTGCGGGTTAGTTAATATTAAAATTCAGTAGCGTGAACATTTTTCTAAATGCATATCTATTATTTGGGGGTTGGGACAAAAGTCATTGCAACTATTTTGTTTGTTGTATGTACTATAAGGCATATGGTATTAAAAGGCACATGAGGCGGAGCTCGAGGGGGCTCACCTAGAGCGACTGTCCTATCACAGTCGTGCAGCGTTGCCTAGTTCCGAACGCACAGCACAAGCGTAAGCAACAGAAATTTTTCTGTTTCATGTGGCCAAAATTAGTACTGGAAATTCGACATTCTAATATCCCTTGGTGTATGCAGCAAGAATTTTTGAGGCAGCCTCTACAAAGACCATTTTCCTACAACGTATGGTTCTTGAGTTATCGCTTCGAGAATAAACAACTGACTCCCATGTTTGTGCTCATGTATGCAACTTCCAATCATGCCTGTGTGTTTTACTCCTTTTCATTAAGCAGTTACGAAGTAAGACATTATGAAGTGTCGTTAGGAACTGTGTATATTTAGTTAATAAATTAACTGACCACGAATCACTGCACTCGTGCGCAAATTCTTTAGTTAAGTTCAAGACCAATCCGAAACGCAAATTGTGCTTTGTGTAACTGTGACAATAAGCAGAAAATTCACACGTTTACATTGTGTTTAGTGAAGTGTTAACAATGTCACTTTCAAAGCCTGGTACCCATGGCGCAGGTACTAAGGGTAAGGTACTCCGCTCTCAGGCCAGAAATATTATTTTTAAAGTGTACAGTTTTTTTTATGGAATTGGCATCTGAGGAAGTGCGTGTAAATAAGTATGTTAATATTGAGTCTTACAGTTTATAATGTTATCATTATCCTTAGCTGTATAAATTTACGTTCTGACAATTTGTATGTATGTATGTCTTTATTCACCTTAACAATTTTTTTACAATTTCATGGCTTCGTCAATTTTTAAATAGGGAATACAAATAATATTGGTTTAAACAATATCATGAATACAAATAATAATAACAGAGACAGCATTACAGTCATAAGAGTATAAGTTATATATATAGCCTACAGATTAAACACAAATAAAATTATTCAGAGAGTGAATCAAATAATATATATACAGAGACAGTGTTACAGTAATATAGTGTTACAATAATACAGATAAAATTATTCAGAGAATGAGTCAAAGAACTCCTGCACACTGTAGTAGGTTTGCTCAATTAGAAAATTTCTAACTTCTTTCCTAAACTTAGTTTGACTGCTACTGTGGATTCTATTTGTGATTTTATTATACATGTGACAAACATGTAACTTACGCTTTCTGGCGCATCACTTGGCAGCAGCGCAGCCACCGTGTGCACGCATTGGTTCAGGTCATGTGCCTTCTAAAATCGTATGCCGTATAGCCCAGTAGGAAAAAGTAACAATACAGAGAAAAGGACGAAGTAGCAATTACATTTGATGACATTGGAAAACACACAAATATTGTGCCTCACATATTTGTTGTGGTAGTGTACAGGACAATACAAGTTCCATAGTGTAAAATAATTGTCATAGTACATTTAATACATTACAGTAGAACACAGCAAATGTACAGTTGACATGAGTTAACTGGTTCTAATAGGCCCTCAAAGTAGTGCCGTGCAACGTTGATAACATTGACACTGAATACCATCTGCGTCGCAAACTGCCTACCACATAGTGGTTCTTTTACCTTTTGTATGAGAGGAAAGTCACAGAGTAACGGTGAGAAGAGTGTCATTCCCATCCCCAATGTCGCCATGTACTTTTGTGCAGTATGATTGCACTGTCTGAATGTTTCTCCCGAAAGCCATGTCATACGTGTGAACACCTGCACTTACTGTTGTGCCATATGACCTTAATACCCCAGACTCCATATGCTACAGTCATGGGGGAAGGATTCTGATGGAACTACTGCCTTGATGATCTGGCATGTCACCATGTGCTACAGTCATGGGGGAAGGATTCTGATGGAACTACTGCCTTGATGATCTGGCATGTCACCATATGCTACAGTCATGGAGGAAGGATTCTGATGGAACTGCTACCTTGATGATCAGGCATGTCACCGTATGCTACAGTCATGGGGGAAGGATTCTGATGGAACTGCTGCCTTGATGATCAGGCATGTCACCATATGCTACAGTCATGGAGGAAGGATTCTGATGGAACTACTGCCTTGATGATCAGGCATGTCACCGTATGCTACAGTCATGGGGGAAGGATTCTGATGGAACTGCTGCCTTGATGATCAGGCATGTCACCATGTGCTACAGTCATGGAGGAAAGATTCTGATGGAACTACTGCCTTGATGATCAGGCATGTCACCATGTGCTACAGTCATGGGGGAAGGATTCTGATGGAACTACTGCCTTGATGATCAGGCATGTCACCATGTGCTACAGTCATGGGGGAAGGATTCTGATGGAACTACTGCCTTGATGATCAGGCATGTCACCATGTGCTACAGTCATGGGGGAAGGATTCTGATGGAACTAATGCCTTGATGATCAGGCATGTCACCATGTGCTACAGTCATGGGGGAAGGATTCTGATGGAACTACTGCCTTGATGATCAGGCATGTCACCATGTGCTACAGTCATGGGGGAAGGATTCTGATGGAACTACTGCCTTGATGATCAGGCATGTCACCATGTGCTACAGTCATGGGGGAAGGATTCTGATGGAACTACTGCCTTGATGATCTGGCATGTCACCATGTGCTACAGTCATGGAGGAAGGATTCTGATGGAACTACTGCCTTGATGGTCTGGCATGTCACCATGTGCTACAGTCATGGAGGAAGGATTCTGATGGAACTGCTGCCTTGATGGTCTGGCATGTCACCATATGCTACAGTCATGGGGGAAGGATTCTGATGGAACTACTGCCTTGATGATCTGGCATGTCACCATGTGCTACAGTCATGGGGGAAGGATTCTGATGGAACTACTGCCTTGATGATCTGGCATGTCACCATGTGCTACAGTCATGGAGGAAGGATTCTGATGGAACTACTGCCTTGATGATCTGGCATGTCACCATGTGCTACAGTCATGGAGGAAGGATTCTGATGGAACTACTGCCTTGATGGTCTGGCATGTCACCATATGCTACAGTCATGGAGGAAAGATTCTGATGGAACTGCTGCCTTGATGATCTGGCATGTCACCATATGCTACAGTCATGGAGGAAGGATTCTGATGGAACTGCTGCCTTGATGGTCTGGCATGTCACCATATGCTACAGTCATGGGGGAAGGATTCTGATGGAACTGCTACCTTGATGATCAGGCATGTCACCATATGCTACAGTCATGGAGGAAGGATTCTGATGGAACTGCTACCTTGATGATCAGGCATGTCACCATGTGCCACAGTCATGGGGGAAAGATTCTGATGGAACTGCTACCTTGATGATCAGGCATGTCACCATATGCTACAGTCATGGGGGAAGGATTCTGATGGAACTGCTACCTTGATGATCAGGCATGTCACCATATGCTACAGTCATGGGGGAAGGATTCTGATGGAACTGCTACCTTGATGATCAGGCATGTCACCATGTGCCACAGTCATGGAGGAAAGATTCTGATGGAACTGCTACCTTGATGATCAGGCATGTCACCATATGCTACAGTCATGGGGGAAAGATTCTGATGGAACTGTTGCCTTGATGATCAGGCATGTCACCGTATGCTACAGTCATGGAGGAAAGATTCTGATGGAACTGCTACCTGGATGATCTGGCATGTCACCATATGCTACAGTCATGGAGGAAGGATTCTGATGGAACTGCTGCCTTGATGATCTGGCATGTCACCATATGCTACAGTCATGGAGGAAGGATTCTGATGGAACTGCTACCTTGATGATCTGGCATGTCACCATATGCTACAGTCATGGAGGAAAGATTCTGATGGAACTGCTGCTTTGATGATCAGGCATGTCACCATGTGCTACAGTCATGGAGGAAAGATTCTGATGGAACTGCTACCTTGATGATCAGGCATGTCACCATATGCTACAGTCATGGAGGAAAGATTCTGATGGAACTGCTGCCTTGATGATCAGGCATGTCACCATATGCTACAGTCATGGAGGAAAGATTCTGATGGAACTGCTGCCTTGATGATCAGGCATGTCACCGTGTGCTACAGTCATGGAGGAAGGATTCTGATGGAACTGCTGCCTTGATGATCAGGCATGTCACCATGTGCTACAGTCATGGAGGAAAGATTCTGATGGAACTGCTGCCTTGATGATCAGGCATGTCACCATATGCTACAGTCATGGAGGAAAGATTCTGATGGAACTGCTACCTTGATGATCAGGCATGTCACCATATGCTACAGTCATGGAGGAAAGATTCTGATGGAACTGCTGCCTTGATGATCAGACATGTCACCATATGCTACAGTCATGGAGGAAGGATTCTGATGGAACTGCTGCCTTGATGATCAGGCATGTCACCATATGCTACAGTCATGGGGGAAAGATTCTGATGGAACTGCTACCTTGATGATCTGGCATGTCACCATATGCTACAGTCATGGAGGAAGGATTCTGATGGAACTGCTGCCTTGATGATCTGGCATGTCACCATATGCTACAGTCATGGAGGAAGGATTCTGATGGAACTGCTACCTTGATGATCTGGCATGTCACCATATGCTACAGTCATGGAGGAAAGATTCTGATGGAACTGCTGCCTTGATGATCAGGCATGTCACCATGTGCTACAGTCATGGGGGAAGGATTCTGATGGAACTGCTACCTTGATGATCAGGCATGTCACCATATGCTACAGTCATGGGGGAAGGATTCTGATGGAACTGCTACCTTGATCATCAGGCATGTCACCATGTGCCACAGTCATGGAGGAAAGATTCTGATGGAACCGCTACCTTGATGATCAGGCATGTCACCATATGCTACAGTCATGGGGGAAAGATTCTGATGGAACTGCTGCCTTGATGATCAGGCATGTCACCATGTGCTACAGTCATGGGGGAAGGATTCTGATGGAACTGCTACCTTGATGATCAGGCATGTCACCATATGCTACAGTCATGGGGGAAGGAGTCTGATGGAACTGCTACCTTGATGATCAGGCATGTCACCATGTGCCACAGTCATGGAGGAAAGATTCTGATGGAACTGCTACCTTGATGATCAGGCATGTCACCATATGCTACAGTCATGGGGGAAAGATTCTGATGGAACTGCTGCCTTGATGATCAGGCATGTCACCATGTGCTACAGTCATGGAGGAAAGATTCTGATGGAACTGCTGCCTTGATGATCAGGCATGTCACCATGTGCTACAGTCATGGAGGAAAGATTCTGATGGAACTGCTGCCTTGATGATCAGGCATGTCACCATGTGCTACAGTCATGGAGGAAAGATTCTGATGGAACTGCTGCCTTGATGATCAGGCATGTCACCATGTGCTACAGTCATGGAGGAAAGATTCTGATGGAACTGCTGCCTTGATGATCAGGCATGTCACCATGTGCCACAGTCATGGAGGAAAGATTCTGATGGAACTGCTACCTTGATGATCAGGCATGTCACCATATGCTACAGTCATGGAGGAAAGATTCTGATGGAACTGCTGCCTTGATGATCAGGCATGTCACCATGTGCTACAGTCATGGAGGAAGGATTCTGACGGAACTGCTACCTTGATGATCAGGCATGTCACCATGTGCTACAGTCATGGGGGAAGGATTCTGATGGAACTACTGCCTTGATGATCTGGCATGTCACCATGTGCTACAGTCATGGGGGAAGGATTCTGATGGAACTACTGCCTTGATGGTCTGGCATGTCACCATATGCTACAGTCATGGGGGAAGGATTCTGATGGAACTGCTACCTTGATGATCTGGCATGTCACCATATGCTACAGTCATGGGGGAAGGATTCTGATGGAACTGCTACCTTGATGATCAGGCATGTCACCATGTGCCACAGTCATGGAGGAAAGATTCTGATGGAACTGCTACCTTGATGATCTGGCATGTCACCATGTGCTACAGTCATGGGGGAAGGATTCTGATGGAACTACTGCCTTGATGGTCTGGCATGTCACCATATGCTACAGTCATGGGGGAAGGATTCTGATGGAACTGCTACCTTGATGATCAGGCATGTCACCATGTGCTACAGTCATGGAGGAAAGATTCTGATGGAACTGCTACCTTGATGATCTGGCATGTCACCATGTGCTACAGTCATGGGGGAAGGATTCTGATGGAACTACTGCCTTGATGGTCTGGCATGTCACCATATGCTACAGTCATGGGGGAAGGATTCTGATGGAACTGCTACCTTGATGATCTGGCATGTCACCATGTGCTACAGTCATGGGGGAAGGATTCTGATGGAACTACTGCCTTGATGGTCTGGCATGTCACCATGTGCTACAGTCATGGGGGAAGGATTCTGATGGAACTGCTACCTTGATGATCTGGCATGTCACCATGTGCTACAGTCATGGGGGAAGGATTCTGATGGAACTACTGCCTTGATGATCAGGCATGTCACCATATGCTACAGTCATGGAGGAAAGATTCTGATGGAACTGCTGCCTTGATGATCTGGCATGTCACCATGTGCTACAGTCATGGAGGAAGGATTCTGATGGAACTACTACCTTGATGGTCTGGCATGTCACCATGTGCTACGGTCATGGAGGAAGGATTCTGATGGAACTGCTACCTTGATGATCAGGCATGTCACCATGTGCTACAGTCATGGAGGAAAGATTCTGATGGAACTACTGCCTTGATGGTCTGGCATGTCACCATGTGCTACAGTCATGGAGGAAGGATTCTGATGGAACTGCTGCCTTGATGATCTGGCATGTCACCGTATGCTACAGTCATGGAGGAAAGATTCTGATGGAACTACTGCCTTGATGATCAGGCATGTCACCATGTGCTACAGTCATGGAGGAAGGATTCTGATGGAACTGCTGCCTTGATGATCTGGCATGTCACCGTATGCTACATTCATGGAGGAAGGATTCTGATGGAACTACTGCCTTGATGGTCTGGCATGTCACCATGTGCTACAGTCATGGAGGAAAGATTCTGATGGAACTACTGCCTTGATGGTCTGGCATGTCACCATGTGCTACAGTCATGGAGGAAGGATTCTGATAAAACTGCTGCCTTGATGATCAGGCATGTCACCATATGCTACAGTCATGGAGGAAAGATTCTGATGGAACTGCTGCCTTGATGATCTGGCATGTCACTATGTGCTACAGTCATGGAGGAAAGATTCTGATGGAACTACTGCCTTGATGGTCTGGCATGTCACCATGTGCTACAGTCATGGAGGAAGGATTCTGATGGAACTGCTGCCTTGATGATCAGGCATGTCACCATATGCTACAGTCATGGAGGAAAGATTCTGATGGAACTGCTGCCTTGATGATCTGGCATGTCACCATGTGCTACAGTCATGGAGGAAAGATTCTGATGGAACTACTGCCTTGATGATCAGGCATGTCACCATGTGCTACAGTCATGGAGGAAAGATTCTGATGGAACTGCTGCCTTGATGATCAGGCATGTCACCATATGCTACAGTCATGGAGGAAAGATTCTGATGGAACTGCTGCCTTGATGATCTGGCATGTCACCATGTGCTACAGTCATGGAGGAAAGATTCTGATGGAACTACTGCCTTGATGGTCTGGCATGTCACCATGTGCTACAGTCATGGAGGAAGGATTCTGAAGGAACTTCTGCCTTGATGATCTGGCATGTCACCGTATGCTACAGTCATGGAGGAAAGATTCTGATGGAACTACTGCCTTGATGATCAGGCATGTCACCATGTGCTACAGTCATGGAGGAAGGATTCTGATGGAACTGCTGCCTTGATGATCTGGCATGTCACCGTATGCTACAGTCATGGAGGAAGGATTCTGATGGAACTACTGCCTTGATGGTCTGGCATGTCACTAATTGTAACAGTCATGGAGGAAGGATTCTGATGGAACTACTGCCTTGATGGTCTGGCATGTCACCATGTGCTACAGTCATGGAGGAAGGATTCTGATGGAACTGCTACCTTGATGGTCAGGCATGTCACCATGTGCTACAGTCATGGAGGAAGGATTCTGATGGAACTACTGCCTTGATGGTCAGGCATGTCACCATGTGCTACAGTCATGGAGGAAGGATTCTGATGGAACTACTGCCTTGATGATCAGGCATGTCACCATGTGCTACAGTCATGGAGGAAGGATTCTGATGGAACTACTGCCTTGATGGTCTGGCATGTCACCATATGCTACAGTCATGGGGGAAGGATTCTGATGGAACTACTGCCTTGATGATCTGGCATGTCACCATATGCTACAGTCATGGGGGAAGGATTCTGATGGAACTACTGCCTTGATGGTCTGGCATGTCACCATATGCTACAGTCATGGGGGAAGGATTCTGATGGAACTACTGCCTTGATGGTCTGGCATGTCACCATATGCTACAGTCATGGAGGAAGGATTCTGATGGAACTACTGCCTTGATGATCAGGCATGTCACCATGTGCTACAGTCATGGAGGAAGGATTCTGATGGAACTACTGCCTTGATGATCAGGCATGTCACCATGTGCTACAGTCATGGAGGAAGGATTCTGATGGAACTACTGCCTTGATGATCTGGCATGTCACCATGTGCTACAGTCATGGAGGAAGGATTCTGATGGAACTACTGCCTTGATGATCAGGCATGTCACCATGTGCTACAGTCATGGAGGAAGGATTCTGATGGAACTACTGCCTTGATGATCAGGCATGTCACCATGTGCTACAGTCATGGAGGAAGGATTCTGATGGAACTACTACCTTGATGATCAGGCATGTCACCATGTGCTACAGTCATGGAGGAAGGATTCTGATGGAACTACTGCCTTGATGATCAGGCATGTCACCATGTGCTACAGTCATGGAGGAAGGATTCTGATGGAACTACTGCCTTGATGATCAGGCATGTCACCATGTGCTACAGTCATGGAGGAAGGATTCTGATGGAACTACTGCCTTGATGATCAGGCATGTCACCATGTGCTACAGTCATGGAGGAAGGATTCTGATGGAACTACTACCTTGATGATCAGGCATGTCACCATGTGCTACAGTCATGGAGGAAGGATTCTGATGGAACTACTGCCTTGATGATCTGGCATGTCACCATGTGCTACAGTCATGGAGGAAGGATTCTGATGGAACTACTGCCTTGATGATCAGGCATGTCACCATGTGCTACAGTCATGGAGGAAGGATTCTGATGGAACTACTACCTTGATGATCTGGCATGTCACTGTGTGCTAGAGTCATGGAGGAAGGATTCTGATGGAACTGCTACCTTGATGGTCTGGCATGTCACCATGTGCTACAGTCATGGAGGAAGGATTCTGATGGAACTGCTACCTTGATGATCTGGCATGTCACCATGTGCTACAGTCATGGGGGAAGAATTCTGATGGAACTGCTACCTTGATGATCTGGCATGTCACGATGTGCTACAGTCATGGAGGAAGGATTCTGATGGAACTGCTACCTTGATGATCTGGCATGTCACCATGTGCTACAGTCATGGGGGAAGGATTCTGATGGAACTGCTACCTTGATGATCTGGCATGTCACCATGTGCTACAGTCATGGAGGAAAGATTCTGATGGAACTGCTACCTTGATCATCTGGCATGTCACCATGTGCTACAGTCATGGAGGAAGGATTCTGATGGAACTACTGCCTTGATGATCTGGCATGTCACCATGTGCTACAGTCATGGAGGAAGGATTCTGATGAAACTACTGCCTTGATGATCTGGCATGTCACCATGTGCTACAGTCATGGAGGAAGGATTCTGATGGAACTACTGCCTTGATGATCAGGCATGTCACCATGTGCTACAGTCATGGAGGAAGGATTCTGATCGAACTGCTGCCTTGATGATCAGGCATGTCACCATGTGCTACAGTCATGGAGGAAGGATTCTGATGGAACTGCTACCTTGATGATCTGGCATGTCACCATGTGCTACAGTCATGGGGGAAGGATTCTGATGGAACTGCTGCCTTGATGATCTGGCATGTCACCATGTGCTACAGTCATGGGGGAAGGATTCTGATGGAACTACTGCCTTGATGATCTGGCATGTCACCATGTGCTACAGTCATGGGGGAAGGATTCTGATGGAACTACTGCCTTGATGATCAGGCATGTCACCATGTGCTACAGTCATGGGGGAAGGATTCTGATGGAACTACTGCCTTGATGGTCTGGCATGTCACCATATGCTACAGTCATGGAGGAAGGATTCTGATGGAACTACTGCCTTGATGATCAGGCATGTCACCATGTGCTACAGTCATGGAGGAAGGATTCTGATGGAACTACTGCCTTGATGATCAGGCATGTCACCATGTGCTACAGTCATGGAGGAAGGATTCTGATGGAACTACTGCCTTGATGATCAGGCATGTCACCATGTGCTACAGTCATGGAGGAAGGATTCTGATGGAACTACTGCCTTGATGATCAGGCATGTCACCATGTGCTACAGTCATGGAGGAAGGATTCTGATGGAACTACTACCTTGATGATCAGGCATGTCACCATGTGCTACAGTCATGGAGGAAGGATTCTGATGGAACTACTGCCTTGATGATCTGGCATGTCACCATGTGCTACAGTCATGGAGGAAGGATTCTGATGGAACTACTGCCTTGATGATCAGGCATGTCACGATGTGCTACAGTCATGGAGGAAGGATTCTGATGGAACTGCTACCTTGATGATCTGGCATGTCACCATGTGCTACAGTCATGGGGGAAGGATTCTGATGGAACTGCTACCTTGATGATCTGGCATGTCACCATGTTCTACAGTCATGGAGGAAAGATTCTGATGGAACTGCTACCTTGATGATCTGGCATGTCACCATGTGCTACAGTCATGGAGGAAGGATTCTGATGGAACTACTGCCTTGATGATCTGGCATATCACCATGTGCTACAGTCATGGGGGAAGGATTCTGATGGAACTACTGCCTTGATGGTCTGGCATGTCACCATGTGCTACAGTCATGGGGGAAGGATTCTGATGGAACTGCTGCCTTGATGATCAGACATGTCACCATGTGCTGCAGTCATGGAGGAAGGATTCTGATGGAACTACTGCCTTGATGATCTGGCATGTCACCATGTGCTACAGTCATGGAGGAAGGATTCTGATGGAACTACTGCCTTGATGATCAGGCATGTCACCATGTGCTACAGTCATGGAGGAAGGATTCTGATGGAACTGCTGCCTTGATGATCAGGCATGTCACCATGTGCTACAGTCATGGAGGAAGGATTCTGATGGAACTGCTACCTTGATGATCTGGCATGTCACCATGTGCTACAGTCATGGGGGAAGGATTCTGATGGAACTGCTACCTTGATGATCAGGCATGTCACCATGTGCTACAGTCATGGAGGAAGGATTCTGATGGAACTACTGCCTTGATGGTCTGGCATGTCACCATGTGCTACAGTCATGGAGGAAGGATTCTGATGGAACTACTGCCTTGATGATCAGGCATGTCACCATGTGCTACAGTCATGGAGGAAGGATTCTGATGGAACTGCTACCTTGATGATCTGGCATGTCACCATGTGCTACAGTCATGGGGGAAGGATTCTGATGGAACTACTGCCTTGATGGTCTGGCATGTCACCATGTGCTACAGTCATGGAGGAAGGATTCTGATGGAACTACTGCCTTGATGGTCTGGCATGTCACCATGTGCTACAGTCATGGAGGAAGGATTCTGATGGAACTACTGCCTTGATGATCTGGCATGTCACCATGTGCTACAGTCATGGGGGAAGGATTCTGATGGAACTACTGCCTTGATGGTCTGGCATGTCACCATGTGCTACAGTCATGGGGGAAGGATTCTGATGGAACTGCTGCCTTGATGATCAGGCATGTCACCATGTGCTACAGTCATGGAGGAAGGATTCTGATGGAACTACTGCCTTGATGATCTGGCATGTCACCATGTGCTACAGTCATGGAGGAAGGATTCTGATGGAACTACTGCCTTGATGATCAGGCATGTCACCATGTGCTACAGTCATGGAGGAAGGATTCTGATGGAACTGCTGCCTTGATGATCAGGCATGTCACCATGTGCTACAGTCATGGAGGAAGGATTCTGATGGAACTACTGCCTTGATGATCTGGCATGTCACCATGTGCTACAGTCATGGAGGAAGGATTCTGATGGAACTACTGCCTTGATGGTCTGGCATGTCACAATGTGCTACAGTCATGGGGGAAGGATTCTGATGGAACTACTGCCTTGATGATCAGGCATGTCACCATGTGCTACAGTCATGGAGGAAGGATTCTGATGGAACTACTGCCTTGATGATCTGGCATGTCACCGTGTGCTACAGTCATGGAGGAAGGATTCTGATGGAACTACTACCTTGATGATCAGGCATGTCACCATGTGCTACAGTCATGGAGGAAGGATTCTGATGGAACTACTGCCTTGATGGTCAGGCATGTCACCATGTGCTACAGTCATGGAGGAAGGATTCTGATGGAACTACTACCTTGATGATCAGGCATGTCACCATGTGCTACAGTCATGGAGGAAGGATTCTGATGGAACTACTGCCTTGATGGTCAGGCATGTCACCATGTGCTACAGTCATGGAGGAAGGATTCTGATGGAACTACTGCCTTGATGGTCAGGCATGTCACCATGTGCGACAGTCATGGAGGAAGGATTCTGATGGAACTACTGCCTTGATGGTCAGGCATGTCACCATGTGCTACAGTCATGGGGGAAGGATTCTGATGGAACTACTGCCTTGATGGTCAGGCATGTCACCATGTGCTACAGTCATGGGGGAAGGATTCTGATGGAACTACTGCCTTGATGGTCTGGCATGTCACCATGTGCTACAGTCATGGAGGAAGGATTCTGATGGAACTGCTGCCTTGATGGTCTGGCATGTCACCATGTGCTACACACATGGGGGAAGGATTCTGATGGAACTACTGCCTTGATGGTCTGGCATGTCACCATGTGCTACAGTCATGGAGGAAGGATTCTGATGGAACTGCTGCCTTGATGGTCTGGCATGTCACCATGTGCTACAGTCATGGAGGAAGGATTCTGATGGAACTGCTACCTTGATGGTCTGGCATGTCACCATGTGCTACAGTCATGGGGGAAGGATTCTGAAGGAACTACTACCTTGATGATCTGGCAGGTCACCATGTGCTACAGTCATGGGGGAAGGATTCTGATGGAACTGCTACCTTGATGATCTGGCATGTCACCATGTGCTACAGTCATGGGGGAAGGATTCTGATGGAACTACTGCCTTGATGATCTGGCATGTCACTATGTGCTACAGTCATGGAGGAAGGATTCTGATGGAACTACTGCCTTGATGATCTGGCATGTCACCATGTGCTACAGTCATGGGGGAAGGATTCTGATGGAACTACTGCCTTGATGATCAGGCATGTCACCATGTGCTACAGTCATGGGGGAAGGATTCTGATGGAACTACTGCCTTGATGGTCTGGCATGTCACCATGTGCTACAGTCATGGAGGAAGGATTCTGATGGAACTGCTGCCTTGATGATCTGGCATGTCACCATGTGCTACAGTCATGGAGGAAGGATTCTGATGGAACTACTGCCTTGATGATCTGGCATGTCACCATGTGCTACAGTCATGGGGGAAGGATTCTGATGGAACTACTGCCTTGATGATCAGGCATGTCACCATGTGCTACAGTCATGGAGGAAGGATTCTGATGGAACTGCTGCCTTGATGGTCTGGCATGTCACCATGTGCTACAGTCATGGGGGAAGGATTCTGATGGAACTACTGCCTTGATGGTCTGGCATGTCACCATGTGCTACAGTCATGGAGGAAGGATTCTGATGGAACTGCTGCCTTGATGGTCTGGCATGTCACCATGTGCTACAGTCATGGGGGAAGGATTCTGATGGAACTACTGCCTTGATGGTCTGGCATGTCACCATGTGCTACAGTCATGGAGGAAGGATTCTGATGGAACTACTGCCTTGATGGTCTGGCATGTCACCGTATGCTACAGTCATGGAGGAAGGATTCTGATGGGAGTGCTGCCTTGACGGTTTGGCATGTCACCACCCTGTGGACTGATGTTTGAGTGTCAGCATGCAATATCGTGTGGATGGTGCATTACTTACAGGACCTGCTTGACGACACCATGCTACTTTATGGTACAGGAGAGCATGTCACAGCACATTATGCTGCTACTATAGAGCCATCTGTTGTTGTGAATACACACAATTTCTGTATAGCTGCCAGGCACCTACTAGCACTTTATGATGCATTCACAACACTGTAGGGAAAAAATTATTGCAATGACTTTTGCTCCGATCCGTGTACATTGATTCCTGTGCTTGTATCAAACTACATTTCGTTAATAACAGCATTTTTGTTAATTTCTACCAGTTTTCACTTATGTTTGCAGTTTGTACTGACGTTTTAAGCAAATAGCCACTTTTATGTTTCATATAACCAATCCAGAATCGACTCTTTTACTATAAGAAGCAACACTCACTGGATCTGAGAGACTCAGGACACACATTTGTTGGAATTTCTCCCAGTTTCATTTTCCCAGCTTGTGACTAGAGAGAGCTCTAGCAACTGTTGTATATAAACAAACTACAGATGTCACTTTCACCAGAAGAACCAACACTCAATGGATCTGAGAGAGTCAGGACACACATTTGTTGGATTTTCTCCCAGTTTCATTTTCCCAGCTTGTGACTAGAGAGAGCTCTAGCAACTGTTGTATATAAACAAACTACAGATGTCACTTTCACCAGAAGAACCAACACTCAATGGATCTGAGAGAGTCAGGACACACATTTGGTTGATTTTCTCCCAGTTTCATTTTCCCAGCTTGTGACTAGAGAGAGCTCTAGCAACTGTTGTATATAAACAAACTACAGATGTCACTTTCACTAGAAGAACCAACACTCAATGGATCTGAGAGAGTCAGGACACACATTTGTTGGAATTTCTCCCAGTTTCATTTTCCCAGCTTGTGACTAGAGAGAGCTCTAGCAACTGTTGTATATAAACAAACTACAGATGTCACTTTCACTAGAAGAAGCAACACTCAATGGATCTGAGAGAGTCAGGACACACATTTGTTGGAATTTCTTGCAGTGTCATTTTTCCAGCTTGTGTCTAGAGAGAGGTCTAGCAACTGTTGTATATAAACAAACTACAGATGTCACTTTCACTAGAAGAACCAACACTCAATGGATCTGAGAGAGTCAGGACACACATTTGTTGGAATTTCTTCCAGTTTCATTTTCCCAGCTTGTGTCTAGAGAGAGCTCTAGCAGCTGTTGTATATAAACAAACTACAGATGTCACTTTCACTAGAAGAAGCAACACTCAATGGATCTGAGAGAGTCAGGACACACATTTGTTGGAATTTCTTCCAGTTTCATTTTCCCAGCTTGTGACTAGAGAGAGCTCTAGCAGCTGTTGTATATAAACAAACTACAGATGCCACTTTCACTAGAAGAACCAACACTCAATGGATCTGAGAGAGTCAGGACACACATTTGTTGGAATTTCTCCCAGTTTCATTTTCCCAGCTTGTGACTAGAGAGAGAGAGCTCTAGCAGCTGTTGTATATAAACAAACTACAGATGTCACTTTCACTAGAGGAACCAACACTCAATGGATCTGAGAGAGTCAGGACACACATTTGTTGGAATTTCTCCCAGTTTTATTTTCTCAGCTTGTGTCTAGAGAGAGCTCTAGCAGCTGTTGTATATAAACAAACTACAGATGTCACTTTCACTAGAGGAACCAACACTCAATGGATCTGAGAGAGTCAGGACACACATTTGTTGGAATTTCTTCCAGTTTCATTTTCCCAGCTTGTGACTAGAGAGAGCTCTAGCAACTGTTGTATATAAACAAACTACAGATGTCACTTTCACTAGAAGAAGCAACACTCAATGGATCTGAGAGAGTCAGGACACACATTTGTTGGAATTTCTTCCAGTTTCATTTTCCCAGCTTGTGACTAGAGAGAGCTCTAGCAACTGTTGTATATAAACAAACTACAGATGTCACTTTCACTAGAAGAAGCAACACTCAATGGATCTGAGAGAGTCAGGATACACATTTGTTGGAATTTCTCCCAGTTTCATTTTCCCAGCTTGTGACTAGAGAGAGCTCTAGCAGTTGAGTACCAGGGTTCTGATCAGCTTCGATGTAGTGTCTTTAATCATGATGGTACCTGGCAATGATGCCCTGGACCATCTAAGAGACTTATTTTTGATGATACCTTGGCTCTATTCCAACATGTTTCAACTACCACTTACTTCCACTGGCAACAAGCAAGCTGACGGTGTTGCTATAGTTAGCCCATTGAGCCCTGTAATAGCCAACTTTTACATAGAGCACTTCAAAGCTGCTGCACCGCCCTCCATCTCCAAAATCCCACCTGTTGGTTTGACTATATTGATGACACCTTTGTGGTATGGGACCTGGAGACTCTGCCTTAGAAGAGTTTTCACTTCACGTTAACAGTCTAAACCCTCAGATTCAGTTCACTATGGAGAAAGAAAGAGATGGTACACTTCCTTTCCTAGACGTTCTTGTTGTCAAGAAAAGTGATGGCACACTAGGACACACAGTGTATCGCAAACTCACCCACACTAACCGATATCTTCACAAAACCTCAAATCATCATCCATGATAAAAATGGGCCATGATCAAAACTTTGATAGATAGAGCCTTAAGAATATGCAAACCTCAGTACTTACAACAGGAATTACAATATCTGGAATATGCTCTCCGCAATAATGGGTACACAGATAAAGGAATAAACAGAGCCTTACACCTGGAAAAGAAAACCCAAACACAAAGGGGAGAACACTCTAATGACAGGAAAGGCACAGTATACCTCCCTTATGCAACACACTACAGACCACATTTCTAAATTACTGAAGACCCATAATGTAGAAACAGTTTTCATCCCGACCAAAAGGATTCACTGTTTTCTTTGTTCAGCTAAAGATCCCAGGGACCCATTCACGTCGGCTGGAGTGTACAGAATACGTTTCTGTTGTGGATCAGTCTACTTGGCACCACCCAACGCAGTAGCAATTCCAGGTTAAAAGAACTCAGTAAACATTGCCACCTTGGACAGCTGGAGAAATCAGCAGATGCCCAACATGCCTTAGAAGCAACCGGTAAACACATCATCTGCTGCAATGAAACAGACATCCTTGCTACAACATCCCATGACCATGCATGCCTATACCATAAAGCAATCAAAATTTATAAGCATAAAGATAACTTTAACAAGAAAGAAGAAGCTCTCAAACTTCATAAGACATGGTACCCTGCTCTACTAAACAGACCCACAGCCAAACCCCATGGACCAATGATGTTACAGGAGGGTGGTAGCTACCAGCATATATAATCCCGCTCTTTCTGTCTAGGAGAATTATACATCGCCACTGCAAGCAAAACGTCTGGGAAAGGAATGAAGGAGCCTAGTGGACCAGAAGCATATTTCACTAATAATGGCAACAGTTTAATTTAGGCAATGTATCATGAAAAGCATAAGTCAGAGTTTTGTTGTGATTCCTTAGGCTTGTCTACCATACTGAAAGTGCACGTTTGAACAAGCTATGTCAAACTGAGTTAACATTAATGGAAATTAATTGTTGTGCCACACTAGCTGTGTGTACGACAAGGTTAGAGAAAGGTAGAATGCCATAGCTGGGATTGGAACCACTGATCTTCCAGTCTCCATCACTAACCTACCATGGCCAACATGCTTCAACTCGCTCATTCAGTCTCATTGTACCCTTTCCATGGCAATTGCGTCTGTTGATTGACCTTATAGTTGGTAGAGTGTGTTATCTGATGGGAAAGAGTTGGAGAGTTTAATGTCATGTTGCCATGGTAGCTCAGTGGTTGGAGCAGCTAGACGGAGACCAGAAGATCCGTGGTTCGTTTCCTGACTATGTCATTCTACCCCTTTACATTAATTTTATAGTTGATGATTAATTACTTTTAGAAATGGTAATATGAAGTGCTCCTTGGACCTTATGTTATATCTTGTCACTCCTAGATTTGTAATTTGAGCTCACTATACAAACTTACAGGTCATTTTTTAATTGTAATTAGTTTAAGAGAAAAGAACAAAGCACACAAAGATTTTTACTCTATTTCCTGAATCTCTCCTGAAAATATTTCAAATGAATAAGTTATAAACTGTGGTCGAGGGAGCATTTGAATACTAAAAATGCAAAAGAAGAAAATGAGTTTAAATATATGCTAAATGGTATGGAACAAATTAAAGAGGCATTTGTTAATTTAAAATTGTTGACATTAAAAAACCAATTGTGTAAGAATAGGATAGAATACTTATTTTCCTCTTGAATAAGAATGTATGTTAGGTGAATAGAATTGCGTTGCATGCATTTGAAATAAAAGACTACACTGAGCCTATTTACTATCCTTGTGCTCCTCGGTTATATAATTGTGTGTTTACACTTGTTAGATTCCTAGTTTCCTCACAGTGCAACTTGGATAAACTGAAGCTGAACGGACAAGAACAAAACTTGACATTTCAGCAACACAGGTACATTTGTTCATTAGGATTTTCCGGCTGTCTCACTCTTTTTCAACTCTTTCCATTTTCACTCAAACCACTGTTTAAAATTTTCTCCTTATTCTTGAGATAAATTGACAAAGTGTTTGGTGTTATCATGTATTCTTTTGCTATTTGAGAGTTTTTCTTCACACCTTTTTCAACTTCTGAAATGACGGTAACTTTTTCCACAAAAATTAATCTTGTGCTGGTTTACTAAGAGAAAGTAGTGGCAACACACTGAACAGTAGAAAGTTCAAGGTGCTTGCGTTTTAAACAAGGGGATGTGGGCACAGGTATAGAAGCTCAAGGCTGGCAGCCCCAAACTACATTCCAACAAAACAACCCTCTTGCAGAACACATGGATGAAGTTTTTCTGTTTTAGATTAATTTTCAACTGAGATTTCTGAATGAAAACTTTGAGTTAAGGAAAATGAAATTTGAATTACATGTGATTTCTTACATTGCTTTAAAACAAAATTCAAGAGACCAAGAAAAATCTTTGAATTAATGAAAATTTTTAATTATAAACATTGAAATTCTCCAATTTGCACTGTATTTGCCAGTTACACCCATTGTTCTTAATCAACACCCCTGTTCCACCCCTTGCTGTTTTGTCACATCATTTTCTCTACCCCAAACATATTCAAATGTGGTTGTTACATTATTGTTGCAGACGGAAGGAAACACAAAGTGTGCAAGGGTGTTGTCGTACATGACTAGGGAAGAAATGATGCTGGCAGTAAAACACCTTCTTGATGAAATATACAATGAAGCAAAGGGTAGTCCAAACCTCTACAACAAGTACGAAGCAAAAATTGTTATTGAGGTAAATGATTGTATTGCATTAGTCAAACTTAGCCAGCGGTGTACCATGTTAGGTTCATTTGAATGACCCGATCCAGATTGTCTGTTGTCTACAGCAACTAACAGGAAATACGTGCTCCACTTCAAACTTAGCAATATTCTCCCACACTGTTGATTTTTTGTTTAACATTATGGTTGCATGATCAAAATTGATGAGGTGTGGCTGTTTTATATTACTGAGGTGTTCCCTAAATTGCTCTTGGTTTTACCAATTTACAGGATGGAAGTGAAATAATCTGCCAGACTGAAGTAGGTGGGAGAATGGATGTAAACTAACAAAAAATTCCAATAAGTTTTTTTTTTTTTTTAATTAAATGCACCGTTAATTAGATAACCACGTTTGAAGGTGAGAGAATGTGGCAACGTGGTGCAACCTGTTGATTGGGTACCCAGCTTCTATTGGCATATCAGTGAACTATTCTAATGCTCTATAAAAACCATTTAAGTAACGTTTGCCATGTATTGAATTTAGATGCTTTGTCGTGGTGTGCCAGACAGTAGAAAATTACGTGTAAAAGTAAGGTTATGGCTGATTGTCCCGTATGAAAACATTACCTCAAATCTTACATTTTTGCATAATTACAAATATTTTATTTGGTACGTTATCTGGCCTGTTCTATTTGAGGGGCTCATGCCATGATGAGATAACGGCCTCACTTGGAATTGGATTCTTCTTTTAAATGCTGCACAGAATTGTTTGCTAACTTCCGTCAGTAATTGCAGTATTACATCCATTAGGGAGTCACAAATATGATAGAAACATTAAAAAAAGGCTCTTTAAATATGCTCTAATCTGTCAGAAATGCATAAATTCATTTGAAATGAAACGAGTACACGCTAAGTTCATGTCTACTTACTGCGCATGCTCGCCGAGGAAAAGCAAGTTGCCTGATTCACTTTATTTACCAAATGGTACAAACCTAACACGATTTAAATTTAAAATTATTTTGTTGTTTAACGACGCTGTCAATTGCCAGGATCACATCAGCGTCGCCGGTGTGCCGGAATTTTGTCCCGCAGGAGTTCTTTTACATGCCAGTAAATCTACTGACATGGAGCTGTCGTTTTTAAGCACACTTAAAAACCATCGGCCTAGGCCGGATTTGAACCTGCGACCTTGGGATCAGTAGGCCAGCGTCTAACCAACTGAGCCACCCAGACCGACGACCTAACATGATATTCATGTTCACAATGAATAGTAAGGTAGTTTGTTCCTAACACTTACACATGTGGTGAACACCTGCAGTTTCAATATCATCTGTAAGACGTATGTATGAAGCTGGCAGCTAATGGCTGGAGGTTAGGTTATACCTACATTGGATATTTTTGTTCCCAAAATGCATTGAACATTCCAAAGATTATGTTACTTTTGAGTGAAGCACCTCTTGCATTAGTAATACCGTTATGCCATATTGAATTTAAGAATGTGGTACTAGTAATTGCTAAACTTTTAGGAAAGCATAATTTATAATGTAAATTTACGCTCCACTGCAACATGTTTAAACAAAATGTATGTGCAATTGTTTACATGTTTGGCTCGGTAAGTGTGCAATACTCTTTAATTTTTTATATACCCGATTTCAAGTGGGACTAATGTGCTTTATGCAAGTGCGCACCTACATCTAAAAAAAGGAATTTGTAATACATGATGCAGTTTTTAGAAGCACTTTGACTTCCAACAATTACCCCAACAAGTTTTAACAAGAATCTTATGAGTACCAAAGAACTCGAGTTAGTGAAATTTGTAACATAAAATTTCCTACAAGTTTTGTGCGCTTGAGTATGTGCAAAAGATATCAAAATATTTCAAGAAAAGTAGGTAATTAAATCTGACACTGGTGTTCACGCCCACAGTCGTGGACTAACCATTATTTACATGGCAGCTTTAGAAACAAAAAATGGTCATACTTTTAATAACTAACATTTATTAGCAGTAACAAGTATGCAATAACATTGGGATGAATTTGAAATAAGAATTTAGAGCAAGTATTAAATACTTGTAGTCAGGCTTCACATGTTTTGCGCCTTCGACAAAAAAGAATTGCATGGGATTAAGTAATCATTACACCTCTAAACTGATATACGAAGAACGTAAACACAGTTGATGCGATGTTGCCACTTCTACCAGAGTTAACCCATTAACTGCCAAATTTTTTTCTTCAATCTGCATTTATTTTTGGGTTAGCTGATTGGCACAGAGAGTGGAAAAAGGAATGAAAAATAAAAATATGAAATAATAAATATTTAAATAAATAATAATAAAAATTTTAAATAATTTAAATATGAAATAAATAATCAAGTATTAACAGTACCTATAACTACATACACATGAACATGACCAGGTCACTTGCTATTAGCAGCACTTGTAACTAAATATTTAAGTTGAAATGTGCATTTCTTAGATCCTTTCATTGATTTGGTGCAGACACCTGCCGTGAAAAATAAATATGTGTAATAGTTCCTCTAATGTGAGCCACCTTTTGCATGGTTACCAAATGTTTGATGTCAAGCTTTTTCAGTTTACTTATAGTACCCATTCTTTTCATTGTCTTGTTAGTTTACATGTAAGTAAAGCAAATTTGTTCCAATTTGGATTATTAACATTCTTTGTGCTTTTGATCCTTTGCAGATGAAAGACCTTAAAACTGACAAGGAGCAGTATTTGTACTTACAAACGACAACGGTTAACACTTTGAGCGAAGCACAGGAAAGAGTTTTGTCAGCGTTAGCATGTTTAACTCCACCTATTGATGTAGGGCAGTTATGTGATGACTGCATTATTTTAGATTTGAAATATGTACAGGAGTATTTAATACAACTCAGAAAGATAAGACCTGCAACTCCTTCACACACAAGACAACATTGACCAACAGGAGCCAGGAGCTGCTGACAGCTAAAAGGTGAGCTCTTCTTAATTTTACAAACATACTTGTCAACTTTCACTGTTTGGCTGTCGAACATGTGCAAGAGACGACTTTAAGCCACATAAGGTGTCTTTATGACTCTCTGCTCATATTTATATCACAGGCAAGACATAAGCATAAATTCTATTGCGTCATATTGTAATTTACGATTACAGACTCAGTGGTATTCCGAGCTGTGTAGACCAGAGCTTATCTGTGTGTCTATCCTTCATCATGATCATGGTCCCTCTTCACTGGACTGTAACGAAATGTGTAGCACCACTAGTGACCTCTAGTAAATGGTATACAGTGTTATGATAGACCAGAGCTTATCTGTGTGTCTATCCTTCATGGTGCCTCTTCACTGGACTGTAACAAAATGTATAGCACCACTAGTGACCTCTAGTAAATGGTATACAGTGTTATGATAGACCTGAGCTTATCTGTGTGTCTATCCTTCATCATGATCATGGTCCCTCTTCACTGGACTGTAACGAAATGTATAGCACCACTAGTGACCTCTAGTAAATGGTATACAGTGTTATGATAGACCTGAGCTTATCTGTGTGTCTATCCTTCATCATGATCATGGTGCCTCTTCACTGGACTGTAACGAAATGTATAGCGCCACTAGTGACCTCTAGTAAATGGTATACAGTGTTATGATAGACCAGAGCTTATCTGTGTGTCTATCCTTCATCATGATCATGGTGCCTCTTCACTGGACTGTAACGAAATGTATAGCACCACTAGTGACCTCTAGTAAATGGTATACAGTGTTATGATAGACCAGAGCTTATCTGTGTGTCTATCCTTCATCATGATCATGGTGCCTCTTCACTGGACTGTAACGAAATGTATAGCACCACTAGTGACCTCTAGTAAATGGTATACAGTGTTATGATAGACCAGAGCTTATCTGTGTGTCTATCCTTCATCATGATCATGGTGCCTCTTCACTGGACTGTAACGAAATGTATAGCACCACTAGTGACCTCTAGTAAATGGTATACAGTGTTATGGTAGACCAGAGCTTATCTGTGTGTCTATCCTTCATGGTCCCTCTTCACTGGACTGTAACGAAATGTATAGCACCACTAGTGACCTCTAGTAAATGGTATACAGTGTTATGATAGACCAGAGCTTATCTGTGTGTCTATCCTTCATCATGTTCATGGTCCCTCTTCACTGGACTGTAACAAAATGTATATCACCACTAGTGACCTCTAGTAAATGGTATACAGTGTTATGGTAGACCAGAGCTTATCTGTGTGTCTATCCTTCATCATGATCATGGTCCCTCTTCACTGGACTGTAACAAAATGTATAGCACCACTAGTGACCTCTAGTAAATGGTATACAGTGTTATGGTAGACCAGAGCTTATCTGTGTGTCTATCCTTCATCATGATCATGGTCCCTCTTCACTGGACTGTAACAAAATGTATAGCACCACTAGTGACCTCTAGTAAATGGTATACAGTGTTATGGTAGACCAGAGCTTATCTGTGTGTCTATCCTTCATCATGATCATGGTCCCTCTTCACTGGACTGTAACAAAATGTATAGCACCACTAGTGACCTCTAGTAAATGGTATACAGTGTTATGATAGACCAGAGCTTATCTGTGTGTCTATCCTTCATCATGATCATGGTCCCTCTTCACTGGACTGTAACAAAATGTATAGCACCACTAGTGACCTCTAGTAAATGGTATACAGTTGTGGCGGGGTTTTATTATAAAGGATGGTTAACACATAATAGTGTGAATATAGCAGCAAATGGAGCACTGTTTTTGCTAAAAGGTGGAAAGTTTGTTAGAGCAGACGCCACTCTTCTTTGCAGGGGATGTGGTCGTAGAATGGAATGCATAAACCAACGTGTTTTTATTAGAAACACATTTATTCGCTCATCTACACTTCTTTTCATAAAGCAATTAGTTAACAACTCTTAAAATTGGATAGCGTCCATGCTGTTTAAAAGTTTTGGTGTAATTCACATATTCACACGCCATCAACAATTATACGTCCTTACACTTTGAATTCACCGACGCTAATGAAAGTAGTTTCTGAGCGTCCTATGACGCAACACCGCCATTCTTATGTATTCATCCGCGCAACAGTTCTCATTGGTCGAACTCAAACAGTTGAGAAGACATTGTCTATTTTGAGTATTGAAAAAAAATAGGTCCCTGATACATTCAAATTAAAAAGAATTAAAAATTTACACACTCTTACAAAAATATTTACATGAACAATTTTCTATTAGTCAATATTCTGTCTCATATGCCCCTTGTTTTGTTTTTCAAGTTGTCACCTTATTTACAATCTTGAAACACAATACAATACTTCTCCCTACTTCTATGATTCAATCACTTTGTACAATATTTTTTTTTTTTTTTTTTTTTACAGTCTTCTTCACTGTTTGTCTTTGTCCTTCGTTTTGATATAATACAACATGTCTTTATAAGTTTCACATATTTGGTTACTACACAATGTATTCGGTTATTATACAATACATATTCAGTTATTGTACAACACATTTAGTTATTACACAATATATCCAATTATTACACAATACATATTCAGTTATTGCACAATATATCCTGCTATCACATCACATATGTTCTGTTATTATGCAATACATATTCAGTTATTACACAATACATATTCAGTTTTTGCATAACATATTTGGTTATTACTCAACATATTCAGTTATTACACAATATATCCAGTTATCATACAATACATATTCAGTTATTGTACAACACATATTCAGTTCTTATACAACACATACTCAGTTATTGTAATTTGACATTGACACAAATACAATTTAAGTGTTTCATGTAGTTTTTGACTTGTATTCTTTGCTATGAGGAGAGAAAAACAGGATACAAATTTTGAGCTAATGATTATGATCTTATTTATGGCAATATTTTATTCAGTTCTTTGCCTTCTTTGTCTTATAAGCTCATGTATAGGCAGGTTATTGAGTCGGTTCTTAAACTCTGATGTTACTTATGACACTAATTTTCTTAATTGGGTTATTATTCATTGTTGTTTGGTTCAACATTTCTTCGAGCTTAGCATTGGCTATATTCATCTCAATTCATGGGCATTGTTTTTCTGATTATGGTTTTCCTCACTTCACTAATTGTCATTTCTTTGTCTCTTATTTTTATAAGAGAAAACTTCAATACTTACAATCATTCTGTAATTGTATTATTTTTCTTCTCCATTTACCCTCGACATCTTTGTGTCGAAATGTTATATCTTTTTCATCATAATTAATTCATTTTTATTTTTGTCCCTGACATCCTTATGTCAAAAACATATTATCTTCCGTCGCTATGATTCATTTATTTAATGACAATCAGTGTTCTCATCTGTCTTTGTTGACAATGCTCTTTGTGGTCGATATAGCCAATGACTATGTTGATTTTCTTCCCTGTTGTAATCCTATTCTGAACATAATTTCCTATAAGTAACCCATCAAAAATTGTTATCTTCTTTCATCTCTACTACTCCTGCCTTACACATTTGTTGACAAAGGCTATTTGGTCCTTTCTTTGTATGGCTTCAATTTGTTTTTATGGTATCTTCCTACCAACTTGCCATTTGTATTCTGTAGCTCATATGTGTGGTCACCCAGCTGTTTTGTTATGACCAGTGGTCCAGTATACAATAGCTCCATCTTTCCAGATCTTTTTTCAGATGCCTTGGATGCTTTGTGACTTTTTAAGAGCACCTTTTCTCCAATTTGTGGGGACCATTTCCTGACGAATCTTTTCACCTTGTTCCTCCCTTTTTCAGCCTTCTGTTGTAATCTTCTGAATGCCAATTGACATTTTTCTTTCTCTGATAATTCTCTTTGGGCAGCCATGGTAGTGTCAATGTCAATTGCTAATTTTCTTGGTTTCGTGTTGGTCATTAGCTCGATAGGTGCGAACTTGGTCGTGGGGTTCACCGAATGGTTAATCACCTCCTCTATATATCCGCATTTTTCCGTCCAGGAAGTGTGGTCTCTGTGGCAGAGCAAACGAAAATAAATACTAATATCCCTCATGATTCTCTCAGTCGGGTTTCCCTGGGGGTAATATGCTGAGGAATAGTACAATTTTACTCCTAATGTTTCTAAGGTGTTCTGAAACAACTTGCTCTTATGCATGGTCGCATTGTCCGATAAAATACATTTTATTCTCCCATATTTTGGGATGTAGTCCTTGACGATTTTATCTAGGCATGTTCTGCTTTTGATGTTCTTAATGGGGTATATTTTGGTGAATTTTGTAAAAACATCAAACATGACAAATATGTATCTGTTTCCATCTTTACCCCTTGGCAATTCTCCATGCTCGTCAATACACACCAATGCATTTTTCTCGTTCCTCACGATGGATTGTGGGATGACATCGTACTTTACATTAATTGGCTTGGCCTTTTGGCATAGGTCACATGAGGAAATTAACTTCCTGACCTTCTTGCCAAGATGTTTAATGTACAATACCTCCTCGATGGCAAGCATTGTCCTCTCAGTACCGGAGTGAAGCATCGAGTGGTGGAATGCCAAAATGACCCTGTCCTGTAAGGAATTTGGTACCATCATTTTCCATTTCCTTACGTCGCGACCATGCAATTTAAATAGGATGTTCCTAAATTTGCCTATCTTGGCATCCAATCTTGGTATTATGTCTGGAGCCTTGTCGAATAGCCTCTTCAATTCAGGGTCTTCTTGTTGTAGTTTTGCTATGTTCTTGAAGTCTTGCAAGATCTCGTTGCTTTCTTTGCTACTTATCTGCATAATTTTGATCTCATGGTGCGGACTGTATACCGTCTCGGGTATGTGATTCTCCGACCTCAATCTTGACAATAAGTCACTGAAGATGTTCTCCTTCCCCGGGATATGTTTGACCTCTATGTCGTATGACATTATCTCATGTATGTACCTTGAGATTTTGGAGTTGGTCAGCTTGCATTTTTGAATGAAGGACAGGCTTACGTGATCTGTATATATAATTATTTTATAAAGATATATATATTGTCTGAACTTTTGCAATGCAAAATGGATTGCACCTATTTCCAGTTCGGTTATGCAGGCATTGGCTTCTATTTTATTTAAGAATCTAGAAGCTGTGGCAATCACATGTTTGTTGCCATCTGCATCTTCTTGTGCTAATATCGCACCATATGAGTGCGCACTAGCATCAGTGTATACTAGAAAAGGTGAATTCGGATCCGGTCGTTCCAGGAGAATACTGTGCTTGAAAAGTTCTTTGATATTCTCAAAGGCCACCTGGTGTTCAGCATTCCACTCCCACTTAGTATCTTTTTTCAACAGTGCTCTAAGGGGTACCAATTCCTTAGCGTAGTTGACCACGAATTTCGACTGGTACTGTAAAATGCCCAGAAACCTCCTCAACTGTTTTAAGTTACGTGGGGGTGGTATATGCTCTATGGCCTTGACCCTCTCCGGATTAGGTTGTATACCATCAGGTGTTATGATGTGGCCTAGAAATTCAGCCTCTTTAACGAAAAACTCACACTTTTCTAAATTTAGGGTCATGTTGCTTTCCTGGAACCTGGATAATACATAATCTATGTGATGTAAGTGCGACTCGGGATTCTCACTGTATATTAAAAAGTCGTCTACATATTGCGTCACAAAAGTCTCGATGGTATCTCCAAAAACTTTGTCCAGAGCCCTCAGTAGTGCACTGCTACTGGTCGATAGTCCAAAGGCACATTTTGAAAAATGGTATACCTTTCCTTTGTGCAAGAAACAGGTATATTTCCTGACATCTGGATGAAGAGGAATTTGCCAGAATGATGCTGTCAAGTCAAGACTAGTGAAATGTTGACCTCCCTTCAATTTCGATATTAGTTGGTCTACCCCCTCAGGCCTGTAGTGATCCGGCAAGGTATGTGCATTTATCTTCCTTGCGTCTATGGTCATCCTCAATTTTCCCCCTTTCTTATGGACCCATACTACTGGATTCACATAACATGAGTCCGACGGCTCAATTATTCCGTCCGCTAACATTTTCTGGATTACTCTGTCAGCTTCCTCCCTAATGGAGTTGGAGATGGGCCTGGATTTGTGTGAATAGGGGGTAATATCTGTTACCGTAAAGGTATGTACGTACTTGTTACACGTACCTGGCTTTTTATCGAAAACTTTTCTGTTTTTAACCAATATTTTCTTAAGTTGGCTTCTTTCCTCTTCAGAGATGCCATGTGCCCCCCAGACCTTCTCATCGATTAGCTGTAACATCGATTCTTCTCCATCTGTTGGTAGTAGTTCAGGTTGGTAGTTGTCCCAGGCAACATACTCGTCTTCTGTGCAGATCCAATGGCTGCAAACGTTAGTTTCTTCATCGCTCGTCCAACCTGTTTTCTTCTTATGTACCCTTAGGTCTACCAATCTATTCTCGTGGACATTGATGTTCTCCACAAAGAATTGTTCGTCCGGATGGATCCCTGTCTGGTCTGGTTCCTCCTGGCATGTTTCTTCCTCCAGGAACTTCGCAGTGCATTCTGAGGCTCCTTCCTTAATGATAAATTCATGTAGGTCATAGTTAATTATCGACCTCCAAAGGTTAAGCAAATCACTGCCAATGATTAGGGTAGCTGTTAATCTTGGTATTACTAGGGCAATGAAATCGAACTTCCAACTTCCGATTTCAATTACCAGCCTTACCTGGTATTTAACATGTTCCTTCTTCTTGCCAATTGCTGTGCTGCAATATACTCCGCACACAGGCAAGAATTCAGCATTCCTTTTAGTTATCAGTTCCTGGAACAGCTGTTCGTCACATACTGATGTGCTGGCTCCTGTATCTATCATTGCTGGCAATTCGATACCCCATACCTTCAGCCTAATCATTGGTGGATTGGTTATCTCCTTTCTTTCACTCGCCTGTCTTCTCAAGGTACCTACATTACATTGGTCAATATCGCCCCTACTGCCACACAGGTCAACTTCCGGGACACAAAGTTGACTTGTACTTAGTTTTCCTGGACGTTGGAGGTGATAGTAGTTTCTGTATTCTGTGCAGTATCGGTCCTATCCGGCACATTTTCATTCTGTTCCTGTTGTCTTATGTTGTCGATGTTCCCATGGTTTCTGCCCCTTTGACGTGAACCCCTATTGTACGACGGCCTATGGCTGTTCATGTATTCCCTACAGAATCGTATATGATTCACTTGATGGGTACGGTCTCCTGGTCTTCCACGATCATATCTATGCGTTCTGTACCTCGATTCACCCCTCGGTATCGTGTCGTGGTACCGCTGTCTTGTGTTCTCCATCCTTTCGCCATGATTATGTGGTTGTGGGAAATGGTGTGCCCCTCTCCCCCTTTCATGGGTACTCCTAGTATTTGTATGTTCTCCTTCGCTCTGATTGTTCGTAGCTGTGTTCCGGTTTAGGATGGGTGAGTTTGGGTGACCGTTCCTATGTCTATGCTCATTAGGCCGACCATTTTGTGTTTCGAAGGCTGTCAGCAGTTCTATCATATCTGCAAAATCTACCGGCCTTGCAACAATTAATCCTGTTCTCACTGTGTCTGGGAAATGTCTCGTTATGCTGGCAATTAGTTCTGCCTCCGACAAGTTAGGGTCTAATAGCTTTCCTTTGTTGGCTACTTTCATGAAATAGTCGACTAATGACAATCCTTTGGCTGGATCGTATCTACCTGTCGCTAGCTCTACCCTAGTTTGGTTTTGTTTAGCTGGGCCCCAATATCTTGATAGGAATAAATTTCTGAATAAGACTCGTGACCAGCTAGTGTTAACCTGAGCCATTCTAATGCCTTGTTTTTTAAGCTTTTCTTTACTATCATCATCCTAAGCTCGCTTGGTATCCTTTTCACTTTAAAGTATTCTTCCATCTCTTTAACAAAGAGTTTTGGATCGTCTCCCTTCTCCTCGTCAAATGTAGGTGGTGTGATTTCATGTAATATGCTGTTGGTGTAACATGTGTTGTGTGTTGTGTCATTGTTTGGTTGTGAACCTCTTTCTCTGTATGGTGAGTCAACATTTTGTACATTACTCAAGTAACTCTCATCTTGTACATTACTTACATCTAAATCATCTTGTTTTTGTAATGCCTTCACAACATCATTTACATTAGCCAAATTCTCTTTCCCTTTTTTCATTTCTTCACAAATTGATTTTAAATCATTCTTTATTTCTAAGTGGCTTTGTTTCATATCATTTATAGCATCCTGTTGTGAAAGCATCACATCATTCATTGTCTTAATTTTAGGAATTACAATTTGTTCTACAGTTTCATTAATAATGTCTTTCTTTACTACCACAATCTCTTTCCTTAATTCCTCAGTTATTTCTGCTTTTACATTTGTTATTTTACAGTCTACACTTGTGTTACATTCTGTTATTTCATCCCTACATCTAGCAATTTCTCCTTCTAACACAATTTTATTCTCTTTCATCTCTGATTCTATCTTTCCCATCCTATCTCCTACAATTTCTATCCTAGCTTCTAAGGCTTCCTTTGTTTCATTTAAGTTTTTATGTACTAATTTTAAATTAGTTTCCATTACTTTCATATTCTCTTTACACTCCTGTCTTCCTAATTCTATTTTCTGTTCTAGGTTCTGTCTACCTAATTCCATTTTCTGTTCTAAGTCTTTTCTCACTTCCTCCATTTTCTGACCTATCTCTTCCTTATTCTGTTCCAGTTTCTGACCTAAACTTTGTTCCATGTCCTGTTTTAATTCTGCATTATTTTGTTTCATTTTCTGACCTAAACTTTGTTCTATGTCATGTTTTAATTCTGCCCTATTCTGTTCCATGTCCTGTTTTAATTCTGCATTATTTTGCTCCATTTTCTGACCTAATTCTACCTTGTTTTGTTCCAGTTTCTGACCTAAACTTTGTTCCAGTCTTTCAAACATCATCATCATTAACCTTTGGTCTTTGCTTATTTCCGCCTGTTCCTCACTCTCTAATCCTTCCTGATAATTAGGCCTATCTGCCCCTTCCCCCACTCCTGTTTCTATCTCTTTTCGCGACATTTTAATTCCTTTATCTAATTCACTTTTGGTTAAAAGTCCCGCTACTTTTCCACTTCTAAGTATCATTAACTAATGGAAATAAAATAAAGACACAAAAAATTTTGATCCTACTTTCTTTTCTGCTGATTCTTCGTCCGGTTATTTGCGTCTCCTGGGTAGTTGGTTTCGCCAGATGATCTCCGGTGTTTTTCCCACGTTGATTCTCCGTGTATCGATGTTTTGTTGATATCAGACGATGGTCTAATGGCGTCTTTCTCCTGCACGATGAGATGGCGTCCTTTTTGATGTTAGCACTTTATTCTCGTAATTTTGCATTCCATTCTAAATTCGCGCTCCACGTTGGGCAAGCCATTTGTGGCGGGGTTTTATTATAAAGGATGGTTAACACATAATAGTGTGAATATAGCAGCAAATGGAGCACTGTTTTTGCTAAAAGGTGGAAAGTTTGTTAGAGCAGACGCCACTCTTCTTTGCAGGGGATGTGGTCGTAGAATGGAATGCATAAACCAACGTGTTTTTATTAGAAACACATTTATTCGCTCATCTACACTTCTTTTCATAAAGCAATTAGTTAACAACTCTTAAAATTGGATAGCGTCCATGCTGTTTAAAAGTTTTGGTGTAATTCACATATTCACACGCCATCAACAATTATACGTCCTTACACTTTGAATTCACCGACGCTAATGAAAGTAGTTTCTGAGCGTCCTATGACGCAACACCGCCATTCTTATGTATTCATCCGCGCAACAGTTCTCATTGGTCGAACTCAAACAGTTGAGAAGACATTGTCTATTTTGAGTATTGAAAAAAAATAGGTCCCTGATACATTCAAATTAAAAAGAATTAAAAATTTACACACTCTTACAAAAATATTTACATGAACAATTTTCTATTAGTCAATATTCTGTCTCACAGTGTTATGATAGACCAGAGCTTATCTGTGTGTCTATCCTTCATCATGATCATGGTCCCTCTTCACTGGACTGTAACAAAATGTATAGCACCACTAGTGACCTCTAGTAAATGGTATACAGTGTTATGATAGACCAGAGCTTATCTGTGTGTCTATCCTTCATGGTCCCTCTTCACTGGACTGTAACAAAATGTATAGCACCACTAGTGACCTCTAGTAAATGGTATACAGTTATGATAGACCAGAGCTTATCTGTGTGTCTATCCTTCATGGTCCTTCTTCACTGGACTGTAACAAAATGTATAGCACCACTAGTGACCTCTAGTAAATGGTATACAGTTATGATAGACCAGAGCTTATCTGTGTGTCTATCCTTCATGGTCCCTCTTCACTGGACTGTAACAAAATGTATAGCACCACTAGTGACCTCTAGTAAATGGTATACAGTGTTATGATAGACCAGAGCTTATCTGTGTGTCTATCCTTCATGGTCCCTCTTCACTGGGCTGTAACAAAATGTATAGCACCACTAGTGACCTCTAGTAAATGGTATACAGTGTTATGATAGACCAGAGCTTATCTGTGTGTCTATCCTTCATGGTCCCTCTTCACTGGGCTGTAACAAAATGTATAGCACCACTAGTGACCTCTAGTAAATGGTATACAGTGTTATGATAGACCAGAGCTTATCTGTGTGTCTATCCTTCATGGTCCCTCTTCACTGGACTGTAACAAAATGTATAGCACCACTAGTGACCTCTAGTAAATGGTATACAGTGTTATGATAGACCAGAGCTTATCTGTGTGTCTATCCTTCATGGTCCCTCTTCACTGGACTGTAACAAAATGTATAGCACCACTAGTGACCTCTAGTAAATGGTATACAGTGTTATGATAGACCAGAGCTTATCTGTGTGTCTATCCTTCATCATGATCATGGTCCCTCTTCACTGGACTGTAACAAAATGTATAGCACCACTAGTGACCTCTAGTAAATGGTATACAGTGTTATGATAGACCAGAGCTTATCTGTGTGTCTATCCTTCATCATGATCATGGTCCCTCTTCACTGGACTGTAACAAAATGTATAGCACCACTAGTGACCTCTAGTAAATGGTATACAGTGTTATGATAGACCAGAGCTTATCTGTGTGTCTATCCTTCATGGTCCCTCTTCACTGGACTGTAACAAAATGTATAGCACCACTAGTGACCTCTAGTAAATGGTATACAGTGTTATGATAGACCAGAGCTTATCTGTGTGTCTATCCTTCATCATGATCGTGGATGTCCTTCACTGGATTGTATGAAAGCTAAATGTGTCCTTTTGGTTGGGGACAAGAACAGATATATGTATTGATAGCAAAGAGGAGAGTTGATTTTCTTTGGGAGCTGTCAGTAAACTGCAACACTGTTTTGACATATTTCAGTTACACAATTAAAATATATGTCTTCATTGACAAATGTACAATTCATACAGAGTATACAATGACTTATTTAGTAAATAGCACTTGAGCTGACACAGATGTATTAATTATGTTAGATTGATGTATTGAATTTGGTAACTTATTCTAAAGATACAGCACAAGGGTCCTTTTAACTGATATTTAATCTAAAGCCTTGTCTATAAAAGTCACAGTGTTATAATGATAGACATTGTTGTTTCTTAACTTGTCTTTTTGTAGTGTATATATTATTGCTTTATATACGTGTAGTGAAAATATTGTAAGAATTTGTTCTTCCCTAAAATACTGTCTATGAATGCCTAGGGTGTAAGTGATATACAGTTGTAATTACTTTGTACTATAATTTTAAAAGTCTTGTCACTGCCTCCCCAGAGCTCCAGCCCATATATCAAATGTGGGTATATGACTCCATAATACATCAGTTTTAATTCTCTTACTTCTAAGAAACTTGAAAAATGCCTAAGCATATAATATAGTGATTTACTAATTTTCCTGCAAATATAATTAATGTGTTCTGACCATGTCAACTTTTGATCCAGTATGATTCCTAAAAATTTATGTTCATTGGTACTATGTTGTGTTCTAATAATTGTGGAGTATTAGGTACATTAATTATATTTCTTAGATTGAAATTGATTAATATAGTCTTAGATAGGTGGCTTTTGAGATTATTGTGTTTGAAGTATTTAAAAAGTGTATCAATAGTGTTTGTCAAGTTTCTTTCAATTCTTCGGTCATAGAACCTCAGCGTAAAGCAGTTGTATCATCTGCATAAGAAATAATTTTGCTTTTCTCTAGCATAGGAATATCATTGATATATAGAATAAACAGAAGATGACCCAGTAGGGAACCCTGAGGCACTCCATTCTTTACAGTTTTGAATTTGGATGTAATTTTTGTTGTTAAATTTCTCTGGTTGTGATATATTTGTGTTGCCTGTTTTCTGCCTGTAAGGTATGAGCTGATTAAATGTTTAGTCAGTCCCCTAATCGCATATGCTTCTAGCTTATGCAGTAAAATGTTGTGATCTACACAGTCGAATGCTTTTGTGAGGTCTTAAAATAGAGTTGCTGATACTTCTTTATTTTCCAGGTGTTTCATAATATTATCTGTGTACTCCAAGATTGCTGAAATTGTAGATAAATGTTTTGTAAAGCCATGTTGTGAATTTATAATGGTGTTATTTTTTTCAAAGAAGTGGACCAGTCATTGCAAAATAACCCTTTCAAAAATTTTACCCAATTCAGAAATTAATGTAATCGGCCTGTAGTTATTGTTATGTATGGTATCCCCCTTTTTATGTACATACAGGTTGAACAACAGATATTTTCAAACAGTCTGGGAACTCCCTTTGGATATAGAGTAGTTGATAAGATGTTCAAGAGAACTTGCAAGAGCATGTTTACATTGTTTTAGAATTACTGTGTTAATTTCATCCCATCCACAAGTAGCTTTTTTATTTAGTAATGACATTAATTCTTATTTCATTTATTGTGACAGGACTAATAAAAAATTATGGATATATTTTTGTAGAGCAAAAGTTGGTAGTAGAGCTTTGGTTGTTCGGTTGAGATGCCACATTTAAGAAAAATTTGTTGAGGTGTTCACATAATTTTATAGGGTCCTTTAGTGCCAATCCATTTACATTCAGTACAGTTGGGTTGAGTCTGTTTTGTCTAGCTTCATTAACTATCCCCCAAGTGGTTTTACAAATATTCTGTGAGTTTTGTATTTTGTTCTTTATGTACATTAGCTTTCAGTTGATTAAGACTTGTCAGTTATTGCATTTTTGCCTGATTATATTTATTTTTATAATATCCATTTTTTGTTGCTTTATGAAGATCATAAAACTGCTTCATTTCATCTTTTTAGTTTATAGTTTCTTCATCAAGTTTAACCCTTTGCAGATGAAGTCCTGGGAAGAAATTTCCTCAGCCAGGACGGAGCTGTAAATTTGCTGCTAGAGCTATGCAGATGATTATCAAACGTAGCTGAGCTAAACAAAGAATTGTTGATGCACTGGAGCAGTTTGTCCTGCTTACACTGTCCACTAATATGGGGATTTTTTAATTGTTTTAAGTTTGTAAATACTTTAGACTGAGATAAAGTATCCACGTCATAAAAAACACATAGCAATGAAAAAGCATTCGGCCATAAATAGTAATTTATATAAAATGTAAACGGACACACGAACACTATGCACACATATACATGTCACACACTTCACATTATTACAGAACAATTACATTTTTATAATTGACAAGCGTGTGATAGCGCTCGAAACATTTACCGATACACATGGCCAGTTTATTTGTACATGTGTTGCACTAGAAATATGCTTCTTTTCTCACCCCCTGGAGTTTTCGATTGCTGCAGACAATACAGTCTTTGTGTTTTTTTTCACTCAAAATGATATATAAAATGTGGTGCATTGTTTAGCCTTTCCTCTCAGCCGTGTCGGGGTGTGACCTTCGCCTTGGGTTGCTTATTCCTTTCACCAGACTCTCGACAAGTGACCTGTATTTTACATGTGACAAGGGATGGGTGCTTGCCTGGGAATTTTGAACCTTGTACAAAATGTACGAGTTTATTATCCCCAAAAACCCTTTCATTTCTACTAGACACATCAGCCCAAGTTTTCCAAATAGAGCGTGGGGACAATTGTAACGCGGCAACTTTTTCTCTCTCGCGTATCTATTTGTTTCCTTAGCAATTTGAGATATTAGCTCATCAGTAAAAACTAAACTAAAGTATTCAGTTGGCTCAGCATCAAAGGCAAGATTCAGTTTTGGACCTACATTCTTGGAAAAGGTATATTCTTTATGTTTCCGGTCAGTTTTGTCTATCAATTTCCATGTATCGGCACACGCAACATTCGCAGCACTTGTGTCGTTTTCACTTATGGACTCCTCAGCGCCGGATAGCTCCACATCTTTCTCCTCTTAAAATTCATTGTCCACATCATCATCACTCACTGCATCCAAATCAGATTGAATCATTAACCTTAATTCTTCCACATGTTTATCGCACAACACATCAAACTTTCGTTTCTTACTCCAGAAGGACCCTGTTCATACGCGCTTGAAGCCATTGCAAAATACTGTGAAACCCAGGCAGAAATATTTCCTCTGTATGTGGAAATATTTCAAATAATTTCTAAACAGATGGCAGTATAGACTGGGTAAAGCTTCCACAAACGCTGTGATGCCTATAACATGCTGCCAGAAGCATTTCTTCTTGCAACTAAGACGAGAAAACGTGAAGCGCTTTGCTGTCGATCATATGTCGACATACGACCGTACAGGCATTACTGTCGTGTCGATCATATGTCGACATACAACCGCAAAGGGTTAACTCTGACATTATTTTTTCTATGCAAAACTTAGTTTCAGTTGGACAATTAGTATTAAAATGCATCCTAAATACACGATAAAATTCTTCCCACTTTTCATTTACACTGTTTGCTGAATACATTGTGCCTCAAATTTCATCATATAATTTATCAACTAGTTTAGTAATGCAGCTAGCAGTGAAGTCACAGAAGGTTTTTCACTGCCACTTAAACGTAATCTTCCCAATACAATACCACTCTTTACTTCCTCTACCTTGTATCTACCACAAATATATATGGTCCACATGTGTGTGTCAAACACATAACTAAGCGGAAAACTACCAACTTGGGATGTAAGTTCCTAAGGTTTTTACATTACAGATTAAATGTATACAGGATGGAAGATATCGCCCGAGCACTCTACATGATGAGTGTGACAAATGGATGTAAATGCTTTATTATTATACTAACAAAGATTATGAGAACAATGCTGTAATGACTTTTTGTAGTAATTCAAATTAATTTAACCACAATTTAATGTTAAAATGTCATGCAAAGTATAATTTGTAACGGACCTGTGATAACTCTACATTGCATATAATCTGACGGGGGGCATGTTCTGATGGAGGGGAGGTATCGTCTGGGGGTAACAACAAGATTATAAGGGAAATGATATTGAGAATGTTGAGGTCTCAGCAATTTATATTTACTGTAAACCAAAGGTAAAATTATTAGATAATTTGGCTTTTCTTATGTTTTCTTCTCCCAGAATTCCAGTTTCTAAAATTGACTTGAAAGCATTACTACTGTTTTAGAAAATGTTAGATAGTACAAAAATATAATTTAGCAATATTGGCCTCTTTCATTATTGAATATAAAACCTATGTTTATAGTTGTAAGCAGTGCAGTGTTTAAAAAAATTCAATATCAGCACAGTAATAAACAGAAACTTACAATATAACTACACAAAAAGATATTACATAATTAATAGAAGGCATGAACATAATAACATTTTGGAAGATAATAAGCAAGAGGTTTGAATATCTAGAGATAAAACTTTTTGGTGGTTTAGTGGAAAAAAGCTCTCTGGAGATTATATATGAACAAAGGAAATATGGAAAAGGGAGGCATGTAGTGTTTGGAGGCTGTGGGGGGAAAATGGATAGGAGAACAACACTAAGGGTGAGGGCAGGAGCTTAGGTCAGTTTTTAAGTAAAGTTAAAAAACATGGAACTGGGATGTTCAAAGGGAAGAATGTACTGCATTTTTAATTAGTAATGCTTTAGGTTGCTGTGGAGAAGTAACTGTGTGCAAATTCTAGATGGCTTCCAGTTGGCAGCCAGTAGCCGAGATAATTGTTTAGAAATATTATTAGATTAAGATTGTAAGCAATTGTATTGGCTGCGTATGACGGTCAAAGAGCCTCGGCTGAATGCCTATCATACTCAAGTCTATAATAGTTACCTGAAATGACATTTTGTTGCAGGACTTGGTGAAATGATCCGAGTCATCGACTGAGAATAGAAGCAAACCTGTGATTATTTCAACTTTTGTTACTCTGACTTTTAATCCTATCTTGTAAATAATGTTACTGGAGCAAAGCAATTTATATAATCATAATTTTACATATTTGTACAAAATGCTTAATATTTTTATAAAGTGCAGCACAGAAAAAGTGAACATGTTCAGCATGTTTTGTAAATATGAGTTTATAAGTGTTTATTAGCTCACATAACATGGATATTCTGCGACTGCTTCAATTAAGTTTCTTTACAAGAGTTGAACAACATCAAGATGTTCCTATAGCAACTGGTTTTATTGTTAGATAATATGTTAAATAATAAAAGAAGAAAAAGTAATGGACGTAAAGAATGTATCAACCAATCCTCTCCTTGTTGTGTTGTATATATCAAGTCTATCAGAATAAAATATATAAATTTTAAACTGTGTGCACCGTTTTGTAACAAAGGGCCTGTTATGGCATTTTCCTTTTTAACGAGAGCTTTTATGAGGGTCATTCCATAAATCTTGGCAACGATGTATATCTTTTGAACATGTGGCATCACTGTACTGCCGTTATATAAATTCAAAACTCTGCGGCAAACCATACCGAATTAAACCAACAGATGGTGATGCGAGGATGGCTGAAAACATTGTCTTAGGTTAGCTATGCTACTCAGTGTCATGCTGACCTACAAGAAGCTTTGGGGAATAGAACATTGCCCTGTTGCTTTACAAACAGCATATGGGCGATCATTGGCAATGCTGTGTAGATGTCCTGGGAGACTATTTTGAAGGACAGTCGGTGCATTGAGAGGTTCCATGAAAGTTTTAATTTATTGATATTGTTCAATTTGTACTCGTGCACAATAAATTTACACAGTTGAGTTGTGTTTTTCATGCCAACCTGTGCAACTAACAGCTGTCTGCTATCCCTATTTTCTGTTGACATTGAAATGCAGGCCTCCCAGTGCAATGCACAGCATAGATTTCCCTTGTAGTCGCATTATTGAACATTATTCCTTAGTTGCAATGACCCTCATATAAGGTTTTGCATATTGGAATTTCATTGCTTTTTGTTATTGCCAGTTATTAAGTCATGTGTGTTAACCTTAGTATTGAGACTGAGCCAGTGAAGTATGTAACTTGCTAATGTCACATTGTTTCATGTAGTGCTAGCTACTTACCACAATAGAACTATCATTTTACTGTTAACATATTGCTTTATTGATTAATTCAATGGCATTATTGTTTTCTTCTTTCTATACGGACAAAAACACAGTACTGACATAGAGAGACTAAACTTATTTCATTGTAAACATATTAGCATGTTTAACAGTACATAACTCAAGCTAATGTGGAGTAAGAGTGTGTCGAGTTACCAAAATGTCTAGTTTTATGGAATAAGAAGTCTGTTATTCACAACTCATAACATAATATTGCAAATTACATAAATGTATGTTCTAGCAAGTATAGGAAACAGAGAGGTATAACATATTCTAAAATGTATTATGTGTTCTAACAAATATACTTGTTTGGTTACTTTTTACCACTTCTTTATTTAATTTCATTATTTACATTCAGGCTGTGGCCTCAATCACATGAATTCTCACAAACACATCAAAATTAACTAAAAGTTACTGCCTCCTAGCAACGTATTGTTAGCCCGTGGAACATTAAACACTGAGAATGCTTCCCACACGGAAGCTAAGCATTTAGCCTTGCATAGACACTCTGTCCCTACGCCACAGTATTAATAGATTCCCCTTTTTCCAGTTTGATTAACGCATCCAATTTAATTTCCATTGTCATATCCTCTCATTTAACTTTGTCACTGGCACAAACACCTCAACACAACACTAAGAGTGAGTCTGACTGTAACCAGAAGTTTAACTTACCACATAGATACTGGGTAACAAGTGTTTGTGCTATGTATGCACATTATTAGCGGCAAGCTTCTGTGATGGTGGTCTTGTCACTGTGAGCAAGAATGCGGTAGGTTAGTGCTGTCCAACTTTCTCATGTGCTCGGAGGCACAGGTGCCATTACAACCACTGTTAGAGCAAGTACCCTTCTTTTGGGAGGAAAAAGGTAAAGCACTGAATACAGCTTTAAGTATACAAAACATACCTCATGTATGTGTAATGGGAAAATATTCAGAAGGAAATAGTTTTGTCTTGGAATTTAAATTAATATTAGAAATCATTGGAGTAAACATTTGCTTATGGAGGACGCCAGAAAAATACATCATGGTGCCGTGTTGGATAGCACTGTGGCAGGTTATATATACTAATTAAAATTACCTATACTTACTGTTTATACTGCATAGTAGATTATAACAAATATTACAGCCAAGTTTAATGATAAAAAATATAAAAAGATCATTGCGTTACACAGAATGTTGTGTTATCAAGAGTTAAGTTATAGTGTTTTACTGTAATAATTACAAACCAGCCTGGCAGTGTAAACCACAGAGAAAAATTACTTAAAAACTGATGATGGGGTTTGTCATTAAACATACATAGTAATTGAAGAGTGCAAATTACAGTTTACACTGCATCTAGAGAATAGAGGAATTTAGTAAATATAATATATACAAATGAGTGTTTTATATTGAGTGGTAGATGATTGTGCCAAGTTGTAATGATGAATCATCACCTACTACAACCATGAAATGAAAGATAATTAAACAGACAACTAAACTGTCAACCTGAATTACCTTTAATTTTTGGCACACAGTGTTCTTTTTGTGAAAATACTTCTTTTGGATCCAGCAGACCTCAAAACACAGATTTGTGCGATTCTTGGATGAAATACAATACTTGCTCTAGTAATATATGAAGTTGGCAAGGAAACACTGAAATGTATAAAAGCAGTCTTTTATTTTGTTTTCATGTAATACAAAGCATTGCACAATAAATACTGTTTAGTCAAACTGTGGAATGTCGTCAAATGAATAGCCTGGGTACTGTCGATAGGCGCAGTAAGCAATTCGCACGTGGTACGCACCAGGAATGAACATTATCACACCTAGGATTATAAGTGGCCATGTGCGATCAGCATACTGGAACAAATGAAAATATCTGCAATTAACAAACACAGCCATTGGTGCTCCTTGTTTCTTAACATATGTATTGGTATTTCAAGATACATTCAGGCCGTTTGAGCAGCATAACTCAAAAGCAAAACTTGGTTTAGGACCATACATGGGTGTGGCTCTAATTCTCAGAGTTTTCTTACACTCTGAACCTCAAAAGTTTTAACTCACACAATTGTGTAACAAATCATGCATGGATTCTTTAACTTGAGCAATGACATCTTTTCTATCGACAGAGTGCAGTCACAGACAGGGCAAACTTTTAGTTAAACCATGCTAAATTTATTGTTATTAATTCTACTTTCAAATATATTGTGATGTCAGGCTCAGCACGCAACAAAGGACAGATGGAGCCAAGCTACTTCACACCACCCACTGGACCAGTGAGTGGGTAAAGGCATTCGTCAGGCTGCCTCATGCATGACTGCTTTAATTAACATACCTTAGCAAGTCTTGGCAGCTTGTTCGGCATGTGTTCTGGGTATGTTGTCATGAGAGCCAGGTTTAACCTTGAAATAGCCAACAGCCTTCGTGGTCACACAATCGCATTTTCAAACCCCTCCATACATTATGCCTGTACGTTGCCACATCTTACATCTCCTCTTGCACTCAGTTGGAGAAAAAGTGACAATCAACCAACAGATCAGCAACATGGCGCAGAGGGAACACACTTGCCATGAAAGCAACTGTCAGCATACACAAAAGGGCCTTTTTCCAGTGCCTTAGAGAAAGATCTGGTTGCGTCACCGCCAGCATGATTGAAGGAGTTTGCGAAAGGTCCATGTGACATCCCCACTACATAAGGAGGTCAAATATCAGCAGTGAGTGGTTGTAAGTTGTGATACCACGACAGACTAGACTGTGTTAACAACAAGAAGAAAACTGTATATTTATGATAAAATTTTAGAAGCCAAAGTGATAGAAAAGTAACCAGACTGATTTGTCATTTTGTCACGCGAGTGTCAGAAGTGCGATGGAGGCAATGTTGGAAAAATTAATGGAGTTGGAAATGAAATCCGGCAGGGGGAAGATTAAGAGTATGAAGGAAGAGATGAAGACAGAAATGAAATCCAGGATGGACAAAATGGAGACAAAAATGAAATGGCAACATTGAATTCCACCATAGAGAAGATGGAGAGTGTGAAGATAGAAATGGAGCTACTGGCAAAGATTGATGGGAAACTGGTTGGCATGAAGATGGGAGACTTCTGCCAGTGCGTGGACATTGTGGAGCACATCAGGGAATGTCTTAGTGCCCTGAAAGGGAGAGATGACAGAAGCATCAAGAAACTGAATGTCAGGGGTAGACAGGATAGCACGGACCTGGGGAGGGAGAACTTAGTGGCTGAGGTGCCAGTTGCGCCTGTCTGGGAGAACAGAAGTGTACAACACAAAGAAAAAGAGTCAGCTCTGGGACATCGACCCCTGGGGTTGGGGATGTAACCAATCAGGACATGTGGTAAACAGTCAAGCGAGAAACAAGAACCGACTTGCCATGGGAAATGGAGGAACCGTCAGAACCTTCAAATCAGGTGACGCTGAGTGCTGTGAATAGAAGAATGGAGGGCATCATAGTGGATGGCAGGATACAGGGGAAATCGTGCATATGTGTGGACACGTGCAGCAGTGACCATGATTTGACCAGATGTGACTGGATTGACCCTACAAGATGGTGGTAACATGGATGACACTTTCCCTGTAAGGAGGCCTGGCTGGAGTTGACCTCTGGGCAGAGGATAATGGGTCATGAGGGAGGACGAGATGTCCTCAGGAGCCATGAGACAACAGTCGATGTTGGCAGGGGAGCCTGCAACTCAGACAAGATGAGATAATACTCCGGAGCCCCAACAAGCATTTGGAGGTCAGCAGGGTGACCCTGGAAGAGGTGGTTGTGCCTGCCAGGAGCAAGATAGCTAAGAAGGTGTACCGAGAAATCGGTGGTCATGAAACCCCAGGGGTTGTTTTCACATGTGCAGGATGGAGGAAGACCCCGTCTAAGCCAGCAAGCCTACTGCAGAGGTTTCAAGGAGGATGACCAACATTGCCCTACCCAGACTAAGGGACACTACCCAAGGATCGTGCCACGATGGCGAAGTCTACTGCATCCAGAGGCTGCCACAAGAGACCTCTGGCCAACTATGATGGCAGACAACCAGCACTGAAGAGGGAGCAGTTGACACCAGGCTCTGCATACAACAGAGGACCAATAGGAGAAACAGCTTGTCAGCAGTTTCCAAGAATTCAATATGGCCGACACTACACTAAACTAGGCCAAAAAGCAGTATTGCCAACATACATAATAAATGCATTATTTCTAACCTCAAGTATCACAGGGTTAAAGTAGCACGCTTTCAAACAATAATAAAGCAAAAATGCTTGTACATTGTTACCACACAACACATGATGAACCTACTCACCTTCTGGAAATCTTGTTCTGCAATAATACTTTTGGATAAAATCACTTTTTAACATTAAATACTGTAATATATATTTAATGCACTACTGTGTTGCAAACACAAAAATAACAACAGTAACTAACTGTATATACTGCTGTAAAACAGTCCAAGACAAAATCACGCAAACACAATGGCATCCACAGATTATGGTGTCTAAACAGAATCTTGTTTTAAAATCTATCGGTTAGCTTCTCTGCAAAGGCTTCAAAAACAGTGCTTATGTGGCAACATAACAGATGCAATAACACCAGCCGTAGCTTTACTATGGTTATATTTCACAAACAGTTGGCAGTACTAATGCAACCTTACAGATGGAATATGACCAAATATAACCATAAAAAATATCAGTTGTTTTCGGGGTATCCCAATAAGCTGTGTCCTCTGTACTTCACAACACATGCTGGTCTGTCAAGCGGGCAAAGGTGTCCAAGGTCAAGCTGCTTTGTGTAATTCTTTGTGTGACTAACAACAATGAAGTGGCTTCAAAATAGTGGCTTTTTCCAGTGCATTCAAGAATGATTTGGTTACGTCACTGTCAACATGTTTGAAGGACTTTGTATGACATCATCCCCACTATATAAGGAGGCCAGGAAACAGCAGTGAGTGAAGACAGCTGGGCTTGTGTGTGTAGTTGTAAAAGATATGTCAGTCGTCGTAAAGAAGATCCAAGCGTCAAGTAATTGTAACTTCATAGCGCATGAGAGACAGAGAAAGTGAGAGACACTGAAAGGACTGAGCAAGGTTATGAGAACAGTTGTAGCTGTGAAAGCCCAAAAGATTGTTGTTAGCTAATGCTGGGTTTCTGACAATTAAGTCATTAATCCTCTTGCTCTCCAATATTTTTCACTGATGGATGGGGCGCTATAAGTGGCCGGGCATATTTGAAGGTGGTCTTGATCCATTTCCTCTTGCAGATCACATAGAGGACAGGGTGGTGAAGAATATATCCCAATTCTGTTTAAATGTTTTGCCAGACAATCATGTCCTGTAATCAACCTGAAGGTTGCAACTGCTGTTTTTCGAGGATACTCAGGAATTACTGTTTGAATGTTTGGTAGTTCCCATCTTTTATTTTTTGATTTTTCATAGTAATATTTTGCAATAATGTTTTTGAATTCAGAGTTGACTAATTTGTTAGCTGCATAAAATGGTAGACTAACTATAGATTTTTGTACACCGCTGGTACCCTTTTTTGCAAGAAAATCAGCTTTCTCATTACCACTCAGTCCACAGTGAGCTGGTATTCATTGGAAGACTAGGTGTTTTTGAAGTGCTGTTAGATGGGTAAGGATTTTCCAACATTCTATAATTGTTTGGTTTTTTGGTGACAACTTGGAAGTAATTGCTATAATTGTGTCCCTGGAATCTGAGAGAATAACTGCTTTGATGAAAATGTGAAATTCTATACAAAAGATTCTGTAGGGCCATTCGAATTGCTTCAATTTCTCCATCAAAGTTTGTGGTTCCATAACTCAAAGATTTGTAATAGGAAAAGAGGTGACATGTGACTCCAGCACCTGCTCCATCTTGGTTTGATATCAGTGATCCATCAGTATAAATATGGAGCCATTCGTGTTCTGGAAATCTAGTATGGATTGTCTCTAATGCCAATAATTGTCTAATGTTTGTGCCGGATTGACTTTAGATATGAAGTTTTCCTTTGAATTTTCCGAAGGTATACATTCTTCTTGATGTCTTGAATTTTGGAAAGAAAGCTCTCCTGAGTCTTTAGTGTATGTGTAAAATTTCTCTTGTTCCAAGTATTGAATGGGAGTCTGATCAACTTTTCATGTTGAATAAGAGCTGTTTTTTCTATTTCATATTCAATGGGGAATTAAAGAATAAAAGATGGGAACTACCAAACATTCAAACAGTAATTCCTGAGTATCCTCGAAAAACAGCAGTTGCAACCTTCAGGTTGATTACAGGACATGATTGTCTGGCAAAACATTTGCACAGAATTGGGATATATTCTTCACCACTCTGTCCTCTATGTGATCTGCAAGAGGAAATGGATCGAGACCACCTTCAAATATCCCCGGCCACTTCTAGTGCCCCATTCATCAGTGAAAAATATTGGAGAGCAAGAGGATTAATGACTTCATTGTCAGAAATCCAGCATTAGCTAACAACAACAACATATTCAATGGGGTAAAATGTATGGTATGACATCATAATGTAAAAATACAATGAGGATTTAATAGAAGTTAAATTGCTATATTGACAAGTGAGAAATAAGGCATAATCACTACTTTACGGTATAAAAATTAAATCAAAGTACCAAATCTTTTCACTGAGAAAAAAACCACTAAAAATAAAACTAAATTTTAGGGTCAACAATTACCAGAAAGAAAGGAAGCAACGTATTTAGTAGTTAAATTTGACATCAAACTTACATGCACCAAACAAGAGGTGCCTTTCACTGTTAAAACGTCTAACAGGAATGAAGTGGGAATGTTCCAGAGCAACTCTTAGCACAACATACAATGTATATATAAAGCCATCCTCCTCAACTGAGCCCAAATGACCTAGTTGTCGACGGGCCCCTAAACTCCATCCATCCATCCTCAACTGAGTCAATGTCTGGTTGATAATGGAGGAAAGTCAGCCTCCGAAACAGGTTCCAGGAAATTATAAGTAAGTGTTGTGTATTGTTATTAATCAACTCAACTTTTTGGTTTAAACTGATTATTACAACACTGTTTTCAAACTTGCAAGAAAGAAGATAAACTAAAATCTGTTGAGTGCACAAGTACTGTGATGTGATGTTTTCTTGGGGTAACTATAACACAAATAAAGGAAGTCTTTTTACTAAGTAGTCCATTGTGTACTTTATCATTAGAAGACAAAGTGAAACTGAAATACATGGAAAGACCTGCTCCTGGTCTGATACATAAATACAGAACAAAAAGTGTTGGTTAACTATAAATAAATTAGATAGAACATTTACACAAAAAACAAATAGTTCTGCAGAAGTGAAGTCAAAAAATGCTTTATTTAGCCTTCTATGTGTCTTGTTTGGTGATGATAAACACTGGTCAGAAAAATGTGCAGTGCATTTAGTTGACTCGTGTGGAAACATTAGGGTGCAGACCCTAAGTTGATATGTTATTTAACGACGCTGTCAACTGCCAGGATCACATCAGCGTCGCTGGTGTACCGGAATTTCGTGCTTCAGGAGTTCTTTTACATGCCAGTAAATCTACATCATGGAGCTCTTGTTTTTAAACACACTTATAAACCATCGATCTGGGCCAGATTTGAACCTGTGACCTTGGGATCAGTAGGCCAGCGTCTAACAAATTGGGCCGTCCAGAACCAACGATATGTTGTTTGGTAATCTACTAGTAAATGTTATGGTACTTCAATATTTGCTGGAAAAAAGTTGACTAAACTTGTGAGTTTAGTCCGACGAATGTGATTAGTTGTGCATTGTCATTGTGGGTGGCGCTTAGTGCCAATTGACATGTACTACTTAGTGGCGGTGATGTATATACATAACAGCATTGTTTCAATCATTGCTTTCATTTGCCATTGGATATCCCATATCCAGTTGCTTACGGAATTTCATTAATCATCTTTCTAAAAACAAGTTGGCAAAGTAATTGTGGCCTTATTAGTGCACTCCTGCTACAGAACACTAAAACAACTCTAAATAAATACAACCAAGGGATAATGTTTTGTATGTGCCAAAATGAAATTTTCATCACAAATACTTAAATTAGAGAATGTTAGGTACCTTACCTTGATAAATAACATCAGTACATTATTATTGTGTTGCCTCCTGAAGCTCCTAGAAACACACAAATAACCTTTTCCCAAACTTTGTTAGATAGCAGATGTTATGCAAGGGAAGGCGGGGAAATTGGTATTGCCAATGTATGAAACTATGTCAGCAACATTTGCAGGAAATGGAACTTGAAACACCATGTGCTTGCATTTAGAGTGTCAATGTTGGCAATACTCGACAGGAGAGAAACACTCCCACGATGCCCGGTGAAGCATTGTGCACCTTGCCCAGTTTGCACACATTTACACAAATAAATAACATATTATGTTTGTGTTCCTAAAGGCGTATTCTTGATACTTGTGCAATAAAACACTGTAATATAGTGCATTTCAAGTGTTTTGGTAAATGAATGATGTGTTCCAGTTGGTTACCTTGGCGTCGATGTGGCCACTGACTAGCAGACTGCCCATGACCAGCAACACGACTCCTCCCACACACAGCAAAGTTGCCAACATTAGTGCTCTCCATGGTATCTCTTGTGTTGGCAGCTCAAACTGTGGACATAAACATTACACTGATGCTTCCGTCACGAGTCAGACAAACATGACGATACACAAGTTGACTTACCTGCAGATCTGTGAACTCGTCATCGTCGTCATGTTGCAGTTTCTGATAGTTGACGTTACTGAATGCTGTTGTCCGTCTGCGGGACATTCTCACTTTTCTAAACAAGTCTGAAACACACGACAACATTGTGAGATTTGTGGCATTAGCTAAAGGTCATAGGGGAAGTTAAAATGTCACCTACTTGTGATCAATAAACAAATGTCACACTTCATGTCTGAGGCAATTCCCAAACACTCACAACATTTTAACAAACTGTTGCTAATGTTTTAATATTTTTATCACTTCCTGATATGGCAATGTGAAATACTTCTTGGACTTTATGGTTTTTTGTGTCACTCCCAAATTTTTAATTTGATCTGAGTGTACAAACTTAAAGAAATTGTGTACAGGCATTTCTTCATTTTAATTAGTTTAACAGACAGAATCTGATGTTACACTCACATGACTTTCTCTACTCTTGTACTAACTATTCTTACAAACTCTCATTCTTCTATTTCATGTTAATACGGATAAACATTTGTACAAATTGTTCTATTACACATTTTCTTGTAGATACAACCATGTAATCTTCCAGCTTGGTTTTAACCTCCATTTTACTTTCTCTACTACGTATAGTAAGTAGAGGAAGTATTGTATTCCACCCAAAAATTTGAAGTCGAGATTTCACTGGAAATGTATGTTTCAAGGCCCCCTAAACCCAAAAAAAGCATTTTAAGATAAAGGTCTGTATGTGTATGAACAGCATAATCCAAAAGCGAAAAGTTAGTTAAAAACCAAAGTTGGTATTTAAGTTTAAATTTAATATCAGAGTAAGACAAGAAAATTCCTCCACTCTAAACTTCCCCTTACATGGAAAATTTTGATTCTCTCAAAAATGGCTCTTAATGATTTTATAAAGATGTTTGACAGAGTAAGAAGAAAATTGTGGGAGATGATGGCTAACAGAGGAATACCAAATCAGTATAATTCTTAATTATAATTTTGACATTTCAAAAAATAAAACTAAAGCCATGGCATTCCAGAGAATCTATCTGTTAAGATGTAAACTTGTACTAGGCAGGGGAAGACAACTTCGGGCCATGTTGTTGTTGTTTTCTAGTGCCTTGCATCTGGCAATGAAGCCATTAGCATTCGTGCTTTCCAATACTTTTGAACTGTAGTTTCTTCTGATCTTAATGCTTCACAGGTCTTCAAGTGGTCTTCGGGCCATGTGACGTATTTAAACGAAGAGCCAGCTTGTATGTTCCTGTGACATCAGGCGAGAGCGGTGTATTGCTATGCTGCCTAGATCAGCGATGCTACTTGCACGAAACTGAATGAATATGAAAAATGTTATTTGAGCATGTTTAGGGAGAATCCTCTTCACCCTAGTCTGAGGTTTTTTATTTGTTGTGTGAGGGATCTTTATGGCGTTAGTGCGAAGTTTGTTTTTGTGTAGTGTTGTGTGTAGTGGTTTTGTGTTTGTGTTCAGTTCCCTGTGTTTCACACCAGTTTGAGACCAGGCTTCAAGATATAGAAACATTGTCAACTATGTTTCAGATCCTTGCGACCCTAAGTGGAAGTAATGTTCTGCTCAGCTTGGGTACCTTGTGGTTGCCATTCACATATCCCCTAGACGGAGACCTCTATACTAATATGCTTACTGTGCAATTAATTGTTGAGCTTTCACAGAACTGATCACCTTGACCATTGAAACTACTCTGATTACATCACAAGCATTAGGAAGAGCTCTGGAACACTCTAAACTAAACATTTCCCCATCAATTACAGAGTAGGATATAAAAAGAGTGACAAATATAAACACAAGGAAGACTTGGCTGATTTTTATAAGAATGTTCCTCAAACCAGATTTCTGAGGTTGTATGCTCTTGTTGCACGGATATTATGTACGTTTGGTTCTATGTATGTGTGTGAACAATTCTTTTTTGTTATGAACCTTTCTAAGTCAAAACTGTATAGCTCTCCTGTAGCTCAGGCAAAATAGTTATAATATATCTGTTCTATCTGCATTATAACATGACTGTTCACATAAACTAGAATTGATATATGGCATAAAGCCGAAATGTAATTATTTATAATCTGTGACTATTCCGTAATTGAAACATTGAGCATTAAAATTACAGTGTCCCGCACACTATTTACTTTTTGCCGCTGTGACGTCACACATTCAACTGGCTTTCGGTGGGAGCATGTGAGCTGACGTCACAGCAGCGATACCTGTCTTCCCTTGCAATAACAGAACTGAACAAGTAAACACATTTTTAGCATCTTCAGTAACATAAAGTAAAGAAGCAGATATTAGAATTAAAATTGGAAGTTTCTCAAAATATATGTACAACAATTAAACCAACTTTAAAAAATAAAGCAAGAAAAGGTACGTTGATGAAGTTGTATAAAAGCAATGAGAGTCCCAGTACTGTAGCAAAGCTCAGACAAAGACAAATAGATTAGAGGCAATGGAAATGAGATTTTTAACAAAAGTTTCACAACTTCTAGGATCATATAAGAAATCAATTAAGGGTCTTTAGCTTAAATGAAGAAATAGATCATAATAGAATGAGTGAGGAACGTTACCCCAAGAACATGCTATATACCATATACCCAAAGGAAAACAAAATGTCAGAAGAGCTAGGAAACGAGGGATAAATCAATGATTTAGACATTTGGAGCATGCAACAAGTCTCAAGAAACGTTTAATGCTTGGCGGAGAAAAAGAAGTGCTCTGTATCAGATGTATATACATTTTTATCAAAAAGAACAAATAATGAATACAATACAACAACTTTAAACAAACTCCAAATATGTATATTGCTGCTAAAATTATGCCAGCTCTTCCAAAAGTAAGCAAAAATAAAAGAAACTAAAATGAAAATTACCACAATGGCTGGTCACACATCTACACAGAATTGGGATATACCAGTCTTCAATCTGCTCGCATGCAAACTAAATCAAGAAATGGATTCAGAACACCTCAAAATCTGTACTTTTTGGCTGACCATGAAAATATCTATGAAAAATATTGGAGTGCAAGAAAACTTAATCACTTTATTGTCAAATTTCTAGCATTGGAAAACAACAGATTACCATAATAAAATGCAATGCTAATACATTTATACAAACGTCATTTATAAAAATAACCGAGTGAAAAAAATTACTACAAAAGAGAAATATATCAAATCTTATCAGGATTCCCAGCAAAAATGCGAATCTGACATGTCTCAAGTGTACTTGTAAAAACAGCATTTTATGAATTTCAGTACTAATACAGTAGAAGTTAACTAAATTAATCATGTGTTAATGATATTGAACAGTATGGTTCTTTCTATAGGTATGTGTATTCTCAATATCCAAAGTTGTGGTGAAACTTTTGGCAAGTCAACGTAAATCAGGCAACTTAAAACTCACAATATTGTGTTGGTATAACTTAAAAGCCAAACTTTTTTCATTGTAAAAGATATCTTAAGCCATCCTTGAATAATATTTATTTTGGGAATTGGTCAGCTGTGTTTAATACAGGTTGATTTTTAAGAGTTCACAAAGGACAAAACAAAGCAGTTTAAAACTGTGAAGCATGCTTCATGAACGTGCACAACCAAATTCCCACCTGCAATAGAAGCGCTTCTGTTTTAATTTATGTGCACGTTCTACAACATTTATTGCTGAATTTTTGAAGTTGAATGTCCTCGATATTGGCCACCCCTGTAACTGGGAGAATTGCGATCCCTATACCATATACGTTCAGTTCCACAGTGGAATACTATTTATGCATGAATAGACGATATACAATTAGGCTAGCCCTATAATAAAACTACCACACAACATATAACAAAACTACTAAGCGAGTGGGTATTGTCTCAATTTTTGCCATCGAACGATAGATTTTTATGATTTTGGAGGTTATGTTGTAGAATAGTGGCCAGTAACTTTTTCGTTCCCTGCCCAAAGAATATTGAGTTCCGCTCATGTAGTCGATACTGTCGTAAGGTGTTCTGTGCTGTCGTATAATTTGTTCTGTCGGCTGTCCAGTAATCTGTGGTGCAGTGCCTGCCGACTGGAATAGCCAATTCCGGTTCCGCATTGATGTTTCAAGGTCACCGCGGTGAAATATACATTTTGAGCGCTGCATGTATAAACTGTGGACTGATCTAAAAATAAACAGGAAATATTCTGATATTCTTCTTATACGAACGCTCTGATTGAATTTCGCTCCTTTTGGTTGTTATAATCGTATAAATTTTCGGTCATAAATTGTGGAAATAACCTTAGTTTTTTAGGATCAGTAAATCAAATATTCAGATATAAACGTTTGCAATTGTATCTGGAAGACAGAACATATGTATAGTGCAAGTAGTATGGCAATAACAAAGCATATTATTTCATCCTAGATCAAAAGACATGAGATAACTTTCTATAAATATGAGCATAATCTGTGATACGAATACTCTTCTCATGTCCTGGCCGCATAGTAAGGAAATTTAGTAGCATAAGAAGTAAAATTTGGGTAGTAAGGTTGGCAATGGCATGCTTCGGTGAGAGAAATTGTTACGGGAATTGTGAGGTTGGTGTTCTGTGTGAGTGACCACGTTTTTGCCAAACAGTGAAATTTGTCACAAATAATATTGTGGAACTTAGAATGTCAATTCCAGAAAAAGTCCTTCTACGGAAATTGAAAAAAAGGGAGAAGAAGAAGCTTCTGTTTTTACAGAAGAAAGACGAAGAAAGGGAAAAAGGTAAAAACAGACTTAACCTCTTCACAGTACTTGTTTTAAGCGAATAATGCATTTTTACCAGTTTAAATGTCGGTGGCATTATTTGAAGATATTGTGCTTAGTCATATTGCAGACTATTTGCGTGCATATTTGTAATCTGGGCTATTAATAAACATGTATAGCCCTTTGTATGCATTGCAATTTCTAACCTCCTGAGTGGAACACTTGGAGACAATTTCAATGTGTGTTGACTTTCTTTTTTCAATAGCTATCAGTTTAGAAGACGGCGGTCCAACTTTACCCACATTGGTTACAAAGGAGGATGTTGAAAGAGAAAACAAGAAAAGGCCTTTGGATGAAATAAAGGAACCTAAAAGAAGTAAGTGTCACATTTGTTTTACCTCTACATTCTGACGCAGGTGAAATGCCGCAATAGGTAGCTCGCTTTTGTAAATTTTGAAGCTATTTAAATTTATAAACATCCCCACAATTTGAATAAGAAAGAAGAAGCTTTAAAACCCAACAGCAACTGGTGTCCTGTCATTGAAGACAAGAAATGGCACATGACAGGAGAAATCGAGGTGAACCAATCAGGAGGGAGCAACACCTTGGAGGAAGTCCGCCTCCTCTGCCATCTGGGCCAATCAGCGGAGGCCTCTTGGGGTGTAAATTTAGCAATTTGGACTGTCCACGCCTCAGACGCTATGCAAACTTGTCCAAGGAAACTATGACCGCACCACTGTAGACGTCCGCCGTAGTAGTGGACGAAATGTCTGGAAACTCTTAACTCCAGCAAACCACGGAATAACAGCCCTGAAATAACATTCAGTTACATTAACTCCGGCTGTGAAAGCCTACATTCTTTCAAATCATTTACTGTTAGTGATATACAATTCTAGCAACAGATCTAGAACTGTAAGTTTCGCTTTTTATCATATTCCATATTGTTTTATTCTTTGAAGAGTTACTAATCTTGTATCAAAGTAATGTTTTTTGCAGGGTGCTATTATACAGGATAACTGCGTGAGATTACCTTAAGAATTGCATCTCCACTTTGGAATGCTTAGGGGTTTTCCTCTTGTAGCACAGTTACGTAGTGAGCACAGCAAAACACGCCATGGTGACAGTACTGCGCGTGTATACTGGGATGAGAATACCAACATAAGGGAGAGAGTAAAATTCATGGTTGATTTTATGTATTTGCTAAAAGTCCATTTTCTTTACAGATACTTACATTAGTGAATATTGGATACGTTCCTAAATAACCTGAGTACATTAATATTGTTTTAAGAACATGATACTGCCTCATCACCCAAAAACCTTTATACACATCTGGTTAGATGGCAGGCATCTGCTTCATTTCCTGAAAATTGTGCACCTTGTGTCAATTAAGTAGATATTATAGACACATATACGTATGAATAGCATATTATGAGTGTCAGTTTTGTTCCTAAAGGTCTGTTTGTAATATTTATGTAATACATCAGTGTAACATAGTGTTAAATGTGCATTAAAGTGGATGTGAAGTGTTAGCAAATATGCAATATTAACCAAATCCATTACTTTGGTGTAATTTTAAGTTTTGTTATTCTTACGTTTACAGAAAATTATCCATTATTTAATTCTAATTGCCTATATTCCCCCAGTATCTTGGATAAATGTGGGTATAATGTTGCTTTGTGCAACTGCTTCACCCGCTACGCTACGCTTGTGACTTAGGACCACAAATCAAGAAGCATAGCCATCACTATCTGCACGCTGAGAGGAAAATGGCATGGGTTGCTCACATTGCTATGTGATTTTTGTATGAAAGAAATGGTGGTTAAAAAGCTAATGTGTCCATTCGTATTCTTGTCGACCAGGGCTTGAAAGAGGGAGAAGTGGTTCAGGCTACTCTGAGCTTCCCTCTTCGTCACGTTGGTTGTGTGCTAGGCATGAGCAGTTGAAATATCCTATTATGCAATGTGACCATGAGCTTTGTTTACAGTATCTATTGGGCTGAAAATTGCTTTGACGTGATTGTAAATAAGACACGTAAATCTATTGGCCAGAGAAGATACCACAGACGTGCAGTAATCATGAGCAAATAAAACAGTAAAATATAGACAGTATGTTATTGTACCATTACATCACAAAATGTATGTAACATTAATGCTCATTATCTGAAAATGTATCATCTTGTAGATGTATTACGAGGGGCTGGCTGTTTTGCATTACATCTTCAATACAGACACTCGCCTCACAATTGCTATTTTGTGGATACCGGTTGGTTTTGACCTGGACCCCAGGCCATGTGGGTATTCCCAACAATGAGGCAGCGGATGCATGCCGTTTACTGGATGTTGCCACACGCTCTTCCTTATGTTGATGTGCAGCAGCATTTCTGTCGCCATCATGGGAGGCATTCCCTGGCACTCAATTGCAGACAGTTAAGGAGAGTGTGCAACCTTGGGTGACATCCAAGGCAGGCACAAGTTCTTCTCTCCTGCTTGAGGATAGGTCACACATGGGCAACCCTTGGACACCTTTTGGTGGAGACACAGCGCCTGTAACATTGAACTTTCTGTGGCCCACATCCTTATAGACTGCATGCAATACGCTCAGGAGCGCTAGTTCATGGCCTGGGGTGTATACTTGCCTGAATTTTGGGCAATGACACAGTGTTTGTTTGTTAGGTACTGTGGTTCGTTGCTTAAGCAAATTTAACTTGCTTTTTGGTTGTTTGAGCTTTTTAACTTTTAGCTTTAATTTCTAGTATTTTGACCGTTCTGTTTTACCTTTCACTGTTGCAACTATTTAGTTTTAGTGTTCTGGTTTAGCTTTCACCTTTTACCCATTTTAAGGCACACATCTTTTAGGTTTTAACGTTAGTGCATTCTTGTCCATTTGGTGCTTTTTACCTGTTAAATCTTCTATTTGTCTCTTTTAACCATCTCCATTTAGTCAGCTAACTGCGTGTTTTAGTTTTTATATTTTGGCTTTGGGCCCAAATGACCTAGTTATCGACGAGCCCTTAATCTCCATCCATCTATATCTTCAAAGGAACGATATTTCTTTTCTAGTTCAACATGGTGTATATATTCATAGTTAGGCTACTGATTGTTGTTTTGAATATGCTTTATAGTATTTTGAACTAAGGCTTGAATTTCAGTGACATTTTTTCTGTTGAAGACATTATTGGCTGCAATGTTTCTTTTTAGTTCTGACCAAATATATTGTATGGGATTCAAAGTAGAATAGTAAGGGGGCAGTCTAAACAACTGGCAGCTAATTCATCAACAGCATGCATTTTGTGTTTATCTTATGTTTGTTCTATAAGTTTTTGCAGCTGTAGTGGTGGCCTCTTTTACCATTCACTTTTAATAGAGAGAGAGTAGAATGTTCAACGTTGCCTGCACTGTTTGCATTCATATTGTGTGTCCCGCTACGTGCTGCTCCCTTGCCCCATCTGGTGACCAAAAAGAGTACAAATAGACTGTATAAAGATATTGTATTGACTTAGTTACTGTTGTGTTTGATAATGCTGCAAGACTGTAACAAGCTGTACTAATACAGAAACAGTTTGTGTGTACATTATTTTGGAAACTGCTCAACCCCTTTGATAACTCTTTTGCCAGTGAAAAGTACTGGTCTGTCCAACAGATATATTCCATTGCAAGAAAAGTGCTATACAAATTGTTATACCGTTCTTCAGCTTGTAGCAGAAATTATGTAAGTGCATTGTTGGTCGTCTGTGAGTGATGGTTGTTTCTGTCACAGTCGTACTCAACAGGTAACAGATAAAGATTTATAACAATTGCATAAAGAAGGATGGGCATAAATGTAATTATTCATCATTAGAGTTTGAAAAAGTACAGTAATTGTAATGTTGGTTAATAATATACCTGCGCTTTAATAACAACAGCAAATGCTAACATCTATAAACTTGAACAAATACAAAATCAGGCTCTTCGCCTAATCACTGGAGCAGTTAAATCCACACCTATTGATGCCATGCTTGCCTTAACACGGACCCCATCAATAACAACAAAAATAGAAGAACAAGCATTGCTCCAACACGAGAAAATGTTACGACTGCCAAACTCTAAATGGACAGAAGAGAACCTCCCCCCTTCAATCCTTAAAACTCATAGTAGTTTCCTAGAAAAGGTAACACAAATTAAATCCAAATTGAACATTCCTAACACCACAGAAAATCTACTTATAAGAGAAAATCCATTGGAATTGTTGCAACCTACCTTCAGTTTGGAATTAATAGAGGAAATAAGTAAATCAGACACACAAAAGAAATACAAAAACTTCTAGCTCTGGAAACAATCAATACTAGGTATCCCACAGAAGAATGGCTGCACATATATACTGATGGATCCTCCAAGGAAAACCTTACTGGAGCTGGAGTTACGTGTTCACATTTTTCCTTTTATCATTCTGGGGGAACGAAGCTGCAGACTCACTTGCAAAGAAAGGCACAACAATAAAACAAAAGTCTAAATTCAATTTCTCATATTCCTCAATAAAACGCTTGATCATTAAAAAATTTTCTCATTCATATCTACAAGAAATAGAAACAAATGCCAAAGATAAAAAATGGATTACACTACTTTCCAACCCAGATATAATCCCCCAAAGACCAAGGAAAACAGTGGTTGCAGCCTTCCGACTACTGACAAATCACGACTGCTTAGCAAGTCATCTCTACAGAATAAGTATCTCAGCTTCACCAATATGTGTCCTATGTAACGATCCAGCAGAAATGAACGAAGACCACCTGAAGACCTGTCAAGCATTAAGATCAGAAAAAACTACAGTTCAAAAGTATTGGAAAGCACGAATGCTAATGGTTTCATTGCCAGATGCAAGGCACTAGAAAACAACAACATATACCTACACAATATGAATGTAACGTGCTATGGCCAGTGATGAGAACTCCTCTTTACACTCACATTTGAATACGTTTATTTCAACTTTGCCATTCCAGCTGCTTCTTGGTCACTGCTACTTCCTGATTGGTTTGATCGTTTTTGCTGTGTGGATTGTCACTTAATGCCATCAGTGATGGAATACGAGGTTCTGTTGAGCTCCATTACTGATAAAGAGGCATCTGAGCAAAATCAAGGATGTTTCACGCCAGATAGAGTGAGGAGCTAACAACCACAGCAGTTAAAAATGTGTGCATAAAGAAAACTCAACTTAATGATTCATCATGCCAGTCTTGTAGATCATTTACATTTGAATACGTTTATTTCAAGTTTGCCGTTCTGGTTATCATTACTGGCAGTTGTGAAGCAGCCGTTAGGTGAGGTAGTAGTTATAAAATGGAGGGTTCATAAAGCTGAACAAGTATGAAATGCTTTTATATATCACATTTACAACTTTTTGTTACAGAAAAGAAGAAGAAGAGGAGAAATGATTCAGAGAATGAAGATGAAGAAGAAGAAGAAGAAGAAGCAGCTTCAGCTGAAGACTTGAAGGATGAAACTGTTACAGAGGATTTGGGAAAGAAACGTAAGAAGTGCTACAGAACTTTCTGTCACATGAATAATAAGTGAACAACACTGATTTGGATTTAAATTTATGGAGAAATTGAAGTTGTTGTTACTAATAATTGAATATACAAAATGCACGTACAGCTTATGACACTCCTTACAGTAAAACTTGTTTTATACGTTTTTTCCCTTTTCAGTAGTCCCAGCAAAATCCTATAGCATATTACGGCAAATTATTTTGTTTATATGATTTTGATGCTTATACAATTATGGCTTACGTCCCCCAAGAGCAAAATGCACTGTTTATATGTGTGTGACATTTCCTTCTATAAAATGTTAAGAAATAATCCAAGCTGAAACTTATACTCACACTGTACTACCTGGCAAAGCATACAGGCATATTGCCCTTGGTTGTCAGAGCACTCTGAGGGCTTATTATTTGTTTACTAGAACAGGGACATACAGCCACGAAAGGATGGTGTCTCACGCCTGCTGCCGATGTATGAGACGTTGCTATCCTGCTTTCGAACACAGAGCACATACACTGTCTCACTGCGTATGTGTGATAGTTACACATTCTTTCCGATGCGCCTCGTGTGTTTATCAGGTAGTACATTCCTCAGAAAACATCTCTCATTGTTGAGCCAGGTGTACCACTAACATCTTTCCTTGGGGCATCTTCTGGATGCGGTAAACCACATCATTAATTCTCTTTACCACCCGGTATGGCCCTTGCCATGGTTGTTGAAGTTTTGGGCAGCGTCTCGTGATCCTGATAGGGCGGCACAACCAGACCAGGTCACCTTGCTGGTATCCTCGGCTGTTGGTTTGTCTGTCGTACCGGGTCTTCATTCGGTCACTCGCCATCTGGATGTTCCAACGAGCCATCTTGTGCATGTCGTGGAGATGGTCTACCAGATTCTCCACATACTCGGTCGAAAAATTGAGAAAAATATGAGAAATACCTATCAGAAAATGCATCAAATTGTGCAATTATGACATCCATTTAGATTTATTTAAATCATCACGTAACTCTCTCATTTTCACTCCAATAACAAAAATATTTACACAAAAACATTCCTAGAGAATCGGATATAATAAAAAAATTAAAAACTCAACATTGTAATGTTTTATCACTTAGGCCCAATTTTCAGCTTGAAAGAGATGAACTCTGTTGAAACATTAGATTGCAAATGAAAATTATCTGCTTAGATGAGGAATTATATTTGAAGCAAATTACAGGATTATAGAGCCCATTGTCTCATTTTAAAGATATTGAAATTGTTATGACAGGTTTTATTGTGCACCTAGCGATCCTTCACCGTACTCGCTGCTGTCTACCGGTAACGCTCACGTGCATATCTCCCCTCTCTTTCTTTCGCATAGCGATATGATCCGGCAACAGCACTCCACAGCTGAGTAGGGATTGGAGTTACTCATGTGCCTTCTTATTTCGTGCTCCCTGTAGTGTAGTTTGGTACTGCCAACTGAGCAAAACGAAACCCAGGAAATACATGTATCTGGATCTTCTCTTGTTGTTAGAACAGAAAACCAGTTTATAATCTCACTTCATTTTTAGCATTAACAAATAATCTTTCTTCTGGAAAAAATACATTAATTATTAGTAGAACAATTGTTAAAAACACAGTTATCAAATTGAAATGGAGTTATATTTTGATTGTAGTGTGTAATAAATGATTTTTCAGTGATTTGTAGACAGTTGGTGACACTGACTAAATAAAAGAATGATAGTGATAGTTTAATCAAAACAAAAACCTCTGTGCATGAAATAGTTAAATTAAAGGTGTAATAATTTACATTAACATAAAAAAGGATACCAAACAGACAAGGAATGAAGGGCATTAAAACAATTTAAAACTGCTGGTAAATTAAAACTAAAAGTTTTGCTAAAGCTTGACGTTTCAATATTTTGTTTGTTTGTTTAGAATTGTAGGCTCTGTATGTTTGATACTTACTGTATATGAGAGAAATGTTGCCAACATCCTTGTTGCCCAGTTCCAGGTTCAGGCATAGCGCTGTCGATCCTCAGTGATGCGACCTTCTCGTCATTAGCAGACAAGGTGTGTGAGAATACGCTGAAGGCAGTAGCCGATATGGGCTTCACCACGATGACAGAGATACAAGCTCGTTCAATTCCACCACTCCTGGAGGGCAGAGATCTTGTGGGCTCGGCTAAAACTGGCTCAGGCAAAACACTGGCATTTCTGATACCAGCCGTTGAGCTAATATACAAGCTCAAGTTCATGCCCCGCAATGGTAAGTCATCGTCACTTGCTTAGATCTCTCCGAATGAGTGCGCAGGAACTCGCCATGGATCAGTTACAGTAGAATCCCAATAACTTGATTCTCGATAACTCAACATTCTATGTAACTCAACAACTTTTTTTTTAATTTGAGGTTATTTTGAGTCGCTTATTTACACTTACCTTCACTACTAAACTGCTTTTTTAAAGCGGAAATGTTTTCAGTACCATTCGATCCCATCATCAGCCGTTGGGTAACTGAAGCTATCCTTTTGTTCCTTTTCTTTGCTGTCTCTATTCTGCTGCCATCTGGTGTTAGGGGCACACAGCTTTAACACTTCATTCAATGCTGGTATTTCGAAATTAATAACTTTATTACTGTTCTTGATGATGTATATTTTTTCCCAAATATTCAGTTCTATTGGTGGATTAATAGATTTTAACAGTTTTATATTAAGGCCGATGTTGTGGTTTTCAGTCCAAAAATGACGTGCCACAGCAGACTTTTCAATTTGTTTTAATTTTATGTTTCTTTGGTGTTCCTTAAGTCTTATATCCAAATTTCTCTTTGTTTTCCCTATGTAGCTTTTGTCACAACTATTACAGTTGATCTGGTAAATCCCCGATTTTTTATTGTTGTTAGCTAATGCTGGATTTCTGACAATGAAGTCATTAATCCTCCTGCTCTCCAATATTTTTCACTGATGATATTGAAGAGAGCAATAGCAGTAATAGTAACCGCTTTTTAGAGAGCACCATATTTTTATGTTTTGGCGGTCACATTGCTCTCTCACAACCCCCAGAATGTCTGGAGGACCACACCTGTCGTTGGTTTACGGGTCTCACCGACCTGACCGGGAGAGTTATCAAAATAAATTCACCGACCATATCCTCTGATTACCAGTCAGAGGATGTATTACATGCCATGACAGGTCAGCATGTTAGGGGTTAAGATTTTATAGAGAAATTAGAGAAATGGAGAGGTTGGAAAAATAAAGACTCCCTAGCCCTCGGGAACCCTAATAGCATCGGGGTTGGAAGAGAACAAGAGATGACCAAGGTAAGGTCAGATAGAAAAGTTACAGTGAGGAGCAAAACGCCAGTAAGTGGAAGTAATGTTCTGCTCAGCTTGGGTACCTTGTGGTCGCTATTCACATATCCCCTAGACACCAATAAGTGGAAGTAATGTTCTGCTCAACTTGGGTACCTTGTGGTCGCTATTCACATATCCCCTAGACAGATATGTTAGCTAATGCTGGATTTCTGAGAATGAAGTCCTTAAACCTCTTGCTCTCCAAAATTTTTCACTGGTGGATGGGGTGCTAGAAGTGGCCAGGCATATTTGAAGGTGGTCTCGATCCATTTCCTCTTGCAGATCACATAGAGGACAGAGCGGTGAGGAATATATCCCAATTCTGTTAAAATGTTTTGCCAGACAATCATGTCCTGTAATCAACTAGAAGGTTGCAACTGCCATTTTTCGAGGATACTCTGGATTTACTGTTTGAGCGTTTGGTAGTTCTCATCTCTTATTTTTGACTTTTCATAGTAATATTTTGCAATAATTTTTTTGTATTTAGAGTTAACTAATCTTTTAGTTGCATTAAATGGTAGATTAACTATAGATATCTGCATATGAGTTCCAAGGAGTTCTCAATTCTCAAAACCTGCAAAATTACACTATCCCTAAAGTCCACATTATGGTGTCTTTCGACGTTAAAGCTCTGTTTACCAGCATCCCGGTGGAAAAAATACCCATCATCAAGAACAGTAATAAAGTTATTAATTTCGAAATACCAGCATTGAATGAAGTGTTAAAGCTGTGCGCCCCTAACACCAGATGGCAGCAGAATAGAGACAGCAAAGAAAAGGAACAAGAGGATAACGTCAGTTACCCAACGGCTGATGATGGGATCGAATGGTCCTGAAAACGTTTCCGCTTTAAAAAAGCAGTTTAGTAGTGAAGGTAAGTGTAAATAAGTGACTCAAAATAACCTCAAATTGAAGAACACTTCAATGTCAATAGTGCTTCTATTTTTAATATTCAACTTTGTTTTTACTTTTTTTTTTTTAATTGCATTTGTTGTTAAATTTCACTGTAATAATTTCTATTATCTACTACACAGTATGAACAGTAGTTAGTGTATGTATACAACCTCACAGTCACTAAAGTGCTGACCACATATTGACTCCGATATCTAGTCAGAACATAAGCAGCCTACAGAGCATTGTCACAAAGCCAAGAGCTTGCAGCTAATAATGTGGATACATAGCACAAACACTTGACAGGAAGGTTTGAAGGTTTATTGCTTTACCCAGTATAAAGGTAGTGATGAATTGCACAGTGCTTTATGATGAAGTTAACTTTTGTATTAAGACCTTATCTTTCTGACTTCCATGTAGCACATAAACACCGTGGACTGTGTGTGATTAGGTACAGCGCCATTTCAGTGTGCTGTTTATTTCAAGGAAGGAAAATGAGATGTTACTCCCATCAATTTGCATGATGTCACTCACACAGATCCTATCAAGGTCATCTGCCACATCTAAAAAGTACCCCTATACATGTTAAAGTAAACTCTCTGTAACATTTGAGAGATAGAATCAGATCTGAACTGGGATTTGAACCACAGACCCTCTGCTTACCAGGCGGGTGCTCTAACCATTAAGCTACTGTGACAACCTGCCAGAATGACATTGAATTCTCCAACCAATTCGTATTTCTCCCAGTAAATCACAAAAGCATACTCACATCAGAGACAATTACCCCAACCATGACTTACTATTGTAAACAGTTTATGTCCCAGGATTAAATAACCTTCAGATGGTAATTATTATTTATTAATGCCAACAAACTTACTGTTGGTGTTTTTAAAAGCGGAGGGTCTGTGGTTCAAATCTCAGCTGTGACATTGGATTTTTTAGTTCTGATTCCGTCTCTCAAACATTGCCCACACACGGCTTGTGTGTTTCATAAACACCAACAATAAGTTTGTTGGCACAAATAAATAATTATTATTCAAAACGTTGCTCAGGAGAACTCTGGTAAGGCAATAAGCTTGCCCAACTTTCCTGTAGAACATTTGTAGACAATTTGTGTAATTTATGCATAATGTTGCTTGTGTAGGTACTGGGTGTATTATAATTTCACCAACGCGAGAGCTGTCGATGCAAACGTTTGGTGTGTTGAAGGAGTTGATGAAGTACCATCACCACACGTATGGCCTGATAATGGGAGGAGCTAACAGACAGATGGAGGCACAGAAACTGTCTAAAGGTGAGTAACAACTTCAGCATTTCATTTGGTCTCTGTGGGATTGGTTATATTCATCTCACTAACTTCTCCATCATTACAACTCCTTCCTCCAACCCAGTGGTCCATACAACGATGACAAACAGAGAAGCAAGAAGTGATATCTTAAAACTTTTGTGTGCAAGCTTGGAGTGATACTACGCTAGAGCAATTGTAAGTATTGTTTGGGATCACTATGGTCATGACCCGAATAGAAAAGAATACAACAAAATAGTGGTCCAAAGATCCTGCTATTGCAGCTTATGGCTACTGACAATGAGACTCAAGTAGAGGGGGAAAGGCCACATAAATTGAAACCATCTGTGTAGAGTATTCTATCAAACTTCCACGGCCAGCATTAAAAATACCTTGGCTATTGACCCAGGTTCGATCCCAGTACCAACATGGGGATTTTATGCCCTCTGGGAGATCTGGCACGGGGTGCACTCAGCCTCATTAGTTTCCAGGGGGGAACAATTGAGGAGCTACTTGGTGGAGAAGTAGCGGCCCCAGGCCGAGAAGGCCGTATAAGTGGCCAGGAGGGCTCGGGGTGCTGACCACGTGCCACCCTCCAGTACTGCACCCCACCAATGAGGCCTGCAGTGGGCAGAGGTGGGGGATGCAGCCCCTGGGTGGCAAACCTCGGCCCTTTGGGCTGTTGCGCTAGGGGTATCTTTGGATAAAACAGACGTTTTGACCATCTTGCCGTGGTCATCTTCACAGGCAAATTGTACCACTTGTTGCAGCTTATCGGCTTTTTATACAGGCAGGCAGGTGGAGGTGAGCCCTGATTGGCCAGTTTTTCTCTGTACTGTGGTAGGTGAAGGTGAGTTCTGATTGGCCAGAATTCCTCTGCACTGCTATGTCACTGTGCCGCATTGCAGTGTGTGAATTTGATGTGTGTACCTTATTTAATGTTCCCAGTGAGATGTTTAGTATAAGAGGTTTAACATTTCCGTGGCAATGAAACTTGTGAAAGTTAAGTCGTGCAAGGTAACTGTGGTTAGTGCTTTAGAAGCACAAGATGCTGTAAGTAGGGTTAATTATTACAACTGGTTTTTGCAGTCTGTTGAAAATGTTGACGTGGACTCACTTTAAACATTCTTCACTGGTGAAACATGGTTTTGTCTTTAAGGCAACTTTTCTACTCTGAACAATTGATACTGGGTACAGAAAGTCATGAAGTTTCTCACCACACTGCAAAGTTGGGATGGGTGCACAAAGAGTGCATGTGAAATCATCATTCTCATTAATCAAGGAAAAATGAAGCTATTAACAGTGAAGCAACAAAATCTAAATAAGAACAAATTAGAAACTAAAAACTTCACTATCTTCACTAAGTGTAGCTTTTAGTTGCTAATCTGTTCTTATCTTATCATTCTCATGTTTATGATGCATCAGTTGATTCACATGATTATGTAATTAACAAGAAATGGAGTATTGTGCAGTAGCACACACTGCTGTGACTCTGGTCACCTCGTTCCCCTGTGACATGTGGCAAGGAATCACTACTATACTGCTGAATAACTATGTTGTATGTAGAAGCTACCAAGATAAAAAAAAAGTCTGAAGTTACTCTATTTTCCCAAATGCAATATACACATTTGTTCATACATCCATGCAAGTTGTTAGTTTATCATCTCAATGGTCAGACAATTTATACTACCCTTCTGGACCAACTACAACAAAAAATACTTGAAAAAGGCCAGAAAATGATCCTCCATCACACACGCCTCTTTCCAAAACTCAAACATTTCCTTAGTGGACACAGGTTGTCTTCAAATGAAGAACTTATAGCTAGGTTTGCTGAGTATTGTAAGAAAGAAAACAAGCAGGTCTAATTACTTTTTGTGTCAGCTTATTTTCCCTTCTAAAAGTACCTCAAAAATACAGCTCTATTTTATTGTTAACACAGTCTACAGTTCCTTGTGATAATACAACTGACAGCTGTAACCTTGACATAGACACACTTTTCTCTCTAACAAACTGCTGTCTTCAACAATCACACTCATTGAAACTGCTTCTCACAACAATAACACTAGCCTGCAACAGTTTCCCGGGTTGATGAAAATTGGGTATTTATATGGGAAAAAATGTGCCGATTTTGAAAATGATAACAGTTTTTCCATAACACTTACCATTTTTATGCAATTTGAAATTTTATTAATTAAGCTAGACACTAGACCTATACAGTAATATGTGTGTATGAAATTATAATTATCATTATTATAGGTCTATAATTTAATAACTTAAGATGAATAACACTCCTTGTGGATCTTCAAAGCGTAAATACTGTATATTTACAAAATAAGTCACCCCACCCCTTATGTTTTCCTGTGATGAGCTGATAAGTAGTGTAAGCAGTTCAAGTGCGAGCGGCTAGTATTTATATATCTCTGTGCGATCATGTCCAGGCAATCATTAAATCTTAGACAAACATCCGTTAATTACTCACCCTTATAGGAACACATCTGTCTTAAGATATATCATATATCTGAACGTTAGTTGCTTCTTATAACTTGAGGTGATCGGTAGTGCAATTTCCAGAAAACGTTTATCAATTCTATTTCTTTATTTTTAGTTCATATTGTGTCGTGGTACATTTTAACAATGGCTTCAACCTCTTCTAGGAAAAAATGTGTGAATAATTCTAATAATTTCTGTTACATGTGTGTAGTTCTTTCTTGCTACACAAGCAGAAAACTAACATTACACCATTTACTAAAAGGTGTATTTTGTATATTTTAATGTCAAGCTAGGAGTATATTCGGCCGCATTGGTGGCACAGTTTGTTGCGAAAGGGGCCGGTGACTATCGGCTGTCGCAGTATGTTACACATACTGTTTGCAAAACATGTAGTGAAGGACTAAGACAGTGTTACAATGGAAAACAGAAATCAAAGAAGTTCGGGATTTCTATGATATGGCGTGAACAAAGAAATCATTATGATGATTGGTACTTGTGCATATGTAACATATCTGGGTACAATAAAAAAATCAAAAATTAAATATCCAGATGGTCTTGCATCAGCTCTAAGACCTGTGTCGCATGGAGTAGATCTTCCTATTTCTGTTGCACCAACTCAACTAGAGGATACTGAGAGCGCAGTCTCTGAGTCCATTGTTGATGAGTATTTCCCAGCACACACTGTTGAAGACAAGTCACAGCATTTTAGTCAAGGACAAGAGCGAATTACTATGATCGAGATTAAAAGAGAAAAATATGCTGGGCCCAGACACCACATTTTCCTGGTATAAAAATAGAGATAAAGATTGAGAGGTAGAAATGGAACTTAAAAATTCAATGCCACAACTGGGCGGCTGCTCTACCACTGAGCTATTGTGACAAACTGCCAGAATGGCATTAAATTCTCAAACCAGTTCGTATTTCTCCTGGTAAACCACAAGGGCAGTCTCACATCAGAGACAAATTACCCCAATGGTGACTTACTATTGTAAGTACTTTATATCCCAGGATTAAATAACCTTCACATGGTAATTATTATTTAATTATGCCAACAAACTTACTGTTGGTGTTTTTAAACACACAAGCCGTGTGTGGAAGGTAAGCCCTGTAAGCGGAAGGTCTGAGGTTCAAATCCCAGTTGTGGCATTGAATTTTTAAGTTCCAGTTCTACCTCTCAAACTTTGCCCATACACGGCTTGTGTGCTACAAGACAGTCATGCTGGTCCCTGGTTGTGGACAAAGTGTGCACTCCTCAGATGTGTGCTGGTGTGCTACAAGACAGTCATGCTGGTCCCTGGTTGTGGACAAAGTGTGCACTCCTCAGATGTGTGCTGGTGTGCTACAAGACAGTCATGCTCGTCCCTGGTTGTGGACAAAGTGTGCACTCCTCAGATGTGTGCTGGTGTGCTACAAGACAGTCATGCTCGTCCCTGGTTGTGGACAAAGTGTGCACTCCTCAGATGTGTGCTGGTGTGCTACAAGACAGTCATGCTGGTCCCTGGTTGTGGACAAAGTGTGCACTCCTCAGATGTGTGCTGGTGTACTACAAGACAGTCATGCTCGTCCCTGGTTGTGGACAAAGTGTGCACTCCTCAGATGTGTGCTGGTGTGCTACAAGACAGTCATGCTGGTCCCTGGTTGTGGACAAAGTGTGCACTCCTCAGATGTGTGCTGGTGTGTTACAAGACAGTCATGCTGGTCCCTGGTTGTGGACAAAGTGTGCACTCCTCAGATGTGTGCTGGTGTGCTACAAGACAGTCATGCTGGTCCCTGGTTGTGGACAAAGTGTGCACTCCTCAGATGTGTGCTGGTGTGCTACAAGACAGTCATGCTGGTCCCTGGTTGTGGACAAAGTGTGCACTCCTCAGATGTGTGCTGGTGTGTTACAAGACAGTCATGCTGGTCCCTGGTTGTGGACAAAGTGTGCACTCCTCAGATGTGTGCTGGTGTGCTGTAAGACAGTCATGCTGGTCCCTGGTTGTGGACAAAGTGTGCACTCCTCAGATGTGTGCTGCTGTGCTGTAAGACAGTCATGCTGGTCCCTGGTTGTGGACAAAGTGTGCACTCCTCAGGTGTGTGCTGGTGTGCTGTAAGACAGTCACTCTGGTCCCTGGTTGTGGACAACGTGTGCACTCCTCAGATGTGTGCTGGTGTGCTGTAAGACAGTCACTCTGGTCCCTGGTTGTGGACAAAGTGTGCACTCCTCAGATGTGTGCTGGTGTGCTGTAAGACGGTCACTCTGGTCCCTGGTTGTGGACAACGTGTGCACTCCTCAGATGTGTGCTGGTGTGCTGTAAGACGGTCACTCTGGTCCCTGGTTGTGGACAAAGTGTGCACACAGGTGTGTGCTGGTGTGCTGTAAGACAGTCATTCTGGTCCCTGGTTGTGGACAAAGTGTGCACTCCTCAGATGTGTGCTGGTGTGCTGTAAGACAGTCATGCTGGTCCCTGGTTGTGGACAAAGTGTGCACTCCTCAGATGTGTGCTGGTGTGCTGTAAGACAGTCATGCTGGTCCCTGGTTGTGGACAAAGTGTGCACTCCTCAGATGTGTGCTGCTGTGCTGTAAGACAGTCATGCTGGTCCCTGGTTGTGGACAAAGTGTGCACTCCTCAGATGTGTGCTGGTGTGCTGTAAGACAGTCATGATGGTCCCTGGTTGTGGACAAAGTGTGCACTCCTCAGATGTGTGCTGGTGTGCTACAAGACAGTCATGATGGTCCCTGGTTGTGGACAAAGTGTGCACTCCTCAGATGTGTGCTGGTGTGCTACAAGACAGTCATGCTCGTCTCTGGTTGTGGACAAAGTGTGCACTCCTCAGATATGTGCTGGTGTGCTGTAAGACAGTCACTCTGGTCCCTGGTTGTGGACAAAGTGTGCACTCCTCAGGTGTGTGCTGGTGTGCTGTAAGACAGTCACTCTGGTCCCTGGTTGTGGACAAAGTGTGCACTCCTCAGGTGTGTGCTGTAAGACAGTCATGCTGGTCCCTGGTTGTGGACAAAGTGTGCACTCCTCAGATGTGTGCTGGTGTGCTGTAAGACAGTCATGCTGGTCCCTGGTTGTGGACAAAGTGTGCACTCCTCAGATGTGTGCTGGTGTGCTGTAAGACAGTCATGCTGGTCCCTGGTTGTGGACAAAGTGTGTACTCCTCAGATGTGTGCTGGTGTGCTACAAGACAGTCATGCTCGTCCCTGGTTGTGGACAAAGTGTGCACTCCTCAGATGTGTGCTGGTGTGTTGTAAGACAGTCATGCTGGTCCCTGGTTGTGGACAAAGTGTGCACTCCTCAGATGTGTGCTGGTGTGCTACAAGACAGTCATGCTGGTCCCTGGTTGTAGACAAAGTGTGCACTCCTCAGATGTGTGCTGGTGTGCTACAAGACAGTCATGCTCGTCCCTGGTTGTGGACAAAGTGTGCACTCCTCAGATGTGTGCTGGTGTGCTACAAGACAGTCATGCTGGTCCCTGGTTGTGGACAAAGTGTGCACTCCTCAGATGTGTGCTGGTGTGCTACAAGACAGTCATGCTCGTCCCTGGTTGTGGACAAAGTGTGTGCTCCTCAGATGTGTGCTGGTGTGCTGTAAGACAGTTATGCTGGTCCCTGGTTGTGGACAAAGTGTGCACTCCTCAGATGTGTGCTGGTGTGCTACAAGACAGTCATGCTCGTCCCTGGTTGTGGACAAAGTGTGCACTCCTCAGATGTGTGCTGGTGTGCTGTAAGACAGTCATGCTGGTCCCTGGTTGTGGACAAAGTGTGCACTCCTCAGATGTGTGCTGGTGTGCTGTAAGACAGTCATGCAGGTCCCTGGTTGTGGACAAAGTGTGCACTCCTCAGATGTGTGCTGGTGTGCTGTAAGACAGTCATTCTGGTCCCTGGTTGTGGACAAAGTGTCCACTCCTCAGATGTGTGCTGGTGTGCTGTAAGACAGTCATGCTGGTCCCTGGTTGTGGACAAAGTGTGCACTCCTCAGATGTGTGCTGGTGTGCTGTAAGACAGTCATGCTGGTCCCTGGTTGTGGACAAAGTGTGCACTCCTCAGATGTGTGCTGGTATTCTACAAGACAGTCCTGCTAGTCCCTGGTTGTGGACAAAGTGTGCACTCCTCAGATGTGTGCTGCTGTGCTGTAAGACAGTCATGCTGGTCCCTGGTTGTGGACAAAGTGTGCACTCCTCAGATGTTTGCTGGTGTGCTACAAGAGTCATGCTGGTCCCTGGTTGTGGACAAAGTGTGCACTCCTCAGATGTGTGCTGCTGTGCTGTAAGACAGTCATGCTGGTCCCTGGTTGTGGACAAAGTGTGCACTCCTCAGATGTTTGCTGGTGTGCTACAAGGCAGTCATGCTCGTCCCTGGTTGTGGACAAAGTGTGCACTCCTCAGATGTGTGCTGGTGTGCTACAAGACAGTCATGCTGGTCCCTGGTTGTGGACAAAGTGTGCACTCCTCAGATGTGTGCTGGTGTGCTACAAGACAGTCATGCTGGTCCCTGGTTGTGGACAAAGTGTGCACTCCTCAGGTGTGTGCTGGTGTGCTGTAAGACAGTCACTCTGGTCCCTGGTTGTGGACAAAGTGTGCACTCCTCAGGTGTGTGCTGGTGTGCTGTAAGACAGTCACTCTGGTCCCTGGTTGTGGACAAAGTGTGCACTCCTCAGATGTTTGCTGGTGTGCTACAAGACAGTCATGCTGGTCCCTGGTTGTGGACAAAGTGTGCACTCCTCAGATGTGTGCTGGTGTGCTGTAAGACAGTCATGCTGGTCCCTGGTTGTGGACAAAGTGTGCACTCCTCAGGTGTGTGCTGGTGTGCTGTAAGACAGTCACTCTGGTCCCTGGTTGTGGACAACGTGTGCACTCCTCAGATGTGTGCTGGTGTGCTGTAAGACAGTCACTCTGGTCCCTGGTTGTGGACAAAGTGTGCACTCCTCAGGTGTGTGCTGGTGTGCTGTAAGACGGTCACTCTGGTCCCTGGTTGTGGACAAAGTGTGCACTCAGGTGTGTGCTGGTGTGCTGTAAGACAGTCATTCTGGTCCCTGGTTGTGGACAAAGTGTGCACTCCTCAGATGTGTGCTGGTGTGCTACAAGACAGTCATGCTGGTCCCTGGTTGTGGACAAAGTGTGCACTCCTCAGATGTGTGCTGGTGTGCTGTAAGACAGTCATGCTGGTCCCTGGTTGTGGACAAAGTGTGCACTCCTCAGATGTTTGCTGGTGTGCTACAAGACAGTCATGCTGGTCCCTGGTTGTGGACAAAGTGTGCGCTCCTCAGATGTGTGCTGGTGTTCTACAGGACAGTCATGCTGGTCCCTGCATGTGGACAAAGTGTGCGCTCCTCAGATGTGTGCTGGTGTTCTACACGACAGTCATGCTGGTCCCTGGTTGTGGACAAAGTGTGCACTCCTCAGATGTTTGCTGGTGTGCTACAAGGCAGTCATGCTCGTCCCTGGTTGTGGAGAAACTGTGCACTCCTCAGATGTGTGCTGGTGTGCTACAAGACAGTCATGCTGGTCCCTGGTTGTGGACAAAGTGTGCACTCCTCAGATGTGTGCTGGTGTGCTGTAAGACAGTCATGCTGGTCCCTGGTTGTGGACAAAGTGTGCACTCCTCAGATGTTTGCTGGTGTGCTACAAGGCAGTCATGCTCGTCCCTGGTTGTGGACAAAGTGTGCACTCCTCAGATGTGTGCTGGTGTGCTACAAGACAGTCATGCTGGTCCCTGGTTGTGGACAAAGTGTGCACTCCTCAGATGTTTGCTGGTGTGCTACAAGACAGTCATGCTGGTCCCTGGTTGTGGACAAAGTGTGCACTCCTCAGATGTTTGCTGGTGTGCTACAAGACAGTCATGCTGGTCCCTGGTTGTGGACAAAGTGTGCACTCCTCAGATGTGTGCTGGTGTGCTGTAAGACAGTCATGCTGGTCCCTGGTTGTGGACAAAGTGTGCACTCCTCAAATGTGTGCTGGTGTGCTACAAGACAATCATGCTGGTCCCTGGTTGTGGACAAAGTGTGCACTCCTCAGATGTTTGCTGGTGTGCTACAAGACAGTCATGCTGGTCCCTGGTTGTGGACAGCACTCCTCAGGTGTGCGCTGGTGTTCTGTAAGACAGTCGTGCCCTGTCTTGATGAGCAATACCACTGCTTCTTTCCATGGAAAATGTGTATTGGTAGGCAATGCTGTTTGCATTTTAGCTCACTGCCTTTTATGTCATTGTGGATTTTAGTTTTATAGTCTTGCGGAGTTTTTCTATTCAGAGGTGTTTTATGTCTTGGGCATGCAGAATTGTATTTGGTTTTGATAGAGTTGTTCCTTTTTGCCAGAAAATCAGCAATTGTTCTCATCCTAGTTTATGACATTTCTCTATGTACTTTATGCAGCAAGTGGCCATCCAATTACAACTGTGGGATATGGTGGGCAGTGGAGCATGAGAGAAAGGGAGGGAAGAGACAGTGTAGGAGCTGATACTTCGGAGGAAGCAAAGAAAAGTGTGAACACAGTAATAGCTACAGGAAAAATTAGGGATGAAGTAACTAATGGGTTGGAGAGAGCAAGGGAGAAATGAGAACCAAGTAGGAGAGAAAGAAAGGGATATGTCGCCAAGAGTAAGAAGGTTAAGACAATGTTTGGGTAATCCATAAATGAGAGACCAGAGTGTGAAAGTGAGGCCATAGTGAAGTGTACAATGTATACTGATTAATTACAGTTACAAGAGTGGAGCTGATAAGAGGGAGGGAGGAGGGAAAGTGAATGAGCTTGGGAGTTGAAATAAATCAGGAAATAGAAATTAAAGCAGGATAAGATTAGTGAAAAGGTAGGAAGCAAACGTTCCCAATTAAACATGTGTAGTGTGTATGAATATATTGAAGGGCTGCCCTAATAATAGTGAACTGGCCAGGGCCCAGCTCAGGATTAAGCTGAGACAGAATATTAGACCCCAATAGAAAATCGTTCATATAAATGTTTGTTAAAAGTGTATAAATTTCTAGTTCTTGTTTGGGTGTATCAGGAACTTATCTTTAACATTCAGGATAGCCAATGTTTTGTTGTTACTAGCTAGTCTGTTGTGTTCAATAATAAAAACTATTTGCGCGGATGAATACAAAAATGGCGGTGTTGCGTCAGAAGGATGCCGAGAAATAGTTCATTAGCGTCTATATGTTCAAGGTGATAAGACGTGTTTTGGTAGCGTGTGAACATGGAACTTTCACCAAACTTTTATCCAGTGTAAATTCTAACAAATTACGAAAACGTAAAGTTGTTTAAGTATTTAATATGGTGCTGAGAGTGTAAAATAACAAAGTGTTAATGAATAAATATGTTGTGATAAAGAAACATTGATGTATGCATTCCATCCGTTACCTCGACCCTGTAGATAGGAATCGCGTCTGCTATCACAGTATTCCATCTTTCTGACAAGAACATTATTCTTGCTGCTATGTGTAACCAATAATCATTTTAAAAAACTGCACCAAAGCGAAGGTGTATAATATTTACATGCATTCATTGATGTACTTTTCCCTGTCGCAGACTATTTTTTCTTTCCTGTATGACCTTCAGGAAGCTGTTTCTTCTTGTCTGTTGGTATCATGTAGTGTTAGTTGTACTTGTTTTGTGTTGCAGGTATCAACATACTTGTTGCAACGCCTGGACGTCTGATAGATCACCTACAGAACACACCAGACTTCCTGTACAAGAACCTGCAGTGCCTTATTATTGATGAAGCTGACAGAATCCTGGACATCGGCTTTGAGGAGGAGTTGAAACAGATAATCAACTTACTCCCAAGTGAGTCTGGATACAGTAAAGTATAACTAACTTACTGAATTAATACATCACACTGTAGGCTGATCTATTTGGGTGTGGATAAAATAAAAACGTCATAGAAGTTCAATGAAAAAACTGAAGCTGTTACAGGTCGCGCATTACTTCTTGACGAATGAAAATTTTATATGAAAGGTTGGATGCGAGTCATTACTCAGCTTTTGCAGGAATGCTGGCATCGAAAGAGAGCGGAGGTACAGTCTGCAGTGAGATGACGCACATGCTTCTGAGCTGAAGCAGTACAGCACTACAAATCAATTTGTCACACTTCCAATAATATGAGCCACACGTATTATACACAATACCTGTATAACTGTTTCCACTTAACTTTTTTGCATTTCTTCTATTCCCGACATTTCTCCCTCGTCTGAATTACTGTTATTTTCGTTGCATACATCTGTACCGCACAAAACTTTTGCAGTCGACTGTATACACGTACGCAACAGAGGAAAACAGAGGTGTCTGTTATCGTAGCATAAACATGTGCTGACCTGTTTATTAAGGGTAGGCCTACTCACTGGATTTCTGTTCAAGGTCATTCGTCAAGAACAAACGCGCAACCTATAACAGGGAAGCAACAGAATCTAAAATAAAAACAAAATTGGAAACTAAAAGCTTCACCAATCTTAGTAATTGCTGCATTAATTCAAGAACTTACTAAGATAAGTAAAGCTTTTAGTCTCTAATTTTGTTTTTATTTTTTTACATCATAAGAAGTTTACTACTGAACTTTATTTGTTGAAGCTTTGTGTATGCAAGACAGATTCCTCAGCCCACGACATGACTCCTATAACTGATAGCGTCTGTTGTAACATGAGAGGGGCAATTTGCTGAAGAGCTTGAGTAGTTTTTACTCTCAGATCATCAATGTTGCTGGGTTTCTGTGTATAGACAGTGTCTTTAACAAAACCTCAGACGAAGAAGATCGGGGAGTTTGGGGTCGACCACGCCACATATCATTGAAATTGGCATTTAGAAAATTACAAACACCCCATGCCCAGTGAGGGGAACCACCATCTTGTTGTGGCAACAGAAACAACTGCAACATATCCAAATAAGCTTTGTGGCGTATTGTCTTTTCCACATAGAAGAATGGTCCGTATAGTTTATTGTAACTCACTGCACACCATACATGAACTTTTGTAGTGGGATTTAGTTTGGGCACCTTATGTAGCAGTTTCCCAAAACATTGGCTGATTATCATCGTAACTATGAGTACTTTGGTACTATCTCTGGCACGGTACAGAATAAAGGCTATTACTTAACTCCTTAGAAATACATATATTTTTCTTGGTGTTTTTTATTTGAATCATTACAGATAATGCAGTCCAAAAAACTCTTCACTAACATTCTTGTTTAACAATAAGATTGGTGCGTCCGAGGTAATTTGCTCTGTATTCCCTTTAGACGTTGCTAATGGGCACATCTATCCACTATAACTCAAAGAAATATTTAAAATATTTAATGTGTAACTCCTCGTGACACTCGTAGATAACTGGCGTCTATATCATTTAGTATTTGATTTCTCGTGATACTTCCAAGAAATGGCATCCAACCACTTTAAAACTTTATCACAAGAGAGAATTGAAAAGTTATTTTTTGTGTTGCCAGGACAACGTTGCTATGATATTGTCTCAGTTGACAATGCTCTTACATGATGTCGTTGATTACTTCATGTATTGCGTTCAATATTTAATCTTACAATCACCTCGAACATGCCAAGAAATTTGTATACATCTACATTAATAACTTTTAACACAAAAATAAAACTATCAATTACACAAACTTAGCCTAAATATCAAAATTCACAATGCACTCTACAAATTTACAATGTAACAGTTAACAAGAGAACAACATAAAATAAGTGAAGTCAAGTTAATGTCGAGGGGTAGAATCGGAACTGAAAAGTTTAATGCCATAGCTGGGATTTGAATCACAGACCGTCTGCTCACTAGGCAGGTGCTCTAACCATTAAACTACTGTGACAACCTGCCAGAATGATATTGAATCCTCCAACTGATTCGTATTTTTCTCCCAGTAAACCACAAAGGGAATCTATCATAAGCACTTTATGTTCTGAGATTAAATAACCTTTAGGTAGTAATTATTATTTATGCCAACAAACTTACTGTTGGTGTTTTTAAACACACAAGTTTTGTGTGGGCAATGTTTGAGAGGTAGAATCAGGACTGAAAAATTCAATACCACAACTGGGTAAATAATACTGCTTCGCTATTAGATATGTTTATTTCTTTCGGACTTGTAGGCCGTGGTCTAGAAGGCATTGTGGATACCAGCGTTTTGCCAAGTACTGCGCTTGGCATCTTCAGGATAAGACGATCCATTGTCTGCACTGGTTAGAGTTCGAACGTGGAAGCAGAGAGAGAGAGAGGGATGTGGAAGTAATGGTGTTAATGACCGTTGACACTCTTATATGGTGGGGGTGGGCAGGGCATTGTTGCTCTGATTGGCTCATATCGGTTGGTGGGCCAGGTGTAGGTGGGGTTTTATTACAGCTGTTGTGTGTGTCTGAAAGTTTATCTAAGACTGGTATCCATGTTTTCTGTACACGGAGTGCTTCTTCCTTACTATTGAAGTTGTTGTCGCCACAATGTGTTCTGTGATTTGTCACTCCACACAACGTTTTGCCACTGTTCAACTGTCCAGTGTTGAAGCTCCTTACACTAAGTGAGGCGTCGTTGGGCATTACCTGCGAGATTTGTGGCTTATGAGCAGCCGCTCGACCATGGAATTAAAGTTTTCTCACCTCATGCCTAACTGTCATAGTACTTGGAGTGGATCCTAATGCAGCTTGGAATTCCTGTGTTATGGTCTAGATAGATGTCTGCCTATTACACTTTACGACCCTCTTCAACTGTCAGTGGTCTCTGTCAGTCAACAGATGAGGTCGACCTGTCAACTTTTGTGCTGTACGTGTTCCTTCCCATTTCCACTTCACTATCACATCAGAAACAGTGGACGTAGGGATGTTTAGGAGTGTGGAAATCTTGCATACAGACTTCTGACCCAAGTGAAACCCAATCACCTGACCACATTCAAAGTCTGTGAGCTCGAAGCGCCCCATTCTGCTTTCTCACAATGTCTAATGACTACTGAGGTCACAGATAGTGAGTGCCTAGCAGCAGGTGGCAGCACAATGCACCTAATATGAAAAGCATATGCTTTTGGGGGAGTCCAGACACTTCTGATTACATAGTGTGTATACTAATCTAGAATGTGCAATCCCTGTAATCTTGAACAACTCTCTGCAATACATCTAAATGCACCTTGTGCCAAAACATACAATAAACATGTTGTTTTTACCCATCGTTTGTAAGAAGTGGAAATTCACACTGAAACATAGTGGAGACTTTTTCATCTTTTTAGTCCTGAAGATGGCCATGGAGTATACAATGGCCGAAAGCTCGACCTTCTTAAATTTAACACGGCTGATCACCTGTGAAGCTTTGATTACTAACGTTTGCCGTGAAAGCTTCAAATCTTACATTTAACAAGTTGATTACAACATGTAGTGATCTATAGTTTCACTTTCCTGGAGCATCTGCTCTGTGGACCCTGTAGCGTTGGAATCACAACTTATCTGGTAGGAATTATCTGAATATTCACTTTCCTGGAACATCTGCTCTGTGGAGCCTATAGTATTGGAATCACAACTTATCTGGTAGGAATTATCTGAAGTTTCACTTTCCTGGAGCATCTGCTCTGTGGAGCCTATAGTATTGGAATCACAACTTATCTGGTAGGAATTATCTGAAGTTTCACTTTCCTGGAGCATCTGCTCTGTGGAGCCTATAGCGTTGGAATCACAACTTATCTGGTAGGAATTATCTGAATATTCACTTTCCTGGAGCATCTGCTCTGTGGAGCCTATAGTGTTGGAATCACAACTTATCTGGTAGGAATTATCTGAAGTTTCACTTTCCTGGAGCATCTGCTCTGTGGAGCCTATAGCGTTGGAATCACAACTTATCTGGTAGGAATTATCTGAATATTCACTTTCCTGGAGCATCTGCTCTGTGGAGCCTATAGTGTTGGAATCACAACTTATCTGGTAGGAATTATCTGAAGTTTCACTTTCCTGGAGCATCTGCTCTGTAGAGCCTATAGTATTGGAATCACAACTTATCTGGTAGGAATTATCTGAAGTTTCACTTTCCTGGAGCATCTGCTCTGTGGAGCCTATAGTGTTGGAATCACAACTTATCTGGTAGGAATTATCTGAAGTTTCACTTTCCTGGAGCATCTGCTCTGTAGAGCCTATAGTGTTGGAATCACAACTTATCTGGTAGGAATTATCTGAATATTCACTTTCCTGGAGCATCTGCTCTGTAGAGCCTATAGTGTTGGAATCACAACTTATCTGGTAGGAATTATCTGAATATTCACTTTCCTGGAGCATCTGCTCTGTAGAGCCTATAGTGTTGGAATCACAACTTATCTGGTAGGAATTATCTGAATATTCACTTTCCTGGAGCATCTGCTCTGTAGAGCCTATAGTGTTGGAATCACAACTTATCTGGTAGGAATTATCTGAATATTCACTTTCCTGGAGCATCTGCTCTGTGGAGCCTATAGCGTTGGAATCACAACTTATCTGGTAGGAATTATCTGAATATTCACTTTCCTGGAGCATCTGCTCTGTGGAGCCTATAGTGTTGGAATCACAACTTATCTGGTAGGAATTATCTGAAGTTTCACTTTCCTGGAGCATCTGCTCTGTGGAGCCTATAGCGTTGGAATCACAACTTATCTGGTAGGAATTATCTGAATATTCACTTTCCTGGAGCATCTGCTCTGTGGAGCCTATAGTGTTGGAATCACAACTTATCTGGTAGGAATTATCTGAAGTTTCACTTTCCTGGAGCATCTGCTCTGTAGAGCCTATAGTATTGGAATCACAACTTATCTGGTAGGAATTATCTGAAGTTTCACTTTCCTGGAGCATCTGCTCTGTGGAGCCTATAGTGTTGGAATCACAACTTATCTGGTAGGAATTATCTGAAGTTTCACTTTCCTGGAGCATCTGCTCTGTAGAGCCTATAGTGTTGGAATCACAACTTATCTGGTAGGAATTATCTGAATATTCACTTTCCTGGAGCATCTGCTCTGTGGAGCCTATAGTGTTGGAATCACAACTTATCTGGTAGGAATTATCTGAATATTCACTTTCCTGGAGCATCTGCTCTGTGGAGCCTATAGTGTTGGAATCACAACTTATCTGGTAGGAATTATCTGAATATTCACTTTCCTGGAGCATCTGCTCTGTAGAGCCTATAGTGTTGGAATCACAACTTATCTGGTAGGAATTATCTGAATATTCACTTTCCTGGAGCATCTGCTCTGTGGGGCCTATAGTGTTGGAATCACAACTTATCTGGTAGGAATTATCTGAAGTTTCACTTTCCTGGAGCATCTGCTCTGTGGAGCCTATAGTATTGGAATCACAACTTATCTGGTAGGAATTATCTGAAGTTTCACTTTCCTGGAGCATCTGCTCTGTGGAGCCTATAGTATTGGAATCACAACTTATCTGGTAGGAATTATCTGAATATTCACTTTCCTGGAGCATCTGCCCTGTAGAGCCTATAGTGTTGGAATCACAACTTATCTGGTAGGAATTATCTGAATATTCACTTTCCTGGAGCATCTGCTCTGTGGAGCCTATAGTGTTGGAATCACAACTTATCTGGTAGGAATTATCTGAATATTCACTTTCCTGGAGCATCTGCTCTGTGGAGCCTATAGTGTTGGAATCACAACTTATCTGGTAGGAATTATCTGAATATTCACTTTCCTGGAGCATCTGCTCTGTGGAGCCTATAGTATTGGAATCACAACTTATCTGGTAGGAATTATCTGAATATTCACTTTCCTGGAGCATCTGCTCTGTGGAGCCTATAGTATTGGAATCACAACTTATCTGGTAGGAATTATCTGAATATTCACTTTCCTGGAGCATCTGCTCTGTGGAGCCTATAGTATTGGAATCACAACTTATCTGGTAGGAATTATCTGAAGTTTCACTTTCCTGGAGCATCTGCTCTGTGGAGCCTATAGTATTGGAATCACAACTTATCTGGTAGGAATTATCTGAATATTCACTTTCCTGGAGCATCTGCCCTGTAGAGCCTATAGTGTTGGAATCACAACTTATCTGGTAGGAATTATCTGAATATTCACTTTCCTGGAGCATCTGCTCTGTGGAGCCTATAGTGTTGGAATCACAACTTATCTGGTAGGAATTATCTGAATATTCACTTTCCTGGAGCATCTGCTCTGTGGAGCCTATAGTGTTGGAATCACAACTTATCTGGTAGGAATTATCTGAAGTTTCACTTTCCTGGAGCATCTGCTCTGTGGAGCCTATAGTGTTGGAATCACAACTTATCTGGTAGGAATTATCTGAATATTCACTTTCCTGGAGCATCTGCTCTGTGGAGCCTATAGTATTGGAATCACAACTTATCTGGTAGGAATTATCTGAATATTCACTTTCCTGGAGCATCTGCTCTGTGGAGCCTATAGTGTTGGAATCACAACTTATCTGGTAGGAATTATGTGAAGTTTCACTTTCCTGGAGCATCTGCTCTGTAGAGCCTATAGTGTTGGAATCACAACTTATCTGGTAGGAATTATCTGAAGTTTCACTTTCCTGGAGCATCTGCTCTGTGGAGCCTATAGTGTAGGAATCACAACTTATCTGGTAGGAATTATCTGAAGTTTCACTTTCCTGGAGCATCTGCTCTGTGGAGCCTATAGTATTGGAATCACAACTTATCTGGTAGGAATTATCTGAAGTTTCACTTTCCTGGAGCATCTGCTCTGTAGAGCCTATAGTGTTGGAATCACAACTTATCTGGTAGGAATTATCTGAAGTTTCACTTTCCTGGAGCATCTGCCCTGTAGAGCCTATAGTATTGGAATCACAACTTATCTGGTAGGAATTATCTGAATATTCACTTTCCTGGAGCATCTGCTCTGTAGAGCCTATAGTGTTGGAATCACAACTTATCTGGTAGGAATTATCTGAAGTTTCACTTTCCTGGAGCATCTGCTCTGTGGAGCCTATAGTATTGGAATCACAACTTATCTGGTAGGAATTATCTGAAGTTTCACTTTCCTGGAGCATCTGCTCTGTGGAGCCTATAGTGTTGGAATCACAACTTATCTGGTAGGAATTATCTGAATATTCACTTTCCTGGAGCATCTGCTCTGTAGAGCCTATAGTGTTGGAATCACAACTTATCTGGTAGTAATTATCTGAATATTCACTTTCCTGGAGCATCTGCTCTGTAGAGCCTATAGTGTTGGAATCACAACTTATCTGGTAGGAATTATCTGAATATTCACTTTCCTGGAGCATCTGCTCTGTGGAGCCTATAGTATTGGAATCACAACTTATCTGGTAGGAATTATCTGAATATTCACTTTCCTGGAGCATCTGCTCTGTAGAGCCTATAGTATTGGAATCACAACTTATCTGGTAGGAATTATCTGAATATTCACTTTCCTGGAGCATCTGCTCTGTGGAGCCTATAGTATTGGAATCACAACTTATCTGGTAGGAATTATCTGAATATTCACTTTCGTGGAGCATCTGCTCTGTGGAGCCTATAGTATTGGAATCACAACTTATCTGGTAGGAATTATCTGCAGTTTCACTTTCCTGGAGCATCTGCTCTGTGGAGCCTATAGTATTGGAATCACAACTTATCTGGTAGGAATTATCTGAATATTCACTTTCCTGGAGCATCTGCTCTGTGGAGCCTATAGTATTGGAATCACAACTTATCTGGTAGGAATTATCTGCAGTTTCACTTTCCTGGAGCATCTGCTCTGTGGAGCCTATAGTGTTGGAATCACAACTTATCTGGTAGGAATTATCTGAATATTCACTTTCCTGGAGCATCTGCTCTGTGGAGCCTATAGTATTGGAATCACAACTTATCTGGTAGGAATTATCTGCAGTTTCACTTTCCTGGAACATCTGCTCTGTGGAGCCTATAGTATTGGAATCACAACTTATCTGGTAGGAATTATCTGCAGTTTCACTTTCCTGGAGCATCTGCTCTGTGGAGCCTATAGTGTTGGAATCACAACTTATCTGGTAGGAATTATCTGAAGTTTCACTTTCCTGGAACATCTGCTCTGTGGAGCCTATAGTATTGGAATCACAACTTATCTGGTAGGAATTATCTGAATATTCACTTTCCTGGAGCATCTGCTCTGTGGAGCCTATAGTATTGGAATCACAACTTATCTGGTAGGAATTATCTGAATATTCACTTTCCTGGAGCATCTGCTCTGTGGAGCCTATAGTGTTGGAATCACAACTTATCTGGTAGGAATTATCTGAATATTCACTTTCCTGGAGCATCTGCTCTGTGGAGCCTATAGTATTGGAATCACAACTTATCTGGTAGGAATTATCTGAATATTCACTTTCCTGGAGCATCTGCTCTGTGGAGCCTATAGTATTGGAATCACAACTTATCTGGTAGGAATTATCTGCAGTTTCACTTTCCTGGAGCATCTGCTCTGTGGAGCCTATAGTGTTGGAATCACAACTTATCTGGTAGGAATTATCTGAATATTCACTTTCCTGGAGCATCTGCTCTGTGGAGCCTATAGTATTGGAATCACAACTTATCTGGTAGGAATTATCTGCAGTTTCACTTTCCTGGAGCATCTGCTCTGTGGAGCCTATAGTGTTGGAATCACAACTTATCTGGTAGGAATTATCTGCAGTTTCACTTTCCTGGAGCATCTGCTCTGTGGAGCCTATAGTATTGGAATCACAACTTATCTGGTAGGAATTATCTGCAGTTTCACTTTCCTGGAGCATCTGCTCTGTGGAGCCTATAGTGTTGGAATCACAACTTATCTGGTAGGAATTATCTGAATATTCACTTTCCTGGAGCATCTGCTCTGTGGAGCCTATAGTATTGGAATCACAACTTATCTGGTAGGAATTATCTGCAGTTTCACTTTCCTGGAACATCTGCTCTGTGGAGCCTATAGTATTGGAATCACAACTTATCTGGTAGGAATTATCTGCAGTTTCACTTTCCTGGAGCATCTGCTCTGTGGAGCCTATAGTATTGGAATCACAACTTATCTGGTAGGAATTATCTGCAGTTTCACTTTCCTGGAACATCTGCTCTGTGGAGCCTATATTATTGGAATCACAACTTATCTGGTAGGAATTATCTGCAGTTTCACTTTCCTGGAGCATCTGCTCTGTGGAGCCTATAGTATTGGAATCACAACTTATCTGGTAGGAATTATCTGCAGTTTTACTTTCCTGGAGCATCTGCTCTGTGGAGCCTATAGTATTGGAATCACAACTTATCTGGTAGGAATTATCTGAAGTTTCACTTTCCTGGAACATCTGCTCTGTGGAGCCTATAGTATTGGAATCACAACTTATCTGGTAGGAATTATCTGAATATTCACTTTCCTGGAGCATCTGCTCTGTGGAGCCTATAGTATTGGAATCACAACTTATCTGGTAGGAATTATCTGCAGTTTCATTTTCCTGGAGCATCTGCTCTGTGGAGCCTATAGTGTTGGAATCACAACTTATCTGGTAGGAATTATCTGAATATTCACTTTCCTGGAGCATCTGCTCTGTGGAGCCTATAGTATTGGAATCACAACTTATCTGGTAGGAATTATCTGCAGTTTCACTTTCCTGGAGCATCTGCTCTGTGGAGCCTATAGTGTTGGAATCACAACTTATCTGGTAGGAATTATCTGAATATTCACTTTCCTGGAGCATCTGCTCTGTGGAGCCTATAGTGTTGGAATCACAACTTATCTGGTAGGAATTATCTGAAGTTTCACTTTCCTGGAGCATCTGCTCTGTAGAGCCTATAGTGTTGGAATCACAACTTATCTGGTAGGAATTATCTGAATATTCACTTTCCTGGAGCATCTGCTCTGTGGAGCCTATAGTGTTGGAATCACAACTTATCTGGTAGGAATTATCTGAATATTCACTTTCCTGGAGCATCTGCTCTGTAGAGCCTATAGTGTTGGAATCACAACTTATCTGGTAGGAATTATCTGAAGTTTCACTTTCCTGGAACATCTGCTCTGTGGAGCCTATAGTGTTGGAATCACAACTTATCTGGTAGGAATTATCTGAAGTTTCACTTTCCTGGAGCATCTGCTCTGTGGAGCCTATAGTATTGGAATCACAACTTATCTGGTAGGAATTATCTGAATATTCACTTTCCTGGAGCATCTGCTCTGTGGAGCCTATACTGTTGGAATCACAACTTATCTGGTAGGAATTATCTGAAGTTTCACTTTCCTGGAGCATCTGCTCTGTGGAGCCTATAGTGTTGGAATCACAACTTATCTGGTAGGAATTATCTGAAGTTTCACTTTCCTGGAGCATCTGCTCTGTGGAGCCTATAGTATTGGAATCACAACTTATCTGGTAGGAATTATCTGAAGTTTCACTTTCCTGGAGCATCTGCTCTGTAGAGCCTATAGTGTTGGAATCACAACTTATCTGGTAGGAATTATCTGAAGTTTCACTTTCCTGGAGCATCTGCCCTGTAGAGCCTATAGTATTGGAATCACAACTTATCTGGTAGGAATTATCTGAATATTCACTTTCCTGGAGCATCTGCTCTGTAGAGCCTATAGTGTTGGAATCACAACTTATCTGGTAGGAATTATCTGAAGTTTCACTTTCCTGGAGCATCTGCTCTGTGGAGCCTATAGTATTGGAATCACAACTTATCTGGTAGGAATTATCTGAAGTTTCACTTTCCTGGAGCATCTGCTCTGTGGAGCCTATAGTGTTGGAATCACAACTTATCTGGTAGGAATTATCTGAATATTCACTTTCCTGGAGCATCTGCTCTGTAGAGCCTATAGTGTTGGAATCACAACTTATCTGGTAGGAATTATCTGAATATTCACTTTCCTGGAGCATCTGCTCTGTAGAGCCTATAGTGTTGGAATCACAACTTATCTGGTAGGAATTATCTGAATATTCACTTTCCTGGAGCATCTGCTCTGTGGAGCCTATAGTATTGGAATCACAACTTATCTGGTAGGAATTATCTGAATATTCACTTTCCTGGAGCATCTGCTCTGTAGAGCCTATAGTATTGGAATCACAACTTATCTGGTAGGAATTATCTGAATATTCACTTTCCTGGAGCATCTGCTCTGTGGAGCCTATAGTATTGGAATCACAACTTATCTGGTAGGAATTATCTGAATATTCACTTTCGTGGAGCATCTGCTCTGTGGAGCCTATAGTATTGGAATCACAACTTATCTGGTAGGAATTATCTGCAGTTTCACTTTCCTGGAGCATCTGCTCTGTGGAGCCTATAGTATTGGAATCACAACTTATCTGGTAGGAATTATCTGAATATTCACTTTCCTGGAGCATCTGCTCTGTGGAGCCTATAGTATTGGAATCACAACTTATCTGGTAGGAATTATCTGCAGTTTCACTTTCCTGGAGCATCTGCTCTGTGGAGCCTATAGTGTTGGAATCACAACTTATCTGGTAGGAATTATCTGAATATTCACTTTCCTGGAGCATCTGCTCTGTGGAGCCTATAGTATTGGAATCACAACTTATCTGGTAGGAATTATCTGCAGTTTCACTTTCCTGGAACATCTGCTCTGTGGAGCCTATAGTATTGGAATCACAACTTATCTGGTAGGAATTATCTGCAGTTTCACTTTCCTGGAGCATCTGCTCTGTGGAGCCTATAGTGTTGGAATCACAACTTATCTGGTAGGAATTATCTGAAGTTTCACTTTCCTGGAACATCTGCTCTGTGGAGCCTATAGTATTGGAATCACAACTTATCTGGTAGGAATTATCTGAATATTCACTTTCTTGGAGCATCTGCTCTGTGGAGCCTATAGTATTGGAATCACAACTTATCTGGTAGGAATTATCTGAATATTCACTTTCCTGGAGCATCTGCTCTGTGGAGCCTATAGTGTTGGAATCACAACTTATCTGGTAGGAATTATCTGAATATTCACTTTCCTGGAGCATCTGCTCTGTGGAGCCTATAGTATTGGAATCACAACTTATCTGGTAGGAATTATCTGAATATTCACTTTCCTGGAGCATCTGCTCTGTGGAGCCTATAGTATTGGAATCACAACTTATCTGGTAGGAATTATCTGCAGTTTCACTTTCCTGGAGCATCTGCTCTGTGGAGCCTATAGTGTTGGAATCACAACTTATCTGGTAGGAATTATCTGAATATTCACTTTCCTGGAGCATCTGCTCTGTGGAGCCTATAGTATTGGAATCACAACTTATCTGGTAGGAATTATCTGCAGTTTCACTTTCCTGGAGCATCTGCTCTGTGGAGCCTATAGTGTTGGAATCACAACTTATCTGGTAGGAATTATCTGCAGTTTCACTTTCCTGGAGCATCTGCTCTGTGGAGCCTATAGTATTGGAATCACAACTTATCTGGTAGGAATTATCTGCAGTTTCACTTTCCTGGAGCATCTGCTCTGTGGAGCCTATAGTGTTGGAATCACAACTTATCTGGTAGGAATTATCTGAATATTCACTTTCCTGGAGCATCTGCTCTGTGGAGCCTATAGTATTGGAATCACAACTTATCTGGTAGGAATTATCTGCAGTTTCACTTTCCTGGAACATCTGCTCTGTGGAGCCTATAGTATTGGAATCACAACTTATCTGGTAGGAATTATCTGCAGTTTCACTTTCCTGGAGCATCTGCTCTGTGGAGCCTATAGTATTGGAATCACAACTTATCTGGTAGGAATTATCTGCAGTTTCACTTTCCTGGAACATCTGCTCTGTGGAGCCTATATTATTGGAATCACAACTTATCTGGTAGGAATTATCTGCAGTTTCACTTTCCTGGAGCATCTGCTCTGTGGAGCCTATAGTATTGGAATCACAACTTATCTGGTAGGAATTATCTGCAGTTTTACTTTCCTGGAGCATCTGCTCTGTGGAGCCTATAGTATTGGAATCACAACTTATCTGGTAGGAATTATCTGAAGTTTCACTTTCCTGGAACATCTGCTCTGTGGAGCCTATAGTATTGGAATCACAACTTATCTGGTAGGAATTATCTGAATATTCACTTTCCTGGAGCATCTGCTCTGTGGAGCCTATAGTATTGGAATCACAACTTATCTGGTAGGAATTATCTGCAGTTTCACTTTCCTGGAGCATCTGCTCTGTGGAGCCTATAGTGTTGGAATCACAACTTATCTGGTAGGAATTATCTGAATATTCACTTTCCTGGAGCATCTGCTCTGTGGAGCCTATAGTATTGGAATCACAACTTATCTGGTAGGAATTATCTGCAGTTTCACTTTCCTGGAGCATCTGCTCTGTGGAGCCTATAGTGTTGGAATCACAACTTATCTGGTAGGAATTATCTGAATATTCACTTTCCTGGAGCATCTGCTCTGTGGAGCCTATAGTGTTGGAATCACAACTTATCTGGTAGGAATTATCTGAAGTTTCACTTTCCTGGAGCATCTGCTCTGTAGAGCCTATAGTGTTGGAATCACAACTTATCTGGTAGGAATTATCTGAATATTCACTTTCCTGGAGCATCTGCTCTGTGGAGCCTATAGTGTTGGAATCACAACTTATCTGGTAGGAATTATCTGAATATTCACTTTCCTGGAGCATCTGCTCTGTAGAGCCTATAGTGTTGGAATCACAACTTATCTGGTAGGAATTATCTGAAGTTTCACTTTCCTGGAACATCTGCTCTGTGGAGCCTATAGTGTTGGAATCACAACTTATCTGGTAGGAATTATCTGAAGTTTCACTTTCCTGGAGCATCTGCTCTGTGGAGCCTATAGTATTGGAATCACAACTTATCTGGTAGGAATTATCTGAATATTCACTTTCCTGGAGCATCTGCTCTGTGGAGCCTATAGTGTTGGAATCACAACTTATCTGGTAGGAATTATCTGAAGTTTCACTTTCCTGGAGCATCTGCTCTGTAGAGCCTATAGTATTGGAATCACAACTTATCTGGTAGGAATTATCTGAATATTCACTTTCCTGGAGCATCTGCTCTGTGGAGCCTATAGTATTGGAATCACAACTTATCTGGTAGGAATTATCTGAATATTCACTTTCCTGGAGCATCTGCTCTGTGGAGCCTATAGTGTTGGAATCACAACTTATCTGGTAGGAATTATCTGAAGTTTCACTTTCCTGGAGCATCTGCTCTGTGGAGCCTATAGTATTGGAATCACAACTTATCTGGTAGGAATTATCTGAAGTTTCACTTTCCTGGAGCATCTGCTCTGTGGAGCCTATAGTATTGGAATCACAACTTATCTGGTAGGAATTATCTGAATATTCACTTTCCTGGAGCATCTGCTCTGTGGAGCCTATAGTGTTGGAATCACAACTTATCTGGTAGGAATTATCTGAAGTTTCACTTTCCTGGAGCATCTGCTCTGTAGAGCCTATAGTATTGGAATCACAACTTATCTGGTAGGAATTATCTGAATATTCACTTTCCTGGAGCATCTGCTCTGTGGAGCCTATAGTATTGGAATCACAACTTATCTGGTAGGAATTATCTGAATATTCACTTTCCTGGAGCATCTGCTCTGTGGAGCCTATAGTGTTGGAATCACAACTTATCTGGTAGGAATTATCTGAAGTTTCACTTTCCTGGAGCATCTGCTCTGTGGAGCCTATAGTATTGGAATCACAACTTATCTGGTAGGAATTATCTGAAGTTTCGCTTTCCTGGAGCATCTGCTCTGTAGAGCCTATAGTGTTGGAATCACAACTTATCTGGTAGGAATTATCTGAAGTTTCAGTTTCCTGGAGCATCTGCTCTGTGGAGCCTATAGTGTTGGAATCACAACTTATCTGGTAGGAATTATCTGAATATTCACTTTCCTGGAACATCTGCTCTGTGGAGCCTATAGTGTTGGAATCACAACTTATCTGGTAGGAATTATCTGAATATTCACTTTCCTGGAGCATCTGCCTTGTGGAGCCTATAGTATTGGAATCACAACTTATCTGGTAGGAATTATCTGAATATTCACTTTCCTGGAGCATCTGCTCTGTGGAGCCTATAGTATTGGAATCACAACTTATCTGGTAGGAATTATCTGAATATTCACTTTCCTGGAGCATCTGCTCTGTGGAGCCTATAGTGTTGGAATCACAACTTATCTGGTAGGAATTATCTGAAGTTTCACTTTCCTGGAGCATCTGCTCTGTAGAGCCTATAGTATTGGAATCACAACTTATCTGGTAGGAATTATCTGAAGTTTCACTTTCCTGGAGCATCTGCTCTGTGGAGCCTATAGTATTGGAATCACAACTTATCTGGTAGGAATTATCTGAATATTCACTTTCCTGGAGCATCTGCTCTGTGGAGCCTATAGTATTGGAATCACAACTTATCTGGTAGGAATTATCTGAATATTCACTTTCCTGGAGCATCTGCTCTGTAGAGCCTATAGTATTGGAATCACAACTTATCTGGTAGGAATTATCTGAATATTCACTTTCCTGGAGCATCTGCTCTGTGGAGCCTATAGTGTTGGAATCACAACTTATCTGGTAGGAATTATCTGAATATTCACTTTCCTGGAGCATCTGCTCTGTAGAGCCTATAGTATTGGAATCACAACTTATCTGGTAGGAATTATCTGAATATTCACTTTCCTGGAGCATCTGCTCTGTGGAGCCTATAGTGTTGGAATCACAACTTATCTGGTAGGAATTATCTGAAGTTTCACTTTCCTGGAGCATCTGCTCTGTAGAGCCTATAGTATTGGAATCACAACTTATCTGGTAGGAATTATCTGAATATTCACTTTCCTGGAGCATCTGCTCTGTGGAGCCTATAGTATTGGAATCACAACTTATCTGGTAGGAATTATCTGAATATTCACTTTCCTGGAGCATCTGCTCTGTAGAGCCTATAGTATTGGAATCACAACTTATCTGGTAGGAATTATCTGAATATTCACTTTCCTGGAGCATCTGCCTTGTGGAGCCTATGGTGTTGAATCACAACTTATCTGGTAGGAATTATCTGAATATTCACTTTCCTGGAGCATCTGCTCTGTAGAGCCTATAGTATTGGAATCACAACTTATCTGGTAGGAATTATCTGAATATTCACTTTCCTGGAGCATCTGCTCTGTAGAGCCTATAGTATTGGAATCACAACTTATCTGGTAGGAATTATCTGAATATTCACTTTCCTGGAGCATCTGCTCTGTGGAGCCTATAGTATTGGAATCACAACTTATCTGGTAGGAATTATCTGAATATTCACTTTCCTGGAGCATCTGCTCTGTGGAGCCTATAGTGTTGGAATCACAACTTATCTGGTAGGAATTATCTGAATATTCACTTTCCTGGAGCATCTGCTCTGTGGAGCCTATAGTATTGGAATCACAACTTATCTGGTAGGAATTATCTGAATATTCACTTTCCTGGAGCATCTGCCTTGTGGAGCCTATAGTATTGGAATCACAACTTATCTGGTAGGAATTATCTGAATATTCACTTTCCTGGAGCATCTGCTCTGTGGAGCCTATAGTGTTGGAATCACAACTTATCTGGTAGGAATTATCTGAATATTCACTTTCCTGGAGCATCTGCTCTGTGGAGCCTATAGTATTGGAATCACAACTTATCTGGTAGGAATTATCTGAATATTCACTTTCCTGGAGCATCTGCTCTGTGGAGCCTATAGTATTGGAATCACAACTTATCTGGTAGGAATTATCTGAAGTTTCACTTTCCCGGAGCATCTGCTCTGTGGAGCCTATAGTATTGGAATCACAACTTATCTGGTAGGAATTATCTGAATATTCACTTTCCTGGAGCATCTGCTCTGTGGAGCCTATAGTATTGGAATCACAACTTATCTGGTAGGAATTATCTGAATATTCACTTTCCTGGAGCATCTGCTCTGTAGAGCCTATAGTGTTGGAATCACAACTTATCTGGTAGGAATTATCTGAATATTCAGTTTCCTGGAGCATCTGCTCTGTGGAGCCTATAGTATTGGAATCACAACTTATCTGGTAGGAATTATCTGAATATTCACTTTCCTGGAGCATCTGCCTTGTGGAGCCTATAGTATTGGAATCACAACTTATCTGGTAGGAATTATCTGAATATTCACTTTCCTGGAGCATCTGCTCTGTGGAGCCTATAGTGTTGGAATCACAACTTATCTGGTAGGAATTATCTGAATATTCACTTTCCTGGAGCATCTGCTCTGTGGAGCCTATAGTATTGGAATCACAACTTATCTGGTAGGAATTATCTGAATATTCACTTTCCTGGAGCATCTGCTCTGTGGAGCCTATAGTATTGGAATCACAACTTATCTGGTAGGAATTATCTGAATATTCACTTTCCTGGAGCATCTGCTCTGCACAGCCTATAGTATTGGAATCACAACTAATCTGGTAGGAATTATCTGAATATTCACTTTCCTGGAGCATCTGCTCTGTGGAGCCTAGAGTGTTGGAATCACAACTTATCTGGTAGGAATTATCTGAATATTCACTTTCCTGGAGCATCTGCTCTGTGGAGCCTATAGTATTGGAATCACAACTTATCTGGTAGGAATTATCTGAATATTCACTTTCCTGGAGCATCTGCTCTGTGGAGCCTATAGTGTTGGAATCACAACTTATCTGGTAGGAATTATCTGAATATTCACTTTCCTGGAGCATCTGCCTTGTGGAGCCTATAGTGTTGGAATCACAACTTATCTGGTAGGAATTATCTGAATATTCACTTTCCTGGAGCATCTGCTCTGTGGAGCCTATAGTGTTGGAATCACAACTTATCTGGTAGGAATTATCTGAATATTCACTTTCCTGGAGCATCTGCTCTGTGGAGCCTATAGTATTGGAATCACAACTTATCTGGTAGGAATTATCTGAATATTCACTTTCCTGGAGCATCTGCTCTGTGGAGCCTATAGTATTGGAATCACAACTTATCTGGTAGGAATTATCTGAATATTCACTTTCCTGGAGCATCTGCTCTGCACAGCCTATAGTATTGGAATCACAACTTATCTGGTAGGAATTATCTGAATATTCACTTTCCTGGAGCATCTGCTCTGTGGAGCCTATAGTGTTGGAATCACAACTTATCTGGTAGGAATTATCTGAATATTCACTTTCCTGGAGCATCTGCTCTGTGGAGCCTATAGTATTGGAATCACAACTTATCTGGTAGGAATTATCTGAATATTCACTTTCCTGGAGCATCTGCTCTGTGGAGCCTATAGTGTTGGAATCACAACTTATCTGGTAGGAATTATCTGAATATTCACTTTCCTGGAGCATCTGCCTTGTGGAGCCTATAGTGTTGGAATCACAACTTATCTGGTAGGAATTATCTGAATATTCACTTTCCTGGAGCATCTGCTCTGTGGAGCCTATAGTGTTGGAATCACAACTTATCTGGTAGGAATTATCTGCAGTTTCAGTTTCCTGGAGCATCTGCTCTGTGGAGCCTATAGTATTGGAATCACAACTTATCTGGTAGGAATTATCTGAAGTTTCAGTTTCCTGGAGCATCTGCTCTGTGGAGCCTATAGTATTGGAATCACAACTTATCTGGTAGGAATTATCTGAATATTCACTTTCCTGGAGCATCTGCTCTGTGGAGCCTATAGTGTTGGAATCACAACTTATCTGGTAGGAATTATCTGCAGTTTCACTTTCCTGGAGCATCTGCTCTGTGGAGCCTATAGTGTTGGAATCACAACTTATCTGGTAGGAATTATCTGAATATTCACTTTCCTGGAGCATCTGCCCTGTAGAGCCTATAGTATTGGAATCACAACTTATCTGGTAGGAATTATCTGAATATTCACTTTCCTGGAGCATCTGCTCTGTGGAGCCTATAGTGTTGGAATCACAACTTATCTGGTAGGAATTATCTGAATATTCACTTTCCTGGAGCATCTGCTCTGTGGAGCCTATAGTATTGGAATCACAACTTATCTGGTAGGAATTATCTGAATATTCACTTTCCTGGAGCATCTGCCCTGTAGAGCCTATAGTATTGGAATCACAACTTATCTGGTAGGAATTATCTGAAGTTTCACTTTCCTGGAGCATCTGCTCTGTGGAGCCTATAGTGTTGGAATCACAACTTATCTGGTAGGAATTATCTGAATATTCACTTTCCTGGAGCATCTGCTCTGTGGAGCCTATAGTGTTGGAATCACAACTTATCTGGTAGGAATTATCTGAATATTCACTTTCCTGGAGCATCTGCTCTGTGGAGCCTATAGTGTTGGAATCACAACTTATCTGGTAGGAATTATCTGAATATTCACTTTCCTGGAGCATCTGCCTTGTGGAGCCTATAGTGTTGGAATCACAACTTATCTGGTAGGAATTATCTGAATATTCACTTTCCTGGAGCATCTGCTCTGTGGAGCCTATAGTATTGGAATCACAACTTATCTGGTAGGAATTATCTGAATATTCACTTTCCTGGAGCATCTGCTCTGTGGAGCCTATAGTATTGGAATCACAACTTATCTGGTAGGAATTATCTGAATATTCACTTTCCTGGAGCATCTGCTCTGTGGAGCCTATAGTATTGGAATCACAACTTATCTGGTAGGAATTATGTGAAGTTTCACTTTCCTGGAGCATCTGCTCTGTGGAGGCTATAGTGTTGGAATCACAACTTATCTGGTAGGAATTATCTGAATATTCACTTTCCTGGAGCATCTGCTCTGTGGAGCCTATAGTATTGGAATCACAACTTATCTGGTAGGAATTATCTGAATATTCACTTTCCTGGAGCATCTGCTCTGTAGAGCCTATAGTATTGGAATCACAACTTATCTGGTAGGAATTATCTGAATATTCACTTTCCTGGAGCATCTGCTCTGTAGAGCCTATAGTGTTGGAATCACAACTTATCTGGTAGGAATTATCTGAATATTCACTTTCCTGGAGCATCTGCTCTGTGGAGCCTATAGTGTTGGAATCACAACTTATCTGGTAGGAATTATCTGAATATTCACTTTCCCGGAGCATCTGCTCTGTGGAGCCTATAGTGTTGGAATCACAACTTATCTGGTAGGAATTATCTGAATATTCACTTTCCTGGAGCATCTGCTCTGTGGAGCCTATAGTGTTGGAATCACAACTTATCTGGTAGGAATTATCTGAATATTCACTTTCCTGGAGCATCTGCTCTGTAGAGCCTATAGTATTGGAATCACAACTTATCTGGTAGGAATTATCTGAATATTCACTTTCCTGGAGCATCTGCTCTGTGGAGCCTATAGTGTTGGAATCACAACTTATCTGGTAGGAATTATCTGAATATTCACTTTCCTGGAGCATCTGCTCTGTGGAGCATATAGTATTGGAATCACAACTTATCTGGTAGGAATTATCTGAATATTCACTTTCCTGGAGCATCTGCTCTGTAGAGCCTATAGTATTGGAATCACAACTTATCTGGTAGGAATTATCTGAATATTCACTTTCCTGGAGCATCTGCTCTGTGGAGCCTATAGTGTTGGAATCACAACTTATCTGGTAGGAATTATCTGAATATTCACTTTCCTGGAGCATCTGCTCTGTGGAGCCTATAGTATTGGAATCACAACTTATCTGGTAGGAATTATCTGAATATTCACTTTCCTGGAGCATCTGCTCTGTAGAGCCTATAGTGTTGGAATCACAACTTATCTGGTAGGAATTATCTGAATATTCACTTTCCTGGAGCATCTGCTCTGTGGAGCCTATAGTGTTGGAATCACAACTTATCTGGTAGGAATTATCTGAAGTTTCACTTTCCTGGAGCATCTGCTCTGTGGAGCCTATAGTGTTGGAATCACAACTTATCTGGTAGGAATTATCTGAAGTTTCACTTTCCTGGAGCATCTGCTCTGTGGAGCCTATAGTATTGGAATCACAACTTATCTGGTAGGAATTATCTGAATATTCACTTTCCTGGAGCATCTGCTCTGTGGAGCCTATAGTGTTGGAATCACAACTTATCTGGTAGGAATTATCTGAATATTCACTTTCCTGGAGCATCTGCTCTGTGGAGCCTATAGTGTTTGAATCACAACTTATCTGGTAGGAATTATCTGAATATTCACTTTCCTGGAGCATCTGCTCTGTGGAGCCTATAGTGTTGGAATCACAACTTATCTGGTAGGAATTATCTGAAGTTTCACTTTCCTGGAGCATCTGCTCTGTGGAGCCTATAGTGTTGGAATCACAACTTATCTGGTAGGAATTATCTGAAGTTTCACTTTCCTGGAGCATCTGCTCTGTGGAGCCTATAGTATTGGAATCACAACTTATCTGGTAGGAATTATCTGAATATTCACTTTCCTGGAGCATCTGCTCTGTGGAGCCTATAGTGTTGGAATCACAACTTATCTGGTAGGAATTATCTGAATATTCACTTTCCTGGAGCATCTGCTCTGTGGAGCCTATAGTGTTTGAATCACAACTTATCTGGTAGGAATTATCTGAATATTCACTTTCCTGGAGCATCTGCTCTGTAGAGCCTATAGTGTTGGAATCACAACTTATCTGGTAGGAATTATCTGAATATTCACTTTCCTGGAGCAGCTGCTCTGTGGAGCCTATACTATTGGAATCACAACTTATCTGGTAGGAATTATCTGAAGTTGCACTTTCCTGGAGCGTCTGCTTTGTGGAGCCTATAGTATTGGAATCACAACTTATCTGGTAGGAATTATCTGAAGTTGCACTTTCCTGGAGCATCTGCTCTGTGGAGCCTATAGTATTGGAATCACAACTTATCTGGTAGGAATTATCTGAAGTTGCACTTTCCTGGAGCATCTGCTCTGTGGAGCCTATAGTATTGGAATCACAACTTATCTGGTAGGAATTATGTGAAGTTTCACTTTCCTGGAGCATCTGCTCTGTGGAGCCTATAGTGTTGGAATCACAACTTATCTGGTAGGAATTATCTGAATATTCACTTTCCTGGAGCATCTGCTCTGTGGAGCCTATAGTATTGGAATCACAACTTATCTGGTAGGAATTATCTGAATATTCACTTTCCTGGAGCATCTGCTCTGTGGAGCCTATAGTATTGGAATCACAACTTATCTGGTAGGAATTATGTGAAGTTTCACTTTCCTGGAGCATCTGCTCTGTGGAGCCTATAGTATTGGAATCACAACTTATCTGGTAGGAATTATCTGAATATTCACTTTCCTGGAGCATCTGCTCTGTGGAGCCTATAGTGTTGGAATCACAACTTATCTGGTAGGAATTATCTGAATATTCACTTTCCTGGAGCATCTGCTCTGTGGAGCCTATAGTATTGGAATCACAACTTATCTGGTAGGAATTATGTGAATATTCACTTTCCTGGAGCATCTGCTCTGTAGAGCCTATAGTATTGGAATCACAACTTATCTGGTAGGAATTATGTGAAGTTTCACTTTCCTGGAGCATCTGCTCTGTGGAGCCTATAGTATTGGAATCACAACTTATCTGGTAGGAATTATCTGAAGTTTCACTTTCCTGGAGCATCTGCTCTGTAGAGCCTATAGTATTGGAATCACAACATATCTGGTAGGCATTATCTGAATATTCACTTTCCTGGAGCATCTGCTCTGTGGAGCCTATAGTGTTGGAATCACAACTTTTCTGGTAGGAATTATCTGAATATTCACTTTCCTGGAGCATCTGCTCTGTAGAGCCTATAGTGTTGGAATCACAACTTATCTGGTAGGAATTATCTGAATATTCACTTTCCTGGAGCATCTGCTCTGTGGAGCCTATAGTATTGGAATCACAACTTATCTGGTAGGAATTATCTGAATATTCACTTTCCTGGAGCATCTGCTCTGTGGAGCCTATAGTGTTGGAATCACAACTTATCTGGTAGGAATTATCTGAATATTCACTTTCCTGGAGCATCTGCTCTGTGGAGCCTATAGTATTGGAATCACAACTTATCTGGTAGGAATTATCTGAATATTCACTTTCCTGGAGCATCTGCTCTGTGGAGCCTATAGTATTGGAATCACAACTTATCTGGTAGGAATTATGTGAAGTTTCACTTTCCTGGAGCATCTGCTCTGTGGAGCCTATAGTATTGGAATCACAACTTATCTGGTAGGAATTATCTGAATATTCACTTTCCTGGAGCATCTGCTCTGTGGAGCCTATAGTGTTGGAATCACAACTTATCTGGTAGGAATTATCTGAATATTCACTTTCCTGGAGCATCTGCTCTGTGGAGCCTATAGTATTGGAATCACAACTTATCTGGTAGGAATTATGTGAATATTCACTTTCCTGGAGCATCTGCTCTGTAGAGCCTATAGTATTGGAATCACAACTTATCTGGTAGGAATTATGTGAAGTTTCACTTTCCTGGAGCATCTGCTCTGTGGAGCCTATAGTATTGGAATCACAACTTATCTGGTAGGAATTATCTGAAGTTTCACTTTCCTGGAGCATCTGCTCTGTAGAGCCTATAGTATTGGAATCACAACATATCTGGTAGGCATTATCTGAATATTCACTTTCCTGGAGCATCTGCTCTGTGGAGCCTATAGTGTTGGAATCACAACTTATCTGGTAGGAATTATCTGAATATTCACTTTCCTGGAGCATCTGCTCTGTAGAGCCTATAGTGTTGGAATCACAACTTATCTGGTAGGAATTATCTGAATATTCACTTTCCTGGAGCATCTGCTCTGTGGAGCCTATAGTATTGGAATCACAACTTATCTGGTAGGAATTATCTGAATATTCACTTTCCTGGAGCATCTGCTCTGTGGAGCCTATAGTGTTGGAATCACAACTTATCTGGTAGGAATTATCTGAATATTCACTTTCCTGGAGCATCTGCTCTGTGGAGCCTATAGTATTGGAATCACAACTTATCTGGTAGGAATTATCTGAATATTCACTTTCCTGGAGCATCTGCTCTGTGGAGCCTATAGTGTTGGAATCACAACTTATCTGGTAGGAATTATCTGAATATTCACTTTCCTGGAGCATCTGCCCTGTGGAGCCTATAGTATTGGAATCACAACTTATCTGGTAGGAATTATCTGAAGTTTCACTTTCCTGGAGCATCTGCTCTGTGGAGCCTATAGTATTGGAATCACAACTTATCTGGTAGGAATTATCTGAATATTCACTTTCCTGGAGCATCTGCTCTGTGGAGCCTATAGTGTTGGAATCACAACTTATCTGGTAGGAATTATCTGAATATTCACTTTCCTGGAGCATCTGCTCTGTGGAGCCTATAGTATTGGAATCACAACTTATCTGGTAGGAATTATCTGAAGTTTTACTTTCCCTGACGTTGCCTTCATTTTCTCTCGTTGGAAAAGTGTGATTGCAAGTGTCCTGCACGGAAGCTTGGCATTTAACATTGCATAGATGTTCTATACACTAATAATGCACATATGTGAAGTTAGTGGCTCTAATTCTTGGGCTGATATTCTCAATATCAGAATTGTTAACTATTTTTCATTTATTATGGAAAAATGTCATTATAATGTATATGTATTCCCCCGTAAGTGTTTATGTATCTAATTTTTTAAAAATATTTCTATATGATGTTTTTATGATTTGAACCTGATGCGATTGTGAGCACCTTTTTGTGCAAACTGCCCCCCCCCCCCAAAAAAAAAAAAAAGAAAAAGATTGTAATGCAACTGTTGCAACAAAGCTATCTAAATATGTAAATAAAAGTAGAAATCCTAGAAGACTGGTTAGGAAAAGTCATGTGACTGTATCATACTGTTTGTAATTAGTGAAGATGTGGTTATTGTAAGATGTGACAATGTTTTCAGAACGGCGACAGACGATGCTGTTCAGTGCTACGAGCACCAAGAAGACGGAAGACCTGACAAAGCTTGCCTTGAAGAAGGAGCCCGTGTATGTCGGTGTGGACGACCAGGAAGACAAGGCGACAGTTGAAGGCTTGGAACAAGGTATGATGTCACACAAAGAATTACTTTCCATAATGTGAGTACTATTTGTTGTATGTACATGGCATATTGTTGCAGGCTATGTGGTGTGCCCCTCCGAGAAGAGATTCCTCCTCTTGTTCACATTCCTTAAGAAGAACCGCAAAAAGAAGTTGATGGTATTCTTCAGCTCGTGTCTGTCAGTCAAGTACCACCACGAACTACTCAACTACATCGACCTTCCAGTAATGAGTATTCATGTAAGTAGAAACTCTGTCAACATTCACCTTCACTTTAAAATGAAGCGTTTTCAAGATTATTTGATCTCATCCTCAGCTGTTAGGTGACTGTTGTTGGAGCAAAGTTGAATACTTCATTCAATGCCAGGGTTTCAAAATTTGTTACCTTATTACTGTTTTTCATGCATATTTTTTCCCAAATGTTCAATTTTATTGATGAAGTAAGTGATTTTAACAATTTTTATGTTATGGCCAATGTTGTGGTTTTCTGACACATCAGACTTTTCTATTTGTTTTAGTTTAATGTTTTTCTACAAATGAATATCTGGAAGGTGACTGGTAAATTAATTTAGTGTTGTATGCATGTATTTAGGGAGTATTTTTATTTGTATTTACTCTTTACAGACTGCCCTTTGGTTCAGAAGCAGCTTGCCTGCCTATGCCATGTGGGTCTGGGTTCGATCCCGGTACCGGCAGGGAGGGCTCTGGGCATTAGCCATGTCCCACCTCCAGTACTGCACCCTACTCATGATGCCTATGGTGGGCAGGCGCAAGCCTCGGCCCCTGTGCTAGAGGTTGTTTACTCTTCCCCTCTAGTGTTATTGTACTATTTTGTCTTTATCAATGTATATAGTGGAGATTGCCCCGGTACTGGTCACTTAAGTCAATATCCATGTTTACGGCAAATTGGAAAATGAATTTAAATAAAACTGAAAGCAGAGGATAGACATGAATAACAATTAGAACAGCAATTTCAAAATATAATTTACTTTTAAGTATCCATAATTCAGATTATTATAAACACTAAGTCAAAGACTTTCAAGAAAAACTGTTCCCATTATCGGTCACTTTGGTATGCATGAAAACAACATTGGTAGAATTTAATAATTACATAAAATGTATATGATAATATTACAAAGATGTATTTTGTTTAGACACTATCACTGTTAGTCATTTTTTACAATTCTCACACACAAAATATGCTATTTCGTCACTGTCTGTGCAAACTACATTTGCCCAAACACAACACTTGCCACACTGCACCTAATCTTCTTGAAAGCATTCGCCAAAAATAACACATTCAGTTTCTTCGGTGTTTTCTTTTTTGTTGTCTTCACTTCAATTTCCAAACTGAAGTTTCCGTTTGATACGACCTGAAATTACCTTCTTTTTTGGATCATTCCTTCCACAAAAATCTTTTTCTTTCCTCTGTCGTTTGATTTCCTCCCTTTCTTCTACCATATTTTTGAAGGGAGTGGCTGTCAGAATTGCACTGTTTTTCTCCTCTCCTTTTTCTGTTAACAAATTTTCTCTGCAGGTCATCAGCTACAGGAGAGATCTTGGCAATGGCCTTCTGGAAGTCTGTAGATTCATGACCAGTAATGGGAACACACACCTTGACCGGACACAGGGCAACGCAAGGAGGTTATAAAATAGTAAAATGAATACTATACAAAAAGATTTTCGGGAATTTAAGCATGTTAACTCACTGCTTGGGTATGCTAAGAGTATAATAAAATATAATATATAAGTTAAACTCATCTAAACACGGTCAATACAGTCACAAGTTTTAGCAGCGTAATACAAAAGCACCGTCATCCACACTTCATAAAGGTTTTCTCTAAAATGGCGAGAAAAACCCGGACTTCACGCTAGGAATAGCGTTCTTTTGTTCCTACCTACCACATCATAGCTGTTTGTTGCTACTATCTAGCATCTTAATGTGTAACTACTTGTTGACCGGTAATGGAGCAACCTCCCCTATGTAATCTTATAGTTTGTAATTGTAATCTTGACATGCTAGGAATTTACGAACATTAGAACAACAATGTAAATGTTATGTGACGAATAAAGTATCATCATCATCATCACTATCATGATTATTAAATCTTGTAAAATCATTACAATTGGTAAATGTTTCCAAGTCCTTGCTTTGATGATCGTATTGGTGCAGTTCTCCCTCAGTGAATGTTGTTATTAAGATGTCTATGTTGATAATTGTGTCTTAGTTGCTTCAGATATGTACCTATGGAGATCATTGTCCTTCATTCTTATGTTCTTTTTTATGTAAATCTGTCAAGAGTAAAATGCTAAGAAGGTTAAAAACACATTCTTCTTTCTTGGAAGTTTGAAAACATTGCTGTAATAATCAGTTTAAACCAAAAAGATGAGTCAATAACACTACACAACACTTACTTATATTTTACCGGAACATGTTACGGAGGCTTGACCTTCCTGCATTATCAACTGGACATTGACTGGTCCTCCCTGGTGTGGATGGTGATGTTTTCTCGGAGGTCTCCTCTGGTGGTGGTTCAAGGAACTTGCGGAAGATATCCTTCTTGGGGATGTCAAAATTGAATACTCTGTTGCTATTTTTCAAAATGAGGATTTATTCCCACGAGGAAAGCTCTTGTTTTCTTGTTACGTGTTTGAGAAGCTTCGGTTGTGGCTTTATGTTGTAGTTTTCTGTCCAAAAGTGAGTGGCAACTGCTGATTTTTCCAACTGCTTGTTTTTTTATGTATCTAAAGCGTTCCTTGGATCTTATTTGTAAATTTCTTTTGGTTTTTCATCTATACACTTTATTACAATCATTGCATTCAATTTGTATATGCCGGGTATTTTATTGGATGGGATGGCATCTTTGATGTTTGAGTTCAGTAGATTTTTTCATGGAGTAGTGGTTCACTGGTGCTAGCTGAATGTTCTGTCCTTTGAAAACTTTTTTTAATTTTTCGAAGGCCTAAGGATGGAATGTGAATTTTTTTAATGTCATTTTTGTTTCTGCTGCTGTGAGTGTTGTAGTTCCTTTTAGTAACTTCTTTGTTTCTGCTCGTTTCACTTTTTTGTCTACTAATGATTTGGGTAAGCCATTTTTTATGCTATTTCAATTATTTTGTAATATTCTGCTTTGTATTCTTCTGTTGGAAGAGGGATGTTCAATTTGTATGGATTGCCTGTTTGCGACTTCTTGGATTGCAACTGGCAATCCTCAATAGTTTAACACTTAGATTGATGAACATATCCCTTCCAACAGAAGAATACAAAGCAGAATATTGCAAAATAATTGTAATAGCACCAAAAAATGGTTTCCCCAAATCATTTTAAGTGTGCTTAAAAACGATAGCTCCAGAATAGTAGATTTACTGGCATGTAAAAGAACTCCTGCAGGACAAAATTCCGGCACACCGGCGACATTAATGCAATCCTGGCAATTGACAGCGTCGTTAAACAACAAAATAATTTTTTTCCCACAGGACTCTGTTAATGGAAATGATTATTACAATGCGTTGCAAATGTTTGTTACCTCAGAATTGGAAAGACGTGTCATTTTTATCTGTGAAACACTTTTTAACAAGACGGTACTCCTCATTACACAAGGAGAATTCCTGATTTGCTTGATGAAGTGTTGGTCGCGCAGGCCCAATTTCTGGGCCTCCATGATCTCCCGACCTAACTCCCACAGGGAGGATTGCATGCAAGCAAACCAGGCACAGGATTGTAACTACAGTGGTTATGATCAGAGGTGCACGCCTGTGCTTGTGCATTGTTCAGGGTGGACAATGGTTACCTATGTGATTTATATTACTTTAAACTTAATGCAAATGTTTATGCAAATGCACTCTGTACAGCACCATGAAACGTTTTTATTAGTAAATATGTACAACATATCCAAAAGTAGTTAAAGTGGGTTAATTTTTTGAATGTCAAGTTACTTATGAAAGCCCCTGTATATTTTATGACAATGTGGTAGCTGTAATAGGCCCTTAAGGTAGAAAAAGGCACATACTATAAAATGATTGTTTTACTTGAGTAAAGAGAAGTTGGGCTTCTGTGTTACAGGGGAAACAGAAACAGACGAAACGTACCACAACGTTCTTCCAGTTCTGTAATGCAGAGTCAGGGATCCTGTTGTGTACTGATGTTGCTGCACGGGGTCTGGACATCCCAGCGGTGGACTGGATCGTGCAGTACGACCCTCCAGATGACCCAAAGGAATACATACACAGGGTCGGCCGAACAGCTCGAGGAGAAGGGGGCAGAGGTCATGCTCTCCTGATACTGCGTCCTGAGGAACTTGGCTTCCTGCGCTACCTCAAACAAGCTCGTATCCCTCTCAATGAGTTTGAGTTCTCGTGGAACAAGATTGCTGATATTCAGTGCCAGGCAAGTGGTAGTCCAACATTTCATCAGTAACACTCTCTGAATCCCATGTCACATGATTTTCTCTACTCACTCTTGTACACAGATAAACATTTTCTTATAGATACAATAGCAATATGAGAATACAGTAAACTTAACTGATAGTCAAATGTTTTTAAAGCTGGTCACTATGTCATGGCTTTAACACTCTCTTTTATTGGCATGACCAGGACGAAAATATGCACAAGTATCTATTTAAAAAATCTGATGTGTTGCACTCACATGACTTTCTCTACTCTTGAACTAAGCACTCTTACAAACTCTTATTTCTATATGTTCTTCGTGTTAGTTGAGATAAACATTTGTACGAACTATCTTACTGCTTATGTCCTTGTAGGTACAAGGGAAATATTAGAATACAGTAGGCTTTGTGCGATAGCCAAATCTTTTAAAGCTTTGAGAATCCGTTCTCTTTGCACACTTAACATAAAAAAATTAACAACGAAGTTCCATTTCACGAAAGTTTAAGTTTTCCAAAATTGACACAAATAACAAGGAATATCTCTGAAATGGTTCACTCTACAAAAGAACTTATTCAGACATAAATTATGTGTTTTAGCGAGATCTACATTTTTTCTATAGTAAGATTTTGTCTATCTCGTACAGTTTACGAGTTATTCAAAAGTCATCCAGAGTAAACAGGACCACATAGCCAGAAAATTCAAAATACACATTTCATTTGTCATACAAATTCTGGCATTTTAATCAAAGTCGTTATAGCCATTTTCAAGAAAATCAAAATTTTTGAAAAAGTTTCCATTAAAGGGTAGTTTAGGGTGGGACTATTTTCTTCAAAATCTTCGTGTCGCATCCTTGAAAGCCATTAAACTTAAATACCAACTTTGGTTTTTAAACGACTTCTCATTTTTGAGTTACGCTGTCCACAGACTGACGGACACACACGGACCTTTTTCTAAAGATGCATTTTTTGGATTCAGGGGATCTCAAAACATATATTTCTGGTGAAATCTCGACATCAAAGTTTTGAGTAGAATATAATACTTCCTCTACTTACCAATAGAGAAAGTACAAAAGTATAAGCACTGGAAAATTCAAACAAATAACGAGTATATCAGAAATGGTTTGCCCCCCTAAAAAGTTATTTTTTTGTGTATCTCTTATAGTTTATCAGTTATACAAAAGTTATTCAAACTGAATACACATTAACTGCTTCACTATCTTCCTTCACAATGCAATTATACACTCACTAAAGCTAAATACTGACTAACTCCTGTCTGTAACTCATTGCTTAGCCTCCTTACATAGTGAGGATGATATAACATGGATGTTCCTCCAACTTGTACAAATATGCCGGCTGCTGGACTCTGCTCATTGCTTAGCCTCCTTACATAGTGAGGATGGTATAACATGGACGTTCCTCCAACTTGTACAAATATGTCAGCTGCTGGACTCTGCTCATTGCTTAGCCTCCTTACATAGTGAGGATGATATAACATGGACGTTCCTCCAACTTGTACAAATATGCCGGCTGCTGGACTCTGCTCATTGCTTAGCCTCCTTACATAGTGAGGATGGTATAACATGGACGTTCCTCCAACTTGTACAAATATGCTGGCTGCTGGACTCTGCTCATTGCCTAGCCTCCTTACATAGTGAGGATGGTATAACATGGACGTTCCTCCAACTTGTACAAATATGCCGGCTGCTGGACTCTGCTCATTGCTTAGCCTCCTTACATAGTGAGGATGGTATAACATGGACGTTCCTCCAACTTGTACAAATATGCCGGCTGCTGGACTCTGGTCATTGCTTAGCCTCCTTACATAGTGAGGATGATATAACATGGACGTTCCTCCAACTTGTACAAATATGCCGGCTGCTGGACTCTGCTCATTGCTTAGCCTCCTTACATAGTGAGGATGATATAACATGGACGTTCCTCCAACTTGTACAAATATGCCGGCTGCTGGACTCTGGTTCTGCCGCCATGTGTTCACAACAGTTGCACGACATGTATCGCCCGGCCCCAGCCTCCTTTGTTGTGCACGTTTGAATGATATCTCCATCTCTATACTCTCTTTAACACTATATACGTTTTCTTTTTATATGAAAGTCATATATAGAAACAGTTTATTGGAATACCCCAAAAGCCAACTGATATCTTTCCCCATTATGGTGCAGTCTGGGTATATCTGTTATGCTGCATCAGTAATGCCAACTGTATAGCTGCAGCCATAGTTAGGTTGTCACAGAAGCACTTGCTTATGAAAGCCAATCAACAGACTTCTGTTTACACACTGTGGGTGCCATTGTATTGCTCGTGTTTGTGTGACTTTGGTCTTGAATTGTTTTACAGCAGTTACTGTTGTTATTTTTGTGTTTGCAACACAGTACTACATTAAATGTACCTATATTAAGATATTTAGCGTTTGGAAGTGATTTTATCCAAAAGTGTTATTGCAGAGGAAGATTTGCCGAAGGTGAGTAGGTTCTTCATGTGGTGTTGGCAGTACTGCTTTTTGGTGTAATGCCATACTTCATTATCATTCAATTCCTTACACCTTATACTACTTCCCCACATATTCACTATTTATTCGGACATTTCTCATAAAGGAAAAAGTTTTTGTCAAAAACTGATGCTGGCTGTGATAAAAACCATGTCTGCGCTTCTTGTTTTACATGAAATGTTTTCCACCAGGGAATCTCTTGAGATGAAGAAACAGAGTAAACTTGATTGGTACCAAATGCAGGCTGTAGGGAGGCTGTATGAATTGTTGCCAACCAAATAATGCCACCAGATCTAGAGTTTCATTTTCTGTGTGTGGCCGGGCATTATCATTCATTGTTGTTTCCCCCATTAAGCTCACACAATTGGCACTCAGTCTTTCTCACATTCACAAAACAAACCACTGGTCTGATTTCACAGTCAGCGGGTCCTTTGATTGTTCTAAGAATAGGAAAACAAAAACTGGCAGTGTGTCACAGCTGCATCTAGCTTCCTAATGGGTGGAGGCAGTAATTGCGCATGCAGTGGCAAATGCGCATCTTGTATAGTGATTGTTATTTTAGGCAATCCAACTTACATAACACACAAGTTCTGTGTGGGCAACAAGTACTCACAATTTGCTATGGTAGCTCAGTGGTTAAAGCAGTTGTGGCATTGAATGTTTCAGTTGTGATTCTACCTCTCAAACATTGCCCACACACCAGCAGTAAGATAGAGGTACATAAAGAGTACTTATGATTGTAAGTCGCCCAGATGTGACATTCCCTTATGGTCTACTGGGAAAGTGCATATCAGTTGGGGAATTTAATGTCATACTGGCAAGTTGCCATGGTAGCACAGTGGTTAGAGCAGCCATGCATCAAGCAGAGGATCCATGTTTCAATTCCCGGCTACAGCAATGAATAGTCCTGATTCTACCTCTCACACCTTGTATATTTGAGTATAACAATGAGTATAAGTGTAATAGTGAAATATATCTCAAATTAAAGAGAAAATGTTATTTAACAAGACTGCAAAAAAGGAATTAAAAGTAGTCATAGTCATTTTATTCATCATTTAGCAATTACAATAAAGGACACGCAACAATTAGAAATTAACAAATTGAAAAATATGTACATGGTTTACAAATTATTTACAATTAATTAAATTTATACTCTTCTATACTATAAAACACATTACCAATTAAGTACCTCTTAAATGCTCTTAAAGCAAGTTTAATGTTAGAAATTTCTTTTATTTCCTTTGGTAGTCTATTAAATAAATCTTTTCCTATGCTTTCCAAATCCCTGTTATGTAATGTACCTCTTAAAGTTGATCTATAATAATTGTCATTGTTTCTCAAAATATGTACATGTATATTACAATGTTTTAATATTTTTTTCTTTTTGCCATTAAACCTTAAGTACTTGCTTCAAATTAAGGTTGACTTTGAAAGGTGACCTTTCTCTTAAGGTTTTGCTTTGTGTTGTTTCAGCTGGAGAAGTTGATTTCGAAGAACTACTTTTTGAACATGTCTGCGAAGGATGCATACAGGTCGTATGTCCGAGCGTATGATTCCCATCATCTGAAACAGATCTTCGACATCCAGACTCTGGACCTGGCTAAGGTGGCGCTGTCATTTGGTTTCAGAGTACCTCCAGCTGTTGACCTTCGTATCCTTTTTGTGTACATTAACCTTGTGTTTAAAGCAGTTAGGGCAGACTTTGCTATCCCACATGCTCCTTCCTTCAAAGTAGTGCAGTAGTTAAGGTTTGAGTCAGTTCCCTAGGCAATTGCAAAACATGCCATACTTGAAGGGGAACATGTCGTCCAATATAAAAACACAGACATTCTGGCATCTAAAGCGCGTCTCACCCTTAAAAGACAGTACACGTTAAATGGAGCGCAGTGTTGCAACATGTACTAGTTGCGAATCTCTCTCCGCGAGCGACTCGAGGTGGCCTGAGTCCTGTACTTAGTCCTTCAATTGCTGCTTGACGAGATGGGCACTTTTAACTTTGGTATCCCTCCATGCCTTTGTCACTGTATGACCTAAATTTACAAATGACTCGTCTGCATAAACAACTGATTTCCCCTGGTCCCTAAACCTTTTTACGTCTTTTAGATATTTATGTCACCATCTGATGATATCGATATCGTCTCTTTCTATTAATATGCACTTGTTACCCCCTCTTTCATATTCAAACCCCAAATCATGTAAGAACCGACTAAGAGTGGCCCTTGAGAAATTTGGTAGGGTCTCATCACTGTTGAATAGTGACAAAATTATACTCAGCATGGGTGGAATATTTGCAAACAGTAAAGAATGAGCAATTCGCCGCACTCCACCTTGCACTATTCAATCATATGGCGTTAACCTAGCGTTTTGTGTAGTCCCGCCCTTTTTGCTTTCTTTTTCGATGCCGTTCTTAGAGATCCTTTCATTAGTTCCTTTTTAATCATACACACTACTGCTTCTGAACACCCGATAGCCTTAGCTGTTTCTTTTACCGCCTTACTTACACGCATTTTACTTCAAAAATAATCTAACACATTCATAATTATTTGGCGTTCCTTACTTCTTAATTTACCAACATATCGTCTCTTTCTAGTTTCCCCCTCCATAACTACAAATATTTACAAAAATATTAAACAAATAACGCAATAACAGCTCACAGTTACACACACGGCTTCTTTCGAACTAATGTTAGTGCTGCTCCTTATACTATCTTGTGTGTCAGGCCTGGCGCTGAATAGATGAATACCTTTTGTTTGCCTTACTGGATAAAAGAAAGAGGTTACTGCCTTTTGGTTTATTTTAAAAACTTTCTCCAACCTTCCTCAACATTTGTTCTCGCTGGTTCCCTGATGTAAACTCAATAACAAAAAAGTTTCACACTGCGTAACTTTTGCAGTGCACAGATATAAAATTTTCCAAAAACATTTAATTTAAAAAATTATAACACTTAACTGGGTAAACATAGAGAATTCAAAGTAGGCAGGTAGTAGCACTATGGTTTACTCTACCTAAGAAAAAAATATAGATGCATTCTAGCAGTTAGTTTGTTAGTTAGTGCGTGATGAGTATAGAAACAGCAAATATCGGACTTCTATTGAAAAAAACGTTTTCTGAAGAAATTTGGACCTATAGAAATGTATAATGACTCTGAAAAGGATATAACCTGATAGAGAAAAAAATTCTGCATAGAATAATGTGTTCAAACCTGAAATTTATAACAAATGAATATTTATACCATGCTATTAGGAATCTGGCAACAGAGCGAGGGTAGAAAAGGACGCGGCTAATGGCAACTTGTATGCGCTAGATAGAGACAGAGATGTCCCATTTAACTCCATACTGTCTTCTAAGAGTGGAACGCTATATACATCCCATTATTATTGTTGCTTATTCCGTGAAGCCAATGAAATACAGAAGTATAAAATGGGAAAGAGGAAGGCCTTAAACTAAACAGAATATGGCAAGCAGCACAGACAAAAGTCAAAATGAAGAACTCCACCAAAGCCAATCAGATGCCAGCAGACCACAGCACACCGCCACATGCACAGATCACACTATATCTAGGATTATCTGTGTATGACAACCTTGGTAAAGACTACTTGAATGTAACGTGATAGCAGTGCTACTCCTAAAACTCATGAGTAAATCTTGTTCTGTTACTACATAAACACGAGGCATGAGTCCATGTGGCATTTGTTTGTGTTATTCACAGCTGATATGAACACCAGGTTATCGCAGAGGGCTACAAGGTCTGGATGGAGTAGAAGTAGATACATTCTCGTACTACTTTATACTCCTTATTCCCCTTTTTCTACTTTTCATATTTACTCAGTTTTGCTCCCTTCTTAAATACCACTATTTGCATGTGTTTTCTTGTGACTTACGGTTAAGTTCCATTCATTGCAGTATTTATCTACCTCCTGCAGCACTTGCTTCAGACCAGATGACCAGCGAACAGTAGCCCAGACATACAGCTATTGCTCTTGCTTGCCCCTGCCCCTAATAGAATGTTGTTTCCCTTGTGTTCTCCTTGTACAATGCCATCAAGGTCTTTACCATGCTCAAACCTTTGTATTGCAATTTGCACCATAGTAATTGTAGGTCCAGCTTTCTCTAGGTCTATAAAGGCCATGTATAGTTTACCTCTTTTTTCTTTAAGGTAGTTATCCATTAGTGTTTTTATTATAAAGATATTATCTACACTTCTCCTCCTAGATCTAAAACCCATTAGAAATTCCGACAAGATATCGTTTTCTTCTACCCAGTTCTGTGTTGCAGTAAAGGTTTCTTCTACATTAAGCAGCAGTGCAATCGCATAACTATTTGATTTGGATGTACAGTAAAACTGCCTAAAACTGAACACAATGTTCCAGTAATATTTTTCCATTTTCATGGGTCTGCGTCTTACAAAGGACTGTACATATTTTAGTAAACCAAAGTACAAAAATATAATCATATACAATTAAACTGAAGGAGTGATTTAAAATAACATACTGTAAATAAAAAATAGGTTCAATTGTATGTTTTGCTGTATTTTCAACTTACATGTCATACATAATTGCAGTTTCTCTATTAGTTTCTTTTCCTCCACATATCCGCCAAAGTGCACTGTTGTTCACAAGAGAACACTATGATCTCCTTTACATCCTGTGTCAGCTCCAGGAGTTCTGGAACATTCTTGGAAGCAGGTCACTCACAACAGATAATGCTTTTCTAAAAGTGCATATTTTTGGCATTGTCGTCATCCATTCCTTCCATGACTTCACAACTGCTGTTTCCAGCAGCAATATCTGCTGCACTTTGAATGTCTTCAGTCGTGGCAAGTCCCTTATCAAAGCCCGTAATTATGTAAATCTGTCTTAGGTTATTTATGCAAACATTTCCGGAAAAGCTATTCCGTTTCTGCGTCAGGTAGTTTTCCAGTTTAGAATGTTATTTAACATAGGAAGTATCTCCGTTTCGAGATTATTTTCTGGTTGTCCAGATTTCCGGTATATTGGGGGTCTGTTTTAGTTAGGTTTAGGTCTTTCTCCAATTCACCGCTACATATCCCTTTTCTTTTCTTTTATTGAATTAAGCAACCCTGTTAATTTCTTGACTCTTTCTATGTCATTGCACCATTCTTTGAGAAATTTTGTGGGGATCCCATCTAGCCCAGTAGCTTTATTTCTTCTCATTGTTCTAACTTGTCTCATTACTTTGACAACGTATTTCCCCCATAAAGCTTTCTAAAGTATGCTGTCCACCCTTCTGGGTCAATATTTGGCTGGTCTACATATTTTTTATATGATGACTTTATGGCCTTCCATACCTTACTAACATTCCCCTCCCCTAACACCCTGATTAAATTACTCTCCCTTTTTACTTTTTCTACTGGTAAGTAGGGGAAGTATTGTATTCCACCCAAAAGTCTGATTTTGGGTTATGCTGTCCACAGGCTGACAGACAGATACACAGACACATTGGCAAGGTAAGCCAATCAGAAGAGACCAGTAGCATAAGAGAGATAGAACCTCCTCCACCAGCCACCACGCCTCTGCACGCCCCGGGCCAATCAGTGCACATTGTGCATGGTATAAATGGAGTGCCACAGACAGTCGACGCATCAGTCGCAGTGATACCTTCCACGAGGAGACTTCGACAATGCCACTGAGGATGTTTACCGCAGTTGTAAAAGAAACATCTGGAAGACAGATCTCCAGCAGACCACGGCATAACACCCTGGAAGATACTTCATTCTACAATTTAGATGCCGGCTGTGAAAGCCTACGTAGCTTTATAGTTCAGTCCTTGCTCTGTACATTGCCAGATCCATTCCCATAGCTACTTATATCACTCTTCCTCTCAGGGTCCAAGTTTTGCCTGCACAAAGAGTCCAGTCCTTGCCCTGCATTGCCAGATCCATTCCCATACCTACTTATATCACTCTTCCTCTCAGGGTCCAAGTTTAGCCTGCACAAAGAGTCCAGTCCTTGCCCTGCATTGCCAGATCCATTCCCATAGCTACTTATATCACTCTTCCTCTCAGGGTCCAAGTTTTGCCTGCACAAAGAGTCCAGTCCTTGCCCTGCATTGCCAGATCCATTCCCATAGCTACTTATATCACTCTTCCTCTCAGGGTCCAAGTTTTGCCTGCACAAAGAGTCCAGTCCTTGCCCTGCATTGCCAGATCCATTCCCATAGCTACTTATATCACTCTTCCTCTCAGGGTCCAAGCTTTGCCTGCACAAAGAGTCCAGTCCTTGCTCTGTACATTGCCAGATCCATTCCCATAGCTACTTATATCACTCTTCCTCTCAGGGTCCAAGCTTTGCCTGCACAAAGAGTCCAGTCCTTGCTCTGTACATTGCGAGATCCATTCCCATAGCTACTTATATCACTCTTCCTCTCAGGGTCCAAGTTTTACCTGCACAAAGAGTCCAGTCCTTGCTCTGTACATTGCCAGATCCATTCCCATACCTACTTATATCACTCTTCCTCTCAGGGTCCAAGTTTTACCTGCACAAAGAGTCCAGTCCTTGCTCTGTACATTGCCAGATCCATTCCCATAGCTACTTATATCACTCTTCCTCTCAGGGTCCAAGCTTTGCCTGCACAAAGAGTCCAGTCCTTGCTCTGTACATTGCCAGATCCATTCCCATAGCTACTTATATCACTCTTCCTCTCAGGGTCCAAGTTTTGCCTGCACAAAGAGTCCAGTCCTTGCTCTGTACATTGCCAGATCCATTCCCATAGCTACTTATATCACTCTTCCTCTCAGGGTCCAAGTTTTACCTGCACAAAGAGTCCAGTCCTTGCTCTGTACATTGCCAGATCCATTCCCATAGCTACTTATATCACTCTTCCTCTCAGGGTCCAAGTTTTGCCTGCACAAAGAGTCCAGTCCTTGCTCTGTACATTGCCAGATCCATTCCCATAGCTACTTATATCACTCTTCCTCTCAGGGTCCAAGTTTTGCCTGCACAAAGAGTCCAGTCCTTGCCCTGCATTGCCAGATCCATTCCCATAGCTACTTATATCACTCTTCCTCTCAAGGTCCAAGCTTTGCCTGCACAAAGAGTCCAGTCCTTGCCCTGCATTGCCAGATCCATTCCCATAGCTACTTATATCACTCTTCCTCTCAGGGTCCAAGTTTTGCCTGCACAAAGAGTCCAGTCCTTGCCCTGCATTGCCAGATCCATTCCCATAGCTACTTATATCACTCTTCCTCTCAGGGTCCAAGTTTTGCCTGCACAAAGAGTCCAGTCCTTGCTCTGTACATTGCCAGATCCATTCCCATAGCTACTTATATCACTCTTCCTCTCAAGGTCCAAGCTTTGCCTGCACAAAGAGTCCAGTCCTTGCTCTGTACATTGCCAGATCCATTCCCATACCTACTTATATCACGCTTCCTCTCAGGGTCCAAGTTTTACCTGCACAAAGAGTCCAGTCCTTGCCCTGCATTGCCAGATCCATTCCCATAGCTACTTATATCACTCTTCCTCTCAGGGTCCAAGCTTTGCCTGCACAAAGAGTCCAGTCCTTGCCCTGCATTGCCAGATCCATTCCCATAGCTACTTATATCACTCTTCCTCTCAGGGTCCAAGTTTTGCCTGCACAAAGAGTCCAGTCCTTGCTCTGTACATTGCCAGATCCATTCCCATAGCTACTTATATCACTCTTCCTCTCAGGGTCCAAGTTTTGCCTGCACAAAGAGTCCAGTCCTTGCTCTGTACATTGCCAGATCCATTCCCATAGCTACTTATATCACTCTTCCTCTCAGGGTCCAAGTTTTGCCTGCACAAAGAGTCCAGTCCTTGCTCTGTACATTGCCAGATCCATTCCCATAGCTACTTATATCACTCTTCCTCTCAGGGTCCAAGTTTTGCCTGCACAAAGAGTCCAGTCCTTGCTCTGTACATTGCCAGATCCATTCCCATAGCTACTTATATCACTCTTCCTCTCAGGGTCCAAGTTTTGCCTGCACAGAGTCCAGTCCTTGCTCTGTACATTGCCAGATCCATTCCCATAGCTACTTATATCACTCTTCCTCTCAGGGTCCAAGTTTTACCTGCACAAAGAGTCCAGTCCTTGCTCTGTACATTGCCAGATCCATTCCCATAGCTACTTATATCACTCTTCCTCTCAGGGTCCAAGTTTTGCCTGCACAAAGAGTCCAGTCCTTGCCCTGCATTGCCAGGTCCATTCCCATAGCTACTTATATCACTCTTCCTCTCAGGGTCCAAGTTTTGCCTGCACAAAGAGTCCAGTCCTTGCTCTGTACATTGCCAGATCCATTCCCATAGCTACTTATATCACTCTTCCTCTCAGGGTCCAAGTCTTACCTGCACAAAGAGTCCAGTCCTTGCTCTGCATTGCCAGATCCATTCCCATAGCTACTTATATCACTCTTCCTCTCAGGGTCCAAGTTTTGCCTGCACAAAGAGTCCAGTCCTTGCTCTGTACATTGCCATATCCATTCCCATAGTTACTTATATCACTCTTCCTCTCAGGGTCCAAGTTTTACCTGCACAAAGAGTCCAGTCCTTGCTCTGCATTGCCAGATCCATTCCCATAGCTACTTATATCACTCTTCCTCTCAGGGTCCAAGTTTTACCTGCACAAAGAGTCCAGTCCTTGCTCTGTACATTGCCAGATCCATTCCCATAGCTACTTATATCACTCTTCCTCTCAGGGTCCAAGTTTTGCCTGCACAAAGAGTCCAGTCCTTGCTCTGTACATTGCCAGATCCATTCCCATACCTACTTATATCACTCTTCCTCTCAGGGTCCAAGTTTTACCTGCACAAAGAGTCCAGTCCTTGCTCTGTACATTGCCAGAGCCATTCCCATAGCTACTTATATCACTCTTCCTCTCAGGGTCCAAGTTTTACCTGCACAAAGAGTCCAGTCCTTGCTCTGTACATTGCCAGATCCATTCCCATACCTACTTATATCACTCTTCCTCTCACTTCCAGAGCTTACACCAAATACGTCCATTCCCTTCTCCTGCTTGCACAACACTCTGAAAGAAATGTTAAACTTCATTGGTTATATGACCTAGTTGTACTCCACTCAATCGCAGGGCGCTGATGACCTAGAAGTTGAGCGCCCTTAAACCAAATCCAAATCCAAATCCACTCAATCGCTTCCTCAACCATGCACTCAGTCACTCAATCGTGCACTCACTCAATCATGCACTCATTTTCAGACTCAATCATGCACTCATTTGCACACTCACTCAATTACTCAATCATGCACTCATTTTCAGACTCAATCATGCACTCATTTGCACACTCACTCAATTACTCAATCATGCACTCATTTGCACACTCACTCAATCATGCACTCATTTGCACACTCACTCAATTACTCAATCATGCACTCATTTGCACACTCACTCAATCATGCACTCATTTGCACACTCACTCAATTACTCAATCATGCACTCATTTGCACACTCACTCAATCATGCACTCATTTGCACACTCACTCAATTACTCAATCATGCACTCATTTGCACACTCACTCAATCATGCACTCATTTTCAGACTCAATCATGCACTCATTTGTACACTCACTCAATTACTCAATCATGCACTCATTTGCACACTCACTCAATCATGCACTCATTTGCACACTCACTCAATTACTCAATCATGCACTCATTTGCACACTCACTCAATCATGCACTCATTTGCACACTCACTTAATTACTCAATCATGCACTCATTTGCACACTCACTCAATCATGCACTCATTTTCAGACTCAATCATGCACTCATTTGCACACTCACTCAATTACTCAATCATGCACTCATTTTCAGACTCAATCATGCACTCATTCGCACACTCACTCAATTACTCAATCATGCACTCATTTGCACACTCACTCAATCATGCACTCATTTGCACACTCACTCAATCATGCACTCATTTGCACACTCACTCAATCATGCACTCAATTACTCAATCATGCACTCATTTGCACACTCACTCAACCATGCACTCATTTGCACACTCACTCAACCATGCACTCATTTGCACACTCACTCAATCATGCACTCATTTGCACACTCACTCAACCATGCACTCATTTGCACACTCACTCAACCATGCACTCATTTGCACACTCACTCAGTCATGCACTCAATTATTCAATCATTCACTCAGTTGCATACTTACTCAATCACTCAGTCATGCACTCAATCACGCACTCAATCACTCAATCATGCACTCATTTGCACACTCACTCAATCACTCAGTCATGCACCCAATTACTCCATCATTCACTCAGTCGCATACTTACTCAATCACTCAGTCATGCACTCAGTTATTCATTCACTCAGTCGCATACTTAATCACTGTCATGCACTCAATCACTCAATCATGCACTCAGTTATTCATTCACTCAGTCGCATACTTAATCACTGTCATGCACTCAATCACTCAATCATGCACTCATTCGCACACTCACTCAATCACTCAGTCATGCACCCAATTACTCCATCATTCACTCAGTCGCATACTTACTCAATCACTCAGTCATGCACTCAGTTATTCATTCACTCAGTCGCATACTTAATCACTGTCATGCACTCAATCACTCAGTCATGCACTCAGTTATTCATTCACTCAGTCGCATACTTAATCACTGTCATGCACTCAATCACTCAATCATGCACTCATTCGCACACTCACTCAGTCACTCAGTCATGCACTCAATTACTCCATCATTCACTCAGTCGCATACTCACTCAATCACTCAGTCATGCACCCAATTACTCCACATTCACTCAGTCGCACACTCACTCAATCACTCAGTCATGCACCCAATTACTCCATCATTCACTCAGTCGCATACTTACTCAATCACTCAGTCATGCACTCAGTTATTCATTCACTCAGTCGCATACTTAATCACTGTCATGCACTCAATCACTCAGTCATGCACTCAGTTATTCATTCACTCAGTCGCATACTTAATCACTGTCATGCACTCAATCACTCAATCATGCACTCACTCAATCACTCAGTCATGCACTCAATTACTCCATCATTCACTCAGTCGCATACTTACTCAATCACTCAGTCATGCGCTCAATTATTCAATCATTCACTCAGTCGCATACTTACTCAATCACTCAGTCATGCACTCATGCACTCATTCGCACAATCACTCAATCACTCAGTCATGCACTCATGCACTCCATCATTCACTCAGTCGCGTACTTACTCAATCATTCATTCAATCACTCACTCGCTTGTGTGCTGTTTTTATGTGGTTCTCTGTTTAAGTGTTATTTCCAAAAGGTAAGTGATTATTTTTAAGTGCAAGTTGTGAGATGCATTTGGGCTGGACATGTTGACATTTCCTTAACACACAAACAGAAGTGAGCAGCAGCAAGAACGCTCGTCCACGTAAACGTAAAGGTGGCGGAGGTTACGGCTACTTCAACTCACTGAACAATACAACAAAGAAACTACACAAGACAACAGTGTATCGGCAGCCTTTCAAGAAAGGACAAGACAAACGACAGTTTGCAAGATGAGGTCCATTGTAACATGTTATTAAATATATCAACAAATGTTTACAAAAACTGTGTTTTCATTTCCACAAACTTCTGTGGCACAACTTAGAATATCCTTCACCTCCTTAAATGTAATTTTTTATGTTCTCTACTATGTACTTACCTATAGTATTGTATTCCACCCAAAATGTGACACTGACATTTCACTGGAAATACATATCGTTGTTTAGATACCAACTGACTGTTGCCATGGTAGCTCAGTGGTTAGAGCAGACACACATAGAGGGAAATCCTGGCTACAGCATTGAATTTTTCACTTCTAGTTCTTTCAGGGTCGCATTTGGTGCAGCTTGGTAGGGATGATTTGTGCACAGGAACTGTTCCCTCTCTCATTCTCCATGGGACTTGAGTGGAAAACGGTGGCATCTGGGGGCACTGGACACTGCACTGAGGTCCCCCTGAGTTGGCCCCAGTAGACCGAGGCGTCAGGCACCCCTGTCGATGTGTGTGCTGTTATTCTGGATCTGGCCTGGCTTCAGAGCCAAACCCCCTCAGTAGCTGCCCTATTCCTAAGTTCAGCATCTTCCAACGATGTAACACAAAACTTAAAAAGAATTGCCCCATTCCCAAGCTATCCTTTACATGCAGAAGTTTTTAAAAATTTTGATTATCTGAAACATGTCTGTTTATAATTTTGATTAAAATACCCAACGTTAAAGATATTATTTATTCTGATGTGATACAAACAGTTTGGAATGCAGCACAAAGTGACTCTCTTTAACCAACAGTCTAGTCCCTTTTATCTAGAAGAGAATGTACAATGAAAAAGTGTTTATCTAGATCATCATCAGCTGCATAAAAGAAGAACTTAGTGGAAGAATGGTTAGGTGAAGCACTGCTTTGCATCCAGTGGTGACCTACAGGAATACTATCACTCATTAACTTACAGTACATCTAATTCAGAGTAGAATACTAGAATAATTCCAAAAGTAAGGTCTATTTCTTAAAAAATATAAAGAAACGTTTATTTTCAATACATGAGGCATAGTTTAGAACCTGCAACATTCTTCTGCTTTTCCAAATGATTGCCATTTGAATACATGCATTTTTGTAACGCTGTGACTGTTATATGCCCATATTGTACAAACAGCGCCAAAGAAAACCATCTGCAGATTTTGTACCATTTTCTGGGGTCTTTACAGGTGAGTCCTTCACCTTACCTATTACAGAACATGTGGCTTGATAACAGCAATAAAGGAGAAAGACCGGAGGTTGAAACCTAAAGATGCGTATTGTCTCAGTACCAGTTATGTCTTATACGTATCATGGTTATGTGACAGGCAGCTAGCATTGCACAAAGGTGTTTTTATAGCAAAATACTGGATAGAAAGATTTCAGGAAAGTGGGAAAGATGGTCTATATACTCATCAAAAAGGGCACACTCCCCATAAAACATCTGCAGAGAAACCATTCTGACCAGTGACTGTGTTATGCTGACACAGTTAAATTGCAGTGAGAAGGCCCCTCCATGAAGAGAGGGAGCTAAGAAAGTAAACTTGACACAATACCATTACAAATGCTGCATAGGCTTTGCACTTGATTTTCTTAGCAAATCTGATAGCTTCTGGGAAACTGTAGTGTTTCCTGATAAAGTTGTTCATCTGATGAGGATGGAAGACTTTCATTGTGGCAACCAGACAACAGTTCTAGCCAAGAACAAGGGTTGTCAGATGTTAGATGCCATCTACTGGAAGTGCAAGTTTCACCCAGAATGGATTCTGCAGTGTACACTCAAGTATAATAAGTTGTAAATGTTAAACCATGTGTGTTAAATGAAGTAAATTAATGGAAATAAGTGAAGAAGTAAAGGAATATTAAATAAAGTTATGTGCTAGTGAAGTTATAAACAGTGGAATAACTGTTGTGATTAAAAGACAATAAGAGGAAAGTAAACTATGTATTAAAGATATATGTAATGTGACAAAATGACTCCATTTACTTTTCTGTCATTTTATCATCTTATAAACTTTTGCACAAATACAGTTTTCTTCTTGTAACCTTGACTCAGTCCTTTCACTGTCTCTCTTCACTTTCTCTGTCTCTCATACACTAACTCTGATGATACAATCACTTAGAGCTTGTTAAAACTCGTTACAGCGTGACAACACATGCACAGCTGTCTCGTACTCACTGACACACTGACCGACTACTCTCTCTCTCTCTGCTGTTTCCTCGCCTCCCTATATAGCAGGGATGATGTCACACGGACATTGCTCATTGTTCTTGACCAGTAAAAATAAGCCAGTGATGACATAGCCAGATCTCTCTCGAAGACTCTGGAAATGCTTTGTGTAGCCACTTAATTGTTGTTAGTCATGTGTTTGCTCATGAGAGTGGTGCGGCGAAGCTTGACGTTGCACTGTTGTTTTCTCGTGGGCCTGGTATGTGGTGTGAAGTAGCTTGGCCTTGACCATCCTTTGTTGTGTGCTGTGCCTGGTGTCACAGTATAAATATAGAATTTAAAGAAATTATAAATAGAAAATGATTATCCAGGTTTGTGGACCATGGTGTAGTGGAAAAGCTGCTTCCAAATGTTTCAGCTAAGCTGTGTCGAACATCCTTAGTGGCGTGGCCGTAGTACTGTGCTAGTCTCGGCAACATCTCAGAGCTAGCTCCCAGTTGGTCTGTTCTTTGTTGCTGTCTATGATTGTTGCTGATGAGCTGGCATTTACTCTGACTGAGGCTGTTGATGGCGTATGATCTTGTCTCCTGTCAGGTTTCTTACATTATTACATTCTTTGTATAATGCTGGATGCCAAGCTTTATTTGGGTGTTTGGTTCCTGCTTTCTATGTCTGAAAACCTGTATGGCTTCACGACTTAGAAAGGCGTATTAATGAACCGTGGAAGATAGGATAGGTGTGTCTGAGTATGGCATAATGTGTTCCCCTAGCGCTAGTAAAGCATGTTTCACAACTGCAGAATTTTTTGTTTGTCCCAAACGACAACACCTTTCTGTTCTGTAATACGTGTGTTTACCATATGTTGAGTTGTCCCTATATACACAGAGCCACACGAGCATGGAATTCTGTAAACACCTGCAGAAAAGAGTCTTTTGGATCCTTCACTGAATGGAACATGTTCTGTATTTGTTGTGTGGGTTTGCAAATGGCGTGGATGTTGTACTTTTTGAGAACTTTCCCAATGCGGTTAACAATAACTTTGACATACAGCAGAAATGCTTTATTCTTCTTTTTAGGATCAATCTGAGATAAGGTTATATAATTAAACAAGGGACATAAAGTACTTATGATTGTAAGTTGCTCCGGGGTGCTTATCCCAGGTGGTCTACCAAGAAAGTAGGAATTGGTTGTCGCCTGCAAATTGGTATGGCAGCTCAGTGGTTAGAGCAGCTGCATATGAAGTGGAAGGTCTGTGGTTCAAATCCCGGATATGACATTGAATTTTTCAGTCCTGGTTCTACCTCTAAATCAAGTGGATTGTGTGTTCACCGTGAAATAGGACTGACTGCATGTCCTGGGTTTGAGTCAGTATTAAATCCTAGGTAGGATGCCTTGATGAAAGTAAAATATAATTATTGTTAGTATTACATGTGTAAGTTTATATAATTATATTTTTGGAGAAATAAATGTTTTGTGTTCATACATACCTGAAATATGTACAAGATAACAGTTGTGTTGTATGGCACTATAATCACAGCGATATGTTGCTATGTTGGGCCATGTGTGAAGGTAGCATCTAGAGGGAGTTGTCAACAGAGAAGGATGCTACTTCAAATCAGTGTCAAAGGTAACTTCAAATCCAAAAGCTAGTTATTTTAAATACAATTTTGCTTATGGTAACTTTATTAAATATAAATTAACATTAGGTTTAATGAGTTCAATATCTGTTCTTTCAATTTAAGCTCCTATTGGTAGTTCATAAATCAGTTTCTTATCAGTATCCACGATAGTGATCAGTGTTTACAAAAATTTAAATATAATCTAACAAAACAATATTGATAGACCTATATAATACTAATGGCAATAAAATACAGGCAAAATTTTGCAATTGTGTAATAAAATAAATTAGTTTGATGCTTGCTGGAGTAAAGTATACACTAATATGCCTATTATCATAATGTTTGGCTTTTCATAGCTTTTAGATGAATGTAATAGACTTCAACGAGAACTTTTATCAAAGATATGTCTGTGTTGATTTCATTAGTGGTAGTTTCTTCTATGTAATGTTAACCTTAGAAATACAATAACTGTTATGTACTCTGAGCCACTGTTAACAACATCCCTGAGGAGCTTTGTAATATTCATATTCAAAATTAAATTTATGAATGAATAATGCAGACAGTCAACTAGGAACACAATGGGAGCTAGTAGTTTGTGTAACACATTTCACTTATTGCAGCACCATGACTGAGCAGTTCGATTTCACTTATCACCAAGGTAGCCCGGGTTCAATCCCAGGGACATACTTGTGGTATTTGTGGTGGATGAAGTAACATCTGGACAGGTTTTCCCTGGGTTCGCTGGTTTCCCCTGCCACTCATTCCATCAAATGCTCCATCATCACCTTTCCATTCATCCATTTCACCAGCATTTCCTATCCTCTTGCTCACTTCACTCTGTCTGGTACATATGTTGGTCTGTTTCCACCAACTGCTCCATCATCACCCACATTTCATATCATCCTCTTCCTCACTCTCATACTGACCACTTCACTCTGTCTGGTACATATGTTGGTCTGTTTCCCCCACCACTCATTCCACCAACTGCTCCATCATCACCTACATTTCATATCATCCTCTTCCTCACTCTCATACTGACCACTTCACTCTGTCTGGTACATATGTTGGTCTGTTTCCCCCACCACTCATTCCACCAACTGCTCCGTCATCACCTACATTTCATATCATCCTCTTCCTCACTCTCATACTGACCACTTCACTCTGTCTGGTACATATGTTGGTCTGTTTCCCCCACCACTCATTCCACCAACTGCTCCATCACCTACATTTCATATCATCCTCTTCCCCACTCTCATACTGACCACTTCACTCTGTCTGGTACATATGTTGGTCTGTTTCCCCCACCACTCATTCCACCAACTACTCCATCATCACCTACATTTCATATCATCCTCTTCCTCACTCTCATACTGACCACTTCACTCTGTCTGGTACATATGTTGGTCTGTTTCCCCCACCACTCATTCCACCAACTGCTCCATCATCACCTACATTTCATATCATCCTCTTCCTCACTCTCATACTGACCACTTCACTCTGTCTGGTACATATGTTGGTCTGTTTCCCCCACCACTCATTCCACCAACTGCTCCATCATCACCTACATTTCATATCATCCTCTTCCCCACTCTCATACTGACCACTTCACTCTGTCTGGTACATATGTTGGTCTGTTTCCCCCACCACTCATTCCACCAACTACTCCATCACCTACATTTCATATCATCCTCTTCCTCACTCTCATACTGACCACTTCACTCTGTCTGGTACATATGTTGGTCTGTTTCCCCCACCACTCATTCCACCAACTGCTGCATCATCACCTACATTTCATATCATCCTCTTCCTCACTCTCATACTGACCACTTCACTCTGTCTGGTACATATGTTGGTCTGTTTCCCCCACCACTCATTCCACCAACTGCTGCATCATCACCTACATTTCATATCATCCTCTTCCTCACTCTCATACTGACCACTTCACTCTGGTACGTAGGATGCTCTGCTCCCCAACAAACATCTGTGTGGCCACAACCACAAGCAGACGACATAATGAAGTTTATATCCAGCAATGCAGATAGCAGCGCAGTCACAACCACAACAAATGTTTCCTCTTCAACTGCCAGACAAGAAGCCATTGAGAATGAAGATGCTGGTCTACAATGTACTTCCGGACAAGAATAAGTGTAAGTAAAACTATAAGTGTCTATAGGTCGACTCATATACTTCTAAAACATTTGAAAAGTCTCAGTATATATTACTTTGTATATATTAAGTGGAATGGTAGGTATGTTGATAAAATGGTTGCCAACAACTCCATGAATATGCAGAAGATTGAAATGTCATTCCCAGTGCCAGGTCATAGTTCTCTACCCCCAGACATAGTTTTTGGCAACATAGAATCACAGTTAAAGAAGATGCCTACAATTAGAGGAATGCAATGAAACTTTCTCCTCATTTGGAAAGGTTTTGATTTTAGGAACAGATTTTCTGGTGTATAACTGGAAGACTAATGTGAAAAATGTGTTGCAATCACCAGCAGAATGGTATTTTAAATTCAACTTTTCAAAGAGGACTTCCATCATGTCACCATGGTAATGTATTAGTAACTGGTGAGCAATTTTATAGAACTGATTCCTTATCCATGCCTAAAAGTGTCTTCAAAGTGGAAAAATATATCACAATGTTAAATCCAAAACGAGTAATTCTAGGAGGGAGTGTTACAGTTAAGAAAGAAAAGCTGCACGACGGTGATAAGCTGATTAAAATTGTTGTTGTTAGCTAATGCTCGATTTCTGACAATGAAGTCATTAATCCTCTTGCTCTCCAATATTTAATATATTGATAGAGCAATAGCAGTATAGTAACCGCTTTTTAGAAAGCACCATATTTTTATGTTTTGGCGGTCACATCGCTCTCTCACAACCCCCAGAATGTCTGGAGGACCACACCTGTCGTTGGTTTATGGGTCTCACCGACCTGACCGGGAGAGTTATCAAAATAAATTCACCAACCATATCCTCTGATTACCAATCAGAGGATGTATTACATGCCATGACAGGTCAACATGTTAGGGGTTAAGGTTTTATAGAGAAATTAGAGAAATGGAGAGGTTGGAAAAATAAAGACTCCCTAGCCCTCAGGAACCCTAATAGCATCGGGGTCAGAAGAGAACAAGAGATGACCAAGGTAAGGTCAGATAGCAAAGTTACAGTGAGGAGCAAAACACCAGTAAGTGGAAGTAATGTTCTACTCAGCTTGGGTACCTTGTGGTCACTATTCACATATCCCCTAGATACCAGTAAGTGGAAGTAATGTTCTGCTCAGCTTGGGTACCTTGTGGTGCTATCACATATCCCCTAGACACCAGTAAGTGGAAGTAATGTTCTGCCCAGCTTGGGTACCTTGTGGTCACTATCCACATATGCCCTAGACACCAGTAAGTGGAAGTAATGTTCTGCTCAGCTTGGATACCTTGTGGTCACTATCCACATATCCCCTAGACACCAGTAAGTGGAAGTAATGTTCTGCCCAGCTTGGGTACCTTGTGGTCACTATCCACATATCCCCTAGACACCAGTAAGTGGAAGTAATGTTCTGCTCAGCTTGGGTACCTTGTGGTCACTATCCACATATCCCCTAGACACCAGTAAGTGGAAGTAATGTTCTGCTCAACTTGGGTACCTTGTGGTCACTATCCACATATCCCCTAGACACCAGTAAGTGGAAGTAATGTTCTGCTCAACTTGGATACCTTGTGGTCACTATCCACATATCCCCTAGACACCAGTAAGTGGAAGTAATGTTCTGCCCAGCTTGGGTACCTTGTGGTCACTATCCACATATCCCCTAGACACCAGTAAGTGGAAGTAATGTTCTGCTCAGCTTGGGTACCTTGTGGTCACTATTCACATATCCCCTAGATACCAGTAAGTGGAAGTAATGTTCTGCTCAGCTTGGGTACCTTGTGGTCACTATCCACATATCCCCTAGACACCAGTAAGTGGAAGTAATGTTCTGCTCAGCTTGGGTACCTTGTGGTCACTATCCACATATCCCCTAGACACCAGTAAGTGGAAGTAATGTTCTGCCCAGCTTGGGTACCTTGTGGTCACTATCCACATATCCCCTAGACACCAGTAAGTGGAAGTAATGTTCTGCTCAGCTTGGGTACCTTGTGGTCACTATCCACATATCCCCTAGACACCAGTAAGTGGAAGTAATGTTCTGCTCAGCTTGGGTACCTTGTGGTCACTATTCACATATCCCCTAGATACCAGTAAGTGGAAGTAATGTTCTGCTCAGCTTGGGTACCTTGTGGTCACTATCCACACATCCCCTAGACACCAGTAAGTGGAAGTAATGTTCTGCTCAGCTTGGGTACCTTGTGGTCACTATCCACATATCCCCTAGACACCAGTAAGTGGAAGTAATGTTCTGCTCAGCTTGGGTACCTCGTGGTCGCTATTCACATATCCCCTAGACACCAGTAAGTGGAAGTAATGTTCTGCTCAGCTTGGGTACCTTGTGGTCACTATCCACATATCCCCTAGATACCAGTAAGTGGAAGTAATGTTCTGCTCAGCTTGGGTACCTTGTGGTCACTATTCACATATCCCCTAGACACCAGTAAGTAGAAGTAATGTTCTGCTCAGCTTGGGTACCTTGTGGTCGCTATTCACATATCCCCTAGACACCAGTAAGTAGAAGTAATGTTCTGCTCAGCTTGGATTTCCAGTCATAATTACATAATTCCAGTTTTTATTTCATTTGTATCATACATTCTCAGTAAATATTTCTGCATGTCTGGAGCTGAAATTTCAACTAGAATGAGTTACATGGGAAGGATTTTTTCTTGGAAGGGCAGAGGGGAGGGTATTTTCCCTTATTCTCAGAACAACAATTCCAAGCTGTATGGACCCCTTCATTCGAGCATTAACGGAGGGTGAGAGGGAGAATGAGAGAGGTTAATGATATTGAGGCAAGATATAAATTACTGGTATTTCACAATAAACACTTTTATAACACAGTTTTTAACAGTCAGATATTATGTAGCTTTAGTGAAAATATTACATTTATTCTCCATTTCCTAAAGAAATAATAAGCTGAGGTTCTTTAATATTTCATCAAAATCAGTATACATTTTTGTTGATTTCCAAAAACTGTGCACCAAGCAGATTTTACAAATGTGTTACTCGAACATATGGGAGTTGAATGAAGTTTAATACATTCTGAGCATTACAAATAGTTATGACCAGAAGGTAGAGTGGTATGGTTAGGAATGATACAAGTTAATGTGGCACAAAGTAGACATGACATTATATACATTTACAGCCAAAACCATTGGAGGTGCAGCAGGAGACAGGGGCTGTATGTGTTTGGAGGAGTGAGTGAGCAGGGTTTAAGGGCCACTCGACAGCTTGGTCATTGGGCCTATGCATGGAGGAAACATGCCCTTTTTGTTAACAGGTAATAGTGATATTGCAGCATGTTTCTGTTCTATTAAATGTTAAAAACTTGTTAAAATGACCTAAAGTGAGCTAGGGCTGATTTATCTGTTTGTATTTTGTATTCTTGAGGTGTTCCCTCAATCTGTTTTATAACTTTCTTTTTGTTTTACGAATATATATTTTATGACAATCTTCACAATTGATGTGGTAGATTCCTGGTAATTACCTGGTGTGGTATTCTTTAAAGAATGGTTAAGCAAATTTCTTATGCTAGGTTTGTTCTGAGGAGCTAGTTTTATATTATTAAGAAATATTGTTCCCCAGCACAACAGCCCTTTGTGGATTAAGGCTTACCATCTGGCCACTGCATCCCCCACCTCTGTACACTACAGGGTCATGAGTGCGGAGAACTGGAGGGTGGGAGGGGTTTGGTGCCCCAAACTCTCCTGGCCAGTTATGTGGCCTTTGCATTAAAATTAAACACTTTGGAAATGACTTGAAGCAAAACGGGACCCTAGTGATGTACAAGAACATACTGAAGTCAGAAGAAATAGAAGGTGAGGAGCCTCCATCAGCTTAATAATCATTCTGTGAGCCTCCTGAAGAAAGTGAAGACTTACACAACTGAAAACTTTCATTGTTACTATCAAAGTGAGTTATTTCTATACTTTAAATTAATATATTCATGGTTTATATAAATATAAGAACTCAAAACTGCATTTCAATTGAAAATTATACACTTAAGGAACACAACAATAGCAAAGTACACATCTGTGTTTGAATTTGTACCAAATAAAACGTTTTTCTTGTTTTTCCTCACAAAACTACCTGAAATGAAAAAGTCATTTCGAAACCAGACCCCTCAAGTATTGTATATAAGGCACATAGCAAGGTTCAATCTTCCAATTCTTGAAGATTGGTTCTTAACGATGGCATTGCCTTATTCAACAATGAAATATCTTAAAGGTAACAAAATCTAGGACAGGGTATATAGTAAACTATTGGACACAAATGAAGTGAGAAAAATATTGCAGGATGTTTTCAGAAGTGTGAAAACGTTTGAATGGGAGGGAAACGAAATTGGGTTATTTTAAATGCGCGGTTCAAGTACAAAAAACATGGTGGGGGGTTACTTGAAGGTTAAGCAAGGAAGCGAGTTTTGTAGCTAATGTGCTTATTATTAATGCACATTATAAAGGAGTATTATTATTGTTTTAATTTTGAATTTTGGTTGCTTCTATAACTCGTATTTCACACATTCATGTGTATTTTCTTGCAGAATATCAATAACCGGAAATACTACCATTGGTGATCAATGTAAATATTTGGTAACAATTGAAGTGACTCTTGAAAAATAAAAGAAGAGCTTTTACCCAAAAGAAAAAGACATTCAAAATTTTTCGTTTGGAAAATTCACACATACAAACTAAGGAATGTCTTTCTTTTATTTTCTGTCGTAATGTAACCGTAAAACGACTCACATAGAAACTTGGAATTTTCCGGAAACTAAAAATGCGCATGTGAGATGCGCACTAAAGTATAATTTCTTGGAGTTGCATCAGCTACACGTGAAGAAGGTATATGAAGAATTGCTGAAAAAGTACTCGAACAATACCAATAAACGAAAATGTTGTTCGCAAGTAGAATTATAGCCAAGAAGGCATTAGATTTGTCCAGTATTTCCTCTGATATTGGAGGCAAACAGCATTTCAGTTCATTGTTTAAAAATGTAAGTATCATTTGGTTGTATAACACTCAAATAATTGACCGTAAGATGAAAGTCATAGAGTACATTTTAATGTATATATACGCTAATAATTGAATGCTTGGGTAGATTAAACTGCGGAAACTATTGAGTTTGGCGTTTAAGCATGAATTTCGCAGTGAAATTAAGGTTTCTCATGGTACAGTTAATTTCATCTTGATAATTCATGAAGGACCGGCGCCGAGATAACCCACAGTAGGAATATTATTTCCAAAAGAGTGATATTATAGGCGCGATATGTATCAGAAAGTGACACATGTAATTATTGCGGACAAATTGAGTGCTACATTAATTTGTGATACTTAACCTTGAGTGGTGTATCAATGCTCCGGATAAGCATGCCATCGAGTATGGCAGTATCGTTCAAAATTCGGTCGAAACCCGTAATATAGTATCAAAACGGGTATTATAAGTTTTTCTCATCAAAATATTATCTTTTCAAAGCTCATGACAGAATAACCTGTTCATGTCATGTAAGGAATGTCATACGGCATGCATACTAATTGTTGAAACTGTGTGGGCAAAAGTGCCAGTATTCAGAATTTTTATGCTTGTTGTGTTGAAAATGGAGTTGTATTTGTTTATTAATGCCACATTTTAGTCCCCCAAGATGACAACTGATGTTGCTCATTAGTGCTGATGCAATTTTGATTTAACCCACCACACAAATAAATACACTTGGAAATGCATTAATATATGCTTTTCTCATCTCATTTTCAAAGTATGCTCAGGAAATACTAAACTCGTTCCCTAAATATTAAAACCTGCTAAAGCAGTGTTAATGAACAGTTTGGATTCCTTTATATAACCACCATTTGCAACCTCCCTTCAGAGCAAGTTGATTCCCCGCCACTGCTTCTACAGAGAGCATGTGATTCCATCACTAATCTCGCTGTACTCAACGCAAACATGTATTTATTTCATGTGCAAATTAGCCTGTCTCTGTCCCGGTCATTTAAAATAAATGAATCTATGAAGACCAAATGTAAGAACAGTCAAATAATGACACATTTAATACATTGTTGTTTCTTCCTAGAAAAATAAAAATTAACATGTCAGAAGTGTTGGGTTAAATTCTGAGCTAGAGGGTGGGAATTTTTCTTTACCCAAGGTATTACCATCTCTGGAATTTGGAACTGAGAGAGAGTGTGTGTGAATTTAACATAACCCAAAGTAATACAAATTCAAACAACAGAGTAAGCAAGTGAACATGATTGCAGTTGAGCAATTATTCCAAAGGCAAATTAGCTTATATGTTAAAAGTCACATATAATTGCAACATAAAAAAAAAATTAACATTATTAATTTCACTTGCAAATATTGCTTCTGTGTTTAAAGAACATTTAAGTGATGACTGATTTAAGTGAACAAATATTGATAAATACTTGGTAACTAAACTTTACTTATGTTTGGTAATTGTGAATTGAATTGCAAGTCAGTTACATCATCATGGTCAGTGCTAAGGATGCTAGGTGACATTTTTTTTCCTGCTGTAGTACCAACTACTGAAACAAGTAGGTTATATACCAAACTTCGTGTTTAAATTTGGCATCTTTCACACATACAACGCAAATATTTTAAAGAAAATCCCCTTACTCCAAACTAACCAGAAAATGCTTTGTTAGTTTTATTCTTTCAAAAATGGCATTTAACAATGTTTAATTAAAATACCATATGTGTAAGATATTTACATGGTAAAATGCACATCTTCAGTTTTCTAGGAAGAGCCTCTGAAGTCCTCATCATTTAGAATGACTTTTTTATAATTGGTAGATGCACAAAATCGTCCAAAAATAGAACTAAGATTCTTGTTCTTCTTTCCCTGATTACTCTCCTTAATTGCAGTTTCTCCATTAGTTTCTTTGGGCAAACTTCCACAGACCAACCCCATAAAAAAAATATTTTTTTTTATCCCAGGATATTTGTTAGGCATGTATAAATACATACCCAAAATTCTAGCTTCCAAAAGTGCCTCAAACTGCCAATGCTCACGAAAAGACATTGAAATGCAGTTTGTTTACACTTTGCCTCTTCTGTCCTCTACTCTCTCCTTGTCCCTTACCTTTCTCAATTTGATCCCCGAACCTAAAAAACTAAGCTACACCTTAGAACCTAACCCAACCAAAGCTAAGTGAACATGGAGCCCCCAAACATTACCTGCCGTAACGTAAACAATCTTCTGCTATAGATGAGCACATAGACAATAAATATCTTTCTCTGATGCAATGTAGGGGAGCTTTTTGACTATGGGGAACACTCTAGAGTAACTTTTATACCATTTTGATGCCATTTTATTAACTTTTGACGGGGTTGATCTGCGAAAGTTTGGCTGTTTCTTTTACCCAACATATCTGTCAAAGTGCACTGTCAGGATTTGTTCATAAGAAAACGCTCTTTGATCTTTACATCCTGCATCAGCTCCAGGAGTTCTGGAACATTCTTGGAAGCTGCAAATTCCTGAAGGCCACTCACAACAGATGCCTCTCTAAAAGTGCATATTTTTGCCTCCCTTTCATTGGTATTGGTGACGGCATCCATTCCTTCCATGACTTAACAACTGCTGCACTTTGAATGTCTTTAGTCGTGGCAAGTTCGTTATCATAGCACGTAACTATGTATTAAGCATAGTGAACATCTGTCTGAGGTTATTTATTGCAAACTGTTCCGGAAAAACTATTACGTTTCCGCATTAGGCAATTTTCTGGTTTTAGTGTTATTTAACATAGGAAATGGCTGTGTTCCAAGATTTATGTTCCAGTTGTTCAGGTTTCCGGTATATAGGGAGTCTGATTTGGTGAGGTTTTACTGTATATACAGTTTGTCATAGACTGGATTGCATTCAGCAAGTTCACAAATAGCTGTAACATTGCACTTGACAGCTCATGTGAAGTTGGCTGCTCTGTGCTTGCAACGTTGCCAGACAACATAAGGTTTCTAGTGTGCCACAAACCACATAAAGAGTGTACATAGAAGAATAATAAACTTAAAAGTAAACAGGTATAATGCACTGCAACATAGTTAAAATGAATTACAAGTTTTAGTACAAGTAATTTTGGTATGGTTGGGCATCCTTTCTACCATAGCAAGCGTAAATATGCTGCTGAATGGTATCTATTTCGAACACATCAAGATCAGTGACCAATGAATGCGGTTTCTTTTCTTCCCTGGAGTTGACAAAAATACCTGCTGTGCTCCAGGCAGTCTATCAAGCTTGTTTTCCTTCTCTTGAAGTACTACTGCCTTGCTAATTACGGTTCTGCTTAATCCAAAATGTTGTTGCAGCCCACTGCATAACTTTATCAGCAGGAATAGAGGGATATCCACATATTCCTTCTCTTGTTCATAAAACTCCCTCATTCTTCTTAATTCCAAAGTTTGGCTGTTCACGTCGGTACGCCTCGGCGTAAAGGACTTCACTTCACTCGGCAATTGGCATCCCTTGTGAGGCATCCTCTTGCATGTTCAATTTTGTGTATATAAAACAAAGAATTTATATAAAATAAAGAATAAATATAGATAAATGTAAATTAACAAATGCCAGCAACACTATCAACAGTAACAATAAAAATAACAAATATAATAAAGAACAACTCACGAAGAACTAGATGCACGTGATAGAAAGCACTGATATCTGGCAACAGAGCTTCTCCCTCTCCCGTTTCTGACCTAATAGAGTGCTGTCTTGTGATTGGTTCAGAAGGTCTTATGGGTGGTGCTCTTCATCCGTGTACCAACTTAACTGCTAGCTGTCGAGTGCAAAGTTACAGCAGCGGGGGTATATAAAGGTCTGTGAACATTGAATGTCAGTGGAAATGTGCAGTATAGCATGAAAAAACACATATATAGGCACAGAAAATAAAAGGGGTGTATTACGAGGGGCGTCTCAAAAGTAAGTTACACTATTTTCTTAAAAAATAACAAACTACATTCAGTATATATTTCTGTACATAACCTCCTTGGGTCTCAATGTACTTTTGGTGCCCTGATTAATCTTTTTTAATCCAGTGTCAAACCACTCTGCCACCAAACTGACTCGCCATTTTTCCACTTCTTGTTTTAACTCGCCATTTACGAAGACCTTCCTCCTGAAACGTTGCAGAAAAATATGGTAATCATCAGTGCAAGGTCAGGTGAGTAAGGTGGATGGCTGAAAAAATTCCCTTGAAGCTGCTTGAGTTTCATGAGCAGCGTGCAGGTAAGTGTTATCGTGAAACAGAAAAACTGTTTTGCTCAAATTTCCCCTCCTTTTGTTTTGAATTGCCCTTGTGAGTTTTCTCAGCATCTCACAATAGAGAGCAGCTTTCATAGCAGTTTCAAGGGGCAGGTAATCGATTAACAGAACTCCCTTCGAATCCCAGAATATCATTGCCATGACCTTGTCAGCCGATGCAACAACTTTTGCCTTTTTGGTGTTGGTTCACCCTTTCGTTTCCAGACCTTCAATAAATGATTGACGCCAACAATAAACCATTGGTCTTGACAAAACACCCTACGGTACACACTTGTAATGAATTTCAGTCCCACATTTATTTTTCGCTGTCAAAAAATGGCAAGTACAAACTTCACAATCAGCGATAGGAGCAAGTGCCGTTTTGATGTCCAAGTGGTAAAGGTAAGCAGCTAGGAATTTACAGTGCTGCCACTACACCCAGATGAAGGTCCCCTGCGACTCCCAGACATTGCCTATCCATTGCGCAGATTTAAAAAGAATAGTGTAACTTACTTTTTAGACACCCCTTGTATTATTTATGCCAACAAACTTACTGTTGTTCTTAAACACACAAGCTGTGTGTGGGCAATGTTTAGGAGCTAGAGGTTATAGCACCCACCTAGTGAGTGGAAGGTCTGTGGTTCAAATCCCAGCTGTGGCATTGAATTTTTCCGTTCCAGTTCTACTTCTCAAAACAAGTGTCGTTGGGGAGCAAAATGAAATGTTTGCTGTAGTTATGACTAACATAATGTATATTTACAGGTACAATTTAAACTTTGACTGCCACACCCCATTACTTGGCAATGAGTGGCATCTTTTGTAGTTGTTGAATACATCAAACAAGCATCAAATGTAATGGTCACTAAAGCACCAAGAAACTACTTACTAAGCTACATAAGGGATATGGACATAATCTTGTACAGAATAAAGTCTTCTGAAAAGATCTTTGCAAGAGTGTCTGCTGTAGTTAAATCTTGTAATCTTTTGTACGACAAATATTTGTTTACTTTCTACTGAATTGCAGTAAGATATTGTAGGACAGTTAAAATATGGATGGTAAACTAATTTGTGTCAATGGAAGTTACATTTACCACAAAACAGGCAGAGCTGCATTTTACATATATGGTGTTTTAATCAAAATAGTTTGGGCCATTTGTGAGAAAATAAAATAAATGTGTAACATAACGTGTAATTTGGAATGGAATGTGGTGATTTTTTGGAAGTCATGTTGGTGCATCCTTGGAAGACGCTGAACTGGGTCAACTTTGGTATTTGTTTGGCATTTTGTTTCTATGGTAGGCACAAAATTTAATGGTGGCTGATAGCTGACTATTACTATTCTTTTTTCCTTTAGTGCAAATAAGTTTTGTGGATACAAATGATACTTATATCATTGACTGTAGAGCATGATTTGGCAACACAGCAAGGCGCGGCAAGTCTGATTGGATGTTGCTGAGCCATCTGCTGTTAAGTTTTGTCAGCCATAGTTATGCTGTAAACACAGATATTTTTGTAAGAAAGGTTTCCTTTTATTCTGGGTACCTCAAAACGTGTATTAGCAGAGGAATGTAATACTTGCTGTACCCAGTAGGTGTAGAATGATGTGTAGGTGATCTGTGTTGTTGTTTTGTTTGCAGGCTGCAGCATCATCATATTTAATAAACAGGAGTGATGTACAGACACGCTACAAGTGAGTATTGATATAGTGAGTAATCATGGCACAAGTATGTTAGCTTATGCAGTGTTTGACAGGAAGCAATTTGCCCCCATTCTTTATGAGAAGGGGAATGATAGTTCCTAACCACATGTAGGAAAGGTCTAAGTAATGGGAGGGGATGGATACGTCATTGCAACTAAAAGAGGAACCAGGTAGAGCTAAGGCATTTGCGTAGCAACAGTAGAGCGAAAACAGTGTTGCCAGTATTTAACATGTGACTGACAAGCAATCCAGCTGTCTTATCTTGTTTTCCCTGCAATATATACAATGTCTTCCTTTAGCCTGAGCTTGCAATGCTTGCATCAGTTAGAGACTGCCTGTGTGCTGACAAGTTCATTTGCATCATTCTACTCATATGCTTATTTGTCTTGCCTAAGTCTGTCTATCTATGTATATGTTGTGAGCATTTTCAATTTGTCTTCCACTCTTAATGAATGTTCAATTATGTGCAAAAATATTGACAAAGATAATGCAGCCAAATGAAACTTGAGTACTCAGGAGGCGAATAAAATTGTATGTGGTAAGCGTACTTATCTTAGTTAAACTATTATGCAGTCAGTGGTATTTCTTTGTATACTGTGATAAAGTGAAGTTGTGAGTTTTGAAAGAAGGGATAGAACAGAACGGCTTGTCATTTTCACAGGAATCCCAGCAACAATAGAATGCTTCAGATATCAGTGGCATTTTCCCATTACAATATTTCACTCTCTTTTGTTAACATAAATCTTTACGTTATTATGTACTTCTATTTAATCTAAAAGTTTAATCAATTAATAACACTAAACAACACTTATAATTTTCCAGAACGCGTTTCGGAGGTTAACCTTCCTCCATTATCAACCAGACAATGACTGGGTTTCCATGGCGCAGATGGCGATGCTTCTTCTGATGTTCCCTTTGGTGATGGTTCAAGGAACTTGCTGATAAAAAATCTTTCTGGGGAATGTCGAAATTAAATACTCAGTTTCTATTTTTTTAAATGATTTGTTTCCATGTACTTCCATGTCCTATCCTTTGGATGTAGATTTACTATTGTCTTCAAGTACAAATATAAATAACACTCGCTGTACATTACAGGCACAATCCAACCGTGTTCCTACACATAATCGTAATGCACTCTTCACATAGTGACGATAAGTAGCAATATCGCCTCCCCCTCACTGCAAATTGTAAATTGCTTTCTTAGTGGGTGCCGATTTTATGGTTAATGTTCCCCTGATATTCATGCAAAAGACGTTAGACATAGGTTCAACATCTGACTTGCTTAACTTCTCCAACAATCTCCCAACTACTACTTTTATAACTCTAATGCTCTGTGTTCCTAGAAGACGTAAGAGTGTGCTTTGTCACATGTGTTATTATGTGCTTACAAGTCGTGTTTATAACACATCCTAGGAAGCCATGTGGTCATTACTCATTGGGATGTTGTAGAGCTGGTCACGTTATGAAACAGTTGTCATTTAATTTTCCAATAATAGTTGTTCACATTTTTGACTGAAATATATAGAGTGGTTTATTTGTGACTCCTGGCCAAGTTGAGTATTCACAGACCCTGAACTCAAGTATATAGATGTGCATGCATGCAGTAACCACATATGTACCTGTGTCACTATGTTCCTCTTGCACATCTCCATTAATTCTCCTTTTGATATTGTCTTTCAGTTCTTACAACATTTGTGATCACAGTGGCCATAGTCCTTTACTGATGAGTCTATCTTCATTAATGTGAATGAGAGATGAGCTGTATACCTGTGTACACCAAACACCGGGTCATGCAATGGCATTTTATATACAGTATCAGTTTTTCTGCACTCCAGTATTTGTTGCTTTGTGTCAATATACGGCTATTTAAAGAAAACCATGCTTTGTCTTTGAAAAAAATAATTTTGTGTCCATAGAGCTACCATTAACTTTACCCAACATCCATTTGCAGAAACATCCCCAGACCTTATGGTATGTGACTTTTATTTATGGGGAAATTTAAAACAACCTGTATATGTTGGAAGAACTGAAAGGCAATTTCAGAAGAAGAATTAATGGAAATGTTGTTAAAAGGCTTGAGAAATGCACAAGGACAATGATAGTGTGTTTATTGTATGGATGTAAATCTATGTGCTTGAGTTCAGGGTCTGTGAATATTCAACTTGGCCAGGAGTCAGAAATAAGGCACTGTATATTTGGGAGATTGTGTGACAGAAGATGATACACCTAAGTGGGAAACAAAATATTTGTAGGGCTGGCGTCCACCTCATATTAAAATGTAAATAATTGCATAAGCTTTCACTGCTGGTGTCATAAAATAGAAAATGACTATCTGGGCTTGTGGGCTGTGGTCTAGTGGAAATTCTTCTTCCAGACGTTTTGTTCGAAGCTGCATCGAACACCCTCAGTGGTGCGACTGTAGTACTCTGTTAATTTCGGCGATGACTGATACAGAACCTTTGGTTTCACAGATTACACATGCTAAGCATATAAAACCTCTGAAATCAAATGGCACCATATCAATCATCCAAACTAGGAGAGTAAGTCATACCACTGAGGAAGTTTGATGCAGCTTCAAACAAAATGTCTGGAAGGAGAATTTCCACTAGACCACAGCCCACAAGCCTGGATAATCATTTTGAATTTTAATAATAATGATAATATTAATAATAGTCGTCTCCTTAGCATGATGGTAGTACTGCTGCTTACCAAGCAAGAGACCCAGGTTCCATTCCCAGTACCAGTGTGGCAACTTTCTCCTGCTGGCAGACCTGGTTTGGGGTACACTCAGTCTTGTTGGATCCCTCGGGGGCCTAAGTTGAGAAGTAGTGATCCCTGGTTGTCAAGATTATGCAGTCGGGTGTGAGGGACCGGGGCACTGACCACATGCCACCTGTGGTGAACAGAGGTAGGGGATGCAGTAGCTGGGTGTGAGGGACTGGAGCACTGACCACATGACACCTGTGGTGAACAGAGGTAGGGGATGCAGTAGCTGGGTGGGAGGGACTGGGGCACTGGCCACACGACACCTGTGGTGAACAGAGGTAGGGGATGCAGTAGCTGGGTGGGAGGGACTGGGGCACTGACCACACGACACCTGTGGTGAACAGAGGTAGGGGATGCAGTAGCTGGGTGGGAGGGACTGGGGCACTGACCACATGACACCTGTGGTGAACAGAGGTAGGGGATGCAGTAGCTGGGTGTGAGGGACTGGAGCACTGGCCACATGACACCTGTGGTGAACAGAGGTAGGGGATGCAGTAGCTGGGTGTGAGGGACTGGGGCACTGGCCACACGACACCTGTGGTGAACAGAGGTAGGGGATGCAGTAGCTGGGTGGGAGGGACTGGGGCACTGACCACACGACACCTGTGGTGAACAGAGGTAGGGGATGCAGTAGCTGGGTGTGAGGGACTGGAGCACTGGCCACATGACACCTGTGGTGAACAGAGGTAGGGGATGCAGTAGCTGGGTGTGAGGGACTGGAGCTCTGACCACATGACACCTGTGGTGAACAGAGGTAGGGGATGCAGTAGCTGGGTGTGAGGGACTGGAGCACTGGCCACATGACACCTGTGGTGAACAGAGGTAGGGGATGCAGTAGCTGGGTGTGAGGGACTGGAGCTCTGACCACATGACACCTGTGGTGAACAGAGGTAGGGGATGCAGTAGCTGGGTGTGAGGGACTGGAGCACTGGCCACATGACACCTGTGGTGAACAGAGGTAGGGGATGCAGTAGCTGGGTGTGAGGGACTGGAGCACTGGCCACATGACACCTGTGGTGAACAGAGGTAGGGGATGCAGTAGCTCGGTGTGAGGGACTGGGGCACTGGCCACACGACACCTGTGGTGAACAGAGGTAGGGGATGCAGTAGCTGGGTGTGAGGGACTGGAGCACTGACCACATGCCACCTGTGGTGAACAGAGGTAGGGGATGCAGTAGATGGGTGTGAGGGACTGCTGGCCACATGACACCTATGGTGAACAGAGGTAGGGGATGCAGTAGCTGGGTGTGAGGGACTGGAGCACTGACCACATGACACCTATGGTGAACAGAGGTAGGGGATGCAGTAGCTGGGTGTGAGGGACTGGAGCACTGACCACACGACACCTGTGGTGAACAGAGGTAGGGGAAGCAGTAGCTGGGTGGGAGGGACTGGGGCACTGGCCACACGACACCTGTGGTGAACAGAGGTAGGGGATGCAGTCGGGTGTGAGGGACTGGAGCACTGGCCACACGACACCTGTGGTGAACAGAGGTAGGGGATGCAGTAGCTGGGTGGGAGGGACTGGGGCACTGGCCACACGACACCTGTGGTGAACAGAGGTAGGGGATGCAGTAGCTGGGTGTGAGGGACTGGAGCACTGACCACATGACACCTGTGGTGAACAGAGGTAGGGGATGCAGTAGCTGGGTGTGAGGGACTGGAGCACTGACCACATGACACCTGTGGTGAACAGAGGTAGGGGATGCAGTAGCTGGGTGTGAGGGACTGGAGCACTGACCACATGACACCTGTGATGAACAGAGGTAGGGGATGCAGTAGCTGGGTGTGAGGGACTGGAGCTCTGACCACATGCCACCTGTGGTGAACAGAGGTAGGGGATCAATTGTAACTTTGTTAATTAACATATTGTAATATCTAAAACTATGCAGATGTAACAAAAAGCATGTAATATTACTAAGTAGTGGGGCATGCTGTATGTTAACAATAAATAAAAAAAAAAAAAAGAGGTAGGGGATGCAGTAGCTGGGTGGGAGGGACTGGAGCTCTGACCACATGCCACCTGTGGTGAACAGAGGTAGGGGATGCAGTAGCTGGGTGAGAGGGACTGGAGCTCTGGCCACATGACACCTGTGGTGAACAGAGGTAGGGGATGCAGTAGCTGGGTGGGAGGGACTGGAGCGCTGACCACATGACACCTGTGGTGAACAGAGGTAGGGGATGCAGTAGCTGGGTGTGAGGGACTGCTGGCCACATGACACCTGTGGTGAACAGAGGTAGGGGATGCAGTAGCCGGGTGTGAGGGACTGCTGGCCACATGACACCTGTGGTGTACAGAGGTAGGGGATGCAGTAGCTGGGTGTGAGGGACTGCTGGCCACATGACACCTGTGGTGAACAGAGGTAGGGGATGCAGTAGCTGGGTGTGAGGGACTGCTGGCCACATGACACCTGTGGTGAACAGAGGTAGGGGATGCAGTAGCTGGGTGTGAGGGACTGGAGCTCTGACCACATGACACCTGTGGGAACAGAGGTAGGGGATGCAGTAGCTGGGTGTGAGGGACTGCTGACCACATGACACCTGTGGTGAACAGAGGTAGGGGATGCAGTAGCTGGGTGGGAGGGACTGCTGACCACATGACACCTGTGGTGAACAGAGGTAGGGGATGCAGTAGCTGGGTGGGAGGGACTGGAGCACTGACCACATGACACCTGTGGTGAACAGAGGTAGGGGATGCAGTAGCTGGGTGGGAGGGACTGCTGACCACATGCCACCTGTGGTGAACAGAGGTAGGGGATGCAGTAGCTGGGTGGGAGGGACTGCTGGCCACACGACACCTGTGGTGAACAGAGGTAGGGGATGCAGTAGATGGGTGTGAGGGACTGGAGCACTGACCACATGACACCTGTGGTGAACAGAGGTAGGGGATGCAGTAGCTGGGTGGGAGGGACTGCTGACCACATGCCACCTGTGGTGAACAGAGGTAGGGGATGCAGTAGCTGGGTGTGAGGGACTGGAGCACTGACCACATGACACCTGTGGTGAACAGAGGTAGGGGATGCAGTAGCTGGGTGTGAGGGACTGGAGCACTGACCACATGACACCTGTGGTGAACAGAGGTAGGGGATGCAGTAGATGGGTGGGAGGGACTGGAGCACTGACCACATGACACCTGTGGTGAACAGAGGTAGGGGATGCAGTAGATGGGTGTGAGGGACTGGAGCACTGACCACATGACACCTGTGGTGAACAGAGGTAGGGGATGCAGTAGATGGGTGTGAGGGACTGGAGCACTGACCACATGACACCTGTGGTGAACAGAGGTAGGGGATGCAGTAGCTGGGTGTGAGGGACTGGAGCACTGACCACATGACACCTGTGGTGAACAGAGGTAGGGGTTGCAGTAGCTGGGTGTGAGGGACTGGGGCACTGACCACATGACACCTGTGGTGAACAGAGGTGGGGGATGCAGTAGCTGGGTGTGAGGGACTGGAGCACTGACCACATGACACCTGTGGTGAACAGAGGTAGGGGATGCAGTAGATGGGTGTGAGGGACTGGAGCACTGACCACATGACACCTGTGGTGAACAGAGGTAGGGGATGCAGTAGCTGGGTGTGAGGGACTGGAGCACTGACCACATGACACCTGTGGTGAACAGAGGTAGGGAATGCAGTAGCTGGGTGGGAGGGACTGGAGCACTGACCACATGACACCTGTGGTGAACAGAGGTAGGGGTTGCAGTAGCTGGGTGTGAGGGACTGGAGCTCTGACCACATGCCACCTGTGGTGAACAGAGGTAGGGGATGCAGTAGCTGGGTGTGAGGGACTGGAGCACTGACCACATGACACCTGTGGTGAACAGAGGTAGGGGATGTAGTAGCTGGGTGTGAGGGACTGGAGCACTGACCACATGACACCTGTGGTGAACAGAGGTAGGGGATGCAGTAGCTGGGTGGGAGGGACTGGAGCACTGACCACATGACACCTGTGGTGAACAGAGGTAGGGGATGCAGTAGCTGGGTGTGAGGGACTGGGGCACTGACCACATGACACCTGTGGTGAACAGAGGTAGGGGATGCAGTAGCTGGGTGTGAGGGACTGGGGCACTGACCACATGACACCTGTGGTGAACAGAGGTAGGGGATGCAGTAGCTGGGTGGGAGGGACTGGAGCACTGACCACATGACACCTGTGGTGAACAGAGGTAGGGGATGTAGTAGCTGGGTGGGAGGGACTGGAGCACTGACCACATGACACCTGTGGTGAACAGAGGTAGGGGATGTAGTAGCTGGGTGGGAGGGACTGGAGCACTGACCACATGACACCTGTGGTGAACAGAGGTAGGGGATGTAGTAGCTGGGTGGGAGGGACTGGAGCACTGACCACATGACACCTGTGGTGAACAGAGGTAGGGGATGTAGTAGCTGGGTGGGAGGGACTGGAGCACTGACCACATGACACCTGTGGTGAACAGAGGTAGGGGATGCAGTAGCTGGGTGTGAGGGACTGGGGCACTGACCACATGACACCTGTGGTGAACAGAGGTAGGGGATGCAATAGATGGGTGGGAGGGACTGGAGCACTGACCACATGACACCTGTGGTGAACAGAGGTAGGGGATGCAGTAGATGGGTGTGAGGGACTGGAGCACTGACCACATGACACCTGTGGTGAACAGAGGTAGGGGATGCAGTAGCTGGGTGTGAGGGACTGGAGCACTGACCACATGACACCTGTGGTGAACAGAGGTAGGGGATGCAATAGATGGGTGGGAGGGACTGGAGCACTGACCACATGACACCTGTGGTGAACAGAGGTAGGGGATGCAGTAGATGGGTGTGAGGGACTGGAGCACTGACCACATGACACCTGTGGTGAACAGAGGTAGGGGATGCAGTAGCTGGGTGTGAGGGACTGGAGCACTGACCACATGACACCTGTGGTGAACAGAGGTAGGGGATGCAGTAGCTGGGTGTGAGGGACTGGAGCACTGACCACATGACACCTGTGGTGAACAGAGGTAGGGGATGCAGTAGCTGGGTGGGAGGGACTGGAGCACTGACCACATGACACCTGTGGTGAACAGAGGTAGGGGATGTAGTAGCTGGGTGGGAGGGACTGGAGCACTGACCACATGACACCTGTGGTGAACAGAGGTAGGGGATGTAGTAGCTGGGTGTGAGGGACTGGAGCACTGACCACATGACACCTGTGGTGAACAGAGGTAGGGGATGCAGTAGATGGGTGTGAGGGACTGGAGCACTGACCACATGACACCTGTGGTGAACAGAGGTAGGGGATGCAGTAGCTGGGTGTGAGGGACTGGAGCACTGACCACATGACACCTGTGGTGAACAGAGGTAGGGGATGTAGTAGCTGGGTGGGAGGGACTGGAGCACTGACCACATGACACCTGTGGTGAACAGAGGTAGGGGATGTAGTAGCTGGGTGGGAGGGACTGGAGCACTGACCACATGACACCTGTGGTGAACAGAGGTAGGGGATGCAGTAGCTGGGTGTGAGGGACTGGAGCACTGACCACATGACACCTGTGGTGAACAGAGGTAGGGGATGCAGTAGCTGGGTGTGAGGGACTGGAGCACTGACCACATGACACCTGTGGTGAACAGAGGTAGGGGATGCAGTAGCTGGGTGGGAGGTCTTGGCTGGGATGCGGCTGTTTCACACTGGGATTAATAACACTTGCCCCAATTTACATAGGTGTATGTCAGGTCAAGATCACAATTAAATTACAGCGCATGACTTTAGTTATTAGATGTTTTAATTTATTTGTAAATCCATATCCTTTTGTAATGTTTGTGCAATTTGTTATAATAATGAAGGCCTGTGTCATGGTGGTGCATCTGTCTGGGATATTGTTGAAAATTTCCCAAGTTTATTTACCTTTGAGCTTATGTATTATTGTTACATATCTTGAGGTGAGAACGTACATTGGTTCCTCATACTTTGATGTGTGTCATAGTGAAGCCAATTTTAGTAATATTTTAACACGTGGCTATTGAAGTACCTTTTGCAGACATAAAATACATTTTGTTTATTTACATTCAAGAAGTGTACCTTAACGTATCTTAAGAAGTAGATGATTGTCTCTAATTTTGTATTTGGATTTAACTTTAATTAAATTGTTGCATATTACCTCCATGTTGTAGTTCAAACTTAATTATGCCAGCTTTACTTATTTGGGGAAGGATTTGTTCAATTGAAGTATTTAGAAAGCAAATTGACAGTTGCACTGACAGTGTGTGATTTGCTCCAACAGAAGTGGTACTATCATCTGTTAGAGTTGGTTAGAAGCTTGCCTACAGATCCCATGGTCACAGTTTCAAACCTGGCCCAGACAGTTGGCTTTTAAGTGACAGCTCCATGTTAGTAGACTATTGGCATTTAGAAGAACTCCTGCAGCACAGTGACAGTGTTGATATGATCCTGGCAATTGACAGCATCATTTACAAACAAGATATTTGAGAGTTATAATTGGAACTGAAAAATTCAATGCCACAACTGGGATTTGAACCACAGACCTTCCGCTTTATGTGTGGAAGGGTCTGTGGTTTAAATCCCAGTTGTTGCATTCATTGAATTTTTCAGTTTTGATTATGCCTTCTACCCACACATGCCTCATGTGTTTATAAACACCAGCAGTAAGTTGGTTGGGATAAATAAGTAATAAGATTAAATCAAGGAAAATTGAAGCTATTAACAGTGAAGCAAGAATTGAAAATATGAACAAATTAGAAACTAAAATAATTAATTTAGTTAAAATAACATTACAGAAAATCATTAACCAAGTACAAATTAATGGAAAAAAAATCAGGAAATTTTGAAACTAAGAGTGACTTGAGACAAGAGGATGCATTGTCAACATTGCTGTTTAATTTGACCTTGGAATAGATAGAAGTGTAGAGATTAACAACCCAGGAGGAACCATTATACAAATTCCCACTGTGGCATTGAATTTGTAAGTTCCAGTTCTAACTCTCAAACATTGCCCATACACGGCTTGTGTGTTTAAAAACACCAACAGTAAGTTCCAGTTCTACCTTTCAAACATTGCCCATACACGGCTTGTGTGTTTAAAAACACCAACAGTAAGTTGCAGTTCTACCTCTCAAACTTTGCCCATACACGGCTTGTGTGTTTAAAAACACCAACAGTAAGTTGCAGTTCTACCTCTCAAACTTTGCCCATACACGGCTTGTGTGTTTAAAAACACCAACAGTAAGTTGCAGTTCTACCTCTCAAACTTTGCCCATACACGGCTTGTGTGTTTAAAAACACCAACAGTAAGTTGCAGTTCTACCTCTCAAACATTGCCCATACACGGCTTGTGTGTTTAAAAACACCAACAGTAAGTTGCAGTTCTACCTCTCAAACTTTGCCCATACACGGCTTGTGTGTTTAAAAACACCAACAGTAAGTTCCAGTTCTACCTCTCAAACATTGCCCATACACGGCTTGTGTGTTTAAAAACACCAACAGTAAGTTGCAGTTCTACCTCTCAAACTTTGCCCATACACGGCTTGTGTGTTTAAAAACACCAACAGTAAGTTGCAGTTCTACCTCTCAAACTTTGCCCATACACGGCTTGTGTGTTTAAAAACACCAACAGTAAGTTCCAGTTGTACCTCTCAAACATTGCCCATACACGGCTTGTGTGTTTAAAAACACCAACAGTAAGTTGCAGTTCTACCTCTCAAACTTTGCCCATACACGGCTTGTGTGTTTAAAAACACCAACAGTAAGTTGCAGTTCTACCTCTCAAACTTTGCCCATACACGGCTTGTGTGTTTAAAAACACCAACAGTAAGTTCCAGTTGTACCTCTCAAACTTTGCCCATACACGGCTTGTGTGTTTAAAAACACCAACAGTAAGTTGCAGTTCTACCTCTCAAACTTTGCCCATACACGGCTTGTGTGTTTAAAAACACCAACAGTAAGTTCCAGTTCTACCTCTCAAACTTTGCCCACACACGGCTTGTGTGTTTAAAAACACCAACAGTAAGTTGCAGTTCTACCTCTCAAACTTTGCCCATACACGGCTTGTGTGTTTAAAAACACCAACAGTAAGTTCCAGTTCTACCTCTCAAACTTTGCCCACACACGGCTTGTGTGTTTAAAAACACCAACAGTAAGTTGCAGTTCTACCTCTCAAACTTTGCCCATACACGGCTTGTGTGTTTAAAAACACCAACAGTAAGTTGCAGTTCTACCTCTCAAACTTTGCCCACACACGGCTTGTGTGTTTAAAAACACCAACAGTAAGTTGCAGTTCTACCTCTCAAACATTGCCCATACACGGCTTGTGTGTTTAAAAACACCAACAGTAAGTTGCAGTTCTACCTCTCAAACTTTGCCCATACACGGCTTGTGTGTTTAAAAACACCAACAGTAAGTTGCAGTTCTACCTCTCAAACATTGCCCATACACGGCTTGTGTGTTTAAAAACACCAACAGTAAGTTCCAGTTGTACCTCTCAAACATTGCCCATACACGGCTTGTGTGTTTAAAAACACCAACAGTAAGTTCCAGTTGTACCTCTCAAACATTGCCCATACACGGCTTGTGTGTTTAAAAACACCAACAGTAAGTTCCAGTTCTGCCTCTCAAACATTGCCCACACACGGCTTGTGTGTTTAAAAACACCAACAGTAAGTTGCAGTTCTACCTCTCAAACTTTGCCCACACACGGCTTGTGTGTTTAAAAACACCAACAGTAAGTTCCAGTTCTACCTCTCAAACATTGCCCATACACGGCTTGTGTGTTTAAAAACACCAACAGTAAGTTGCAGTTCTACCTCTCAAACATTGCCCATACACGGCTTGTGTGTTTAAAAACACCAACAGTAAGTTGCAGTTCTACCTCTCAAACTTTGCCCACACACGGCTTGTGTGTTTAAAAACACCAACAGTAAGTTGCAGTTCTACCTCTCAAACTTTGCCCACACACGGCTTGTGTGTTTAAAAACACCAACAGTAAGTTCCAGTTCTACCTCTCAAACATTGCCCATACACGGCTTGTGTGTTTAAAAACACCAACAGTAAGTTGCAGTTCTACCTCTCAAACTTTGCCCACACACGGCTTGTGTGTTTAAAAACACCAACAGTAAGTTCCAGTTCTACCTCTCAAACATTGCCCATACACGGCTTGTGTGTTTAAAAACACCAACAGTAAGTTCCAGTTCTACCTCTCAAACATTGCCCATACACGGCTTGTGTGTTTAAAAACACCAACAGTAAGTTGCAGTTCTACCTCTCAAACATTGCCCATACACGGCTTGTGTGTTTAAAAACACCAACAGTAAGTTGCAGTTCTACCTCTCAAACATTGCCCATACACGGCTTGTGTGTTTAAAAACACCAACAGTAAGTTCCAGTTCTACCTCTCAAACTTTGCCCATACACGGCTTGTGTGTTTAAAAACACCAACAGTAAGTTCCAGTTGTACCTCTCAAACATTGCCCATACACGGCTTGTGTGTTTAAAAACACCAACAGTAAGTTCCAGTTCTACCTCTCAAACATTGCCCATACACGGCTTGTGTGTTTAAAAACACCAACAGTAAGTTGCAGTTCTACCTCTCAAACTTTGCCCACACACGGCTTGTGTGTTTAAAAACACCAACAGTAAGTTGCAGTTCTACCTCTCAAACTTTGCCCACACACGGCTTGTGTGTTTAAAAACACCAACAGTAAGTTGCAGTTCTACCTCTCAAACATTGCCCATACACGGCTTGTGTGTTTAAAAACACCAACAGTAAGTTGCAGTTCTACCTCTCAAACTTTGCCCACACACGGCTTGTGTGTTTAAAAACACCAACAGTAAGTTCCAGTTCTACCTCTCAAACATTGCCCATACACGGCTTGTGTGTTTAAAAACACCAACAGTAAGTTGCAGTTCTACCTCTCAAACTTTGCCCACACACGGCTTGTGTGTTTAAAAACACCAACAGTAAGTTCCAGTTCTACCTCTCAAACTTTGCCCATACACGGCTTGTGTGTTTAAAAACACCAACAGTAAGTTCCAGTTGTACCTCTCAAACATTGCCCATACACGGCTTGTGTGTTTAAAAACACCAACAGTAAGTTCCAGTTCTACCTCTCAAACATTGCCCATACACGGCTTGTGTGTTTAAAAACACCAACAGTAAGTTGCAGTTCTACCTCTCAAACTTTGCCCACACACGGCTTGTGTGTTTAAAAACACCAACAGTAAGTTGCAGTTCTACCTCTCAAACTTTGCCCACACACGGCTTGTGTGTTTAAAAACACCAACAGTAAGTTCCAGTTCTACCTCTCAAACATTGCCCATACACGGCTTGTGTGTTTAAAAACACCAACAGTAAGTTGCAGTTCTACCTCTCAAACTTTGCCCACACACGGCTTGTGTGTTTAAAAACACCAACAGTAAGTTCCAGTTCTACCTCTCAAACATTGCCCATACACGGCTTGTGTGTTTAAAAACACCAACAGTAAGTTCCAGTTCTACCTCTCAAACATTGCCCATACACGGCTTGTGTGTTTAAAAACACCAACAGTAAGTTGCAGTTCTACCTCTCAAACATTGCCCATACACGGCTTGTGTGTTTAAAAACACCAACAGTAAGTTGCAGTTCTACCTCTCAAACATTGCCCATACACGGCTTGTGTGTTTAAAAACACCAACAGTAAGTTCCAGTTCTACCTCTCAAACTTTGCCCATACACGGCTTGTGTGTTTAAAAACACCAACAGTAAGTTCCAGTTGTACCTCTCAAACATTGCCCATACACGGCTTGTGTGTTTAAAAACACCAACAGTAAGTTCCAGTTGTACCTCTCAAACATTGCCCACACACGGCTTGTGTGTTTAAAAACACCAACAGTAAGTTTGTTGGCATAAATAAATAATAGCTAGATCTTTATCAAAACTTAAAGTGGGCAACAAGCAAACAACAAATGTAACAAAAGTCAACGTAGAGGAAACTGTATATATAAATGCATCTAAAGTGAAAGCAGGAAGTGACAATAATGAAATAGTGATAAATGAGGTACAATACAAAGTTGTTGAGAAATTTAAGTATTTAGGTTCAATGGTCACCTTTGATGACTAGTAAAGATATCAAAGAGAGAATATCGGTGGGTAATAAGTGCTTCTTTGCCTTGGCCAAAATTATGAAAACATGATATATGTCTACGCAAACTAAATTATGGATTTATAACACAATAATAAAACCTGTTGTGATGTATGGATGCGAAACTTGGGTGATGTCGGAAGGTGTAATGGTTCAGTTGGAAAGATGGGAAAGGAAAATATATGGATCGATCAAGGATAAGATGGGTGGAGAATACGTTCAAATACAGAACTAAAATTACTATCTTATATATTTAAACGAGCAATTCTTGTATATATATTTATTTATTTATTCCGTGCAACTTGGAAACGGCTCTAACGATTTCGATCAAATTTTGTATTCAGATAGAGTTTTGCTTTTGAAGTTCATCTACATAGGGGTAATTCCCGAAAAAAAATGTGATTTTACGTTAAAAAATGACATTTTTTATTCCCGCTTCTACAGTGCAATTCTTGTATATATATTCCCGGTATTTCAGAAACGGCTCTAAAGATTTGGTTAAATTTTTGTATACATGCATATTACATTCACAGTGTTTTGTCTACTCACTTTTGGGTAACACATTCACATCTCTTTCTCTACTCAGTCTTCTATAAACAATTTTCCATAAAAAACATGATTTTGTACCAAAAACATTTATCCCCACTTTTAAAATAAGTCATACTATGTTCTGTATGTTTGAAACAGAAGTGCTATTACATTCACACTGTTTTCTCCTCTCACTTTTAGGTAACACATTCACATCTCTTTCACTACTCACTCTTCTGTAAACAATTTTCCATAAAAAGCATGATTTTGCACCGAAAAACACTTTTATCCCCACTTTTAAAATAAGTCAAACCATGTTCTGTATGGTTGAAACAGAAGTGCTATTACATTCACACTGTTTTCTCCTCTCACTATTAGGTGATACATTCACACCTCTTTCTCTACTCACTCTTCTACAAATAAGTCATGCAATTTTCTGTATGTTTGAAATAGAGATGCTGCATATTACATTCACAGTGGTTTCTATACTTACTTTTAGCTATCACATTTACATCTTGTTCTCTACTCACACTTCTATAAATAATTTTCCATAAAAACCTGACTTTGCACCAAAAACACTTTTATCACCATTTTTAAAATTAGTCATACCATGTTCTGTATGTTTTAAATAGAAATGCTACATATTATATTCATACTGTTTTCTCTACTCACTCTTAGGTAACACATTCACATCTCTCTCTCTCTCTCTCTCTCTCTCTCTCTCTACTCACTCTACATATTACATTCATACTGTTTTTTCTACTTGCTTTTGGGTAACACGTTCATAACTGTTTCTCTACTTACTCTTCTAGAAATGAGTCATAGAATTTTGTGCATGTTTGATATAGAAATGCTGCATGTTACATTCACAGTGTTTACTCTACTCACTTTTAGGTAACACCTTCACATGTCTTTCTCCACTCACTCTTCTACAAACAATTCATATCATCTATACAACTTGAATGTTTGTATATATCTAACTGTTAATCTCGAAAACCGCTTAACCGATCACCGTGAAATTCGGCATGTATATGTATTTTTTTCATGGAGAGTTTTTATGGTAACAATTTTACTACACAATATATTACTTTCTAATGGTTTTCTACTCTCTTCTCTTTTACGTAGCACATTCATATATCCTCTGTTTGCCCTTCAACATACAATTCATATAATATTCTAGGATTGAAATATAAATGCAGCGTATTACATTCACACGATTTCCTCTACTAATTCTTCCTTTACGAGACATAATCAGTCTTCTTTCGCTATTCGCCCTTCAAGATATAATTCATACAATTTGCTGTATTTTTTAAACAAATACAACGTATTACATACATACTACTTTCTCTACTCACTTTTATTTTACATAACAATTCACATGTTATTCCCTATGGTTTATCAACTCCATACATACCAACGGCTTTACATATCTTATGTTGAAGAGTGATTAAATTCCAAAACAGGTTGACCGATCGCCATGAAAAGTGACATCTCATTTTTTTCATGGCGAAGGTTTTTATGCAATCCATTTTACCATGCAATGTATTACATTCACATGGTTTTCTCTACTCCCTTTTCTTTTACCTAACATACTACTCCCTCTTCTGCAAACAATCCGTACATTTTTCCATACACTTGAAATATAAGTGCAACGTATAACATTCACATGGTTTTTCTACTCATTTTTCTTTAGTAAAACACAATCACATTTCTTTCACTACTCCCGCTTTGACGAGCAATTCATACAATTTCCTATATGTTTGAAACATAAATGTGTAGTACATTCACATGGCTTTATCAACCAGCTTTTCTTCCTGTAATATTTGTTATTCTTCAACATTGCTTTTGCTTAGTGTCATTCCTGTGTTTTAATAAAAATTAAAGAAATAGTTAAAAAAGTAAAGTAATCACAATTGGTGTCAGGAGTGCGACGAAAAGCACGATATGGAACAGTTGATGAAACAAATGTTAGCCAAGATGGACATAATGGGAAATGAAATGAATTCTGGAATGCGGCAGAGTAAAAAAATATGAAAACTGAATTAAAAATGTAAACTACGGAATAGAAAATATGGGAACAAAAATGGAGGCCAAATTGAAAATGTAAACTCCGAAATGGAAAAGATGAAGGCAGGAATTGCAATATGAAGACAGGTCTATCGGAGAATACTAATGAGCGACTGGCCGGGGTTAAGGAAGCCATGGAAGAACTCGACGGAAGTATGAAGGACCTTGGCCAACGTGTTAACGTCCTGGAGCAAAGAACTGAACTCCATAATGGAACAAATGCTCAATGAAAACCTCAAACTGGGTGGATATCTACAGGGAGGCCTGCTTTCAGCAGTACACGTTTTACATCTGAAATGATGGTGTTTATGAAATATTTTTATGTGATAAGGTTTATTTCTCCAATTGTAAAAAATTTTACAAGGATTGTCAAATTCTATGTACATACAATACAAGTATATTTACATAAATATGAGACTAGTTGAGAATATTGGGAAGTGCAATATACCATATTTTATCAATTTTTGTACTCTTCTACAGAGTAAAATGCCTTTTCTAATAGATAAGATTTAATATTCTTTAGTTTGATTTTTTCATTTGTTATCTGTTTAATTCTAGATGGTAGATGGTTGTACAGATCTTTGCTACTATTTTCTATGCACTTATTATTTAGACCACCTATAAGTCTATTTCTAAAATAATTTTCTTTTGTTCTAGTGTTATATTTATGGATTTTGCTGTTTTTGTTTTGATTATAACCTTTTATATATCTAAATATATTTCTATATCTCTTGTATCTCGGACATTACTCTTAACAATTGCGACAAGTAGTTTTATTTAGTTAACGTTTTGCCTTTCAGGTTTATCTAAATAAGTATCTTTTCCCACAAAAAACAAGATTTCACAAAAACAGAGGCGAAAAACGCCAAGCAAAGCTCGGTCGCCCAGGTACTAAAAAAAATCAAGCATAGTTGCACATGTTAAAGCTAAAAGGATTGAATGGGCTGGGCTTGTTGTGCGCATGGATGAAGGCAGGTCTGTTAAAAAGATTTTTGAAGGCAAACTTGAAGGGAGAAGAGATGGGTAGACCAAGATTAAAATGGCTGGATAGTGTGGAGAAGGGCTTACATAGTTTGGGGATTAGAGGCTGAAAACAGAGGAATGGGCTATCATCATTAAGGAGACACTAGCTAGACTGTAAGAGCTGTTTGCTAGATGAAGATGAAGAAGAAGAAGAAACTAAAAGCTTCACTTATCTTAGTAATATTGGATAGCTTTGAAAATGAGTTGGACACAAGTTGAAACTACTCAGTACTTGAAGAACTTGCAATATTACTAAGGTAAGTGAAACTTTTAGTTTCTAATTTGTTCTTACAGTAAGATGTTTGAAAGGCAGAATCAGAACTGAAAAATTGAATGTCAGCTGGGATTTGAACCACAGACCTTCCACTTACACACACAGCTTGGGATTTAATTTTGCCAACTTGACTTGCACATTTCTGTTTAAGAGATAGGAAACTTGCATCAGTATTGTAACAATTTGGCAAATCCCACTCCTAACACCAGTGTGACAAGAATGACAAAATCGAGTGCAGTCTTCCAAAATGTTGGCACAACACAGTTAACAGTCTACAGTCTTTCATGATAGAGAGGAAATTAGTACATTGTTGAGACATTTTAGTATTTTTGATTAGTTGAAACTTGCAAATACACGCTTACCAATGGCTTTGTCCTCATGTTCTAAGTGGGCATGCTTTGAGTCAGTAACTGCATGGCTAGAAGAGGATGTTGGCAACAATGCAGGTATTTTTGGACATGAAAGCAGTGAGAATTCTCAAATGAGATGGCCCTTTGCAATGCACAGTGAAGTGCTGTTTGTTTCCAACATCTTACCATTGGCAAATGAGATGGTAGTCCTCTAATGGCTTCAAGATCAGCAGTCGCTAGTCTGCCAAAATGTACAATTCCAGCAACTGTGCAAAGGAAAAGGTGTTGCTATTGGCCATACAATAGTTCCCTGGTTTGTGTGAAGTGATGGTTGCCATCCCAAAGAAAAAGTACTGAAAGTATAGTAAAAAGATGGGACGACCTGAGAGGCTCTGCTTATGCATTCTCTGAAAAATTCAAAACCATGAATACTAGGGTTGATACCTTGTCACTCTCTTAACTGTTGTTCCTATTCTGTAGTTTGCCACAATGTCATGGAAACAGTATGGCATTTGTAGGTGCGTACCTGCAGCAAGTGAATAGAAACATAAGCTTTTGTCAGAATGGTTTATAGTGGAAGTCATGCAAATATAACTTCAGAGTTTTCAATTGATGTATTCTGTTATGTGTGTCTTCCTTGAAGTCGTGAGTTGGTACATTATATTGAAGCCCTTACCTGTGCAGAACTGCAATGTATTGTGTATTGCAGGTCAGAAGGTGTTAAAGGTGCAGTTATTGGAATTGATCTGGGAACTACAAACTCATGTGTGGCTGTTATGGAAGGCAAACAAGCGAAGGTGATAGAGAATGCAGAGGGTTCAAGGACAACGCCGTCTGTAGTGGCCTTCACAAAGGGTAAGATAATGGCATTGCAGTTAACATGCTCGTGGGGCTGTGTTTGAGAAAATGATGACCTGTCCATGTTTGCTGTTTCAGATGGAGAGAGACTGGTTGGTATGCCAGCCAAGCGCCAGGCTGTGACAAACTCTGCAAATACATTCTATGCTACCAAACGATTAATAGGGAGAAGGTTCACAGATCCGGAAGTGAAGAAGGACATGTAAGTTGTGGTACATCTACTCATTCTTATTGGTTGCTGTATGTGTGAGGATTCACAAGAAAACGCAAGCACATGTAGCTGAAGGCCTGGCAGAATCAGTGGGTAACTTGGGGCTCAAACACTACAAGCAGAAATTCTTCTTGGTGGCAAGTCCTCCCAGAAAGAAATCCATACCAAAATGTCAAGAGGAGCTCGTGTGTTAGTTTATGAGTATAAACAAATCCCAAAAGGAAATGAACCTCTTCAGCGATATGGACGTGAAATCACATCCATTTAAAATGACGGATAAGTGTTATGGATGTGTATACACGTCCTGTGCGTTTGTGCATTTAACCCTTATTTATCCCTTATCTAACTCGACTTATTTTAATTTTCCCTTTATGAAACATTTAAGTAAAGTCTATATACTTTACTGGCTTACCTTTATATGTTCCTTCTGCGGTGATTTACCTCAAAACAGGGATAAACACACAAGGGTACATCTCCAAATTTGCGAATTCCCTCCTTGCGGCACACGAAACACTTTCGAGATGGGTGGGACTTCTTTGCTTTTGAGGGTATCCTTTTAGGATAATGTTTTCCTTGAAGTCTTAGGGGTGCAGGGGTTTTGGATTTTCTACCCCCAACGTGGTATTGTTCAATTAGGCTGCGAGCTATTGATAGTCGGAAGTTCAGGTAGGTCATTGTACTGTGTGGTTTTAGAGCTCTCCAAATTACCAAACAATTGTATATGGTTATGTCCAGTTGGTGCAAAAATACCTTTTTATACCACTTCTCCCTTCAGCTACAAGCAGGAAAGAATACGTATGTATTTCAAGAAAGAAAGAAACGGATCCTACTAAGTTACGAAACACGTGTAAGCAAAAGTTGCAAACATGATGTATTCTGATGACTCAGAGAAAACGCATACACTAGTGCTTTATTTCACAGTATGCTGCCACATAAGCCACACATACATTGGGTGTTTCTTTACTGAATCTTTCCGAGAACTAATATTAGATGCGTTCGACAGAGCAAAGTTGACTTTTCACCACAGTGAAACAAAATTGTGCCATTTCAACGTTTTGTAAATGCAACTCAACTTTGCTGATGACGTACATTTATACTGCAAATAACGAGTTTTATACCAGTTTTTGTTTCATTAAAATAACTTAATATTTACACAAAATACAGCTGTGTATATATGAAGCACTTTTAGCGCATTTAACAATTTAAATGCTCTGCGCTGGATGTTGGGTAGGAGTTCTCGGCTCGCAGATGTTTTAAATGGCCATCGCTCAAGAGGTAAAAACTACCAAGAAATTTATCTGGAGTGAACATGACATGACACAATTGAACACAGATGGGAAAGGAATTGCATCACTACCAAGTTCCATGTGATTGTAAGTTAAATAAAATCAGGAAGTTACAACTGTACACTTCATTTTGTATGAATGGGCTCATGTTTAGAAACGTTCACTTTTTTGCCAGCCAGATTCTAAGTGTCCGAACTTACCTTCTGCGCATGCGCCGGCAGTAGTTTCACAATCGCCCACTAGATTTCAGCACACGCTATTTCACACCGATATTTATTTAACACGTGATGCAACCACCTGCAGCAACCAGGCTCGTTCTTTATTGTATTATTATTATGAGCCGAAATGCATTTATTATTATTTTTAATCCATTATTATGGATTATTATTATACGATACGCTGGCTCGTTCTTTATTATTATATTATTATTTTTATTATATTATTATTATGAGCCGAAATGGATATTGTTTAGTAAAGCTTACGCGATGATTTTGTGAGAATTTCGGCAAAGTCACACTCGGCAGTGGGATATATTTTTTTATGTTTATTATTTATCATTCTTTTTTGTTTATTTATTTTATCTTTATCTTTTTTTGTTTATTTATTTTATATTATTATATTTATATTACTATTATTTATCGTTCTTTTTTATTTATTTTATAGGGTGACCCCTCCTGCAGCAAAAATATTGAAACTTTCTTCCCCTTTTACTTACGGGGTGTAGCACGGCATCGCATTCCCTGCATAGCATGCGAGTCCTCAACAGCCCCTCATCATATAAAAACTGCATACATGCCTCTTCATCTGACAACAGAGGCGCCAAATCTAAGATGCTTATAAACCGAGCCATTGCTTCTTCCTTGTACGAAGGTCAATAGCATAATGCCGACTCCCGCAAAAACATTCAAACTTACTATTGGCAACAAACTCCTAGGGACATTCTGCTGTTGGCAGCGCTGCATTAACACAGCAACTTCGGCAAATTTCGTGACCATTCGTACACACTGCCGAATGGGACTTTGCCGAAATTCTGACCAACTATCGCGGAAACGTTTCTAAACATCCGTATGAATGTGCTGTCATTAACTGAGGGGAATGTGCAATTGTGCTGTGAAGTGGGGAGCTTCTTGGTACAGAGTAACACCAGCAGTTCAAAAGTAGTGTCTACAAGGCAATTGTAAGTTATGCCAGTGTTGCTACAATAATATATCACGTGGTTCTTGAGTCTCCACTTAATGTAACACCAGAGCAATAAGAATAAATAGTGTCAACCACAAGGTCGTAGCTAAACTCCTGAGGTTAACAGTATGTTCAATTACAGCTATGGCATTTGGTCATTGGGTTTACGAGTTAGGCAATATGCCTTTTATGGCATGAACAGCTTGAGCCAATCAGGGTGAAGTGTAAGACAGTGTGAAAATGTAAAGTAAGCTTAGTTAACACAGGAATGTGCCCCATTGTCTACAGGAACACATTGTCCTACAAGATAGTGAAGGCATCAAATGGGGACGCGTGGGTCCAGGGTTCGGATGGCAAGATGTATTCTCCCAGTCAGATTGGAGCCTTCATCTTGATGAAAATGAAAGAGACTGCAGAAAGTTATCTTAGCCAATCAGTGAAGAACGCTGTCGTAACTGTTCCTGCATACTTCAACGACTCACAGAGACAGGTAAGTCTTAAACACGTGTTACATTTCATCTTTTGAGTGAAATTGTAACACTATTGTAAACCTTCTTGGTGGTTTTGAAAGGAGCTGGTGCTGTTTGTGGTAGTAAATCAAAACTCAATATGTAGTCTTGCTTTCTTAAAATGTACATGTTCTCACATAGTCTAATTGCCGACTATTTGTGATATACCAACCATGAAATAATACCAAATATAATGCTTATAAAATATACAATAGAGTTAGATGTTTGAGAGAAATTCTGCACTTCGAAAAAGCAAGACAACATACTGAAGTTTGATTTACTATTGATGCAAATAAGACCATATAGATATCTATGATGTAAGAGGGATTTACATAAAAATAATATACATAGTAGGAATAAAGTCAATATGCTGTATTACTTACATAAATGTTCAACTTTTTAAAGAGAGATTGTAGAAGTGACTAATGAAATATCGTCTATACAACATACAAGAACTTGCTACAGAAAGTGAATGTGATATGTAAATAGTGCTGATTGGATATAACATAGTACATTAGCTGTAGTTTTTGATGAAGCCTGTGTAATTACCAAATTTAAAATACACTTCCTGTTGGCTTACTGCTGGTGTTCTTAAACACGCAAGCCATGTGTGGGCAATGTTTAAGAGGTGGAATCAGGAACTGAAAAATTCATTGCCATAGCCAGAATTTGAACCACAGACCTTCCGCTTATCGAGCAGCTGCCTTAACCACTTAGCTACCACGGCCAACTTGCCAGTACGACGTTAAATTCCCCAGCTGATTCATATTTTTTCCTGGTTAGACCACAAGGGAATCTCACCTTAGAGATAAATACCCCAAGGGTGACTTACAATTGTAAGTACTTGATGTCCCGGGTTGAAGTAACCTTTAGTTACTTGTTCTTTATTGTAATTGTTATTTATTTATGCCGGCTAGGTGTTGAATTTTCTGTTCCTGATTGAACATTGCCCACACACGGCTGGTGTGTTTAAAAAATTACCGTCTAAAGGTTACTTAAACCCGGGACATAAAGTACTTACAATTGCAACTCTCCCTTGGGGTATTTATCTCTGATGTGAGATTCCCTTGTGGTCTAACTGGGGAAAAAGTACAAATCAGCTGGGGAATTCGTCATACTGGCAAGTTGGCCATGGTAGCTTAGTGGTTAAAGCAGCCACTCGATAAGTGGAAGATCCATGGTTCAAATCCCGGCTATGGCACCTCTTAAATGTAATTGCATGTTGAGCCTTGCAAGTTCAGCAGGGTTAGTTTTATGAGGACTGGTATCTGATTGGTGCTAATGGATGTGTGTTTGCTGTCCACAGGCCACAAAGGATGCAGGACAAATAGCAGGGTTGAATGTACTTCGTGTGATCAATGAGCCAACAGCAGCGGCCCTGGCATATGGAATGGACAGAAGTGAGGACAAAATGTAAGTGAGTCCACCTTACAGTGGGATTTACTAGTAACTAATCAGTAAAATCTACATTAAATATTGTACTGTATTTTACTATTACCAAATTGTGCTGTAAAACAAATTCCAAGCAATGGCCTTGCAAGATAAGGCAAGGCCTGTGTGACCAAGCTAAATACCAGCTATGATCCTACCTCATTACCTGAACTAGTCACTGGTGTTGATGACAACTCTACACATAGAACATAATGACCTTGCAAGATAAGGCAAGGCCTGTGTGACCAAGCTAAATACCAGCTATGATCCTACCTCATTACCTGAATTAGTCACTGGTGTTGATGACGTAACCAGACCAGAGAAGTGTCGTAGCCCAATAGTTTGTGTTCTGTATAAATGATGAATTGCCTTAGCTGATTAATGTTATTCATTATGAACTGGAATTGTTTTGTTCTTCTATCTTGTGGTTGACTGTTTACATTACATTATTTTTGTGTAGAATTGCTGTGTATGATCTTGGGGGAGGAACATTTGATATTTCAATTTTGGAAATCCAGAAAGGAGTTTTTGAGGTGAAGTCTACCAATGGTGATACATTCCTAGGAGGTGAAGATTTTGATAATACTCTAGTAAATTATCTGGTTGCAGAATTCAAGAAGGAAGTAAGTAAACATCACACAACCTTAAATATATAGAAAAAGAAACGCTTTAAGAATAAGGAGTAAATGATTGATCATCTTTACAGCAAGGGATTGATTTAACCAAAGATCCGATGGCAATGCAGCGTTTGAAGGAAGCTGCAGAGAAGGCAAAGTGTGAATTGTCATCTTCTCTTCAGACAGATATAAACCTTCCTTATTTGACAATGGATTCCTCCGGTCCTAAGCACATGAATCTCAAGGTGAGCTTGTGGCCACATTTACTAACAAGTGAAGTATTCGAGCTTGTAATGATGCTAGTATTTTTCGTCTCTAAGATATGATGCAGAGAAAGCAAACTGAACAAATGTTGTCACTCTGCTGGTGAAGTATGAGTTTGCTTTCTGTTGTATGTGACGGAATGTGTTTGATTTCAGCTCACACGTTCCAAGTTCGAGAACTTGGTTGGAGACCTGATAAAGAAGACAGTAGCGCCTTGTCAGAAAGCTCTCTCAGATGCAGAAATGAAGAAATCTGATATTGGGGAGGTTCTGCTGGTTGGAGGAATGACCAGGATGCCAAAGGTAAAATTATTAAAACAGTTCTCACTGACATACGTGATGGTCGCTGCAATGATGCTGTTATTTTTCGTCTCTGATAATTCTAATGTGGACAAAAATATCTGAGCTTAATGTGACCAGAAGGGGCCTTTCCCAAGAAAAACCTGAACTTAATGTGTCCTCTCAAAATATACCTGCCAATAAGGGGCCTTTCACAAGAAAACCCTGAACTTAATGTGTCCTCTCAAAATATTCCTGCCAATAAGGGGCCTTTCACAAGAAAAATCTGAACTTAATGTGTCCTCTAAGAATATTCCTGCCAATAAGGGGCCTTTCACAAGAAAACCCTGAACTTAATGTGTCCTCTCAAAATATACCTGCCAATAAGGGGCCTTTCACAAGAAAACCCTGAACTTAATGTGTCCTCTCAAAATATACCTGCCAATAAGGGGCCTTTCACAAGAAAACCCTGAACTTAATGTGTCCTCTCAGAGTATTCCTGCCAATAAGGGGCCTTTCACAAGAAAAACCTGAACTTAATGTGTCCTCTCAGAGTATTCCTGCCAATAAGGGGCCTTTCACAAGAAAAACCTGAACTTAATGTGTCCTCTCAGAGTATTCCTGCCAATAAGGGGCCTTTCACAAGAAAAACCTGAACTTAATGTGTCCTCTCAGAGTATTCCTGCCAATAAAGGGCCTTTCACAAGAAAAACCTGAACTTAATGTGTCCTCTCAGAGTATTCCTGCCAATAAGGGGCCTTTCACAAGAAAAACCTGAACTTAATGTGTCCTCTCAGAGTATTCCTGCCAACAAGGGGCCTTTCACAAGAAAAATCTGAACTTAATGTGTCCTCTCAGCATATTCCTGCCAACAAGGGGCCTTTCACAAGAAAAATCTGAACTTAATGTGTCCTCTCAGAATATTCCTGCCAATAAGGGGCCTTTCACAAGAAAAACCTGAACTTAATGTGTCCTCTCAGAGTATTCCTGCCAATAAGGGGCCTTTCACAAGAAAAATCTGAACTTAATGTGTCCTCTCAGAATATTCCTGCCAATAAGGGGCCTTTCACAAGAAAAACCTGAACTTAATGTGTCCTTTCAGAGTATTCCTGCCAATAAGGGGCCTTTCACAAGAAAAATCTGAACTTAATGTGTCCTCTCAGAATATTCCTGCCAATAAGGGGCCTTTCACAAGAAAACCCTGAACTTAATGTGTCCTCTCAGAGTATTCCTGCCAATAAGGGGCCTTTCACAAGAAAAACCTGAACTTAATGTGTCCTCTCAGAATATTCCTGCCAATAAGGGGCCTTTCACAAGAAAAACCTGAACTTAATGTGTCCTCTCAGAATATTCCTGCCAATAAGGGGCCTTTCACAAGAAAAATCTGAGCTTAATGTGTCCTCTCAGAATATTCCTGCCAATAAAGGGCCTTTCACAAGAAAAATCTGAACTTAATGTGTCCTCTCAGAGTATTCCTGCCAATAAGGGGCCTTTCACAAGAAAAATCTGAACTTAATGTGTCCTCTCAGAGTATTCCTGCCAATAAGGGGCCTTTCACAAGAAAAACCTGAACTTAATGTGTCCTCTCAGAGTATTCCTGCCAATAAGGGGCCTTTCACAAGAAAAATCTGAACTTAATGTGTCCTCTCAGAGTATTCCTGCCAATAAGGGGCCTTTCACAAGAAAAACCTGAACTTAATGTGTCCTCTCAGAGTATTCCTGCCAATAAGGGGCCTTTCACAAGAAAAATCTGAACTTAATGTGTCCTCTCAGAGTATTCCTGCCAATAAGGGGCCTTTCACAAGAAAAATCTGAACTTAATGTGTCCTCTCAGAGTATTCCTGCCAATAAGGGGCCTTTCACAAGAAAAATCTGAACTTAATGTGTCCTCTCAAAGTATTCCTGCCAATAAGGGGCCTTTCACAAGAAAAATCTGAACTTAATGTGTCCTCTCAGAGTATTCCTGCCAATAAGGGGCCTTTCACAAGAAAAATCTGAACTTAATGTGTCCTCTCAGAATATTCATGCCAATAAGGGGCCTTTCACAAGAAAAATCTGAACTTAATGTGTCCTCTCAGAGTATTCATGCCAATAAGGGGCCTTTCACAAGAAAAATCTGAACTTAATGTGTCCTCTCAGAATATTCCTGCCAATAAAGGGCCTTTCACAAGAAAAATCTGAACTTAATGTGTCCTCTCAAAATATTCCTGCCAACAAAGGGCCTTTCACAAGAAAAATCTGAACTTAATGTGTCCTCTCAGAGTATTCATGCCAATAAGGGGCCTTTCACAAGAAAACCCTGAACTTAATGTGTCCTCTCAGAATATTCCTGCCAATAAAGGGCCTTTCACAAGAAAAATCTGAACTTAATGTGTCCTCTCAGAGTATTCCTGCCAACAAGGGGCCTTTCACAAGAAAAATCTGAACTTAATGTGTCCTCTCAGAGTATTCCTGCCAACAAGGGGCCTAAATTTGAAACTTACTACATTTATATTTAATTATATTTTTACATGTCACGGAAAACAGCGGTTGCAGCCTTCCGACTATTGACAAATCACGACTGCTTAGCAAGTCATCTCTACAGAATAGGTATCTCCGCCTCACCAATATGTGTCCTGTGTAACGATCCAGCAGAAATGAACGAAGACCACTTGAAGACCTGTGAAGCATTAAGATCAGAAGAAACTACAGTTCAAAAGTATTGGAAAGCACGAATGCTAATGGCTTCATTGCCAGATGCAAGGCACTAAAAAACAACAACATATTTTTACATGTTTGACTGAATGTTTCCATTACAATACATATCTTTGTACTTAATAGTAGATAAAGTTCCAGCCAAAAGTGTGACTCTGAGATATCATCGGAAGTTTGTTTGGGAACTCCTTAACCTCTTGAGGAATATCGATGTGAAATCACGTCCATTTAAAATGACGGATGAGCGATATGGGCGTGTATACACGTCCTGTGCGTTTAAGCATTTAACCCTTATTTATCCCTTATCCAACTCAACTTATTATAATTTTCCCTTTATGAAACATTTTAGTAAGGTCTATATACTACATTTTAGTAAGGTCTATATACTTTATTGGCTTACCTTAATATGTTCGTTCTGCAGTGATTTACCTCAAAACAGGGATAAACACACAAGGGTAGGTACATTTCCACATTCGCGAATTCCCTTCTTGCGGCACACGAAACACTTTCAAAATGGGCGGGACTTCTTTGCTGTTGGTGGTATCCTTTTAGGATAATGTTTTCCTTGAAGTCTGAGGGGTGCAGGGGTTTTGGATTTTCAACCCCCAACGTGGTATTGTTCAATTAGGCTGCGAGCTATTTATAGTCGGTAGTCAAGGTCGGTCATTGTCCTGTGTGGGTTTAGAGGGCTGTCCAAATCACCAAACAATTGTATATGGTTATATCCAGTTGGTGCAAAAACTCCTTTTTATACCACTTCTCCCTTCAGCTACAAGCAGGAAAGAATATGTATGTATTTCAACAAAGAAAGACACGGACTCCACTAAGTTACGAAACTCGCGTAAGCAAAAGTTGCAATTTTTGATCTATTCTGATGACTCAAGAGGCCACGCATACAGTAGTGCATTATTACACAGTATGCTGACGCATAAGCCACACATACAATGGGTGTTCCTTTACTGTATCTTTCCGAGAACTTATATTAGATGCCTTCGACAGAGCAAAGTTGACTTTTCACCACAGTGAAACAAAATTGTGCCATTTCAACGTTTTGTAAATACAACTCAACTTTGCTGATGACATACATTTATACTGCAAATAACGAGTTTTATACCAGTTTTTGTTTCATTAAAATAACTTAATATTTACACAAAATACAGCTGTGTATATACGAAGCATTTAACAATTTAAATGCTAGCAGTTCTCGGCTCACGGACGTTTTAAATGGCCATCGCTCAAGAGGTTAATCTGTGTTTATGACTTACTGTGACAGTGTAGCTCAAACAAAAAGTCTATTTAATACAAAGTGTGGTATTTAAATGCAATGTGTTCCGAGGAATCTGCACGATCCCAACCTAAACTACCCTGTGTATGGAAAAGATTTACAACAGCTTTGGTTTTCTGAAAAATGACTGATATTGATTGGAGTACCGTATGCTTAAGATGTTTTCATTACACATGAAATGTATTTGTTGGATTCTCTGAAAATGGCCTCTGAAGTGCTCTTCATTTGAATGACTTGGATAAGCGGTAAACTGTGAGACAGTGGTCGGCACACTAATGTATACTTTAGGAACAATTTCTCCCCTCCCTACTTTTACTCCTTAAGAATATAAATGTTGTATTGTCATTTGATAAACAAGTGAGGATGATGTGATATTTTCACCTGCACAGTTAATGTTATACAAAATGAAAAGCAAACAAATAATGTGACTGTTTTAGGTTCAGGCTACAGTACAAGAGATATTTGGCAGGCAGCCGAGTCGCTCGGTGAACCCTGACGAGGCTGTTGCTATTGGTGCAGCAGTGCAGGGTGGTGTACTGGCTGGAGATGTCACAGATGTGCTGCTATTGGACGTTACGCCACTGTCTCTGGGTATTGAGACTTTGGGAGGAGTATTCACACGTCTCATCTCCAGGAACACCACGATACCCACCAAGAAGAGTCAGGTGTTCTCGACAGCAGCCGATGGACAGACGCAGGTGGAGATTAAAGTGCACCAGGGGGAGAGAGAAATGGCATGCGACAACAAGTTATTGGGACAGTTCACACTTGTGGGCATACCCCCAGCACCAAGAGGTGTCCCACAGATCGAGGTTACCTTTGACATAGATGCTAATGGCATCGTCCACGTGTCCGCACGAGACAAGGGCACAGGAAAGGAACAGCAGATTGTCATTCAGTCCTCCGGAGGTCTCAGCAAGGATGAAATTGAGAACATGGTGAAGAATGCAGAAGCATATGCTGCAGAAGACAGGATAAAGAAGGAACGTGTTGAGGCTGTGAACCAAGCTGAAGGTATCATCCACGATACTGAGACAAAGATGGAGGAATTCAAGGACCAGCTGCCAAAGGAAGAGGTAAACACTTGTCATTAGAATTTAATCAATAACACTAAGCACATTTGTAATTTTTTGGAGCCGTTTTGGTGGTAAACTTTCCTCTATTATCAACCGGACAGTGACTGGGTTTCCATGGTGCAGATGGCGATGCTTCTTCTGATGTTTATTATGGTAACAGTTCAAGGAACTTGCTGAAAATATCTTTGTGGGGAATGTCAACATTAAATACTCAGTTTCTATTTTTTAAAATGAAGATTTGTTTCCATGTGGACAGCTCTTGTTTTCTGGTTATGTGTTTGAGAAGTTTTGGCTCTGCCTTTATGTCGTGATTTTTTGTCCAAAAGTGAAAGGCAACTGCTGATTTTTCCAATTGTTTACTCTTGATGTTCCTAACGTGTTGCTTGGACCTAATTTCTAAATTTCTTTTGGTTTTTCCTATGTATACTTCATTACAATCACTGCATTCAATTTGGTATGTGCTGGATTTTTTTGCTAGGTGGAATAGCATCTTTGATTAAGAGGTGGAATCAGGACTGAAAAATTCAATACTATAGCCGGGATTTGAACCATGGATTTTCCACTTATCGAACAGCATTCATACTTTTTTCCTAGTTAGACCACGAGGGTTTAAGATCCGCTGTTCAAATCCCGGCTATGGCATTGAATTTTTCAGTCCTGATTGCACCTCTTAAACATTGCCCACACGCAACTTGTGTGTTTATAAACACCAGCAGTAAGCTTGTTGGCACAATCTACAGTAAGAACAAATTACGAGGGTGGGTCAATAAGTAATGCCTCCTATTTTTTTCCTTAAATAAGTTAGTCATGCGAAACATTTGAATTTGGCACAATTCCTCAAACCTTCTTCTCCAATCCCCTGCAGTAGTAACTTCCTAAGTCAACAGGTGGCAGCACTGCATCCTCTTGCAAAATGGCTGACATTGACATTTGTATTAGCCATTTTGCAAGAGGATGCAGTGCTGCCACCTGTTGACTTAGGAAGTTAGTACTGCAGGGGATTGGAGAAGAAGGTTTGAGGAATTGCACCAAATTCATATTTTTCACATAACTAACTTAAGGAAAAAAAATAGGAGGCATTACTTATTGACCCACCCTCATAGAAACTAAAAGCTTCACTTATCTTAGTAATATTCCAAGTTGTTTGGTGCTAACACGTTTCAAGTTGATTCCAACTCGTTCTCAAAGCTTTGATAGCTGCATAAAATCTTGCAATATTACTAAGATAAGTGAAGTTTTTAGTTTCTAATTTGTTCTTGCTGTAGACAATAGACAGAAACTGCTGTTATTGTTTGCTAATGCGCTGGATCTTAGGACTTCATCCATTCTCCATCTGGCATCCCAGTAATAAGATCTGAATTGCTTGGCATATTAGTAAGTACTCTTTGTCCATAATTGAATTTGGATATAGACACTTACTACATAAAAACAATGAATTGAATTGATTAGCCACTGAAGTATTTATGTGTTTGGGCTGTCTCTGGCTCTTCTGTCATTGGACAGCCTCTAATATTCTGTTTATTTGTTTTGCTATTGTTTGTAACTTCCTTCAATGTGTCTTTGTAGGACTTTTGTCTTTTGAACCACTTTTCTCACCTATTTCCTTTATCCTTTACATTTCCTTACAATTCTTTATTTTTGTCAAACCACCCAGTTCATTGTAATTATATTCTTTATCTGCCCCCCTTTTTACTTTCTCTGCTACATACAGTAAAGTAGAGGAAGTATATTTCTAGTGAAATCTCGACATCGAATGTTTGGGTGGAATACAATATGTTTTGAGGCCTCTGAATCCAAAAAAAGCATTTTTAAAAAGGTCTGTTTGTGTATGCAGTCTGTGGACAGCATAACTCAAAAACAAAAATTTGGTATTTAAGTTTAATGTCCACCAAGGGTCCGACACGAAGATTTGGAAGAAAATTGCTCCACCCTAAACTATCCTTTACATGGAAAATTTTGATTTTCTTGAAAATGGCTCCAGCAATTTTGATTAAAATGCCATACGTTTGAGATATTTTTCATGACAAATTAAATGTATATCTTGAATTTTATGGCTATAGCCCATGTAGTCCTATTTACTCTGGATGACTTTTGCATAACTGATAAATCATAGAGATAGACAAAATCTGACAATACAAACACTAGATGTTGCTACAATATACAGTTTATGTTGAAATAATTTTTTTTGTAGAATGAACCATTTCGGAGATATTCCCTGTTATTTGTGTGAGTTCTAGGGAACTTATACCTCTGCCAAATGGAACATTGTTATTCAATTTTTTTGTATGTTAACCATGCAAAGAGATTGGAATCTATCTCAAAGCTTTGACTATTGCCCAAAGTCTACTATATTCCCATATTTCCCTTGTACCTACAAGGAAATAATAAAATAATTTGTACAAATGTTTATCTCAACTAATATAAAGATATAGTTATAAGAGTTTGTAAGAATGGTTAGTACAAGAGTAGGGAAAATCATGTGAGTGTAACAAATACATTTTTTTTGTAAGTTTCCTTAGCATTTTCTAATAATTTCCTCCACCACACTTCTTCACTGACCCATGACTATTTGTTATTGTAAGTCGTAGCTAACTTTAGCCCTAAACATGTGTAATTGCATCCTGCCTTAACTCCATCTCTGCATACACCACATCTTCTTTGTGTGTTTTTTTTGCATAACCATGTGCTGCTGTCACATGGCACGGCACTGTCCTTGAAGTAAGATCGTCCCATTTCCTCTCTCATTTCTCCTTGAATTTGTGCTATAATGTGTGTTAGTTCATTCTTTTGTTCTGCATCTCTATATTTTGTGAATATCTCTTCTCGTTCATAAACTACTTGTCTTTGAGAGGTAGAACTGGAACTTAGAAGTTCAATGCCACAACTGGGATTTGAAACACAGACCTTCCGCTTACTGGGCGGCTGCTCTACCACTGAGCTATTGTGACAAACTGCCAGAATGACATTAAATTCTCAAACCAGTTCGTATTTTTCCTGGTAAACCACAAAGGCAGTCTCACATCAGAGACAATTATCCCTATGGTGACTTACTATTGCAAGTACTTTATGGCCTGGGATTAAATAACCTTCAGATGGTATTTATTTATGCCAACAAACTTACGTTGATGTTTTTTGGCATAAATAAATAATAATTACTTGTCTTTATTTATGTGTGTCCTCTCTTCCTTTGCTATTTCCCCCAGCTCAGCTGTTACATGTTTATGTGCTTTTCATCTTACTCTTGAGTGTTCCTAGTACACATGAGGTTAGTGCTCCTACTGAAATACGTTGTTAATGATTCAAATTGTGGAATACCTTATAGATATTCAGTTGTTCACATGAAAAGAGTGTCATTTTAACGGCAGCACATATTGTCAAGTTGTTAAACATTTGACTATCACTATTCACTTTGTGTCTATAAGCAAATGTGTAATGCAAATGTTTATCTCCATTAAAATGAAGTAGATAGAAAAATGAACTTTTTAAGAATAATTTGTAAATGTGCTAATAAGAGGGTAGCGAAACTCTGAATGTGAACACAATTTTTGTTAAGCTATTAGGAATATCATGGGCCTGTGCTGTAATGTTGTATAGTTTCCTAAATGTTTGTTCTGTTTTCTCATGTTGGTAATGCTATACATTTGCTGTGTTGCAGTGTGACAAACTGCGAGAACAAATTACACAAGTACGAGACATTGTTGCAAAGAAGGACGAGACAAGTCCAGAAGAAATCCGTAAACTAACTGGCACACTGCAACAGGCATCGTTGAAACTGTTTGAGATGGCGTATAAAAAGGTAAGTATTTGAAAAGATGTAGTTAGTTGTTTGTTTGCGTCGTGTTACTCGACTTGACGGGTGATGTCTTGTGTGTTTAAGATGGCAGCTGAAAGAGAAAGCAGTGCGGGCAGCAGTAGCAGTGAGGAAAAGGCAGAGGAGAAGCAAGAACAGAAGAAGGAAGAGAAGAACTAGAGAACTTAGAGAAACGCCATAGAAAACTGTGAAGTTGCGTGAAACGTGAAGCTTAAAAAATTATTACACGTACAAGTTGTTAGGTTGTTGTCCTTCGCTAAATTACATAAAATCTAATTTGAACATTTAAAATGATCATTTTCGTCGCTAGTTCTGTTCTGAAGGATGTACAAAGGCATTTGTTTTAAATTAATGTATGAATGAGTTGAGTGTGTGATATGAGTGTGAGTCGGTAGTATCTTCAGTTACCGTTGATTCCAGCTTTGTCAACTGCTCGGTGCTGACTGACTTGTAAAATACCTTCTTTCCATTATAATGTTGTATAAATATGTTTCTAGTAAGTTGGCTGCCTTTTTTATTGTTTCCTTCCTGCATTCGCTGTAGCTGGAAATGTGGAACATGTTCAGCCTAGACTCAAAACAAACACAGCATGTATGGAAAACAATTAACGTTGTTGTTGTTGGAACTGAGATTGTAATTGGAGGGCACTTGGTTGCTGGGGAAAATGCTACTCAGTTGAGGAATTTACTGTCATGCTGAATGTTGGCATGGTAGTTCAGTTGATTGAAATGCCAGCTAGAACATAGTTTTCCAGTGTGATTGTTCACAGTCGCGGAAATGTGGGGTTGAGTCTGAGCTGAAACGTTCTAGTATATAGCCTGCTCTTGTATTGGCTGAAGCTCCTTGTACTTCGGATGAGTAGCAGACAAACACTGCTCGTCTGTACCCACATTAACCAATGACAAAGGTAAAAAATATGTATTATAAGAAATAAGATTTCTCAGTTGACAGATAAAATCTGCATATCATGTCCTGGTACTGGGTTACTACAGCAGGATATACAGGTTCTCCATTTAAAACCTAACAGACGCATGGCATTTCCCCCATGTGCGATTGGGTGTGCCACAGCCTGCTTTGCTCCTACATAAACTCCACGCATAAAATATGTATAACACAATTAAGGAAATGTTGAAACTATTAACAGTGAAGCAACAGAATCTAAAATAAGAACAAATTAGAAACTAAAAGCTTCACTTATCTTAGTAATATTGCAAGATCTTCCACAAAGCTATATCTTTGAAAATAAGTTGCAACATGTCAGCTGTGGAAAATCTTGCAATATTACTAAGATAAGTGAACTGGTTCTCCCTGGTGTGGATGGTGATGTTTTCTCTGAGGTCTCCTCTGGTGGTGGTTGAAGGAACTTATTGATGATATCCAGGACCTCCTAAATACCGGACGGACCTGACACTGTGATTCAAGATGGCGGCCTATGTGGTGGGAACTACTTGTAAACAACTCGTCTACAGGCTACGATTTCAACGCAGTAAAATAAAAATGTGGTGTAATAACACGCCTATTTTGTGAATATGGGCTGTGTTAAACACAAAAACACTGTCTTAAACATAAACTCAAGTAAACAAAAAAGAATGACATTTAATATTAAACGATAAACCATGGGCAATGAAATATATAACCTCAAATATCATTCATGCAATCGACAGGTCTACATGCCATTATGTAACTGCATTACACACTCAAATTACTAAGAAGATAGACAAAACTGCAAGCAGCATGTTACTTAAATAAAACAGAAGTGTTGACAGTGAGTTGACTCAATTATTAATCATTGTTTACACTGTTTTTCACATTTGTACAATGTTCATAATGTTATATACCTACACAAAACATGCTATACTGGATGGCTGATATACAAATGCTGCTATTTAGAATAATTAGCTACCTACTAAATTCAAAACCTTTAGGGTGAAATTTTGCTTTTACTATTACTGAGAACTTGATTACTCAGTTTGCAACAACATATTACTCAGCACTTCAGGACACTTTATTTTACAGGGGCAATCCACAAAAGCAGATGAAATATTAAAAATAATAACCGTAAAACAGCACTGTAAATGAAATACATGAAATACGTAATCTTAAATCAGTATTGTAAAGCAACATTGTGTTAGCTTAGGTTAGGTTAGTTTTGCATATGAGTGGGGTGACAGGGTCCTGTGTTATCGAAATATTTACAATTTGGGTAGTGTTTATGCAATCATTTCAACGTAAATGCATTAATCAATCATTGTAGCATATATTACACTCGTTTATGCACATTTATTAGCTAAATATCCGCCTCATAAGCGAAATAAAACCACTTCATCGACCGTACGAAATTTTCTCATAAATAAAACACGAAACTTGAGCGCACAATAAAACTTACAAGATCGTAATCAGCAATAAAAACTGCATCCATTGCACTATGTTTCATTCGTTTTCTCGAGCGGACGATTTTGTAAATATTTACCAAACTTTGCTATAGTCTACAGTTTTACATGCAGCAACATAACACATTTCTTCTAAACTACAGCTACACATTTAAATTACAAAGACAAAAGATAATATACAAATATGAGCAGCATACTACTTACATGAAACAAACTGTTGGTGTTGCAGATGCCACTAATTGAATTCACTCGAAATTATTGTCTTTCACGATTCACCATGTTATATACACACCGGCAACTAATACACATAACGCTGCAATTTATTGTAATTAAATACTGAATTTAGAAGCTTTATGTTGTAATTTACCTTTTGTTTTAACTGAAAGTTTCTGATTTTTAATTTGCATCCGGGAATGCAACAGTTACGGTGCATTGTCGTGTTTGAGGTTAGGTTGTAGTATGGCAACATTAATATACACTACTGGAACAGTTTTTCTTCAACAACCTCTCACCACTGTAATCGTGACACAAATTGTACTTGCAAACAGATAAATTAACCACACTATACGGCTAATGTAGCCATAGTCCTAGATGGAACACAATAAACATGAACACGTGGATAGCACACGGCACAGTCAAAACGTTATTACATTTATTCCTGTTCCTATACTGCCCAAATAAAACTTTTGAAACACTCGCTTTGCTAATATGAAGACAAACTTACATAGGAATTATTATAAGAAACAATAACTCGAAGACATAGAAAATAATACGAAAAACAGCGTGTGGAAACACCTCAGAAATCACTCCCACCAGCCGACGCCATTTTTGTACAACTGGGATGCCAGGGTCAGGTCCGTTAATCTAGAAGGTCCTGCGATATCCTTCTGGAGAATGTGGAAACCACATAGAAAGCTCTTGTTTTTCCATTACGTGCTTGAGGAGTTTTGGTTCTGGCTTAATCTTGTGGTTTTTTGTCCAAAAGTAAGTGACAACTACTGATTTTTCCAACTGTTTGTTTTTTACATTCCTAAAGTGTTCCTTGGATTTTATTTCTAAATTTCTTTTGGCTTTTCCTATATACACTTTATTACAGGCACTGCATTCAATTTGGTATATGCCAGATATTTTATTGGGTGGGATGGCATCTTTGATGTATGAGTTCAGTAGATCTATTTATGGAGTAGTGGCTCACTGTGCTAGCTGAATGTTCTTTCCTTTGAAAACCTTTTTTGCATTTTTCCAAGGCCAAAGGATGCAATGTGAATTTTTTAATGTCATTTTTGTTTCTGCTTGTTTCACTTTTTTGTCTACTTACGATTTAGGGAAGCTGTTTTTTGCACTATTTCAATTATTTTGCAATATTATACTTTGTATTCTGTTGAAAGGGGAATGTTCCCAATCTGTATTAAGCTATTGAAGATTGCCTGTTGGCGACTTTTTGGATTGTAACTATGAGCTTTTATGTAGTTGTCTATCTGCGTTTGTTTTCGGTGAATGCCAAAGTTTATTCTATTCTTAATTTGATTATTTGTAAACCCAAAAATGGTAGAGAGGTAGAACTGGAACTTTAAAATTCAATGCCATAGCTGGGATTTGAACCACAACCCTCCACTTACCAGACGGGTGTTCTAACCATTAAGCTACTGTGACAGCCTGCCAGAATGACTGAATTTTTAAACCAGTTCGTATTTCTCCTGGTAAACCACAAAAGGCAGTCTCACATCAGAGACAATTACCCTAATGGTGACTTACTATTGCAAGTACTTTGTGCTGGGATTAAATAACCTTCAGATGGTAATTATTATTTATTTATGCCATCAAACTTACTGTTGGTCTTATTTAATTCCCAGACGTAAAGTACTTGCAATAGTAAGGCACCATTGGGGTATGTCTCTGATGTGAGACTGAGTCTGTGGTTTACCGGGAAAAATACAAACTGGTTTGAAAATTCACCGTCATTCTGGCAGGCTGTCACAGTAGCTTAATGATTAGAGCACCTGCCTGGTAAGCGGAGCGTCTGTGGTTCAAATCCTATCTGTGGCATTGAATTTTTAAGTTTCTGTTCTACCTCTCAAACATTGCCCACACACGGCTTGTGTGTTTAAAAACACCAACAGTAAGTTTTTTGGCATAAATAAATAGTAATTACCAAAAATGGTAGTTTCTCACTGCTTTCCAATTGCACAGTGAACTTAATGCTTTTTTTCCCTGGATGTTTAGTAGTTTTAGAGCATCACTGATATTTTTTCAGGACTGGTGCAGTTTTATATGTGATGGGTGTGTCGTTGAGTCTTTGAGCACTAATGTCTGAAAATTTAGCGATATTTTACTAAACTGGTTTTCCATCACTTTGCACTTAATTGATCTTATGTTCTTTCTTTTAATTGTATACTTCATGTTGATTAATGTGTTAAAGTTAATCAATATTTCACTTATTTTCCTGTAATTAATGGTCTTTAATCACTTAGTCACTTTACTTTCACTATTTTATGATGTGCATATATAAAATGATGAATCAATTTATTCATCCTTGGATCAAATACTTGATATTGGATATATCAGGTGTGTAAAATAACATGATCACAATAATGCTACACAAAAAGTATACATATTAATGTTGATCTAATATTCAAAACAGTACATGAATCACATAATTTTGAGGTATGCATGTTACACTCCATATATTCTTTTACAGAGTGAAAGACTTTGTTTAAACCATTTTTTGACTAGGAGAGTAAATTTGTTCAGTGGATGTTCTCTTACATTAAGAGGAAATTTATTAAAAAGTGTAAGCTGTTGGTAGCAGTGGCTCTTAATACTCTTGCTTAACCTCTTGAGTGATGGCCATTTAAAACGTCCGCGAGCCGAGAACTGCTACCCAATATCCAGTGCAGGGCATTTAAAGTGCTTCATATATACACAGGTGTATTTTGTGCAAATATTAAGTTATTTTAATGAAACAAAAACTGGTATAAAACTCGTTATATACAGTATACATGTACGTCATCAGCAAAGTTAAGTTACATTTACAAAATGTTGAAATGGCACTATTTTGTTTCATTGTGGTGAAAAGTTAACTTTGCCCTGTCGAACTCGTCTAATATAAATTCTCTGGAAGAAACCGTAATTGACCCATTGTATGTGTGACCTATGCATCAACAAATCACAGCATAATGTGAAATAGAGCACTACTCAAGATGTTCTCGGGCTTCTAGCCAGGTGTAGCAATGCATAGCCATCAACGTTTCAGGAGTGTACATCTTTCCCATCTTCAGGATGAATGACTAGCAAGTCCATATTGTGACTTTGGTGGGTGTTAAGTAAAGAAGACAGATGTAGTCTAGATAAAGAAACACTTTTATTTCCGTAAACAGTAACTTTGTACACTCGTTGCAACAGCAAGAAAGTCTACCGATTCACCAACAGCACGGCTCCGAATTCGTAACACAAAAACTGTCCCTTCTCACACTTTACCGCTATTTATATCTCCCAGGCACTATTCTGGAAACTTCAGGAAAGTTCAGTTATTATTGCGGTGAAATACAAAGCAGAAAATTCCAGAAGTCTCTATCCCTTTCTCTCTTTCGGCAAGCGCCCCAACAATGCGGCCAATCTCTGTCTCTTCCCTTTGGCTCCTTTGCGGTAGTGCCCACAATAATGCAATGGGCGACAATATGAACTATAGGAAAGATGGAAATAAAATATACAAATTCCTTTTAATAAAACAAAATTATCAAAAAATACAACTGAACCATTAAAACATAATAACAGAATTATTATTTATTTATGCCAACGAACTGGCTTGAGAATTTAATGCCATTCTGGCAGTTTGTCACAATAGCTCAGTGGTTAGAGCGTCCGCCCGGCAAGCGGAAGGTCTGTGGTTCAAATCCCAGTTATGGCATTGAATTTTTAAGTTCCAGTTCTACCTCTTATAATAACAGAAGCTTAACTACAGATAGGGAAATAGCAGAATCCCTTAACAAGTTTTATGCTCAGTCACAAAGAATACCCCAAGCGTATAAAAAGCAAGATAAAACTATCAGAGAAATTAATAAGCCAAAAGGTATATGAAATGATATTTTTATTCAGGATTTTAATGAAACAGAACTGGATTTAGCAATAGAACAATTACAGAACAAAAAATCTCCAGGACCTGACAAGATCCACCCAGAGTTTATTAAACACCTTGGCAGGAAAGGAAAAGAAATCCTACTTAAACTGTATAACACGTGTTGCAGAATGACTGTGCCTTCTGACTGGAAAAAAGCCATTATCATCCCGATTTTAAAAAAAACAAACCCTCAAACAATATTAATAGTTTCAGGCCAATATCTTTGACCAGTGTTATTGCAAAAGTGATGGAAAGAATGGTGGCATCTAGACTTAACTGGTTCCTAGAATATTACAACTTAATTAATAGTTCACAGACCAGCTTCAGACAGAATCATAGTACAAGTGAAAATGTACTACTAAGCCAAGACATCAAGGAAGTTTTCAATAGAAAGGAGGATACCTTGGCAGTATTCATTGATTTTAAATCAGCATATGACTCAGTCTGGAGAAACAAATTAATTGAGAAGTTGCAATCAATAGGTGTGAAAAGTAATATGCTTAAATGGATAACTCAGTTTATTTCACAAAGATTTTGTGCCACAAAATATAATACATACATTTCCAAATATAAACAAACACACCGAGGACTTCCACAAGGTGCTGTTCTGAGCACAACACTTTTTAACATATATATAAATGACCTTCCATCAATAATAAAAACTTCAGAAACCAAAATTGCTTTATTTGCTGACGATGTAGTCATTTGGACTCCAGGCTCTCCAAAAAAACCTGAATTAAAGACAGAATAGAAACAGCCCTAAACAAAGTACATGAATGGAGCTCCAAAAACCTCATGACTATCAATGTGGAAAAAACAAATTATGAATTATTTACACTAAAATACAAACCAGTTAATATTAACATAAATTATAATAGTAAACCACTCAAAGCAGTTGATGATGCCAAATACTTAGGCATCACTTTCGACAGAAAGCTAAGTTGGAAAAAACATATAACAAACATCTCAGAAAAGGTTGAAAAGAAACTGCAAATCCTGAAAAGGTTAGCTGGTGCTAAATGGGGCTGCTCAAGGAGAGTCCTTAACACAACATACAAAATGTACGTTAAACCAAACTCCTTATACTGTTCTGAAGCTTTAATAACAGCAGCAAATGCTAACATCAATAAACTTGAACATATACAAAATCAGGCTCTTCGCCTTGATGCCGTTTTTAATGTAACTAATGGAATGGGCTGTGCTATGAGACTCGTTTTCTATCTACAAGGTCGTGGTAACAGATGGAATGCATATATCAATGTTTATTTATCACAATGTATTTATTTATTAACACTTCGATACTTTACACTCTCAGCACCATATTAAATACTTAAAAACCTTTACTACTTTTTTAATTTAGTAGAATTTATGCTGGATGAAACTTTGGTGAAAGATCCATGTTCACATGCTACCAAAACACGTCTTATCACCTTGAACATATAGACGCTAGTAAACTATTTCTTGGCATCCTTTTGACGAGACACACCGCCATTTTCATCTTCATCCGCGCAAATAGTTCTTTCTCGTTAGGGAAGTGATCCCAATTATCGTCTCCTATCTTTATTATGGAACACAAACAATTCTAATATTTATACACTTTTAACAAACATTTACATGAACGATTTTCTATTGGGGTCTTCTAATATTCTGTCTCATATGCCCCTTGTTTTGTTTTTCAAGTTGTCACCTATATTTACAATCTTGAAACACAATACAATCCTTCTCCTTACTCCTCTGATGCAATCACTTTGTACACTTTTTTTTTTTCTTTACAGTCTTCTTCGCTGTTTGTCTTAGTCTTTTGTTTTGGCATGACACAGCATGTCTTTATAAATTTCACATATTCAATTACTACACAATATATGTTCAGTTTTTATACATCACATATTCAGTTATTATACAATACATATTCAGTTATTGTACAACACATTCAGTTATAATACAATACATATTCAGTTATTGTACCTCATATGTTCAGTTATTATACAATATATATTCAGTTCTTATAAAACACATTCTGTTATTATACAACATATCCAGTTATTATACAATACATATCCAGTTATTGTACAACACATTTAGTTATTACACAACATATCCAGTTATTATACAATACATATACAGTTATTATACAATACATATTCAGTTATTGTACAACACATATTCAGTTCTTATACAACACATACTCAGTTATTGTACATTTGACATTGACACAAATATAATTTAAGTGCATCATGGCTTTTTATGTGGTTTTTGACTTATATTCTTTGTTATGAGGAGAGAAAAACAGGATACAAATTTTGAGCTAATGATTATGATCATGTTTATGGCAATATTTTATTCAGTTCTTTGCCTTCTTTGTCTTGTAAGTGTATTATGTATAGGCAGGTTATTGAGTTGGTTCTTAAACTCTGATGTTACTAATGGTACCATTTTATTTTAAATGGGTTCTTATTCATTATTATTTGGTTCAATATTTTTCGAGCTTAGCATTGGCTATATCCATCTTAATTCATGGGCATTGCTTTTCTGATTATGGTTTTTCTTACTTCACTAATTGTCACTTCTTTGTCTCTTATTTCTATAAGAGAAAATTTCTATACTTATAATTATTCTGCAATTGTATTATTTTTCTTCTCAATTCACCCTCGACATCTTTGTGTCTAAATATTATATCTTTGTCATCATAATTGATTCCTTTTTATTTTTGTCCCTGACATCCTTATGTCAAAAACACATTATCTTCCGTCGCTATAATTCATTTCTTTAATGACAATCAGTGTCCTCATCTGTCTTTGTTGACAATGCTCTTTGTGGTCGATATAGCCAATGACTATGTTGGTTTTCTTTCTTGTTGTAATTTCTAATCTGAACATAATTTTCTATAAGTAACCCATTAAAAATTGTTATTTTCCATCATCTCTACTATTCCTGCCTTACATATTTGTTGGCAAAGACTATTTGGTCCTTTCTTTGTATGGCTTTAATTTATTTTTATGGTATCTTCCTACCAACTTGCCATTTGTATTCTGTAGCTCATACGTGTGGTCACCCAGCTGTTTTGTTATGACCAGTGGTCCAGTGTACAATAGCTCCATCTTTCCAGACCTTTTCTCAGATGCCTTGGATGCTTTGTGGCTTTTTAAGAGCACCTTTTCTCCAATTTGTGGGGACCATTTCCTGACGAATCTTTTTACCTTGTTCCTCCCTTTTTCAACCTTTTGCTGTAATCTTCTGAATGCCAATTGACATTTTTCCTTCTCTGACAATTCCCTTTGAGCAGCCATCGTAGTGTCAATGTCAATTGTCAATCTCTTGGGTTTCGTGTTGGTCATCAATTCGATTGGGGCGAACTTGGTCATGGGGTTCACCGGATGGTTAATCACCTCCTCTATGTACCCGCATTTTTCTGTCCAGGAAGTGTGGTCTTTGTGGCAAAGTAGGCGGAAATATATGCTTATATCCCTCATGGTTCTCTCAGTCGGGTTTCCTTGGGGATAATACACTGAGGAATAATACAATTTTATTCCTAATGTTTTTAAGGTGTTCTGGAATAACTTACTCTTATGCATTGTTGCATTGTCCGATAGAATACATTTTATCCTCCCATATTTTGGGATGTAGTCCTTGACGATTTTATCTAGGCAAGTTCTGCTTTTAATGTTCTTAATGGGGTATATTTTAGTGAATTTTGTGAAAACATCAAACATGACAAAGATGTATCTGTTTCCATCTTTCCCCCTTGGTAGCTCTCCATGTTGGTCAATACACACCAATGCATTTTTCTCGTTCCTCACGATGGATTGTGGAACGACATCGTATCTTACATTAATTGGCTTGGCCTTCTGACATAGGTCGCATGAGGAAATTAACTTCCTGACTTTCTTGCCAAGATGTTTGCTGTACAGTACTTCCTCAATTGCAAGCATTGTTCTCTCAGTACCAGAGTGAAGCATCGAGTGGTGGAATGCCAAAATGACCCTGTCCTGTAAGGAATTTGGTACCATCATTTTCCACTTCCTTACGTCGCGACCATGTAATTTAAATAGGATGTTCCTAAATTTGCCTATCTTGGCTTCCAACTTTGGTACTATGTCTGGAGCCTTGTCGAATAGCCTCTTCAGTTCAGGGTCTTCTTGCTGTAGCTTCGCTATGTTTTTGAAGTCTTGTAAGATTTCGTTGCTTTCTTTACTATTTATCTGCATGATTTTAATTTCATGGTGTGGATTGTATATTGTCTCGGGTATGTGACTCTCCGACCTTAACTTTGACAATAAGTCACTAAAGATGTTCTCCTTGCCCGGGATATGTTTGACCTCTATGTCGTGCGATGTTATTTCGTGTATGTACCTCGAGATTTTGGAGTTGGTTAGCTTGCACTTTTGAATGAAGGACAGGCTTACGTGATCTGTATATATAATTATTTTATAATGGTATATATATTGCCTGAACTTTTGTAACGCAAAATGGATTGCACCTATTTCTAATTCTGTTATGCAGGCATTGGCTTCTATCTTGTTTAGAGATCTAGAAGCTGTGGCAATCACATGTTTGTTGCCATCTGCATCTTCTTGTGCTAATATTGCTCCATATGAGTGCGCACTAGCATCAGTGTATATTAGAAAAGGTGAATTTGGATCCGGTCGTTCCAGGAGAATACTGTGCTTGAAAACTTCTTTGATATTGGTGCTGTTTTTAAATGCAACTTATGGAATGGGCTGTGCTATGAGACTCGTTTTCTATCTACAAGGTCGTGGTAACAGATGGAATGCATATATCAATGTTTCTTTATCACAATGTATTTATTTATTAACACTTCGATACTTTACACTCTCAGCACCATATTAAATACTTAAAAAGCTTTACACTTTTTTAATTTAGTAGAATTTATGCTGGATAAAAGTTTGGTGAAAGTTCCATGTTCACATGCTACCAAAACACGTCTTATCACCTTGAACATATAGACGCTACTGAATCGTTTCTTGGCGTCGCTTTGACACGACACCGCCATTTTTGTCTTCATCCGCGGTATTCATCCATGCAAATAGTTCTTTCTCGTTAGGGAAGTGATCCCAATTATCGTCTCCTATTTTTATTATGGAACACAAACAATTCTAATATTTATACACTTTCAACAAACATTTACATGAACGATTTTCTATTTGGGTCTAATATTCTGTCTCATATGCCCCTTGTTTTGTTTTTCAAGTTGTCACCTATATTTACAATCTTGAAACACAATACAATCCTTCTCCTTACTCCTCTGATGCAATCACTTTGTACAATTATTTTTTTTTTTACAGTCTTCTTCGCTGTTTGTCTTTGTCTTTATAAATTTCACATATTCAATTACTACACAATATATGTTCAGTTGTTATACATCACATATTCAGTTATTATACAATACATATTCAGTTATTGTACAACACATTCAGTTATTACACAACATATCCAGTTATTATACAATACATATTCAGTTATTATACAATACATACTCAGTTATTGTACATTTGACATTGACACAAATATAATTTAAGTGTATCATGGTTTATTATGTGGTTTTTGACTTGTATTCTTTGTTATGAGGAGAGAAAAACAGGATACAAATTTTGAGCTAATGATTATGATCATATTTATGGCAATATTTTATTCAGTTCTTTGCCTTCTTTGTCTTGTAAGTTTATTATGTATAGGCAGGTCATTGAGTCGGTTCTTATACTCTGATGTTACTAATGGTACCATTTTTCTTAATTGGGTTATTATTCATTATTATTTGGTTCAATATTTCTTCGAGCTTAGCATTGGCTATATCCATCTTAATTTATGGGCATTGCTTTTCTGATTATGGTTTTTCTTACTTCACTAATTGCCACCTCTTTGTCTCTTATTTCTATAAGAGAAAACTTCTATACTTATAATTATTCTGCAATTGTATTATTTTTCTTCTCAATTCACCCTCGACATCTTTGTGTCTAAATATTATATCTTTGTCATCGTAATTGATTCCTTTTTATTTTTGTCCCTGACATCCTTATGTCAAAAACACATTATCTTCCGTCGCTATAATTCATTTCTTTAATGACAATCAGTGTCCTCATCTGTCTTTGTTGACAATGCTCTTTGTGGTCGATATAGCCAATGACTATGTTGGTTTTCTTTCTTGTTGTAATTTCTAATCTGAACATAATTTTCTATAAGTAACCCATTAAAAATTGTTATTTTCCTTCATCTCTACTATTCCTGCCTTACATATTTGTTGGCAAAGACTATTTGGTCCTTTCTTTGTATGGCTTTAATTTATTTTTATGGTATCTTCCTACCAACTTGCCATTTGTATTCTGTAGCTCATACGTGTGGTCACCCAGCTGTTTTGTTATGACCAGTGGTCCCATCTTTCTCTCTGTGTAGCTATCACGTGTCGATGTCAATTGTAAATTGCTTAGATTTGTGTTGTTGGTCATCCGGTCAGTTGGGACGAACTAGTTGTTGTAATTTCCCTGAGTGTTGGTGGTGGTTGTTGTTTCTGTATTCTGTGCAGCATCTGCCCTATTTGGCACATTTTCATCTACTTCCTGTTGTCTTATGTCGCCAGTGTACCATTGGTCTCTGCCCCTTTGGCGTGAACCTCTGTTGTATGATGGTCTTTGGTTGTTGAAGTATTCCCTACAGAATCGTATGTGATTCACTTGATGGGTACGGTCTCCTGGTCTCCCCCGATCATATGTATATGTTCTGTATCTCGATTCACCCCTCGGTATTGTGTCGTGGTACCGCTGTCTTGTGTTCTCCATCCTCTCACCATGATTATGTGGTTGTGGGAAATGGTGTGCCCCTCTCCCCCTTTCATGGGTGCTCCTAGTATTTCTATCTTCTCCCTCACTCTGGTTGTTCGTAGCCGTGCTCCGGTTTAAGATGGGTGAGTTTGGGTGACCGTTCCTATGTCTATGCTCATTAGGCCGACCATTTTGTGCTTCGAAGGCTGTCAGCAATTCTATCATATCTGCAAAATCTACTGGCCTCGCAACAATTAATCCTGTTCTCACTGTGTCTGGGAAATGTCTTGTTATGCTGGTAATTAGTTCTGCTTCCGACAAGTTGGGGTCTAATAGCTTTCCTTTGTTGGCTACTTTCATAAAATAATCGACTAGCGATAACCCTTTAGTTGGATCATATCTACCTGTCGCTAGCTCTACCCTAGTTTGGTTTTGCTTAGCTGGGCCCCAATACCTTGATAGGAATAAATTTCTGAATGAACTATACGACTCATGACCTGCTAGTGTTAACCTGAGCCATTCTAATGCCTTGTTTTTTAAGCTTTTCTTGACTATCATCATCCTAAGCTCATTTGGTATCCTTTTCACTTTAAAATACTCTTTCATCTCTTTAACAAAGAGTTTTGGATCGTCTCCCTTCTCCTCGTCAAATGTAGGTGGTGTGATTTCATGTAGTATGTTGTTGGTGTAACATGTGTTATGTGTTGTGTCATTGTTTGATTGTGAACCTCTTTCTCTGTATGGTGAGTCAACATTTTGTACATTATTCAAATAACTCTCATCTTGTACATTACTTACATCTAAATCATCTTGCCTTTGTAGTGCATTCACAACATCATTTACATTAGCCAAACTTTCTTTCCCTTTTTTCATTTCTTCACAAATTGATTTTAAATCATTCTTTATTTCTAAGTGACTTTGTTTCATATCATTTATAGCATCCTGTTGCAAATGCACCACATCAGTCATCGTCTTAATTTTAGGAATTACAATTTGTTTTACAGTTTCATTAATGTCTTTCTTTACTACCTCAATCTCTTTCCTTAATTCCTCAGTTATTTCTGCTTTTATATTTGTAATCTTACAGTCTACACTTGTATTACATTCTGTTATTTCATCTCTACATCTAGCAATTTCTCCTTCTAACACAATCTTATTTTCTCTCATTTCTGATTCTATTTTTCCCATCCTATCTCCTACGATTTCTATCCTAGCTTCTAAGGCTTCCTTTGTCTCATTTAAGTTTTTATGCACTAATTTTAAATTAGTTTCCATTACTTTCATATTTTCTTTACACTCCTGTCTTCCTAATTCTATTTTCTGTTCTAAGTTCTGTCTCACTTCCTCCATTTTCTGACCTATTTCTTCCTTATTCTGTTCCAGTTTCTGACCTATACTCTGACCTAAACTTTGTTCCATGTCCTGTTTTAATTCTACCTTGTTTTGTTCCATTTTTTGACCTAAACTTTGTTCTATGTCCTGTTTTAATTCTGCCCTATTCTGTTCCATTTTCTGACCTAAACTTTGTTCTAGTTTTTCAAACATGATCATCATTAACCTTTGGTCTTTGCTTATTGCTAGCTGTTCCTCACTTTCTAGTTCTATTTGATAACTAGGCCTATCTGCCCCTTCCCCCACTCCTGTTTCTATCTCTTTTGGGTTAAAAGTCCCACTACTTTGCCGCTTCTCAGTAACATAAAAATGAAAATAAACTGTATGTGAAAACAAAAATTTTTGATCCTACTTTTTTTTTTTTTCGTTGCTTCGTCCAGTTATGTACGTCTCCTGGGCAGTTGGCTTCGCTAGATGATCTCCGGTGTTTTCCCGCGTTGATTATCCGTGCATCGATGTTCTGATGTATCGTTGATATCAAACGATGGTCTTATGGCGTCTTCTTTCCATTTGGTGTGATGATATGGCGTCACTTGATGTTTATGGTGATTTCAATTCCCGTAATTTGCATTCCATCCTAAATTCGAGTTCCACGTTGGGTAAGCCATTTTGATGCGGTTTTTGTATGAGTTTAACTGAAATGTACAGTGCTATGAGACTCGTTTTCTATCTACAAGGTCGTGGTGACAGATGGAATGCATATATCAATGTTTCTTTATCACAATGTATTTATTTATTAACACTTCGATACTTTACACTCTCAGCACCATATTAAATACTTAAAAACCTTTACACTTTTTTTTATTTAGTAGAATTTATGCTGGATAAAAGTTTGGTGAAAGTTCCATGTTCACATGCTACCAAAACACGTCTTATCACCTTGAACATATAGACGCTAATGAACTATTTCTTGGCGTCCTTTTGACGCAACACCCCGCCATTTTCGTCTTCATCCGCGCAAATAGTTCTTTCTCGTTAGGGAAGTGATCCCAATTATCGTCTCTTATTTTTATTATGGAACACAAACAATTCTAATATTTATACACTTTTAACAAACATTTACATGAACGATTTTCTATTGGGGTCTTCTAATCTGTCTCACATGTTTCTGGTGAAATCTTGACATCAAATTCTTGGGTGGAATACAGTACTTCCTCTAATTCCTTCTACTTGGCACCCAAAGGATAAAACAAGGAAAGGTTCATGTTGGGGAGAATCTGTAAAAGCTGGTTCACAACCACCGGTAACTTTAGCCAGAATGAGAAAGACGATAGGCCAAGTTTTAACTTTGTTTCTATTGCTGGACATGACATGTGTATTCATCCCTTCAAGATGGGCGTACTGTGAAAGTCACTAGAGCTCCTGCTAGTAGCAAGAGAGAAAAAATGTCATTGCTTAATCAGAAAAAAAAAAAGAATAGCCAATGTACAATATTAACCTTCAGTTGCTTTGTTTACCATTGTCAGGTGGTTGTGAACCAACCATAAAGCTAAATTAGAAATAAATGTTACTAAGTTTGTTTCATGTAAAAGAATATATTTTTTTAGAAATACGATACAGCAGTGATAAAACCTAATTACCACCTTTAGAATAGCGTTTCCAAAAGCGTTTAACTTCCTCGTGACCAGCACGGGTTACCACCATCGTTCTTCGCTGGGAGTTCTGCCAAGTTAGGACCCCTAGTTCTTGTGCGTGGTCTCTCAACACTTCGAAATCAGCCTGCGACAGGAACTGGCTGTAAAGGATACCTTCCGAGTAGTTGAAACGATTGCGTTCATTTTCCCACAGCTTGATTTGGTCCACGATCGTTGGTGGCAGTACAGGGGGTCCAGCTGCTACCATGTGTGGGTGTGCGTGGAGTCTGAGGAACCCCACAATCTGCTCTGCAGTTATACCACTCCTCAATGCCTGGCGAATGGAGTCTCTCGTCAACACTCCTATTGCAAGGTTGGGGAACCTGCAAACAAATACTCTCATCATGTCTATCCGATACATACACAGTAGCTAGAGAAGGGATTGGACTCTATGCCAAAATTTTATATTGACATTTCACCAGAAATTTATATTTTGGGATCCCCTGAATCTAAAAAGTGGCATTTTTAGAAAAAGAAATGTGTGGTCATTGAAAAACTGAAGCTGTTGACAGTGAAGTAACACAATTCTAAAATATAATAAATATCTAGACACTAAAGGTTTCAGTTATTTTAGTATTTGCTACAAGTTCTTGAAATTCCACTGTTTCTGTCCCTCTATGAACAGCACAAAGCCTGTATCTTCTTTCTTGGAAGTCTGAAAACAGTGTTGTAATAATCAACTTAAACCAAAAAGGTAAGTTGATTAATAACACTACACAACACTTATAATTTTCTGGGACATGTTTCGGAGGCTGAATTTTCTCCATTATCTGTCAATGCCAGTATTGCCAACATTTTGAAGTGAAGGTGAGTCAGATAACATTAAACAGTTGTATGCTTTTATACGACGGGTAATGAAGCAATTTTAAGTAACTGAAGTTTTTTTTTTTTAATTTGAGAGAGAGTATAGTATTATTTTTATGAGAAAAGGGTAAATGTGCCATCATTAACCATTGGGGATGGGCACTGTCCTCTGAGCTGCCATCTGGTGTTAGGGGTGGAGAATTTTAACACTTTGTTTAATAGTTATAACTTTATTATCGTTTCTGATGATGTATGTTTTTTTCCAAAATGCTCAGTTTTATTGGTGAATTAAAAAGATTTTAACAATTTTATGTTAAGGCCAATGTCATGGCATGCCCCAGCAGACTTTTCAGTTTGTTTCCATTTTATGTTCCTCTGGTCTGATTTCCAAATTTCTTTTTGTTTTCCTATGTAGCTTTTTTTTGCAACTATTACAGTAGATCTGGTAAATTTCACATTTAAGATTGTATGAGATAGTATTATTAAATGGCTTGTTTAGCAGGCTTTTCACACTATTTGTTTTGTGGTGCTAGTGCAAAACACTTAAAACCATTTAAGTGAAGGTGAGTGTAAAAAAGAGTGACTCAAACAGTGCTTCTATTTTTAATATTCATGGTAACACATGAAGTAGGAGTAAGTGTTGCAAGGTTGGTACCTGTACATCATCTCACAGAAGAGTCCAAGCAGGGCCACTTGAAGGTTGGAGTCTGTGTAAGCGCACACCCTGTAGTTTGTCTCCACCACGATGTAGCCTTCCCTGTTGAGATCAGTCAGCACTTTGGTCTGTCCTGAAGCAATGTTGAGCGCCAGTCTCGTCGGGTAGAAACGCCCTGCTTTCCTCTGAAACATGCACAACATGGACTATTTCATGAACAAATTACAATTAGTATAGTTCAGCACTGCCAACTGATGAAAACAAAACACAAGAATTACATGCATTTCAATCTTTTTTGTTGTTATAATGGTAAACTAGTTTATAATCTCAATTTATTTTTAATATTAACAAATAATAATTATGTTAGTGTTATAACTGCAGTGAAGATTTGATTGTTTCTCAATTATCCCTGTATTCGTTTTTGTGCCTGTGTATAATGTATATTTCCACTGAGACGTTCAATGTTCACCGGCCTCCATGGCTACTTGTCAACTCGCTGAACACAATCTAACCCTTCTTGTGAAGAAATACATTAATTGTTAAAAGCACAATAGTTAAAAACAGTTGTCAAATTGAAATGGTGTGCTATTTTGATTAAATTATACGTTTTTCAGCAATTTGTGGGATACAGTTGGCAACTCTGATTACTGATAATTTAATGCCTCTATGTAAGAAATAGTCAATCAGTATATTTTCATGAGGAATTTAAATCAATGAGTCCTCATTCCGGATTGAATACTGCATGGAAACAGATTCAGATCAAACTGAATCCCTGGATCCGATCCTCTTAAAAGTGGAATTTAAATTTTGTTGCTTGGAAACATCTACTACCGTATAACGAATTTGTTTGTATAGCTTTGAGAATGAGTTGGAGTCAACTCGAAACTCAAGTCAGTGTTTGAAAAAATAACTTGCAACTAAGATAAGTGAAGTTTTTAGTTTCTAATTTGTTCTTACTTTAGAATCTTGTTGCTTCACTGTTAATAGCTCCAATTTCCTTAATTAATCTACTACCGTATTCAAATCTATTTGAATCCACCATGCTAACTTGTACTGTAACATGCTGCATGCTTGTCATTTCTATTGTTTCTATAATCTCACAATAAAAACATATCTTTACAGGTTTGCCAAGTGACCAATATAAAAGCTTGAATTACTTCTACTTGAGCGGATCGTACTGAGAATGGCATTGGATTCAAATCCATTTCACTTCCCATACAAACGTAGTGAATAACAAGATAACACCGATACAGTGATTAATATCAAAGTACTTTGTTTACAACATAATGTTAGAATATTGATACACGTAATTGAAATTTAAAAATGTATTTAAATATTATTTTTTAAAAAAATTACTGTCAATAATTGTGTTAAAAGTATAAAAAGATATGTATGAAAGAAATGAAGAGCAAAGCTCAAATGATATTCATGACAAAAGAGGTGTATTTCCAAGCATTGCGTTCCAGGATGTATGTAGCACATGTCACGCTGTGTTGACATTACCTTGCGCTGGTACACGAGACCAAACTCCCTCAGATGTTGCAGGAACACCAGTAGTCCTTCACTCATTCCCTCAGTGCTGTAATCCTGCAAATAGCAAGCCAACATTGTTACTTTCTCTCGTACTCCATTCCATACATTACAGAAAAGCACATGTTTTGAGGACCTCTGTCAGTGAACATGTGAGCCATAAAACAAAAATGCACTTTCTGTACTACAAGTTACTGCGACATGGAAAGGTAGAATAAGAGTGAAAAGTACAATGTCATAGCGGAGATCTTCAGACTGCTCTAACCACCATGGCAATATGCCAACATAACATTAAATGCTCTAAGTCACATTTTTTCAAGTAAACCACAAGAATATTTGAGATAATAAATCTCAAAGGAAAAATGGAGGGTGTAATGTTAAGCCAGTATGTTACTATGGCAGCTCAACTAGATCTGTGGTTCAGATCCCAGTTATGGCATTGTATTGTGACTTTGTTGGTGGGTGTAAAGTAAAGAAGACAGATGTAGTCGAGATAAAGATACACTTTTATAAGAATAAGAAGTAGAACTGGAACTTAAAAATTCAATGCCACAACTGGGATTTGAACCACAGACCTTCTTAAACTTTGCCCACACACAGCTTGTGTGTTTAAAAACACCAACAGTAAGTTTGTTGGCATAAATAAATAATAATTACACTTTTATTTCCGTAAACAGTAACTTTGTACACTCGTTGCAACAGCAAGAAAGTCTTTTCCGATTCTCCAACAGCACGGCTCCGAATTCGTAACACAAAGAACTGTCCCTTCTCCGTCGGCACAACGCTTCACATCGTCTGTCCGTCTCTGTCGGCACGACTACTCAACGCTTCACATCCGTCTGACTGACTCTTCTGTCGCACTTTACCGCTATTTATATCTCCCAGGCACTATTCTGGAAAGTTCAGTTATTGCGGTGAAATACAAAGTAGAAGATTCCAGTAGCCTCTATCCTTTTCTCTCTTTCGGCAAGCGCCCCAACAATGCGGTCATTCTCTGTCTCTTTCCTTCGGCTCCTTTGCGGTAGTGCCGACAATAATGCGATGGGTGACACTGCTGTTGTCAGCAATTAGATGCGGCGGGCGCGGTGACAGTATTTTTCGTCTCATTCTCCCTTTCCAACGCAATCCTACACACAGCTGTTGTGTGGAACAACTATTCATTTCCATTGATTGACGTTATAGTTGGTTAAACTATGAAGGACTTAATACTACTTATGGCATTGTAGTAGATCATCTCAAAATTAATGTTAAACTGAGTGTTTTAATTAATGGACGTTCTTTTAATTACTAAGGATTTCAGCATCCCATTCTATATTGGGCAGGAAAGGCCATTCAATTTTTCTCATACCTCTATCAGGCTTGAGGTCCTTTTACGTGACGTAAATCTGCAGCACAAGACCAATAGCTTTAATCCCCTTCAGAAGTAAGTCATGCTAAGGATTTTTACACCTGCCCTTTGCCAGGTTTGAACCCATGACCTCTGGAATGTTAAAAAAAAATTTGTTTAACGACGCTATCAATTGCTAGGAGCACATCAGTATTGCCGGTGTGCTGGAATTTCGTCCCATAAGAGTTCTTTTACATGCCAGTAAATCTACTGACGTTGTTAGCTAATGCTGGATTTCTGACAATGAAGTCATTAATCCTCTTGCTCTCCAATATTTTTCACTGATGGATGGGGCACTAGAAGTGGCCGGGCATATTTGAAGGTGGTCTCGATCCATTTCCTCTTGCAGATCACATAGAGGACAGAGTGGTGAAGAATATATCCCAATTCTGTTCAAATGTTTTGCCAGACAATCATGTCCTGTAATCAACCTGAAGGTTGCAACTGCTGTTTTTCGAGGATACTCAGGAATTACTGTTTGAATGTTTGGTAGTTCCCATCTTTTATTCTTTGATTTTTCATAGTAATATTTTGCAATAATTTTTTTGAATTCAGAATTGACTAATCTTTTAGCTGCATAAAATGGTAGATTAACTATAGATTTTTGTACACCGCTGGTACCCTTTTTTGCAAGAAAATCAGCTTTCTCATTACCACTCAGTCCACAGTGAGCCGGTATCCATTGGAAGACTAGGTGTTTTTGAAGTGCTGTTAGATGGCTAAGCATCTTCCAACATTCTATAATAGTTTGGTTTTTTGGTGACAACTTGGAAGTAATTGCTATAATTGCTGCCCTGGAATCTGAGAGAATAACTGCTTGCTGAAAATGTGAATGTGTGGTCCCCCAGACATTCTGGGGGTTGTGAGAGAGCAATGTGACCGCCAAAACATAAAAATATGGTGCTCTCTAAAAAACGGTTACTATTACTGCTATTGCTCTCTTATGACTCGAGGGGTAAAATGTTCCGGAGTTAAAATAGTCCCCCATTCGGATCTCTGGGCGGGGACTACTTCTCGAGAACCAAAACATTATACTAATAGAAGATCTAACATCAGACTTCTACAATGGAATGCAGGTGGTCTCACACAAAAAAAAAAAAAAAAAAAAAAAAAAAAAAAAAAAAAAAAAAAAAAATCTACTGACGTGGAACACGCTTAAAAACCATTGGTCTGGGCCAGATATGAACCCGTGACCTTGGGATCAGCAGGCCAGCGTCTATGACAGTGGAATGTTACCGCTAGACCACTGCACTTAAACATGATACAAGCACAGCCAGACACCACATACATCTACACAATTACAATAAAGGTTTTTGAGATACTGTTTTATTACATATAACACAGGATCAATTGTCCCTTGTTAAACTCTCTCTTCTGTTTATGGCCATCTATGTATATTCTTTGCAATGAAATGTAACCAGCTATTGGTTATGTACTCTTGGAGTAGCAACTATTTTCTATTCCATAACGTTCTCAACTAAAAGCCAAAGCCTTCTTCCAATCATGTTCTTTTATAACACCAATGTGTTTGTATTTGAGTACAAAGACTTTGGTTAAGTAAACCTGCAATCAAATACATTTACAATATCAGGCTTTAAAGACTAAAAAGGATTCACAAACAAGAAGTTTAACTGCAGGCAGATCACTAATCTTCTTCTTAAGTGCTGTTGGAACACCTACCAACCTAGGAAAAAGGTTAATGTTCTGAAATAATTGCCATTTATGAGGAAAATTAAACATAGCAATTTAACATTAATTAAATTGACACTCAAGCTGTAATTCACAATGGAAAATGTATGTTTGCAGTAACAAAATTTGTAGCAATGTACGTAAAGTGACCGACCATTTTGTTTGTATTGACGCACACTACTTAATCTGCATATGTATATTCTACAACTTGTTCATCAAAACTAGTTTTTATATTTACTTCAGACCAATCACGATTGAAGCACATATTGTCAGGGGCATAAGAACGCATGGCAATAGATTTTTTTTTTAAGTTTACAATTAATTTTCAAAAATGTATTCCTATTTTAATAGCAATCCAGTATTAAAATTGACCAAACTTCCGCAGACCAACCCCGTCAAAAATTAATAAAATGGCATTGAAATGGTATAAAAGTTACTCTAGAGTGCTCCCCATAGTGGAAAAGCTCCTCAATATTGCATCAGAGAAAGATATTTATTCTCGACTTTGGTCATCTGTAATAGAAGATTGTTTATGTTACGGCTGGTAATGTATGGGAGTGGCATGTTGTCTTATCGTCTAGTATGTAGCTTGTGTACAGTTTGTAGCTTAGCTTTGTTTCAATGGAGAGATTTCCCACGTGAAACAGACGAGGAGGATCGTACCTTTCCCATTGTGCTGAAGCTCAGTTGGAACAGGAACGTCAGGCATTCCACGAGATCAAGTCCTCGAGATTCCACTGTATCCAAATACTGAAGAATAAAATACCAAACTTGTGAAGGAGTGTCCAGCAATAAGAACTGGAAACCTTCTCGTGTTATTACAGGGCTGCCATCTTCTTCGTCTCTGAAACAGAAGCTCAACAATAAAAACCAAACACTTGTGCAAATAGGAAATGATTTTCAATGTTTACAGCACATACCGTTTCATGAGCCCTGCGTGAAGGAGAATGCGAACTGCGTCAGCTGATATTCCCTCTTGTTGCTGTGAGCCTACCATATAGTGCAGTACACACTCCCAGCGCTCCATGGCATAGCTGTCCAAGTACGGGATGTCTCGGGGCTTGCTGTCCACTTCCAGTTGTGACGACATACTCCAGGGCTTGCCCCTGTAACAACATACATGGCCTCCTGTCTCAGGCGAGAACGACTCAAATGTTGCTGCATGTCAAGTACTGAATGAAGCACTTACCCTCCAAGCAAGGCAATCTTCATGTTCCTTTTGAAGGTCGAGTTGAGGATCCAGCCAGGTAGTCCCCCTGGTATCGCTGCTTCCTGCCACACGCGCAGACTGCTCAGCACCTTCGCCACCTCATTGTGTTCCCTAAGCAGAAACATGCCACATCAAAATACTGCTGCAGCAGTGAAAACACCCACTTCCTAACCTCTCCAACTTACTTTGCGTATGCCTGGGAAACCCATGACGCCACTACGGCTTGAGGCACTGGCTGCTCCACAAACAAGATCCGAATTACATAGTGACGAGCTATTTCCGGAAGCTCACTGAAACACAGCGCATAGTATTCAACATTAGCAACGTCAGTCAGCCACTTGGTAATCACAAACTATTATACCTACAACAAACTTACCGGTACACAGCAAGGCATGTAGTCGGGTGGTTGTATAACCTATCAAGTATCTCCGTTGGTAAAGTCTTTAAGTAATCTTGCAAATTCTTGCATTGCAAGTTCTTTGCTTGCAGATTTAATTTCAGAGCCTTGCTAGCATCAGCCATCAAGAGATCAATTACTGGAACATAACCTAATACGTAACTTTTCCAGTTTTACTAGCCGTAATTCTCAGGCGCAAATAATATTCAAAGCGTGCATAGAAACCAAATTTGCGAACAAATCTATGTTTTTATTTCCATTTCGTAAACAAATATATTTAACCTATAAACATTGAAAATATTTCCATTACCGGTTTCCAAACATTAATTCGTCCTGGGTTTAAATGTTGGTCACATTGTGTACAACTCTACACGAACGACCTCTTATACATTCTCTGGTATGGGGCACAGAACACCTAGTATAGTCGTATGGGGTTTGATGGGATCACAGTTTATCTCCTACTAGAGTGTTCTGTGGTTATCTCAAAATAATACCACAGAGTAGGAGTATAATTGCAGAAACTTGCGCCATCTGACGGACTGTGATTGTATGAACAACTGTCAGCTGTCAACGTCAAACAAAATATAATATTCGTGTAGGGTGTTACAGAAATAAATTTAAATATGCTTAATGTTAGTAATGTTATTTCGCAATTATTATTTGAGTCTCAAAAGATCCTAGAGTAAATGAAGAACGGAACCAACATTGTATTGAATTGATCAGTATTATTTCAAAAGGCGCAAAAGTAAATTCAGGGGTCGGGGATTCATTATTGCAAATATATAAATGTGTTACCGATTACTAAATGAATAATCATTTATGCGTTACATATAACACTTAGCATCTGAAAGAGATCATTAATATTAGAAGTTACAGGACAGATTCTAAATGTAATGACTAATGAAAAGAAAGAGCCAGTTGCAAATTATGAAGGTTACGAACTTTGAACCTCATTTCATAATATTAAACCTGTTACGTGAGACAAAATGTCGCGACAAGATGAAATTGTCGTTGTGGGAGCATGTAATATAGATCTTCAATGGTGAGCCTGCTTTTTAAAAAACAACCTGGTATCTATAGATGATAAAATGATGGTGAGAGCAAGTATGCAGTTTCTGTGACTTCTTTTCATGCCGGTAAATTTCAGAATTTCCGTTATCTTAATTTGTCTTATCAGGTTCTCGTGACTGCGCTATTCAAGGTCGCTTAGAGAAATGAAATAAGATAGACCAGAATTGACAGAAACATGTACATACAAAATTTGTTTGGGATATAGAAATTGGATTTTTTAATTTTTTAATTTTTTTCAGTTTGCTAACAACATTCCTTATCAAAATAGCAGTCATTGCCATCCAACTATCCTATTTTTTATCATTAACAAGAGGGTAATGCTGAAAGTAACGTGTCAAATTGTTTGGTTTTCCCCAGTTTTACTCCACATCTGCCAAAGCCAGGAGAGACACTGCATGGTACACAGTTTATGAAAGGTTTTGGAGGAAAAGGAGCGAACCAGTGTGTGTCTGCTGGAAAACTTGGGGGCAAAGTTGCACTTGTATCAAAAGTAAGTTAGGATAAGGTTTTGGAAATTGCTTAATTCATCTGTTCGTTGTAAGGATGAAGAAATGTCAGATAAAAACCAAATTTCATGTTTGAGCATGTTTAAATGTTGAACCATGGCAGATGAAGATTTTGAAGAAAACCATTCCACAAGAAGCTATTCTTTAAAACTTTTTGTTTATCTTTTATTTTCTCTATAGTGGCATTAATAACTTTGGTGAAGATTCCACATTTTAAAGATATTTGCATAACTTATAAAATGTATATCTTCAGTTGTGTGCAAGTGTAGCCTGTTTTCAAGTTGTGTTCTTTTAGAATGAATCTGTGTAACTGGGTATCCATAATAGCCATTGATAATATTATGAATAAACATAAAAGATGGAAAACTATCAGGAATGTCAATAAATTAAATACAGGAAAATAAACAAAGATACTGCAAATTCACATATTATCGAAGGGGAACTTTAAAACTAGATTGAAGGAATATTTCATAAATATAAAATACAGACAGGTAAATCAGCAATATCACAATATTTTTGGTTACGTAACCACTATATTAGCCGAGAAATGTGACTTTTAAAACTGTCAAAGGATTGTTGGGAATTAACAGTGTGGGAGAGTAGTCATATCATCGAGATTAGGAAATGAGTAATGCAACAGGCGACATCTTATGACTGACCAACGGGAAAGAAGCAGACCACTCAAAGGGAAGGAAGCGAGGCAATTACCAAAAGCTATTGTTCAAAACTAATGAGTAAATCACTCAGTCGCCCAGTTGATGATGATGATGATGATGATGACGATGACGATGACGACGACGACGACGATGACGACGATGGAGAAGATCCTGGAACTAGTCCAGGAGGATTTTTAAAACTCAACACTAAATTTATAGATTTTTCTACTCCTCCAAACACATTCTCCACTGTTCTAAACATTTCATTTTCATAATAAGTTTTATAAAACCTTTCTAATGTGTTACAAAACTATATGAAAACACTCAATAGAATAGTTTTTTCACCACTTTTCAAAATTTTCCCTTTGAGATGTTTCATGTATACATTTTGATCACTCATAATTACTAACCTTAACCACAGTTAACAACACTGTAATAAACAAACCCCATTAAATGCAACAAGTCTAGGGTTATCTTCTTTCTTGGAAGTTTGAAAACAGTGTTGTAATATTCAGTTTAAACAAAAAACGTGAGTCAATTAACAGTGTATGTAGTGTTATTAATCAACTTACCTTTTTGGTTTAAAAAGTCTACAGTTACTAGATTTTTTCTGGAAATGTAAGACATCATTGGTCAATGCAAAAATAATGTAAAGTTATAATCCACAGGCATATACATTTATATTTTGTTAATATCGTGAAACATACAGTGTTAAATGTGATCATCAACAGCAGTGAAGAATTACTCTCTTGCAATTAATGTGACTAATTTGTTGAATATACTCTAGCCCCTGGTCGACTTATGTCACCTTCGAATGCTACACATTTCTTAACCCTACTAAAGTTTCTGGAACATATGATGATATTGTTTCCATGGATTTGCACGATGCCTGGAGGTGAAATGCAAGTGTTGACTCTAGCGCTAACACAATATGCCGACTCTGTGTGCTGAGTAAAGAAACCTTTAACGTCTGAAATATCAGCAGACTTTTGTAAACGTTCTCTCTTAGAAAAGTATATTTCCAAATCTTGTGTATCTACAAGAGAAAAGTTTGTATTATTAAAATAATGATAATGTACCAAAATTGGCAATATAAATTCAAGTCAAACATATGAAAGATCAAAAAAGAGAAACAGAACTATTTTATCCCCTTGCCTTTGTGTGCAGCAGAAACTTATGTTGCTTCATGTTCACTTCTTCCTGCCTTATACTTTAACAACAATGCATAACTCAAATTGCATTTTGCTTTCAGCATTTCAGCTGGTAACAAAAGTACTATTATTTAACTGTTTATCTTCCACTTCCTTATTCTTTGATATCCAAAATACAAATGGAAGAGTGAGAGTAAGGCATCTCGTTCCCTGTACAGAATACCAACCTTTTGCATCAAAGTGCAAATGCGTTGTCACTCTCTTCCCAATGTTATTAATGCATGGGTATGTTCTGTTAATTGTAGTCATGTTGTCATAGCAAGTTGTACTTATGGCTAATAACCAATTATTTATTTTTATTTTCCCAATTTCTAGTTGATTTTCTAATGACACTACTGTTTCTGAAAATGTAGGACATTACAGATACCAAAAAAGTGGTTAAAATGTAGGGCATGTCTGGGAATTTTTGGACATCTGCTAACCCTAAACAACATCGACTAATTATTATTTATTTATGCCAACAAATTTACTGTTGGTGTTTTTAAACACACAAGCCGTGTGTGGGCAATGTTTGAAAGGTAGAATTGGAACTGAAAAATTCAATGCCACAGCTGGGATTTGAACCACAGACCCTCCGCTTAACAGGCGAGTGCTCTTTGTGGTTTACTGAGAAAAATATGAACTGGTTTGAGAATTCAGTGTCATTCTGGCAGGTTGTTACAGTAGCTTAATGGATAGAGCACCCACTTGGTAAGCAGAGGATCTGTGGTTCAAATCCCAGTTGTGGCACTGAATTTTTCGGTTCCAGTTCTACCTCTGAAACATTGACTAACTTTATTTTGTAACAGAAAGTATATGCATATCTCCATTCATTAAGCTTTTATTAATCACTCATTCGTTTTTAAGTTCAATATGAATTAAAATTTAATATTCCAACCATGCTTTTAACAAAATCAACTGTTGAATTATATGAAAGAAAATGAACTTTGTAATTCAAGTTGGAACTATGTTGTTGTAATCCATGGCTAGCACACATTAGCTTGCCATGTGCTTTTGTTTAGATCACGTCACCTTCTAAGGCTGGCGCAAGTATACTTGTAAGGTAAGATGTATTGCAACTCTGTAAGTTTGCATTGTCTCGATGACACTTCTCACTCTAAACGCTGGTTCATATTGACATACATGACACTTTCTTACCAGGATACATAATGTGAGTGAATAGTGATGAATATCAACTGAAATTGAATTATAAAAAAAACAAAACAATATTGGTACATCTACACAATACCAACACCAATAAAATACTGGCAAAAGTTTGCTTTGTTAGGTAATAAAATGCTTTGCCGTCAGTTTCTGTTAGACGCTGGTTGTATTGTTGCAGCAAGGATATGTAAAAAAGGGACGGCATCATGGCCGAGCATTTAGACTGTTTGCTTATCAGCAAGGTGGCCTGGATTCGATTCCAGGGACCTGCATATAGTTTGATCCCAGGCAACCACATGTGAGATTTTTGGTGGACGAAGTGGCGCTGGTGCAGGTTTTCTCTGGTTCTCCGGTTTCCCCCGCCATCTTATTTCACCGGTGCTCCATCTTCATTTCATGTATCATCAATGTCACTGCCTGCGGTTCCGTATCTAGTAAAAGCGGGTGTTAAACACTACAAAACCACCTGCATATGGTATTTGTGGTGGATGAAGCAGTATCTGGGCGGGTTTTCTCAGGTTCTCCAGTTTTCCCTGCTACTCATTCCATCAACTGCTCCATCATCACCCTTCCATTCATCAATTTTTCCTGCGTATCATGTCATCCTCTTCCTCACTCTCATACCTGATGCTGGGCTGACCACCCGCTTCCAGGTCTTCACTGTCCGACCCATAGGTTCCTGTGGATCTGTCCTCCATTCGGGGAGGGTAATCAGGTAAAAAAGAACAAGAAGAGATATGTAAAAAGACAAGGTATGGATATAAGCTGTACTTTAACTTTTTGAATGAAATTTGGATAAAAAATGCAGCTTATTTTTGGACCAATACAGTATATTGTTTGCACAATATTTTTATTTACAGACAAATTCCATAAAGTTGACCCTAACGTGTGTTTTATGTCAGTATGATATGTTTATACTTGAAGTTGTAAGACTGGTGTTGGTGTGTTGTGTTTCAGGTTGGTACTGATTCCTTTGGCAAGGAGTACATCGACAACTTGAAAGCCTGTAATGTTAACACAGAGTGTGTGTTTGAGACACCTCTGGCACCAACTGGGGTCGCTCAGATAACTGTCGCAGAGAATGGCAAGTCTGCATTATCCCACTCTCTGACATATACATAAGTACTACATACACCAACATTTCACCTGTAATACATGTTTTGATACCCATCTAATGCAAAAAGAGCATATTTAGGGAAATGTGAGTGTTTCACTAAACACCATAACTCAAGAATGAAAACTTAATTAAATACTTATCACACTTGATATTGAAGTTTGGCATTTTTCTAGATTACACCACAAAGTGATTGAAGAAAATCCCGCCAACTTAGAAACAAAAATTTTTATTTTCTCAAAAATGGCTCTAATGGTTAAAATCTGAGTGACGTTATTCTTATGTATTACATTCACATGACTTTCTCTACCTATTAATGGGTATACAATCTATTCTATCTACTTTATTTTAATGGAGACAAACATTTACATCACACATTACCTTATAGATACAAAATGAATAGTGATAGTCAAATGTTTAACAACAGAACTATATATGACATACACTTGCCATCTAAACAGCTGAATATCAACAACGATGACAAAGTATTGAATAATCTAAACCATTAATAATAACGCATGTCTTGGAAATGGCTTATGCCATAAAGTAAGTTATTTGAAATAAATATTGTGTTGTACATTTTTGTCTATTACTTAACATTTTCCAGTTATACAATATTATACAATATTCCCTCCAACTGAAGAGAATTACAAGCTATTCCCAGAAAATTCACTCAAATATTGCATATTTTATTTAGCATTAATATATGGTATTGTAATGTTGGGGCCAATTTACAACAATGGATGGGCAGGGCCAAGCTATTTCACATCATATTCTGGGCCAATGAGCGGGTAAAGATGTTAACGGTCGGGCTGCCTCTTGTAACACTGTGTATATGTGGTAGTGTGTGTGTGTGGGGGAAGAGTTTCTCAAAAGGTCGTGTGATGTCATCCCCAGTATAAAAGGACATGAGACTGAGCAAGTTTGAGAGTAGAGCTATGGGAATAAGTCGGTCAGTGTGCGTGAAACTACTGTGAATGTGTGTGTCGTCCCAGAAAATACATCAGTTGTCATGGATGATTCTAATGCTGTGGTTAAGTGTATGAGAGAGATAAAGTGAAGAAAGACTCTGAAAGGACAAATTAATTATTTTGTTTAATAATGCTGCCAGTTGCTAGGATCATGTCAGCATCATCGGTGTGCCAGAATTTCATCCCACAAGAGTTCTCTTACATGCCAGTAAATTTACTAACATGGAGCTGTTGTTTTTAAGCACACTTAAAAACCATCAGTCTGACGTGGATTTGAACCTGAGACCTTGGGATCAGTAGGCCAGCGTCTAACCAACAGAGTGTGTTGATGAGAAGTAAACTGTGTATTTGTGATAAAATTTTAGAAGATAATAAAGTGATAGAAAAGCAACTGGACGGGATTTTCATAATTTTTTTTACAGTATTTTAATGGAATCATTAGACCCATTTTGAAAAATGTTGCTATAAAGGACAGTTTTGGTGTGAGGGTTTTCTTATAAACCATAACGTCCTTGGGAAATACTGAACTGGTATTTATCCAAGTTTGAGTTTTCGAGTTATGTTTTCCACAGACACACACTGTTTTCTAAAAACGCTTTGCTTTTAAAAAATTAAATGAAAGAAGAAATTGGATAAATTTACACAAATGATAAACGAGATGTATATTATATTAGTTCTTTCAGTTACGATAAGATATAATTAGGAAAACAAAAGAGAGTTAAAAGTGAGGTAAAAAGAATATTTCAGAAACATAGAATAGACAAGTCAGCAGTGGCCAATCACAATATCAATGCAGAAATTAAACTGTTAAATAACACCAGAAATGCTAAACAATTAGATGTTTTGGAAATAATCTTTGTTAAGAAGAATAAAGAAAGTAAGATAAACTTCAACATTTGCAATGACATCAATGCAAGTTACGCCACCAGGGATACACTCTCAACCACCTTTGTGTTCAAACCAGTCTGCAGGTACTATGTCAATGCCTGTTCAACTTACGCCACCAGGGATACACTCTCAACCACCTTTGTGTTCAGACCAGTCTGCAGGTACTATGTCAATGCCTGTTCAACATACGCCATCAGGGATACACTTTCAACCACCTTTGTGTTCAAACCAGTCTGCAGGTACTATGTCAATGCCTGTTCAACATACGCCATCAGGGATACACTCTCAACCACCTTTGTGTTCAAACCAGTCTGCAGGTACTATGTCAATGCCTGTTCAACATACGCCATCAGGGATACACTCTCAACCACCTTTGTGTTCAAACCAGTCTGCAGGTACTATGTCAATGCCTGTTCAACATACGCCATCAGGGATACACTCTCAACCACCTTTGTGTTCAAACCAGTCTGCAGGTACTATGTCAATGCCTGTTCAACATACGCCATCAGGGATACACTCTCAACCACCTTTGTGTTCAAACCAGTCTGCAGGTACTATGTCAATGCCTGTTCAACATACGCCATCAGGGATACACTCTCAACCACCTTTGTGTTCAAACCAGTCTGCAGGTACTATGTCAATGCCTGTTCAACATACGCCATCAGGGATACACTCTCAACCACCTTTGTGTTCAAACCAGTCTGCAGGTACTATGTCAATGCCTGTTCAACATACGCCACCAGGGATACACTCTCAACCACCTTTGTGTTCAAACCAGTCTGCAGGTACTATGTCAATGCCTGTTCAACATACGCCACCAGGGATACACTCTCAACCACATTTGTGTTCAAACCAGTCTGCAGGTACTATGTCAATGCCTGTTCAACATACGCCACCAGGGATACACTCTCAACCACCTTTGTGTTCAGACCAGTCTGCAGGTACTATGTCAATGCCTGTTCAACATACGCCACCAGGGATACACTCTCAACCATCTTTGTGTTCAAACCAGTCTGCAGGTACTATGTCAATGCCTGTTCTACATACGCCACCAGGGATACACTCTCAACCACCTTTGTGTTCAGACCAGTCTGCAGGTACTATGTCAATGCCTGTTCAACATACGCCACCAGGGATACACTCTCAACCATCTTTGTGTTCAGACCAGTCTGCAGGTACTATGTCAATGCCTGTTCAACATACGCCACCAGGGATACACTCTCAACCACCTTTGTGTTCAGACCAGTCTGCAGGTACTATGTCAATGCCTGTTCAACATACGCCACCAGGGATACACTCTCAACCACCTTTGTGTTCAAACCAGTCTGCGGGTACTATGTCAATGCCTGTTCAACATACGCCACCAGGGATACACTCTCAACCATCTTTGTGTTCAAACCAGTCTGCAGGTACTATGTCAATGCCTGTTCAACATACGCCACCAGGGATACACTTTCAACCACCTTTGTGTTCAAACCAGTCTGCAGGTACTATGTCAATGCCTGTTCAACATACGCCACCAGGGATACACTTTCAACCACCTTTGTGTTCAAACCAGTCTGCAGGTACTGTGTCAATGCCTGTTCAACATACGCCACCAGGGATACACTTTCAACCACCTTTGTGTTCAAACCAGTCTGCAGGTACTGTATGGTGAATGAAACCCATGTCCACCAAAGCAAAATTTTTCACAATTGGTTTCGCTGTATTAAGTTATCCCTGCATTGATATTTTGATGCTGTTTGTTTAATTCATGGAGTGTCAAAGCATAATTTTGTGTTGAAATGTTTATATTGTGTTTTTGGGTGTTCTACTGTAATTTGCTATGTATGTGGCAGGCGCGGCTCCTCAGGGTAGGCAGGGTAGGCATTGCCTACCCTATGGTAATACATCAACAATTAATCTTTAACTATGATTCTGCATTTTATCATTTGAACCGTCATTTTCCCCTAAATTGCAGCTCAAGAAAAGTTTTCTCGGTTATAATGACCAGCGCATGGTCAAATCCCTTAATCTCAATTCCGATTCATCAAAACTGCGCTGCGTGTTTGAAACGCGCGGCAGAAATGATACGCATGGAACCTGGGTAGTGGAGGGCAGGCTAGCTTAACCTCTGCCTGCCCGGCCCCATATCCTCAGTACGAGGCCCTTGAACAGGGATAAGGAAACATTCGGTCTGTATATGCACTCCGAGCATGCGTAGACGCGTCTGCCAGCAGTCCGAACACTTGCCTGCCCAAATCCGAATTTATGTGACATTTTCCGAACAGCCATACTCCACGAACGAAGATCTCAGAGATCTGAATCTGCCGTTATCTCTGTGTAATACCAGTATGACCGACTTAATTAGTGAACTATTACAAATTTCGCTTTCGCGGCGCACTGACAATGAAAAGAGGAGTGTTTTAGCTATTTAACACAAAGCTGCAGTCAGACAATTTTTCAATTTCTTAATCTATATTAGTCATGGGCGTCGCGAAACGGGGGCAAGGGCAGCCACGGCCCCCCCTTGGAGGTTGGTGAACTTAATGTGCAGTCAGTTACTGACTTTTAAACTATTACTTTAATTTTGATGTAAAGAACAATTTTTGTTTAGCACAAATTAATACGGTTATCTGCAACAAATACTATAAATTTTGACAGTAAAATAATGATTTAATATTATATGATTGCAAATTTCCACCATGTGCCCCCCCCCCCCCCTGGAAAAAAGTCTACCGACACTCGTGATTTTAGTTTTGGCGGTAATTCGTCCGTAAGTCACACTCATTCACTCTGCTCTTATTAAACAACCAAACAATATATTGTTTGCGTTATCCGCAATGACTTCGCCCCCTATATTTCGGATAAACGGGGTTTATTATTTCGGATAAACGGGGTTTATTATTATTATTATTATTATTATTATTATTATTATTATTATTATTATTATTATTATTATTATTATTATTATGTTGTTGTTGTTGTTGTTGTTTGTTGTTACTGTTACACTTTGCCTGCCCTAAAATTTTGACTGCGAGCCGCCACTGGTATGTGGTAGAGAAACATAAGATTGTTGTTTTATTAGACTTAGAGTAAGTGAATTTTCAAGTGCTGATATTAACATTGCAGGAGAGAACACGATTGTAATAGTGACTGGAGCCAATGATCTGCTGAGCGAGGAAGACCTCAAGAGGGCTTCGCCTCTAATCACTGCTGCCAAAGTGTTGGTGTGTCAATGTGAAATCCCATTGGCCATTAGTGCTGCGGCACTGAAAATGAAGAAAGGTACTGGTAATATGATATTGAGAAGGAGATGTAAGTCAGTTTCAGTGTAAATAACACATTGTCTTGTTTCAGGACTGGCGATCATGAACGCTGCTCCAGCACAGACCAACATGGACCCAGAGATATTCAGACTGGCTGATATTTTCTGTGTAAATGAACCAGAGGTATATCGTCTCTACTTATAGCATTTAATACGCAATAGCCCTTAATGGGGCAAAGCTTACCACTTGGCTGCTGCGTCCTCCAGCTCTGCCCACCACAGGCATCATGAGTAGGGGGTGCAGTACTGGAGGTGGGATGTGGTCAGTGCCCCAAGCCCTTCCGGCTTGTAATGCAGCCTTCACAATCAAATAGCTCCCCACACTGGTACCAGGGATCAATCCCAGGTCCTCCATGTCAGAAGCAGGCATGCTACCACTGCACTACGGAAGCAGTCTAAGTGAAGTTTAGTTTCTAAAGATTTATAACATTTGTTGACTTATATTGCTTCAGTGTGAATGAATTGAGAGATGACCATGTTTTGTTATAGTGATTGTTGTGATGTTTACAGACTGAAACTATTGTTGGAAAGAAGGTTAACTCAGTAGAAGATGCCAAAGTTATGGTGGGAGAACTTCTGAGGCGAGGATGTCGAACTGCAATAATAACGCTGGGTTCACAAGGTGCTGTGTTTGCTTCTGTTGTAGACCCTACCCCAGTCCATGTGCCCACTACGACAGTTGACTCTGTGGTGGACACAACGGTAAGCAATGCTGCAAACTGTTGTATTGTTAGTGTGTGTGTGTGTGTGTGTTTCTTGATCCTTAATGTCAGTTTATGTTTCAGGGGGCTGGCGACATGTTTGTTGGAAGTCTGGCGTATTACCTGGCGTACCACCCAGAGCTGCCAATGAAAGAGAAAGTTTGGAGATCATGTGTACATGCCACAATGTCTGTACAGAAACATGGCACACAGAAAAGTTATCCGATGAAGCATGAGCTGCCCGAAAAACTGTTTAAAGATCAAGTCTTGTTTATATGAACATTACTGTAAAGATACAGAAATGAAATAAATATTGTATTATTTGCTACGGTGTCTTCATATAGTCTTGCCTTGTTATTTGCTCATATGTGTGTGCATGGCGGAAAATGTTTCGTATTTACCAAACTACTTCAAATGGATTCCCTTACTCTTTTAACTCTCTATTACACTGTTTTATTAAACAAGCGTTAAGAACACACCTTTAGGAACACACGTCCAGTACTAAAAGTTTTAATTCCTCTGGTTAATGTTTAGCATTATTAAAACCTTGTTATTGGCTAATGCTGGATTTGTGACAATGAAGTCATTAATCCTCTTGCTCTCACTGATGGATGGGAAGGGTGCTAGAAGTGGCTGGGCATATTTGAAGGTGGTCTTGGTCCATTTCCTCTTGCTCTCACTGATGGATGGGAAGGGCACTAGAAGTGGCTGGGCATATTTGAAGGTGGTCTTGGTTCATTTCCTCTTGCTCTCACTGATGGATGGGAAGGGCACTAGAAGTGGCTGGGCATATTTGAAGGTGGTCTTGGTTCATTTCCTCTTGCTCTCACTGATGGATGGGAAGGGCACTAGAAGTGGCCAGGCATATTTGAAGGTGGTCTTGGTTCATTTCCTCTTGCTCTCACTGATGGATGGGAAGGGCACTAGAAGTGGCTGGGCATATTTGAAGGTGGTCTTGGTTCATTTCCTCTTGCTCTCACTGATGGATGGGAAGGGCACTAGAAGTGGCTGGGCATATTTGAAGGTGGTCTTGGTTCATTTCCTCTTGCTCTCACTGATGGATGGGAAGGGTGCTAGAAGTGGCTGGGCATATTTGAAGGTGGTCTTGGTTCATTTCCTCTTGCTCTCACTGATGGATGGGAAGGGCACTAGAAGTGGCTGGGCATATTTGAAGGTGGTCTTGGTTCATTTCCTCTTGCTCTCAGTGATGGATGGGAAGGGCACTAGAAGTGGCTGGGCATATTTGAAGGTGGTCTTGGTCCATTTCCTCTTGCTCTCACTGATGGATGGGAAGGGTGCTAGAAGTGGCTGGGCATATTTGAAGGTGGTCTTGGTCCATTTCCTCTTGCTCTCACTGATGGATGGGAAGGGTGCTAGAAGTGGCTGGGCATATTTGAAGGTGGTCTTGGTCCATTTCCTCTTGCTCTCACTGATGGATGGGAAGGGCACTAGAAGTGCTGGGCATATTTGAAGGTGGTTTTGGCCCATTTCCTCTTGCTCTCACTGATGGATGGGAAGGGTGCTAGAAGTGGCTGGGCATATTTGAAGGTAGTCTTGGTCCATTTCCTCTTGCTCTCACTGATGGATGGGAAGGGTGCTAGAAGTGGCTGGGCATATTTGAAGGTGGTCTTGGTCCATTTCCTCTTGCTCTCACTGATGGATGGGAAGGGTGCTAGAAGTGGCTGGGCATATTTGAAGGTGGTCTTGGTCCATTTCCTCTTGCTCTCACTGATGGATGGGAAGGGTGCTAGAAGTGGCTGGGCATATTTGAAGGTGGTCTTGGTCCATTTCCTCTTGCTTTCACTGATGGATGGGAAGGGCACTAGAAGTGCTGGGCATATTTGAAGGTGGTCTTGGCCCATTTCCTCTTGCTCTCACTGATGGATGGGAAGGGTGCTAGAAGTGGCTGGGCATATTTGAAGGTAGTCTTGGTCCATTTCCTCTTGCTCTCACTGATGGATGGGAAGGGTGCTAGAAGTGGCTGGGCATATTTGAAGGTGGTCTTGGTCCATTTCCTCTTGCTCTCACTGATGGATGGGAAGGGTGCTAGAAGTGGCTGGGCATATTTGAAGGTGGTCTTGGCCCATTTCCTCTTGCTCTCGCTGATGGATGGGAAGGGCACTAGAAGTGGCTGGGCATATTTGAAGGTGGTCTTGGTTCATTTCCTCTTGCTCTCGCTGATGGATGGGAAGGGCACTAGAAGTGGCTGGGCATATTTGAAGGAGGTCTTGGCCCATTTCCTCTTGCTCTCGCTGATGGATGGGAAGGGCACTAGAAGTGGCCAGGCATATTTGAAGGTGGTCTTGGTTCATTTCCTCTTGCTCTCACTGATGGATGGGAAGGGCACTAGAAGTGGCTGGGCATATTTGAAGGTAGTCTTGGTCCATTTCCTCTTGCTCTCACTGATGGATGGGAAGGGTGCTACAAGTGGCCGGGCATATTTGAAGGTGGTCTTGGTCCATTTCCTCTTGCTCTCGCTGATGGATGGGAAGGGTGCTACAAGTGGCCGGGCATATTTGAAGGTGGTCTTGGTCCATTTCCTCTTGCTCTCGCTGATGGATGGGAAGGGTGCTACAAGTGGCCGGGCATATTTGAAGGTGGTCTTGGTCCATTTCCTCTTGCTCTCACTGATGGATGGGAAGGGTGCTACAAGTGGCCGGGCATATTTGAAGGTGGTCTTGGTCCATTTCCTCTTGCTCTCGCTGATGGATGGGAAGGGTGCTACAAGTGGCCGGGCATATTTGAAGGTGGTCTTGGTCCATTTCCTCTTGCTCTCACTGATGGATGGGAAGGGTGCTACAAGTGGCCGGGCATATTTGAAGGTGGTCTTGGTCCATTTCCTCTTGCTCTCGCTGATGGATGGGAAGGGTGCTACAAGTGGCCGGGCATATTTGAAGGTGGTCTTGGTCCATTTCCTCTTGCTCTCACTGATGGATGGGAAGGGTGCTACAAGTGGCCGGGCATATTTGAAGGTGGTCTTGGCCCATTTCCTCTTGCTCTCGCTGATGGATGGGAAGGGCACTAGAAGTGGCTGGGCATATTTGAAGGTGGTCTTGGTTCATTTCCTCTTGCTCTTGCTGATGGATGGGAAGGGCACTAGAAGTGGCTGCGCATATTTGAAGGTGGTCTTGGTCCATTTCCTCTTGCTCTCGCTGATGGATGGGAAGGGCACTAGAAGTGGCCAGGCATATTTGAAGGTGGTCTTGGTTCATTTCCTCTTGCTCTCACTGATGGATGGGAAGGGCACTAGAAGTGGCTGGGCATATTTGAAGGTAGTCTTGGTCCATTTCCTCTTGCTCTCACTGATGGATGGGAAGGGCACTAGAAGTGGCTGGGCATATTTGAAGGTGGTCTTGGTCCATTTCCTCTTGCTCTCACTGATGAATGGGAAGGGGACTAGAAGTGGCCAGGCATATTTGAAGGTGGTCTTGGTCCATTTCCTCTTGCTCTCACTGATGGATGGGAAGGGTACTAGAAGTGGCCGGGCATATTTGAAGGTGGTCTTGGTCCATTTCCTCTTGCTCTCACTGATGGATGGGAAGGGTGCTAGAAGTGGCCAGGCATATTTGAAGGTGGTCTTGGTCCATTTCCTCTTGCTCTCACTGATGGATGGGAAGGGTGCTAGAAGTGGCCAGGCATATTTGAAGGTAGTCTCGGTCCATTTCCTCTTGCTCTCACTGATGGATGGGAAGGGTGCTAGAAGTGGCTGGGCATATTTGAAGGTGGTCTTGGTCCATTTCCTCTTGCTCTCACTGATGGACGTGAAGGGCGCTAGAAGTGGTTGGGCATATTTGAAGGTGGTCTTGGTCCATTTCCTCTTGCTCTCACTGATGGATGGGAAGGGTGCTAGAAGTGGCCAGGCATATTTGAAGGTGGTCTTGGTCCATTTCCTCTTGCTCTCACTGATGGATGGGAAGGGCACTAGAAGTGGCTGGGCATATTTGAAGGTGGTCTTGGTCCATTTCCTCTTGCTCTCGCTGATGGATGGGAAGGGCACTAGAAGTGGCTGGGCATATTTGAAGGTGGTCTTGGTCCATTTCCTCTTGCTCTCACTGATGGATGGGAAGGGCACTAGAAGTGGCTGGGCATATTTGAAGGTGGTCTTGGTCCATTTCCTCTTGCTCTCACTGATGGATGGGAAGGGCACTAGAAGTGGCTGGGCATATTTGAAGGTGGTCTTGGTCCATTTCCTCTTGCTCTCGCTGATGGATGGGAAGGGCACTAGAAGTGGCTGGGCATATTTGAAGGTGGTCTTGGTCCATTTCCTCTTGCTCTCACTGATGGATGGGAAGGGCACTAGAAGTGGCTGGGCATATTTGAAGGTGGTCTTGGTCCATTTCCTCTTGCTCTCACTGATGGATGGGAAGGGCACTAGAAGTGTCTGGGCATATTTGAAGGTAGTCTTGGCCCATTTCCTCTTGCTCTCACTGATGGATGGGAAGGGTGCTACAAGTGGCTGGGCATATTTGAAGGTAGTCTTGGTCCATTTCCTCTTGCTCTCGCTGATGGATGGGAAGGGCACTAGAAGTGGCTGGACATATTTGAAGGTGGTCTTGGTCCATTTCCTCTTGCTCTCACTGATGAATGGGAAGGGCACTAGAAGTGGCTGGGCATATTTGAAGGTGGTCTTGGTCCATTTCCTCTTGCTCTCACTGATGGATGGGAAGGGTGCTAGAAGTGGCCAGGCATATTTGAAGGTGGTCTTGGTCCATTTCCTCTTGCTCTCACTGATGGATGGGAAGGGTACTAGAAGTGGCCGGGCATATTTGAAGGTGGTCTTGGTCCATTTCCTCTTGCTCTCACTGATGGATGGGAAGGGTGCTAGAAGTGGCCAGGCATATTTGAAGGTGGTCTTGGTCCATTTCCTGTTGCTCTCACTGATGGATGGGAAGGGCACTAGAAGTGGCTGGGCATATTTGAAGGTGGTCTTGGTCCATTTCCTCTTGCTCTCACTGATGGATGGGAAGGGTGCTAGAAGTGGCTGGGCATATTTGAAGGTGGTCTTGGTCCATTTCCTCTTGCTCTCACTGATGGATGGGAAGGGTGCTAGAAGTGGCTGGGCATATTTGAAGGTGGTCTTGGTCCATTTCCTCTTGCTCTCACTGATGGATGGGAAGGGCACTAGAAGTGGCTGGGCATGTTTGAAGGTGGTCTTGGTCCATTTGCTCTTGCTCTCACTGATGGATGGGAAGGGCACTAGAAGTGGCCGGGCATATTTGAAGGTGGTCTTGGTCCATTTCCTCTTGCTCTCACTGATGGATGGGAAGGGCGCTAGAAGTGGCTGGGCATATTTGAAGGTGGTCTTGGTCCATTTGCTCTTGCTCTCACTGATGGATCGGAAGAGCACTAGAAGTGGCTGGGCATATTTGAAGGTGGTCTTGGTCCATTTCCTCTTGCTCTCACTGATGGATGGGAAGGGCACTAGAAGTGGCTGGGCATATTTGAAGGTGGTCTTGGTCCATTTGCTCTTGCTCTCACTGATGGATGGGAAGGGTGCTAGAAGTGGCTGGGCATATTTGAAGGTGTTCTTGGTCCATTTCCTCTTGCTCTCACTGATGGATGTGAAGGGCACTAGAAGTGGCTGGGCATATTTGAAGGTGGTCTTGGTCCATTTCCTCTTGCTCTCACTGATGAATGGGAAGGGTTCTAGAAGTGGCCGGGCATATTTGAAGGTGGTCTTGGTCCATTTCCTCTTGCTCTTACTGATGGATGGGAAGGGCACTAGAAGTGGCTGGGCATATTTGAAGGTGTTCTTGGTCCATTTCCTCTTGCTCTTGCTGATGGATGTGAAGGGCACTAGAAGTGGCTGGGCATATTTGAAGGTGTTATTGGTCCATTTCCTCTTGCTCTCACTGATGGATGTGAAGGGCACTAGAAGTGGCTGGGCATATTTGAAGGTGGTCTTGGTCCATTTCCTCTTGCTCTCACTGATGGATGGGAAGGGTGCTACAAGTGGCCGGGCATATTTGAAGGCGGTCTTGCTCCATATCCTCTTGCTCTTGCTGATGGATGGAAGGGTGCTAGAAGTGGCCGGGCATATTTGAAGGTGGTCTCAGTCCATTTCCTCTTGCTCTTGCTGATGGATGGGAAGGGCACTAGAAGTGGCTGGGCACATTTGAAGGTGGTCTTGGTCCATTTCCTCTTGCTCTCGCTGATGGATGGGAAGGGTGCTAGAAGTGGCTGGGCATATTTGAAGGTGGTCTTGGTTCATTTCCTCTTGCTCTCACTGATGGATGGGAAGGGCACTAGAAGTGGCTGGGCATATTTGAAGGTGGCCTTGGTCCATTTCCTCTTGCTCTCGCTGATGGATGGGAAGGGCACGAGAAGTGGCCAGGCATATTTGAAGGTGGCCTTGGTCCATTTCCTCTTGCTCTCGCTGATGGATGGGAAGGGCACTAGAAGTGGCCGGGCATATTTGAAGGTGGCCTTGGTCCATTTCCTCTTGCTCTCACTGATGGATGGGAAGGGCACGAGAGGTGGCCGGGCATATTTGAAGGTGGCCTTGGTCCATTTCCTCTTGCTCTCACTGATGGATAGGAAGGGCACTAGAAGTGGCTGGGCATATTTGAAGGTGGTCTTGGTCCATTTCCTCTTGCTCTCACTGATGGATGGGAAGGGCACTAGAAGTGGCTGGGCATATTTGAAGGTGGTCTTGGTCCATTTGCTCTTGCTCTCACTGATGGATGGGAAGGGTGCTAGAAGTGGCTGGGCATATTTGAAGGTGGTCTTGGTCCATTTCCTCTTGCTCTCACTGATGGATGGGAAGGGCACTAGAAGTGGCTGGGCATGTTTGAAGGTGGTCTTGGTCCATTTGCTCTTGCTCTCACTGATGGATGGGAAGGGCACTAGAAGTGGCCGGGCATATTTGAAGGTGGTCTTGGTCCATTTCCTCTTGCTCTCACTGATGGATGGGAAGGGCGCTAGAAGTGGCTGGGCATATTTGAAGGTGGTCTTGGTCCATTTGCTCTTGCTCTCACTGATGGATCGGAAGAGCACTAGAAGTGGCTGGGCATATTTGAAGGTGGTCTTGGTCCATTTCCTCTTGCTCTCACTGATGGATGGGAAGGGCACTAGAAGTGGCTGGGCATATTTGAAGGTGGTCTTGGTCCATTTGCTCTTGCTCTCACTGATGGATGGGAAGGGTGCTAGAAGTGGCTGGGCATATTTGAAGGTGTTCTTGGTCCATTTCCTCTTGCTCTCACTGATGGATGTGAAGGGCACTAGAAGTGGCTGGGCATATTTGAAGGTGGTCTTGGTCCATTTCCTCTTGCTCTCACTGATGAATGGGAAGGGTTCTAGAAGTGGCCGGGCATATTTGAAGGTGGTCTTGGTCCATTTCCTCTTGCTCTTACTGATGGATGGGAAGGGCACTAGAAGTGGCTGGGCATATTTGAAGGTGTTCTTGGTCCATTTCCTCTTGCTCTTGCTGATGGATGTGAAGGGCACTAGAAGTGGCTGGGCATATTTGAAGGTGTTATTGGTCCATTTCCTCTTGCTCTCACTGATGGATGTGAAGGGCACTAGAAGTGGCTGGGCATATTTGAAGGTGGTCTTGGTCCATTTCCTCTTGCTCTCACTGATGGATGGGAAGGGTGCTACAAGTGGCCGGGCATATTTGAAGGCGGTCTTGCTCCATATCCTCTTGCTCTTGCTGATGGATGGAAGGGTGCTAGAAGTGGCCGGGCATATTTGAAGGTGGTCTCAGTCCATTTCCTCTTGCTCTTGCTGATGGATGGGAAGGGCACTAGAAGTGGCTGGGCACATTTGAAGGTGGTCTTGGTCCATTTCCTCTTGCTCTCGCTGATGGATGGGAAGGGTGCTAGAAGTGGCTGGGCATATTTGAAGGTGGTCTTGGTTCATTTCCTCTTGCTCTCACTGATGGATGGGAAGGGCACTAGAAGTGGCTGGGCATATTTGAAGGTGGCCTTGGTCCATTTCCTCTTGCTCTCGCTGATGGATGGGAAGGGCACGAGAAGTGGCCAGGCATATTTGAAGGTGGCCTTGGTCCATTTCCTCTTGCTCTCGCTGATGGATGGGAAGGGCACTAGAAGTGGCCGGGCATATTTGAAGGTGGCCTTGGTCCATTTCCTCTTGCTCTCACTGATGGATGGGAAGGGCACGAGAAGTGGCCGGGCATATTTGAAGGTGGCCTTGGTCCATTTCCTCTTGCTCTCACTGATGGATAGGAAGGGCACTAGAAGTGGCTGGGCATATTTGAAGGTGGTCTTGGTCCATTTCCTCTTGCTCTCACTGATGGATGGGAAGGGCACTAGAAGTGGCTGGGCATATTTGAAGGTGGTCTTGGTCCATTTGCTCTTGCTCTCACTGATGGATGGGAAGGGTGCTAGAAGTGGCTGGGCATATTTGAAGGTGTTCTTGGTCCATTTCCTCTTGCTCTCACTGATGGATGTGAAGGGCACTAGAAGTGGCTGGGCATATTTGAAGGTGGTCTTGGTCCATTTCCTCTTGCTCTCACTGATGAATGGGAAGGGTTCTAGAAGTGGCCGGGCATATTTGAAGGTGGTCTTGGTCCATTTCCTCTTGCTCTTACTGATGGATGGGAAGGGCACTAGAAGTGGCTGGGCATATTTGAAGGTGTTCTTGGTCCATTTCCTCTTGCTCTTGCTGATGGATGTGAAGGGCACTAGAAGTGGCTGGGCATATTTGAAGGTGTTATTGGTCCATTTCCTCTTGCTCTCACTGATGGATGTGAAGGGCACTAGAAGTGGCTGGGCATATTTGAAGGTGGTCTTGGTCCATTTCCTCTTGCTCTCACTGATGGATGGGAAGGGTGCTACAAGTGGCCGGGCATATTTGAAGGCGGTCTTGCTCCATTTCCTCTTGCTCTTGCTGATGGATGGAAGGGTGCTAGAAGTGGCCGGGCATATTTGAAGGTGGTCTCAGTCCATTTCCTCTTGCTCTTGCTGATGGATGGGAAGGGCACTAGAAGTGGCTGGGCACATTTGAAGGTGGTCTTGGTCCATTTCCTCTTGCTCTCGCTGATGGATGGGAAGGGTGCTAGAAGTGGCTGGGCATATTTGAAGGTGGTCTTGGTTCATTTCCTCTTGCTCTCACTGATGGATGGGAAGGGCACTAGAAGTGGCTGGGCATATTTGAAGGTGACCTTGGTCCATTTCCTCTTGCTCTCGCTGATGGATGGGAAGGGCACGAGAAGTGGCCAGGCATATTTGAAGGTGGCCTTGGTCCATTTCCTCTTGCTCTCGCTGATGGATGGGAAGGGCACTAGAAGTGGCCGGGCATATTTGAAGGTGGCCTTGGTCCATTTCCTCTTGCTCTCACTGATGGATGGGAAGGGCACGAGAAGTGGCCGGGCATATTTGAAGGTGGCCTTGGTCCATTTCCTCTTGCTCTCACTGATGGATAGGAAGGGCACTAGAAGTGGCTGGGCATATTTGAAGGTGGCCTTGGTCCATTTCCTCTTGCTCTCACTGATGGATAGGAAGGGCACGAGAAGTGGCCGGGCATATTTGAAGGTGGTCTCAGTCCATTTCCTCTTGCTCTCACTGATGGATGGGAAGGGCACTAGAAGTGGCTGGGCATATTTGAAGGTGGTCTTGGTCCATTTCCTCTTGCTCTCACTGATGGATAGGAAGGGTGCTAGAAGTGGCTGGGCATATTTGAAGGTGGTCTTGGTCCATTTCCTCTTGCTCTCACTGATGAATGGGAAGGGTTCTAGAAGTGGCCGGGCATATTTGAAGGTGGTCTTGGTCCATTTCCTCTTGCTCTTGCTGATGGATGTGAAGGGCACTAGAAGTGGCTGGGCATATTTGAAGGTGTTCTTGGTCCATTTCCTCTTGCTCTTGCTGATGGATGTGAAGGGCACTAGAAGTGGCTGGGCATATTTGAAGGTGTTCTTGGTCCATTTCCTCTTGCTCTCACTGATGGATGTGAAGGGCACTAGAAGTGGCTGGGCATATTTGAAGGTGGTCTTGGTCCATTTCCTCTTGCTCTCACTGATGGATGGGAAGGGTGCTACAAGTGGCCGGGCATATTTGAAGGCGGTCTTGCTCCATTTCCTCTTGCTCTTGCTGATGGATGGAAGGGTGCTAGAAGTGGCCGGGCATATTTGAAGGTGGTCTCAGTCCATTTCCTCTTGCTCTTGCTGATGGATGGGAAGGGCACTAGAAGTGGCTGGGCACATTTGAAGGTGGTCTTGGTCCATTTCCTCTTGCTCTCGCTGATGGATGGGAAGGGCACTAGAAGTGGCTGGGCATATTTGAAGGTGGTCTTGGTCCATTTCCTCTTGCTCTCGCTGATGGATGGGAAGGGCACGAGAAGTGGCCAGGCATATTTGAAGGTGGCCTTGGTCCATTTCCTCTTGCTCTCGCTGATGGATGGGAAGGGCACTAGAAGTGGCCGGGCATATTTGAAGGTGGCCTTGGTCCATTTCCTCTTGCTCTCACTGATGGATGGGAAGGGCACGAGAAGTGGCCGGGCATATTTGAAGGTGGCCTTGGTCCATTTCCTCTTGCTCTCACTGATGGATAGGAAGGGCACTAGAAGTGGCTGGGCATATTTGAAGGTGGCCTTGGTCCATTTCCTCTTGCTCTCACTGATGGATAGGAAGGGCACGAGAAGTGGCCGGGCATATTTGAAGGTGGTCTCAGTCCATTTCCTCTTGCTCTCACTGATGGATGGGAAGGGCACTAGAAGTGGCTGGGCATATTTGAAGGTGGTCTTGGTCCATTTCCTCTTGCTCTCACTGATGGATAGGAAGGGTGCTAGAAGTGGCCGGGCATATTTGAAGGTGGTCTTGGGCCATTTCCTCTTGTTCTCACTGATGGATGGGAAGGGCACTAGAAGTGGCTGGGCATATTTGAAGGTGTTCTTGGTCCATTTCCTCTTGCTCTCACTGATGGATGGGAAGGGCACTAGAAGTGGCTGGGCATATTTGAAGGTGTTCTTGGTCCATTTCCTCTTGCTCTCACTGATGGATGGGAAGGGCACTAGAAGTGGCTGGGCATATTTGAAGGTGTTCTTGGTCCATTTCCTCTTGCTCTCACTGATGGATGGGAAGGGCACTAGAAGTGGCTGGGTATATTTGAAGGTGGTCTTGGTCCATTTCCTCTTGCTCTCACTGATGGATGGAAGGGTGCTAGAAGTGGCGGGGCATATTTGAAGGTGTTCTTGGTCCATTTCCTCTCGCTCTCACTGATGGATGGGAAGGGCACTAGAAGTGGCTGGGCATATTTGAAGGTGGTCTTGGTCCATTTCCTCTTGCTCTCACTGATGGATGGGAAGGGCACTAGAATTGGCTGGGCATATTTGAAGGTGGTCTTGGTTCATTTCCTCTTGCTGTCACTTATGGACGTGAAGGGCACTAGAAGTGGCCGGGCATATTTGAAGGTGGCCTTGGTCCATTTCCTCTTGCTCTCACTGATGGAAACATTGAAAACAGTGAACCTTGTATCCCTATTTTTTTACTTTCTTTAGTAGTTTTATTCTGCATCTTTGGAAATCAATAAAAACTGATAAATTATCTTCTTTCCTATTGAAGGAGTCTTTGATTTCTTGACTGGGAAGTAAGACTTGTTCATTTGTAGAGTGGAACTCTGTGCATCCAGCTTGATATGGGGATATTAAATTTTGTGATTTTAGAAACCAATTTAACCTGTTTGACGCCATTCTTCCCATCACTTTTGCTATTATGCTAGTAAGAGCTATTGGTCTATAATTTTTATTTCTGATGCTGTTTTATCTTTCTTCAAGAGTGGGACAATTATTGCTTTTCGCCGTTCAGCAGGTACAGTGGTTTTCCGGGATAGATTGTAGAGTTTCAGTAGTTGTTGTTTTGCTGTTTTTCCAAAGTTTTTTTTTTAACTCTGGATGTATGCGATCTGGTCCAAAATACTTTTTGTTTTTTAGATTATTAATTGCAATGTTCAGTTCATGCATATTAAAATTTTGAGAAAAGATTGTGGTGAGCATTAGGATCACATTCTCTTTTTTGTTTCAAATGTTTCTTAAATTGTTTATGTTCCTTTTTATTATTTCTTGTTACTTTATGTGAATTAGCATAATATTTATTGAAGGTTTCAGCTACGATTGCATCATTTGTTAATGTTTCATTGTTGTTTCATTGTCTAGGTTACTGCCTGTTCCAGGGTAATGTATGAAGGTTGTGGGATTTTCTTTATTATAAACCATGCAGGTAATTGCAGCCGTTTGAAACCGAAAGGCAAGTCCGTTGGAATCAATGTGCAGAATCAAAATATGCTCTCCTTTGTACTTTCAAATATGTTGAACTTACCTAGAGAACTTTATAAAATTGAAATTATCAAATTAATTACTTGTTAAAATGCATTTTGTGATTACGTCTAAGCCTGGCCTAATTCCTTGAGTCACTCTAAAACAAAACTGAATGAATTTGTTTCTTTATCTCTAAGTCTACTAAGTCGATTTACCTCGATAGCATGGCTGATCAAAATGAAAGTTTGCAAAATATAATTAAATTTGATTCAACCAAATGTATATTTAAAACCTACAACTGTTTTTAGGAAGAAATGTTTTAAATGTAATAGATGCCAATTTCAAACGATACGTCTGCCACAAACACCATATATTCAAAGTAGTCCAAAGTGGCAATTCCCATACAAAATTATCAATTTCGATCCTTTCAATTTTTCGACTGTTCTGTAGGGTATCTCCTAATGTTGCTTTTCTAAACCATGCTAATATTGAGGCGAACAAAATGAAAAAGAAGTTATTCATATTGGTCGAGCCATTTAAGAGCTTTTGCAAGACTAACAATTGGCAATTGATTCTTATATAGATACAAAAGGAAGAATCATACACAAGCACAGCTTATCTAAAACATCCTGGCATTTCCACCACTCTGGACGCAAAGATGCATAATAGCACTGAGCAGTCCACTTGCATAAAAGAGAAGTGGGAGTCAGTCTTCCAGCTGCCTGCCTGCCTGCGGTGAGAGTGACAAGTTCATGTGTTGTATATGTGACTGCCTGCTTCAAGTTCTGATCACTTGCTCCCTCACCACTCTCACCCCTTCTCCGCATTTCTCCTCACTTGCACATGTGTGCATATGTATTGAAGTTTGAAAACATTTTTACCACTGACTGTGGGATATTATTTTGCCGACCTTATGGGAAATGTGTAAGTGCAAATGAACAATTGCAGATAGGACAACATTTATCTGGATATAAACACAGCTACCTCTCATGTTTCCTTGCAGCAAGTTCTTATAGGTGAACCTACTCCATCCTTATCTAACGTTAAAAGAAATTCACAGTATTATTCAGGTTTACTAGAAGCACTTGTTTTGGCCGATATACCCCTTTATAAGGTAAACGATCCCAAATTAAAAGTGTCTTGTCATATATATGGATATAAGCACTTCTGAAGGGTCAACTCTTCGGAAAAACTATCTCCTGAAGTGCTATGATGAAACATTAAAATACATTAGGTCAGCATGTGAAAATAAGAAGATCTGGGTGAGCATTGACAAAACTAGCGATTTTAGTGACATTAGAGGAGTGGGAAATGTTGCAGTAGGTGTGTTGGAAAATGATGACAGAGTTTCCAAACAACACTTCTTGCGAGTTTGTAAATAAGTGTCAGTTGCTAGGATGTTCAATGAAACTTTGCAGATGTTATGGCCAAATGCTGTGAAGTACGACAATATGTTGCTTTTCCTAACCGAAGGTGTACCATATATGAAGAAGCTCTTTGTGTATGTTATCCTGAAACGATTCATGTGACCCGTATCATACATGCTCTACGCAGACTGTGTGATAAAATCCAAACACTATATCTGGAAGTGGACCAGTTAGTGTCGGACGGGAGGAAAAGTTTTGTAAAACCACCAACTAGAGTCAATCTTTTCAAAGAAAGAAATCCTGATCTTCCACTTTCTCCTAAACCCATAAACATGCGTTGGGGCACTTGGCTAAGTATAGCACTGTATTGCACATACAATTTTGAAGTATTTGTATCTGTAGTAAGTGAACTGGACTCAGACAATGCTTCTTCAATTGACGTTCAAAATTTACTAAAGACAGCAATGTAAAATGTGACTTGGCTATCTTATTGCCCAATTTCGGATTCTTTTCTCACTCTATAATGAAACTAGAGACTTTGGGGTATTCATTGAGTATTGCAGTTAAAGAGATAGAGTGCATTGCAAGACAACTGGACACATTTTCCAATTCAAAAGCCGAAGTCTTAAAGAAAAAATATAAAGATTTGTTTGACAAAAATACAGGTTACAGAAGCCATAGCAAAGTAGCACTAGTTTTGGAAGGCTAAGGGACAAGTGAAGTTGATGTTACTGATATGCCCTATTTCAAATATGCAAACTTAACATCGTGCGACGTGGAGTGATCGTTTTCTAAATATAAGGCATTATTTCATGACAACAGGCATGGATTACTGATGGAGCATTTGGACAAGATGTTAGATGTTCACTGCAATCAGTGTTCCACATCTGATGATCAGGAGCAGTTGGTGAGTTAACATTTTTATGTTATGTGTTGGTGGAATTTAAAGAAGTTTTATTACATGTTTTTTTTTAATTTTTGTTGGCTTACAAATAAATATGTGGGTCCTGCTAATGACTAATACTTTAAAAGCTTTAATAACTCCTTAATAACTACTTTAAAAACTCCTTTGCCAAAGAGTTAAAGAATTATCTAATTGAAAAGTGCCCATACAGGTTAGAAGAGATGTTAAATTAATGTGTACTGTTAATGTATTTTTGTATATTCAATATTCCATGTTTGTGTTCCATAAGTCTAATTATATGCCATGATGTACTTTTTATTCATGTATTAGCATTTGAAAATGCTCCATGCCCTTATTGGAAGTTTTATGAGCACTAAATTTGAATTTAAGTGGAATAACGATATTCAGAGTACTCTAGCGGAAATAGGTGGAACTTCTTCGATATATACTGTTAGTTTGAGGAGTCAACAGTAGATGTCACTCTGGCGCCAAACAGTCATGGCTGCCAATACAACTATTCTACATCTTGGTGTTACATATTAAACAATTTTAAAAATAACATATTTGGTCTGCAGTTTCATATATTTTATAATTATTTAACCGTAAAGTCCGTTGAGTAAAATTACATTTGATAACTATTACTGTATTTCTGCTCAATGTACATTGTGAATAAAAAAAAAATAAACATAGTTGGCTAATTGTATCCTATTTAAATACCGCTTGTTTGTCTATTTGCCATTTAAAAGAGGTGTTCTGTGTTTATAAGAAAAAGGTTGCTACTTGTTGTATAGGCACGATCGGCACGATACAATATATGTGGCTGCTACTGAACATTTACAAGGAATAATGGTACGTACATTACATACTTTATTACATGTTTCACTTTTAAATCTTTCAGTCGAGTAGAATACATTATCTGCGACTTTGGTAGGCACCTCCTTCAGTATTTGGTCATCAAGCAAACATTTGATTCTATAAGGCAAGTGGTTGTATAGTTCCTTTCTTTAATGTTGCGGAATCTCCAACTATCGTGTTTGATTTATGAGCAAATTACGTACGTACGATGCAACGGTATTATTTCGCTTATGCATCGGATATTTAGCAAACAAACATGTATAAACGAGTATAATATATGCTAGAATGATTGATTAATGCATTAATTCTCTCGGTGAGATGCTGCATGCACCAAATCATTCACTGAGTTGTGCTCATTGTGAGTAAACAAAACCAACTGGGTGTAAAGGTTCCAGTTGGCATGGTCCAAACAGCATCTAGGCATACGTGTGGCACTTGCGTTAAGAGACTAATAAAGACATGGAAAGTGATCACTAGGAAGGGCGGCTGGCTCCGTGCCATGGCACTACCTTAATAAATGAAGAAGTTGCATATATTGTTGTATACTCCACGGTTACATAGAGAATAATAGCATGAGGGTTAAAGTGTCTTGAACAAGTTACTATTACTATTCTTTGAAAATACAAGAAGACACGGAACACTTCCAACACAGACTGTATATGATACAAGTGTGATCTGTGAAATAGCAAATGTATCATATCGCAAATGAGCTGAACAATATGCAATTGTCAGGTTCGTTCGTTAGTAGGGTTGCCATCATGGTCACAATTGCAGCAATGACGATTACAGCTTGCAGTATTCAGTTCAGTTTCTTACAACTCACCGTATCCATGTTAGCATGGATAAATTTGTGACCAGCATGTGAGCAGTTACAGAAAGTAACGAGAGTGATGTATTCCAGTTTGAATCTCAGGCTTCAACTTCAAGCAATATTAATGTTACAGCTGATCAGGTAAAAACTGCAGCATTGGAAGCATGGCCATAGCCAGAGGGGGCCAGGACGGGCAACACCCGTACTGGGAGAATCCCCATTTGTCCTTTCCTGTTATGAAGTTTTAGAAATATTTCAATAATAAATTAAGAACCAAACTGGCCATATATCGAAGACTATATTAATGGTAACAATGCTGTAATAGTTATCCATTGTCTTATTCCAGTGTGCAGAATATCCAAACCTGTTGCAAGTTAAACGCTGCTAAAGCACGATCGACCCTAGCTATACATAAGGCGTCAGGCCCTAGACACTGGATTGTAATTCATAGGGGGGTAGGTCCTCCACAAGGGGAGGCTAATGAGGAAAAGAAAAGAAAAAAGAACTTAAGCAGTGACGAGGACAGTGAGTGCATGCATTATGGACACAAGAGATTTCTTTGGCAAATGCAAAACAGTGGAGCATCAAGAAGACCAAGTTGTCTCCAGTAGCACAGTCCACACAGATCAGGGGCCAATGGTGCAACAAGAGCTGTTAGTTACTATTTAATACAGAAAGGTGAGCCAGTAAAGCAAGTTTATCTAAAGGATTACCCTAAACAAAGCAATAGACATAGTTTTTGCCCTGAGTGGTATAAGTAGTTTGCTTGATTGCAGTATGCAGTGCTCAAAGATGCTGCATTTTGTTGTGCTTGCATGCAGTTTCAGCCTTATGGCACAAAGGAGAGAAGCTGTACTGAGAAAGGTTTCAGAAACTGGAAAAATGCCGTATGTGCCAGCCATGGGTTTCCTAAAAATAAAACGTCAGAAACTCCTATCTGTGCCATGTCAATGTGGAAGAAATGTGAAACTCGTACAGAAACCTGTGCTTCGGTGTCAACATTAGTGAAATCACACTTGAGAAACAAGTTACTATGTTAAATCATAGACGGGGTAATACAGATTTTGGCCTTCAGTGAGCTGGCCCTGCGTGGCAGTTATAATTTAGAGGAGGGGACCGAAAGGAGTCCATTTTTAAATGTTTTTGAATGCATCTCCAAGAAGATAAAAACCTCTTGGAATATATAACATACACACCTATACTTCTCCTGACTGTTACAATCTTAGACTACACTTAGTAGTTGTTAAAACACTGAAGTCCCTTAAGACGCTTATGTTACTAATGTGCTATGTTAAACAATTTCTATTGGAGAGGCAAAATTGCATCCTTCTGTGAAGGCAGAACCATAGTGCGTCTTCTAGAACAGCGTTGGAGTGGGTGGGCACCTAGCAATTACTAAAGCAATTTTGTCAAACTATGAAGAAGTACTTAGAGTGCTAAATGCCATAGGAAGAGAACACTTCAATAAAGAAGACATAGCCAAAAACGTTGGTTCCGAGACTGTGATAATGTCACTTCAATTTCGCTTTCTGCTAGTTTTCAACATGAAAGTACACGGATTGCTGGAAGCAGCTGATAAAGCACTCGTCTCACACTACAAGCTTAAGTGGCGCTATTGTTATCATTAAGTGTGTGTGTCAAACAAGAAATCAGTGAGTTTCGAAAACAAAAGTTTCCTTTTGTGCTGAAAATGTGCTAGGTACCAGAAACTTTGTTTTCAGTTCCTGTACAAAATAAAAGGCCCAAGAAGACAACTGAAAACACGGACTATATTCACTCTAGTCTGTTGCCGTGGCATTCCACAAGCAGTTCCAACCCACAACAGCCTAACACCTTTAAATGAGACCACGCACTTAGTGCATTTAGATGAACGCTTCAGCGAGAATGAAGAGCTTTTACTGACTATGGAAAGAGCAGAACAACTCAACATTGATAATCTTCAAACTTCATGAAAATTTAGATGTAAAGAAGTGTCAGAGATGCAGGTTTATTTGTCCTCAAGACCTAATGAAAATAAAATGAACCTTCTACACAAAAACCGGGATGTGTTCAGAAATACTTATGCATTGTTTGCAACAGTAGCAATGTATGGATTGATCCAGTGCAGCAACTTGTGAATGTTCATTTTCTGCATTAAATGCCATAAATGGATCAGAGACTATTCATGACTCATCGACAATTGGCAAGTCTGGCTTTGCTTTCCTTTGAGGAACAGCAAACACAAGCCTTGGAGCTTGAAGAAGTTCTGAAGACATTTGGAAGCAAAGGAAACCACAGACTGCAATTATTGTAAATCAACATTGAGTTGATAACTTTATTTTTTGTTAATTGTTCCTTTAAGAGTGGACTTTTTAATTAAAAGATTTCTTTAAAGTCCTTAAAACGTAGCTTATTACAGCGTCCAGATCAACTTGTATGATATTATAAGTTTTGGTCACAATAATTACTTGCTCTTTAAACATTTAAATTTTCATTATGCCTAATTAATTTTGTATTGTGTCTTTACAGCTGACTTTTATTTGGTCTGTGATTTTTTATTGGTCTGGAAAAATCCATTTTTAACAATTCAAGTGAAACTGGTATATTTTCTTTTGTAGTACAGGTCACACCCAAATAATGTGTTCTGTAGCATCTGGGTTTCCACAAGAACGTAATCATCACTTTTACCAAGTTGCTTTAAATAAACGGAGTGTTAGTAGCCTTAAATCTTATTGTGATGATAAATGCAAATCTGGTTTATTAATGTTTTGCTTTTTAAATCTTGGAAGTTCTTTCATTACTTCCATATCATGTAGATGAATTGATATATTCTGAGCTCACTCCAGTTGTGTATCATTTTATTTCTAACCACAAAGTATTTGCCATTCCTGGAAGTGTTAAAGCTCATTGTTCTATGGAAATAACAGACTTTAAGGTATGAAAAATAGTTTGTCTACACAACTCTAGAAGTAAAAGAAATGTTTTTATTTTCTCTACTACGTACAGTAAGTTGGGGAAGTAATGTATTTCACTCAAAAATTTGATGTAGGGATTTCACCAGAAATATTTGTTTGGAGGCCCACCGAATCCAAAGAAAACTGTTTTTAGAAGAAGTTTGTGTACAACATATCACAAAAGGAAACGGTCATTTAAAAATAAAACTTTATATGTAAGTTTAACATCTTCCAAGGATGTGGCACAAAGATTTTAAAGACTCCCGCCCACTCTATAAACTATACTTTACATGGATACTTTCAAATATTTTGATTATCTCAAACATGAGTGCAATGATTTTGAATTTTTAGCAAATAGCCCCTGAGGACCTCTTTAATCTGGATGGCCTTTTGCTAAGTAGTGAACGGTAAGAAATTGACAAAATTTTCCTATAAAAAACGTGTAGGTTTGTTAAAACACACAATGTATGTCGTATACATTTGTTTTTGTATAGTTAGCCGTTTCAGAGGTATTAGTTGTTACTGGTTTGAATTTTAAAATAATTACTTTTCTCAAATGGGAAGTCATTTTTGTTCTCCCTGTTGGACATGCAAAGAGAACGCAATTTCAATACCATTACCTAGCGATCGGTCTTAGAACATTTGATTATCGCTTAAAGCTTATGGTTAACCCATTGTAATCGCAAGGAAATGTGCAATAAGACAATTTCTGCAAATCTTTGTGAATTAACGTGAAGTAAATAAAAGAATGCGCATTTGTAAGAAAAAGTAGTTTGGACAAGAGTGAGCATGGAAACTTGTGATAGCAACGCATCTGCTTTTTAAAGTTATGTTATCCTGCCCACCTCCTATAAAATGTGAAGCCTAAAGTTCAATCTTGGTAAGACATGTTTGCTTTTGTTCATTGGTTTCCAGCATAATGTATTGCATTATAGTATTTATTCATTATCAATCGCCATATGTGCATTTTAGTGTTCTTACGCTTTTCCATAATATAGTGCGATGAAATTTAATTTCTAAATCGAGTACTATTTAGTAAACATTATGACGTATTATTGTATTTTAACATAATATAAAATTGTATTCTTTAATAATGGTAAATGTCCTTGATTAAAAACGCATTTTGAAATAAAATGCGCATAATTATAAAAATAGAATGTGTATCGCATGTATTTCACCCACAGATTATATTTCACCTCAGGTGTGGGAGTAGGGATACATCTTCGCCATTTTTAATCTTGAAGGTGGTTCAAAATATGTAGGTACGTTTTTCATCAGATGACCAGAGAACAGTTGGAGATTGAGGTCTATTATTGTTTTTTATTTTAAAGTAATGTAGTATTATTACGCAGTGAATTACAGTAATCGTTAAATAGACCTTAACTTTGTATGCGTCGGAATTAAGCAGATGCCGGCAAATTCAAAGGTATGTGTTACACATTTACGGTTGTATCAAGTTTAGCCTCTTATCCTTTGTACTTGATGAAGGAATGCCTTCCATTTCAAATGACAATTTTATAGTGCTTTTAAGTTTTGCATAGTTATTAAACAGCAAAATTGGTTGTCTAGGCTAGGCAACTTTTGCGGAAAGTGTCCAGGAATAACTAAACGATAAACCATGTTCCAATTTCGTCTTGAACATTCCACGTTTTAACTCAGCGTAATACTATTTGTTTATATTATCGGTAGTTGTTTACAACTTGGGCAGTGTTTATGCAACAATTTCAACGTAAATGCATTAATCAATCATTCTGATATTATACTCGTTTATACACATTCATTTTTTAAATATCCGCCGCGTAAGCGAAATTAAACCGCTTCTATCCAAATTTACGCCATTCATACATTTCCATTCATTCGTTTCTGTTGGTCATGGAAGTAAAGTAATTTCAAAGGCAGCATACGGCGGGGTGCCTGTATCCCATACAGCGAAGTGTCTCGGAGTGTTCATAAGGGAATGGGAAATAAGATTGGCCAAGTTTTAGCTTTTTCGTTCTCATTACTGGGCAGGGCAAGTTATTGACATTATGCATATTACACTTTTTGATTTAGGAATTATTCAAGGTGACTGTGCCATGCAATAACCCCCAGAGCTCAACCTAGTCGCAATGTGGAAAATGTATCAATGTCCATTAGAAACAAATGAATTCCAATGTACAATATCGACCTCCACTTTGCTAACAATATGCTGATGGATAATATGCATTCTCGTTCTGGTTTCCATTACCATGTTGTCAACCAGGCTTAATTCACATCAGTATTTGTACATTAAACATTTTGTAATAAATATAATACCCTTTTCTTTATATTCTTCAGTTCCCTTATCTATCACTTCACATATTTTAAATTATGGGTACGTCAGGGTATTATGAGCACCTTAAGGAAAATCTGTGTTAACCTGAAAACGAAATAGACAAAATATTGATCAATTGTTTGTGGCTATTGTTTAATACCTAAGAAGAATGTGTTGATGTATTTTCCACAATTTAGACTTTACATGCGACCAGAGGAAGGGGTGCTCATAATAGCTTGACATGCTCATATTACCCAGTACATCAGGTTAAGATGAGCACCTATATGCCCATATTACCCGACACATCTAGGTTAAATAAACACATACAATATACTCAATAGAAGGTCAGAATTATGTATGCAGGTGTCAATATCAAAAATATTTATTTAGGTTAACAATGGTCAATGATCACATGTTTAAGTGGCATAGTTTTCAAATGTCTACTAATTGGAGGCACAAAATTCACAAACAAAGGTGTTTTTCACTTCGTCAAAGCTGCTGCAGTTTTTGTGGGTCCATTCTCCACATGACTGGTAACAAACCCATACTTCTGTACTACTTGAATACAGCTCACCGCAATAAAGGCATTCAGCGTCGTCATTAATTGTTGCTTTGGAAACCTTTGACTTTGCCTTCTTAGACTCTTTCTGCTTCTTTACAATAGTTTTCGTTGCAGTGTTTTTTGTTTTTAAATTCAATTTTTTCTTTGATTTTAGCAGCCGCTCTTGTTTTTTCTTTTCCTTTCTTTCTTCATTTATCTCCACTTCTTCCAGTACAATTTTGTGTGGTGTTCCTGTCACCAGAAATGAATGCTGAACTTTCCTCTTTCTGACATTTTGCTCTTCCTTTAGTTCCTTTTTAGGTATCTGAATCAAATCACGAAAGGAGGTGTTTAAGCACGAGGAATCAGAGGAATTTGGGGAGGCTACACCATCTGAAGGAATAGGAATTTGACCAGATGAGGGGGTTTGGAGAACATGAGATGGAGCTGAAGAAGGACCTGGGCTATCAGTAATCAGATCATGAACTGTAAACTGGGGATCTGAGTTTTCAGAAGAGGGATCTGGGTTATCAGCAGTGACGTCATGAGTTGCAGACTGAAGATATTTGTCTTCGGAAGAGGGAACATGATTATCAGTAACCAGGATATGAATTGGAGACAGAGGAACTTTGTCTACAAAACATGAACCAGGGTTATCACCATCATGGACATGAAGTGGAGACTGGGCAATTTTGTGTTCAGAGGTGCTTTGAAATTCTGAACTATTTGTGCTGTCAGCTCCAAAGTTGGATGGTATTTCAGAATCATCAATCGTGTCTCCAGCCCAGAACAGGCTCTGTGAGACACTTCTGCACCAAGAAAATCACTGTCACCAAAAATGTTCCTGTTGAAGGGCTGAATGCCTGCTTTCCTGAACCCCAATTCAGCTTTCTTCATTGATGCACCTTTGGCATATGCTATTGCAAAAATTCCAGGAATGTCATTTTCAGTAACAGCTCTACCTGGGTTATTTAAAATCCAGGTTTGTACTTCTTCATCATAGTGATGATTGATGCCCCTGAGGACAGTGACATCTAATGACTGCAACTTATGTGTACAATGTGAAGGTAGGCAAAGGATCTCCACATTATTTTCTTTGGCTTTAAATACAACTTTTAGGTTTCTTGTATGGCTCTTATGTCCATCAAGAATTAGAAGTGTAGGTGCTGCTTTATTTTTTGGCTGTACTTTCTCTAAAAAATGGTCAAACCATACAGCAAATGGCTCACTCGAGATCCATCCTGTTTTTGTAGCAATGCCTATACTTCCAACAGGTGCCTTGTCCAGGAGCTCAGGCTTCATCCTAACTCTAGGAAATAGAAATAGGGGTGGTATATAATGGCCAGCAGGATTTGTGCATACCAAAACTGAAACAGTCTTCCCCTTCTCTGCACTAGTTAGAGCTCCAACAGTCCTTTTTCCTTTCTGTGAAATGATTCGTGGAGGTTTATGCACAACCGTATACCCAGATTCATCACAGTTGTATATCTGATCTGGAGGAATTAGTCTTTTACCACTTTCATCATACAAAACCCCCTGCAAATTTTCATAGAACAGATTGACTTTAGCCTTATTGAAACCTTGGGCTCTCTGAATCGAAGTGCCTTGCAGACGTCTAATGGCCAGGATAGGATGCCTATTGAGAAATCCTTTGAGCCAATCCCAACCTGCTCTTAATTTCTCTCTATTAAATGGATGTATAATGGAATTTCCTTCACAATATTGATACACATAGTATCGAACACGCATAGGAGTTAGACCATAAAGTCTGGCCTCCATATCAAGCAAAATATTGACCAGTTCCTTTTCTTGCTTCTCACTCAGTACTGTTTTCCTCCCCAGTGATTTAACAATACTACCACCATTCTTGAGTACTTCAAGATGCCTTCTTAAAGTTTGTCGAGGAACACAAAATAACAAAGAAGCTTTCTTCTGGCTTCCTCCTTCCTGAACATATTTGACTGCTTCTGTCATAGACTGTACAGACCAGTCTCCACGTTTACGTTTATTACTGGACATCTACAACAGAAAAAGAGTAATCGAATAATACTTAAATTGTTCTAAGCATTCATTACTGAAATAACAGCAAAATACTTTTGGCTAACCTTCAAATTTTAAATAAAAAGGTCTACATAATTAGAAGAAAAATTAGTAAGCACTCAGGAACTTGGACCCAAGTTACGCGCTAGTAATTCCCAACCATCTTAGTTACCATATATAGGAATTCAGTATATCTGTACGTCAAACATAATTCATGCACATTACTATTTTTCTCCTAAGTAATTAAAATGTATTATAATAAAATTTGATTTTATTGCAGTTAGGAACTTTTAAACATAGCAAACTGTTCTACAATTAAAGTTAAATTGATCCTTTAGGTGTAGTATTGGAAGGAGAAAATTGTGGTACCCAGTGACAAGTGGATCCATGTATCAGTTTAGCATGAGCACCCCTGCTCATCTTTGCCAAGCAGATCAAGTACGTTACACTGCCATCTAGCGACCGTGTGATACATGTTTGAGGTTAACCACCAACACACACTAAAATGCACTCATAAGGCTATGATATTATGCATATTCCAAAAAGATTAATATATTAGTGTAGACATTATACGTATTCAAACATGAGTTAACAAAATAACAATTAACAAAATGTACTTACCAGGATTTTTATGCAATCTTATGCACAGCTGAACAATCTCCCGGGCAAATGCTCATCAAAGCCACGCTGTACAGTTAGTTAGCTAAAAGATCGCTAGGTTCGCTGTTTGCTCAGATCACTAAACTCCAATATATGCAGGGTGCTCATCTTAGACGTATGCTCATAATACCCTGACGTATACCTACATTAATAAGCAATTGCAGCAACAACACAAACACATCAGAAAATACAAATGGGTGCCACAAGCTATATAGTATGTGTGGATAATAGAAATTGTGCTCATCATAACCTATGTCAGCAAATACAGAATTGTCATATGAAACAATGTAGCTCGACTACTAAGCCTAATTATAATCCATCTAACATTGTCTATGTTTTAAATGTAAGCAGGATAATGGCCTAGCCCTTCTTTACCCATGTCACTTTCATTAATTAGACTTTAGTTATACATAAATGTTGCCTTTCGTTGCATGGTTTTTGTTTATTTTGAGGATATGTGTGACGGAATGTTGGAGTTACAGGTATTCTTGTGATTGTGAAAATGTTGGGCGTATAACTTCACAAGCTGTGCCTTTTTGTTGTCCAGTGGTGGTGCTGAATATACGAGAGAGTGAAATGGTGTGAAACTGTTTGAGGACATTTGTTGCCATGCTGATGACAAAACAGGTGTTTGCACATGGAGCAATACAGTGTAGTTCCGTGTGTTCCCTGAGCAGCTGGACCACCCTGCGGAGGCACCATGACACGGAAGTTCATGTTGACTGATTGCCTGTGTTTCTCTTGTGATACTGTCCTACAATTCTTGTAATGTGTGTGGGTTGGATGCGTACACTTTATTCACATGGAGACAGGTCAGGGGAATGAGATGGCCACAATCCTCGACTAATGAATCTGTCACCATACACACTTTGCAATTCATGCATAGAATTCACAACAGTGTGCGCTGTAGCCGAGTCGTGCTGAAACCACCCACACAGTCGTTCATCTCTTGTTAGTTACGGAAAAAAATTGTTTAAAATGGAGGAGTTTATATAAACTCGTGAATCAACTGTTGTGTCGAAAAATATGGCACCAATAATCCTACGAGCACTTACTGCACTCCAAACCCCAATGTTTGCTGCGTACTGAGGCATTTCATGAATATAATGAGGGTTTTCCATAGCCCCGTATCTATTGTTTTGGGTAGAAATGTGACCTTGAAGATAAAACCATGCTTCATCAGTGAAGAAGGTTAAAAGTGGGTCCACGTCACCATTACAAATTGATTGCAATAATTTACCCTAGGTTGTAAAGTATGAACTGCAGTCACGTTGTACAGCTTAAGTTTCAGAAGTTTCGTTGCCCTAAACGCTGATGTCTTGGAAATGTTAACCTCTTGTGCTACACGTCTCAATGATTTTTCCAGTGAGTGCTCCGACTGGGTCCCTACTTCATCAAGCTTCTCTTCTGATTGTGCACTGCATTTTTAGCATTTTGTGGTCGTAAATGATCATGTACGCTTGAGTTTATTGACGACTTCATGAATAGTTGACTTGCGTAATGAAGTTGATATTCTATACGACACCTTCTTGCAGAAGAGTATTTCACAGTGTCATACAGAAAAATACATTCTAAAGTGTTCTGAGCCATTAGTAATGGACAAATTATCATCAAGAGACAACACACTGTAACTCTGATCATGCACACAGACCACTTTCCCTCTCCACAGATCCAACTAGAACGACACGGCAGCAGTAGTGCCATTCTCTGGCAGCAGGTGCGCTACTTGTCACCCAGTGCAAGGCCGCTGCCAAACGGTCCTGTCCCTCAGGGAATGCACGGTATATAATGTATGCAGACGCCTTGTTGGGTGATTTGTGCTTGTTATAGCAAATATGTCAAGTTGTGTTATGCTGTCGGGATGCTAGAAGGAATAAATAAAAGTTTCAAAGACGTGTAATTGTTCCCATTTCCCTGTTAAATACCATGTTCTAATGTTTGGTTGCAAGTTCACACAAAAACTTTGAGACAGCTCATTAAAGTAGAAAATATTTTATTTTATCCATGCAGAGTAATTATTGGAAGCATCAGAATTGAAGAAGAAAGAGTTTGTTGTTGCTATTAAGAAAACTAGTCAGTTGAACCTGCAACCATTACAGAACTCATTAATATTTCATAAAAGCTATTGATGTACAGACTATTGGGCAATTTCAATAAAAAAGAATTATAACAAATAAACTATTTTTATGCCTGCTTGCTTGTCAGTCTTAGCTAATGATATGTCCTAATGCCATAGTGCTTCCGATGACGCCCAAAGTTTAATATGCACCTTTCCATATCTTTGATTGCAGTTTTTAAAAGTGCCACATTTATTAAAGCAAATAAAAGTTAATTTGCATGAGATTTGATATGCAGCAATCTTAAAAACTAATCACAACTGTGGAAGCTCATATGTTAAGCTTGACACGCCAGCAGTAGCAATATGGTGGTATGGCGTATGATCAGGTGAGCAGGTATGAAAAATACAGCCGTAGGGTGCGATTTCTCATACTTCAGTTCCAACACAACGCACTTGGAGCACTTTTTGTTTCCACAAAATAACAAGGGAGCTTCATTTCTTGTCCTTAGGTGTTCTGTGCCTACGTCGCAGAGAAAGTAAATATGTTGACAATACTACGGAGCCGATTGACTGCCACATTGTAACCGCTGGGATTTGTTCAGAGAGTAACCTGAAGTCACCGGAAGATATCTGTAACGTCAAGTTACCACAGCCACACCATGCACCCAGAGAAACGTGTGTCAATTACAAGGTAATTCCTCACCAACTCTTAATGTATGTTTTGTTCATTTAGAGTTGGGTATCCTAAACCAGATTATCTTATATCACATTCTTTGAAAATAATTAAGAGTGTTGGGTTTGAATGTGTATTTTTACGTGATGCTGGAACGTGATCAATATGAGGAGCAATACAGCTAGTCCACATGGATCATTTGCTTGCACATGTGCATTGGTAAATCCTTTGTACTTAAATAAAATTTCCCACGTCAAATGTCCTTCCAACTTAAATTTATTCATCTTTTAGGACACCTGCTTGTTGTGGATTCATTTCTGGAAAACAGCCTTCCCTCATAGATTTATTGAATAATATAATGATTTTATTATGTAATTTGTGCATTCTTTCCTTAAGAAGTTGGCACAACCATCTAAACCATAAGATTTTTTATTTTTCATGCCCATTATTGTAGAAATTGATTCATGTTCTGTTACAGATCAAAAGAAGAGAGTGGAATAAGACTTTTATCCATCTAATATAGATTTATATGTAGAAGCTTCTGATACTTGTGCAATAGTTATTGAAGATTTGTGCCATTTCCGTAGTCTGATACTGTTAGGTTAGAATTTGGCTACTCTTTTCCATGCATCTGTATTTCATGTTTAATAATATTGCAAACAGTTTTTGCGTTTGTTTGTTTTGAGTCGGTATAATTAATTACTTTGTATACATAAATAGCAACAATTGTCAATATTTTATTCTTTTTAATGAGTGGCATAGACGTGTCTGTAGTCTTCAGTTGAACAATACGAGGTATGCATTTCTTCTGTACTTATACTTTATTCGTCACATTACACTTACATGGGTGAGCAGGTGCTCGTAATTGGTGACTCGTCAATACACTATAATTACAACTTTAAGGATTAAAATAAGTCTACAATATTTACAAACACGACTATAGAAATATAAAAGAAAGGTAAAAGAGAAAAAATGTACAGTAATGATTTGCTAAGACACCTAAAATTGAGGTCACAGTAAATCTTCCATGTATTCTGTAACAGAGTAGTATGCCTTGCTGGCAAACAAACTCTTGACTGTTTTTTTAAAGAGGTTTGGATTTGGGATTTTCCTAATCCTTTGTGGCAATTTATTGTATATTTTACACCCCATATATTGTGGACTATTTTCATAGAGTGCAAGCCTATGCGCTGGGTATTTCATTTCTCCTTTTCGCCTTGTGTTGTGTTCATGCTGGTGCTGATTTGCTATATATCTGTCATGGTTATTGTGCACGTGTATAATTAGATTGTACATATATAGGCTGGGTTGTGTCAGGATTTCTAATGTTTTGAATAGTGACCTGCAAGAAACTCTATAACTTGAGTGGGTCAGTATGCGTATAACTTTTTTTTGGATTTTAAAGATTCTCTCCCAACCTGTAGCATTACCCCATATAGTTATTCCATATGAGAGAATTGAGTGAAAGAAACTGAAATATATGGTTTTTCTAGTATTTAGGTTTGTAACTTGGGCCAAGCAGGACATGTGGAAACAGGCAATATTCAACTTTTTTTCTACGTAGTTTAAGTGATTGGTCCATTTGAGCCGCTCTTCTATAAATAATCCTAATAGTTTTACTTTTGAGGAGGCTGAAGTTAACGAATTTGTTTGTGTATTATTCACTGCCGTGGTTTTGAATTGCAGGATTTCTGTTTTTGTTTTATTGAGTTTTAATCCGTTGCAAGTAAACCATGCTTCCAATTGTTTTTCAGCCTGGTTAAGGTTTGTTTTTAAATTTTGAATATCTGTACCATTCAAAATAATGGAGGTGTCATCAGCATAAAGTATCTGTTGTCCGCTAACAGTGACTGGAAGATCGTTCGTATACACTATGTAAAGGAGTGGACCCAGAACTGAACCCTGCGGGACTCCATTTTTGATGGGCTTCCATTTTGTATGTATAGGACCAGCATTTCCCTCTAATATAATTTTTTGTTTACGATCTATTAGATAGGATTTGAACCATTCTAAGTTCGCGGATCTTATGTCATACTGTTGTAATTTACTTATTAGTATGTTGTGGTTGACGCAGTCAAACGCTTTGGATATATCGCAAATTAGGGCAGCAGTTTGTCTTTTTTCATCCAGAATTTTTGCAATTGTGTTTACAAAATCCATGAGTGCTGTGCTAGTGGAAAGATTTTTCTTAAATCCGTGCTGAGAGCTATTGAGAACGTTTGCTTTTTCTAGGTAAGCTATTAATGTGAAATGCACTATTTTTTCTAGAATTATAGAGAAATATGGGAGCACCGAGATTGGCCGGTAATTTTTTAGTTCATCACCACCTCCTTTGTGAATTGGATGGATTATTGCATATTTCATTCTTTCCGGAAGAACTCCCATTGTAAGTGACTGGTTGTATATGTAAGCAAGAGGTACACACAATTCTTCTTGCACTTTTTTTATTAGTATGGGTGGGATTTCATCCCATCCTTTTGACGTTTTTGGTTTGGATCCAGATATTGTTTTTTTAACTTCAGGCGGCGAGACTGTCCCTAAGTTGAATTCAGGTGATGCATGCTGGTTACTTATGCCCATTTTTTGTAATGCTTTGGGGACTGAGGGGGGAGTATCCAGAATCATATCTGCTATTTCCGCAAAATAGTTATTTAATTCCTCTAATCTATTCTTACTATTTATATTTGTTAAGTGTTTACTTGAATCTATTTGGTTTTTTCCTGTACCTAGTTCATTTTTTATTACTTTCCAGGTTGCTTTTGTTTTGTTGTCAGAATTTTTAATATAACTTTCTATTGCCATGTATTTGGCTTTCCGTATTATGCTTTTGTATATTTTATTGTACTTATTATAATATTGACGCAATTCTGCACTGTTTGAGGATTTTAGTTTTCTGTGTAACATTCTCTTTCGTTTACTTGAAATTTGGATTCCACGTGTACACCAACTTAAGTTAAAGCTTTTTAATATTTGCTTACACGTGACTTTTGGAAAAGATTCGTTATATACCAAAAGAAATTCTCTAAGGAAATCATTATAGTTATCATCTACAGTTTTTGCATTACTTAGGGGCCAATTTATAGTGGCTAACTTTCCCTTGAAGTCAGAGATGTTTTGCTCGCTGTAAATTCGTATAGTTTTATACTTGTTTTTGCTCCTAGTGTTCTTGATTCCTGTAAGATTTACAAGTAAGGCTTTATGGTCAGATAAACCTGTGTCTATGGTAAAACAATCAATGTTACTAAAGAGTATATTTGTGATTAAATTATCTCTACAGGTGGAAGATGTACTGGTTTCTCGTGTAGGTTCTCTTATGTGACAGATAAAACCATGTTGCTTAAGTATCGAAAGTGCATCTTTTGTTTCACAGTTATTTTCCCTGAGTATGTTTATATTCCAGTCAGTAGCTATTATAATTTTTTTATTTCTTTCCTTATTTAGTTTATTCATTAGACCCTCTAGTTTGTGTAGAAATGTTTCCAATGTATACTGATATGGTACCCTGTAGAGAGAAATCACTAGAATATTGAAATCAGTTAGCTCTATGGCAGATTCTTCAAAAAAATATTCTTCTTTAAAAGTTTTGAGATCGTCTCTTATTTTAATTCCAGTATTTAAGTTTTTGTTAATCAGGGTGCATGATCCCCCATGGGCTGTTGATTCCCGTGTGTAATAGTCGACTAAGATAAATTTATTCAATCTGTTTAAGATATTTATCTGTTTCTTGGGCAACCAATGTTCATTTAGACAGACAATGCCTACATTCAGATCTTTGATTTCATCTAAAAATATTTCAAGAGCATCTAATTTTGACTTAATACTTTGTATATTTAAATGTATGAGCCAATTTGTTCCAATACCTTGCAATTTCTCTCTTTTATGTTTACAGCATTCATGCACAGTGGTTTTTGTTTTGTTGTCACTACTTACATTTTTACTTTGGAAAGCATGAATGGCACCTTCTTGCAAAGAGATTAGTTTAACTGACTTTTATTTATTATATCTACAGCCTTGTCAATAGCTTTACCTAGCAAGTAGGAACCTTTATAATTTAGATGCAAGTCATCTTTACCTAAACAAGAATCGTCCAGCTGGTGGTCTACACTAACAAACACCGCTTTTAACGCATTACAAGCCCATCTTATGTTATTATTTACACTAGTTATGTACCATTTTGGCAAGTCAAGCCTTTTTACAAATATATTATTTGATTCACTCTCTGAATAATTTTATTTGTGTTTAATCTGTAGGCTATATATATAACTTATACTCTTATGACTGTAATGCTGTCTCTGTTATTATTATTTGTATTCATGATATTGTTTAAACCAATATTATTTGTATTCCCTATTTAAAAATTGACGAAGCCATGAATTTGTGAAAAAATTCTTACGGTGAATAAAGACACACACACACACACTAGTAGCTTGAGGGAACATTGTTTTGGTTGATCTTATTAAACTATATATCTCACCCATCACTTCCTCTGGACATGAAGAATTTTTAAGGTTATTTGTACCCACATGTAGTACAACCACTTTGGCATTTTGCAGTAAACTGTCACCAACATTTTGTTCACTCACTTTTTGACGTAGCTGCTGAGCATTTATCCCCTTGTATACCCACTTTACACCTTTCACTCGCACATGATTTATTATGGAGTCACCCACCACTATCACTTTCTGTTTCTTCTCTTCTGCCTCAAGAGTTTGGTTAGGTCGTTTCCAAACGAATCTGTTGACCTTCACAGCGTTTGTTTCCTCTTCATTCTCCGAAGTCGCTGACTGTACATTAGCAACTGTTTACATTAATTTTAATCATCAGAAGGTACCAAAATTACTGAATATTTTTATGAATAACATACCCATCCAAGAAGTAAATGAAACAAGGTTTCTCGGTGTTTGGATTGATTCACATCTCTCTTGGAGTACCCATATTGATAAACTCACTCGTTTGTGCTATGCATTCAGAGTTCTTAGCAATGTTGTTACACTAAATGTCCTGGCTATGTGCAGGCTCACATCTCCTATGCCATACCATTATGGGGTGCATCACCAAAATTATCCCAGGTATTTAAAATTCAAAAGAAAATTGTAAGAATAATGAAAAAGGTACCTCCTCGAACCCCCAGTAAGGGCATCTTTCAAGAATTAAAAATACTACCTGTTGCTTCTGTCTATATCTTAGAAACATTGTACTTTATCCACCAAAATGTAGGATCGTTTAAAAAAAATTCTGATTTTCATTTGCACAACTCCAGAATAGCAAATAATTTACATTTAAGCTCCCAAAGGATTAACAAAAGTCTTAATAGCATTGCCCATAGAGGAATTTGTTTATATAATAAATTACCACAGAAAATAAAATCACTAAATAATAAACAATTCAAAACGAAATTAAATAAACTTTTATTATTTTACATGCCATATACCACAGGAATTTCTAAATCTGGGCCTCACATAAAGTGGTAGTTTTTACTGTATGTATTGTTGATGTGGAGGTTTTGGAGAGAAAAATTCTCCCATTTATTATACAATTGTGATAGAATATTATAGAACTATAGAATATTGTGATTAATTTCAGCTTAATATTATCAAATATCTTGTGACTTTTTCCTTTGAAGTTGTTGTGTTTTTGTATATTAAAATGTCACAAAGTGTAACATGCTTGTTATATTACTATATTTGAAGATTATATGTATTATATCACAGTATATTATTGTTTTTGTACATTAATGATGTCACTGTATATATTACTTTCATTATATTACATTGTTTTTATTGTTTTTGTGTATTGACAAGGCTATAAATTCCTTGTAAATATTATGACCAAATCTAAATGTATGGATATATAAGTTGACGTGTCCTATAACATGTACCATGTTTCTATGGATGAAATAAATACAATAAACAATACAACTGTAGACCTTTGAATCTGTTGCTGGTGGAAACTGTGGTATTTTCCATGTCTATAACTGAATTTGCAGTCTGCTTTGTTGCCTTCACCGGTTTCTTGCTGATATTTTTCGTCCACTCTCCACTATTTCGGTTTTTTTGTTCCGATAATTGCGCTTTTAGGTCACAGTTTTCTTTTCTTAATATGTTTACTTCAGTTTGCGCACATTTTAGGTCTTTATTTAGGAAATCAATCACAGTCTGTAGAGACGCTATTATTTCTGTATCACCACGTGGTGCTCGGTACACTTCGCACGTTTTAATCACATTTCGATGATTCGAAATTTGTTGACCTTCCCCCTTGTAGCAATAGTATCGTGTTTAATTTTGTTACCCCACACCCTCCCCAAATTTCAATACCGTATTCCAAGTGCACGTATATTATTCCCTAATATATAGCTTTAAGCTCTTCTACATTAAGATAATTTGCAAAGTATTTTAGTCGGTATGTTTTTTGCGATTTTTCTACAGACTTTGTTTACATGCATTTTGTATGTTAAGTGTTTGTCAAGATATATTCCTAAAAAATGTTGATTGGATAGCTGTTGTACTTTAGTATTTTCAAGTGCTACATTTATGTAGTTTAGTTCCTGCCCCTTGTTTGCTGATGCTGAAAATGTACCAGTTTGTTGACATTAGATGAAATATTGTCATAATAACATAAAGACTACACTATTTCCACATAATACAGAAACACTTACGTCAGTATACAGTGAAGCTGGTGAATATGAATGCCGAGTTAAACATAATCTTGTCATGTTATAGAAGTTCCTATATGTGTCGACCAATAGACACTTATCGTTTCACTTACACTTCTGGTCAACTCAGCACACCATACAACAGGATATTAAATTATTAAAACATGCAAAACCAACAGCAGAACTGATAATTGTGGAGAAAATACATATTATGAAGAATGTTCACATAGACATGAATTTTGATATACCACAAGCAGACGACAAAATGTAGTCTATATCCAGCAACCCAGGTAGGTAGCAGCACAGTCACTATGACAACAAACGTTTCCTCTTCAACTGGCAGTTGAGAATGAAGATGCTGGTCCTCAAAACACGTCTGGACAAAAATATGTGTACGTGAAACTATAAGTGTCTATAGGTGAACTCATATACTTGTAAACATTGCAAAAGTGTGACTGTCTACATCACTTTGTATATATTAAGTGGAATAACCTTCTCAGTTGTTAATATCAAATATAGATTGAGTAATTAGTGAACTAAAGTTGCACATGGTGTTGAGAAGCAGGTAAAGATATTTACAGGTGATATTTTGATGTTAGCAGCTACTGGTGTGAGACGTCTACTCAAGTGGCAGACTTTCTGGGAAGACAGTTGGTGACACTGCAGAGACTTCTGTTGTAATGGTGAGTTATTTGTTGCATGTCCTGCTGTAGTATATCTGACATTACATGGTTAGGTTTTAAAACTCCAATAATGAAATTTAATTTGACTACCTGCGTTAACCTCTTTGATAAAAGACCATTTTGTGACCATTTAGAAAAATGTTCTTATTTGCTCATAATAAAATATTGGTTCTAGCAATTTCCTTTCTTAAATACACTTATTTGTCATGGCCCACTTAAACGTAAACAGGAAATTACACTAAATTGTGCTAGACGAGGTTTATTAAAATACTTTGTGATTGTTATCTCAATCATATTGCAGCTTTATAAGCATATTTGTTTCTCTTTTGTATTGCTGTGTGTTAATATTTCACATGGAGTAAAATATCTGCAGAATTTCTCTTATTTTAGATGCATTTTCTGTGGAGGAACAACTAATTTTTCTTTTAAAGCTCCATAATGTTCATATTGTAGTACAAGGGTCTTTTAATCTCGGTGGTATAACAGCTCTTTCTGGGCCAAGATCTATCGCCTGGCTGCTGCTTCGTCCACTTCTGCAATGGGTGGGGTGCAGTACTAGAGGGTGGGACTTGGTCAGTGCCTCCGGTCTGGGATATATAGTCTTTTAATTATTTAAGAGCTAATTTAAAGGGTGTTTTATTGTCAATGTCTGTCAGAAATAATGGAGCTTCTCAATGGTCAAAGAATTATAAAAATTGGTTGTGAGGTTTTTGATATTACCTTACGTATACAGAAATGTTCTCTCTTAATCATATAGTTATATTATGCACAGGATATTAGGAATATGAGTGTACATATTTCATGTGATAGTAGATTCAAATATAGTCGAACAAGAAATTTATCTATTGTGAAAACTGAAGTAGATAATTGAACATTATTGAATACCTTATCTGCAATCTTTCAAGGAGTAGCACTAAAGAAGTGAATGTTTGATTACTGCTGTGAAGCATGCAGTGACATCTACGAGGTTTTTTTTTTTTCCTCCTCGTTTTAACATCCTCCAGCATAATGCCCTATTGGATGGTGAATGAATGAAACGTGTGAATTGATGCTCAAACGAGCCCCAGCTCCACAGAGCTTTACGTTACCCAACATTCATCTTCTCAGGATAAGGGGAAACCTTACCTGGATAACTTTACCCTAGGCAAGATTCGAACTCACGTCCTCTTGAATGTCAGGCAGACACGCTAACCGGCACGCTACTAAGGCGCGCAACATCTACGAGTGAAAGTACAAATTAGGCCCCAGCCTTGTTCACTGCATGTTTATCAGGTAATGGGGGGAAGGGTGGCATTGTTTCAAGCTTTCCAAGCACTGACAACATTCCTGACCTTCCAGTCTGCATGTTGCCAAACATTCCAATAGACACACTGGAATGCGATTACTTAACCTCTTGAGGGATATCGACGTGAAATCACGTCTATTTAAAATGGCGGATGAGCGATGTGGGCGTCCTGTGCGTTTATGCATTTAACCCTTATTTATCCCTTATGCAACTCAACTTATTATAATTTTCCCTTTATGAAACATTTTAGTAAGGTCTATATACTTTATTGGCTTACCTTAATATGTTCGTTCTGCAGTGATTTACCTCAAAACAGGGATAAACACATAAGGGTAGGTACATCTCCACATTCGCGAATTCCCTTCTTGCGGCACACGAAACACTTTCGAAATGGGTGGGACTTCTTTGCTGTTGGTGGTATCCTTTTAGGATAATGTTTTCCTTGAAGTCTGAGGGGTGCAGGGGTTTTGGATTTTCAACCCCCAACGTGGTATTGTTCAATTAGGCTGTGAGTTATTTATAGTCGGTAGTCAAGGTCGGTAATTGTCCTGTGTGGGTTTAGAGAGCTGTCCAAATCCCCAAACAATTGTATATGGTTATATCCAGTTGGTGCAAAAACACCTTTTTATACCACTTCTCCCTTCAGCTACAAGCAGGAAAGAATACATATGTATTTCAACAAAGAAAGACACGGACTCTACTCAGTTACGAAACTCGCGTAAGCAAAAGTTGTAATGTTGATCTATTCTGGTGACTCAATAAGCCACGCATGCAGTAGCGATTTATTTCACAGGATGCATTAGCCACACATACATTGGGTGTTTCTTTACTGAATCTTTCCGAGAACTAATATTAGATGCGTTCGACAGAGCAAAGTTGACTTTTCACCACAGTGAAGCAAAATTGTGCCATTTCAACGTTTTGTAAATACAACTCAACTTTGCTGATGACGTACATTTATACTGCAAATAACGAGTTTTATACCAGTTTTTGTTTCATTAAAATAACTTAATATTTACACAAAATACAGCTGTGTATATACGAAGCGCATTTAAGAATTTAAATGCTAGCAGTTCTCGGCTCGCAGACGTTTAAATGGCCATCGCTCAAGAGGTTCATATAATTTTGTAACTAAGCGACTCATTTAAAGAATAAATACAAAATACAGAAATAACTCATGTTTTGTAGCTCTACCTATCTATGATTATTGCAGAAGTAAATGATTAATGACTGTTTACTTATTTACAATCAAACATTGAAGCAATGTTGTTTTTATGTAACCATGCACTATAGAGGAGAATGACAGAGGAAGTTATTCTAAAGGTTATAATAAGTATCTTGGGGACTATAAGCTTCACTTGCCTGAATATCTGTGGATCTTCTGCTTATTGAGCGGACATAAGCCCGGGACGTAAAGTACTTACTATTGTAAGTTGCCGTTGGGGTATTTATCTCTGGTGTGAGATTCCCTTGTGGTCTAACTGGGAAAGTACGAATCGGTTGGAGAATTTCATGGCAAGTTGGCCATGATAGCTTAGTGGATAGAGCAGCTGCTCGATAAGCGGAAGATCCGTGGTTCAAATCCTGGCTATGGCATTGAATTTTTCAGTCCTGATTCCACCTCTTGAACATTGCCCACACACGGTTTGTGTGTTTAAAAACACTAGCATTAAGTTTGTTGGCGTAAATAATAATGATAGAGGAAGTTATGTTTCAGTTTACCAAATTGTTAAATATGTTGTGTCTCCATGTTTATATTTTAATATTCAGTCCTTGCACATTGTTTTTAATCATTAAGAAGCCAAAATTAGCGGATGTCTTCAGGAATAACAGTTCTTTTCAGTAGTGAAAGAGTTATTGAAATTGCTTTAGTGGTCTCCTATACACACACACAAATTCACTCATAATATTAGTATAGATTTTGTAATGGACATCTGAGTTAGTAACGGTTCCACAACAGTTTGTGTGCAAATGAAATTAACTATTATATTTATTTTGAGAGAACGTAATTTCCAATAATGGACAACTTATGGGGATGATCTTTTTTCAGTTATTTAGGGTGATATATCTTAATCTAGAATGTAATGAAATCTGATATTATTAACTACACTAATATTCATTCTTAATTTAATCAAATCATTGTCAAGTAATCAATGAGATTCTTGTAATTTTAATATCAATAACTTTGTTAACAGGACGTTTTTGCTCCTGTTCCATCCTGGTCTCCTGATCCTTATTCTACAGCACACAGCGACCTGGTCCTTATCAGTGGATACCACCGTATGTAGCCAGCCTAGAATAAACTACTATCAGACTTCCTTCTCCTGATCCTTATCTCCAACAGCCAGGGAGCTCATTCTTATCAGTGGATACCACCGTATGTAGCCAGCCTATAATAAACTACTGCGAGAGTTTCTTCTCTTGATCCTTATCTCCAACAGCCAGCAAACTCGTCCTTATCTGTGTATCTCTTGTATAAAAGATAGACACGGTCCTCACATATAATAAATAGCAGTCGCATGTTACTAGAGATAATAAGAGTAAAGTGGAATACACATAAGTGCAAGAATGAAACAACATAGCACCACTGACTTCTGTCACTAATTTTCAGCACTTAGTGCTATATAGCATGTAGTATTTGTTGTGCCTTTGTTCACATGTTTACAAAAGCATTTATCCATGACTCATTACATTGATTTGATTCTGCTATCAAAAGTTTGTTCTATTATCGGAAATGGCATTTACAAATTACACATAGCCTTCGCTCTTTCCGCTGTCTCACTTCGCAATGCTCATGAAGTGTGTACACAAGAGTAAAAGTTTGTCCGTTACTTCACTGTAATAGTTCAGTTGTATGTATTGTTAACCCAATCGCATCATATTTAAATGCATTAGCAACTAACCAAGAAATACTTTAAATCCCCCTATCTGTGAGGGCAGTAACACCTTGATGCTCAAAAAATCATTTAAAATCTGTCATTAACTATTTTTTGTTGAAAATTTGCTTGCACTATATTAAAAGCACAAATTCACCAATATTGTTGTCCTAATACTGCTGTTGTGTGTGAAAGAAGTGGGAAAGCAGTTTGAATCTCTCCCTGCTCACTGTTTCATGAAAATTTGGATTGTCACGGCATCCATCCATCAGGTTTTGCTCCAGTACAATTGAATAGCAATTTTCGCACTCAAGACATGAAAGTAACTAAAGCAATATAGGCAGGCCCTGATTTCATTTCTCATTGTTTTGGAACACTTTTTGTCGGGATGATCCATCTACCTCATTGTGTAAGCTTTTGTTTCACCATGCACTGCTGGTGTGTCGTTAGTTCTTTCTCCTTGTAACCTAATTAGGGGAATTAATGCATTTTCTACTGTATTGCGACAACACACGTCTACCAATAACTGTGCACAATTACGCGTCTTCAGTAAGACACTTTGGTCATAACTCTTGTAAAAGATTATTTATTCTCCTTGATTACGGAACCTAGCGACAATTGTTTTTCCTGTTTTCCCCACAATGTGTACTTCTAATCAATGTTGGCCATGCTCCATATTACTGTACTGGATAGCATTGGACATAGCAGTAAAATTGACGAAATGACTTTTAGTTATATAAATGTTAAATTTTGACATATTTTTGGTGAACATGTAACAGGCACAATAAATACCATATTTCTGATTTTGCTAAATTAAATATTCTGGGCTCAAAATTTCCCTTACAAATTTGTAGTTGAAGCTACTCATGAAATGGTTTGCCAACAACAAACATAAGCAGATTTATCCTTTAAAAGAATAATGACTGTCTGTGTACGTATGCGTACATTTCCAATGCATTAAAACTAAGAGTGATAAATTACAGATGATAAAAGTTAGTCTGTTGTGTAATGTTGTTGTTGTTTTCTAGTGCCTTGCATCTGGCAATGAAGCCATTAGCATTCGTGCTTTCCAATACTTTTGAACTGTACTTTCTTCTGATCTTAATGCTTCACAGGTCTTCAAGTGTTCTTCATTCATTTCTGCTGGATCGTTACACAGGACACATATTGGTGAGGCTGAGATACCTATTCTGTAGAGATGACTTGCCAAGCAGTCATGATTTGTCAATAGTCGGAAGGCTGCAACCGCTGTTTTTCTTGCTCTCTGGGGGATTATATCTGGATTGGAAAGTAGTGTAATCCATTTTTTATCTTTGGCAATTGTTTCTATTTCTTGTAGATATGAATGACAAAAATTTTTTATGATCAAGCGTTTTATTGAGGAATATGAGAAATTGAATTTAGACTTTTGTTTTATTGTTGTGCCTTTCTTTGCAAGTGAGTCTGCGGCTTCATTCCCCATGACTCCACAGTGTGCTGGAATCCATTGGAGATGAACAGTCTTATTAACTTTTTGGAGTTGTGTTAACATTTTGTAGCATTCTCTAATTTTTGTTGACTTCTTTGTAGTATTTGAACATATTCCCTGAATTGCAGCTTTAGAATCTGAAAGAATTACTGCCTTGTTAAATTTATTTAAGGGAAGATTTAATAATTGTCGGAGAGCAATGTATATAGCCTCTATTTCTCCATCATAATTTGTTGTGTCTCTGCCAACAGAATGATAAAAGGAAAAATGTGAACACGTAACTCCAGCTCCAGTAAGGTTTTCCTTCGAGGATCCATCAGTATATATGTGCAGCCATTCTTCTGTGGGATACCTAGTATTGATTGTTTCCAGAGCTAGAAGCTTTTGTATTTCTTTTGGTGTGTCTGATTTACTTATTTCCTCTATTAATTCCAAATTGAAGGTAGGTTGCAATAATTCCAATGGATTTTCTCTTATAAGTAGATTTTCTCTGGTGTTAGGAATGTTCAATTTGGATTTAATCTGTGTTACCTTTTCTAGGAAACTACTATGAGTTTTAAGGATTGAATGGGGGAGGTTCTCTTCTGTCCCTGTTGTGTAGTAAGGGGTAGTGATGCGCCTCCTATAGCCTCTCCTACCCAATTCCCATCCTCATCCTGCCCGTGGTGCACCCTGCTTTTAACAGATGAGGCTCTGGGGACCGAATCACAGTGGTATAACTGTTTCATCTAAAATGGAGGAAATGTCATTTACATATGTGCTGGCCTATCACAGCACAACAGCGTCCCTCAGAGGCACATGAGGGGAAGGTCGGTGGATCTAAATATCATCTATTTAGTCCTCCCGGCTAGGTCTGATGGACCTGTTGACCAACGATAGGTGTGGTCCCCCTTGCAAAATGGGGGTTTAAGTCGGGTGATGTAACTGCCACATTGTAAAACTGGTGCCCGTTAAGAAAACAGTTACATGAAAGCCACATACATGAATATGAGTCCTGTTGTGTAATGTAAAATATTTACTTTTGCTGCTTTGTATTCATTTGAGTAGAAAGCTTTATTTACGAGAAGGAGGAGGTGTTTATTGCCTTCTCGATTTTCTTCACTTGTGCATTTGTTTCCTTAATATGGGGAGTGAGTGAGTAAACTACTGTATTATAAATCTTTTGCACTGCTAACTGTCAATACATTTGGTACCTATTTAGATGCTTGAAGCATTCCAGTATCTTTAATTGTAAACAATACAACCCTACGAAACCCTCTTGTAAATCTTGATTTAATTATTTTGCACTAAATCCATGTACTCTGAAGTAGGCGGAACCATAACGCTACCGTTGTTGGTCCAATTTTCCCCACCCACCACCAAAAAGCTTCCAATATAGTTAAAATAAGATAAGAAAAGAAAAAAAAAACACAGAACAAGCAAGTATTAAAAAATTGAACCCAAACATGAACACCTAATTGTTAATAGTGCTCCTGTTTTTGTCACTATTTTTTACATTCACCTGAACTTTGGAGTGATTTCCCATACAAAAAATTCCTCAGGCTTGCTAATGGATACATAAGTTTGTCAGTTTTACCGGTTTTATTGATAAGTCATTAAGTAAATACACAATTTACAATAAACTTTGTCACTTACAGCTATTTCTAATCCCATTTTATTTTTGTCTTCATGCATATCATGATTTACAGGATTTTCTACTAGCCAAGTATAAACTCGATTATTAAATTCTTAAAGAATTAGGTTGGTATATATTCTGTTCGGTAGTGCATTTTATTATTTTTTTATTATTAAATCTGACCTTATATAAAGGTTTGACATGTGACACAGAATAACTTTCATGTTTAAGAGGTAGAACTGGAACTTAAAAATTCAAATCCCAGTTGTGGCATTGAATTTTTAAGTTCCAGTTCTACCTCTTAAACTTTGCCCACACACGGCTTGTGTGTTTAAAAACACCAACAGTAAGTTTGTTAGCATAAATAAATAATAATAACTTTCATGTGTTTGAAATGAATACATAAAAAGGTTAATAACAAAAAACAACAACAAAAAAACCAAAGTTTGTGTTAGTATATGGTACAGTTAAATGATTATTTAATTTATATTTTAGTACTTTAAAATTTAAATGTTATGGTTTCCATACAAATGATTTTGGCATATTGCCACAGAGTATTTTATTGTTGTTAGGACAATGTCATCCTGTAGCTGTTTAGGGAGCAAGCTTCTGCTTGTGTTGGTAGTTTTAATAATTTTGTAGGAAATTTAATATTGGTCGTTAGGAATATCTGTGAAAAGTGATGTTAGATCAAAAGGTACTGACTAGGATTTGTTGTGGTGAGATATGAGTAGTAGTATCTGTGAAGTTGCAATTAATGGTTCTTGTTTTCCACACAAAGCTGTCTGTCTTTGTCTAGGACAGGGTTGGAAAGGGCAGAATGAGTAGACTGATAGCCACTCGCTGCTGGGATTTGAATCATGGATCTTATTGGCCTTAGAGTTGGTTAAACTGGAAGTAGCCTGGGATATAAGTATGTTGCCATTAAGATTTGTTATCTCGTATGAATTTAGAGTTGCTTGTGTGATTTGCTGGGAAAGTGCAAGTGAGTTGGAGAATTTAATGTCTAAACAGATTTGTAACATACTCCGTTCCGCCAAAGACCCCAGGGATCCTCTATCCACTGCAGGAGTATATAGAATACCTTGTTTGTGTGGAAAGGTGTACATCGGAACCACACAACGCAGTATAAAAACCCGCATTGAAGAACACAGAAGAAATTGTCGCATGGGTCAAACAGAAAAATCAGCAATTGCGAAACATGCCATACTCGAAGAAGGGGAACACATCATCCAATATGGTAACACAGATATTCTGGCATCTACATCCCACTACTATTCTCGCTTATTCCGTGAAGCCATTGAAATACACAAGCACAAAAATAATATCAATTGTAAAGAGGAAGGACTTAAACTCAACAGAATATGGCAAACAGTGTTAACAAAAACAAAAATCCAGAACCCCTCTCCAGCCAATCAGATGCCAGCTCCTTCTAGTACTCCGCTGGTACAAGTCCAGCCCACTGGCCACCCGGACCAATCACAACGTACCCCCCCTCCGGCTGCCGACATAAATACCGCACCTCTGGTGGTGACCAGCGCAGTCGGTGCTGAGATCTCCACTAGGAAACTTCGACCTCGCCGCCACTGAAGATGTCTGCCGTAGTCGCAGACGAAATGTTTGGGAAGAAGAAGGAACCCAATAGACCACGGCCCACAAGCCTGGTTAATATTGCATCCAGTATTGACACCGGCCGTGAAAGCCTTAGAACTTTGATGAATTTAATGTCTGTCTGTGAATCCTCGCCGTATGTGCCTTGTTGTTCCTTCACGGTATGATCAAGTTGAAGTGTGGTGGTTGCACTCTTATGCAACATTTATTGTATAGTAACTCCTAACGAGAGTCAAATTGGTGAATCAAAGTGACTTTTTTCCCCAAATTCTTGGTTTACTTCCATATAAATGCTTCAGATCTTCCAGTCATTTTGGTATAAATTTCATAGAGATATGCTAGTCATAAATACATTACAATTGTTGTTGTTAGCTAATGCTGGATTTCTGACAATGAAGTCATTAATCCTCTTGCTCTCCAATATTTTTCACTGATGGATGGGGCACTAGAAGCGGCCGAGCATATTTGAAGGTAGTCTCGGTACATTTTCTCTTGCAGATCACATAGAGGACAGAGTGGTGAAGAATATATCCCAATTCTGTTTAAATGTTTTGCCAGACAATCATGTCCTGTAATCAACCTGAAGGTTGCAACTGCCGTTTTTCGAGGATACTCAGGAATTACTGTTTGAATGTTTGGTAGTTCCCATTTTTTATTCTTTGATTTTTCATAGTAATATTTTGCATAAATTTTTTTGAATTCAGAGTTGACTAATGTTTTAGCTGCATAAAATGGTAGATTAACTATAGATTTTTGTACATTGCTGGTACCCTTTTTTGTAAGAAAATCAGCTTTTTCATTACCACTCAGTACACAGTGAGCTGGTATCCATTGGAAGACTGGGCGTTTTTGAAGTGCTGTTAGATGGGTAAGGATTTTCCAACATTCTATAATAGTTTGGTTTTTTGGTGACAACTTGGAAGTAATTGCTATAATTGCTGCCCTGGAATCTGAGAGAATAACTGCTTGCTGAAAATGTGAAATTCTATACAAAAGATTTTGTAGGGCCATTTGAATTGCTTCAATTTCTCCATCAAAGTTAGTAGTTCCATAACTTAAAGCTTTGTAATAGGAAAAGAGGTGACATGTGACTCCAGCACGTGCTCCATCTTGGTTTTATATCAATGATCCATCAGTATGAATATGGAGCCATTCGTGTTCTGGAAATCTAGTATGGATTGTCTCTAATGCCAATAATTATTTTAGAACACTAGTTGGAGTATCACTTTTCTTAACTTCTTCTGTCAGGTGTAAATAATATGTGATGTCTAATGTATGTGTCGGATTGACTTTAGATATGAAGTTTTCCTTTGAATTAGGAAGGTGTATATTCTTCTTGATGTCTTGAATTTTGGAAAGAAAGTTCTCCTGAGTCTTTAGTGTATGTATAAAATTTCTCTTGTGCCATGTATTGAATGGGAGTCTGATCAACTTTTCGTGTTGAATAAGAGCCGCTTTTTCTATTTCATATTCAATGGGATATTGGTTGGTTAGTATTTCCACAGCTGCTATTGGTGTGGTTTTGATAGCACCTGTAATTAATCTCAGACTTTGGTTTTGAAAGATTTGAATTTTTTTTGTGTTTGCTGTCACAAGAACTTCGCTGCAGTAAGTAAATTATTGTTGAATATACCTAAAGCTGCATATAGGTCTTAGACTTCTTGTCTTGTTTAACTGCAATTTCTGAATAAAAAGAACTGAACCATTTCTACACATGTCTGCCTGTGGCAATTACTTCTGAAAGATATTCGTATAATGTGCTTTTGATAGTTTTATCACACGTTTGCAACTAAATAAGTTTTATTTTAATAAAAAAGGTGTTACGTATCAGGCATATTGATTAGCCTTTTTTTTATTTAAATTTTAAACCCCTTATATTGCAGTAAAAATCAAGGCATTGCATTACACAAACAAATTAATTCTCTCTCTTGTAAATTGTCTGTTTTCGTTTCTGCCCCATTTTGACCGTGGCCACTCCTAGCTGAAGTGTCTTGTGTGTACTGTGTGACAACAGCCACAATGAGTAGTTCTGAAGTAGGTATACAAACGTCAACATTTCCATTGTTGACTGTGTTTTATTGCTGTATCATTGAATACTTGTCATAAGGTAACGTTTTTAAGGGAAATCACATTTTGTGTAATATGCACATATTCTTGTCATTGGTGTACTGGGTAGCATGAGTTTGAAAAACACGATAACACATCATTGTAATAAGAATAAAATAATTGCACCTTTTGAGTAGATTAATTTAACATTTAAAGTTGCATATCCATAGATTTGAATACTGCTGTTTTGCCTCTGTATGCGGTTTGTACATTTTTTCTGTAAGATTAATACCCTGTTCATATTGGTCATGTATGTGTTATACCAGATCTCAATCCCACACTGTTGGTGTGAGTGAATTAGACCATAGTAAACCAGCTTTAGGTGGCTCATGTTTACATCTTTTTTTAGATTTCTTTATTATAGATTTCTACTTACTTTTTTGCTTCTGTGATCAATGTGGTACCGTAAAACCTGCCTAAAACGGAACACAGTCATTCCACTAATACATCTCCGTTTTCACTGGTTTCTGTCTTAGAAAGGGTTGCACGTATTTTAGTAAGACAAAGTAAAACAATCTTGTGTTGCACTCAAATGACTTTCTCTACTGTTGTACTAACCATTCTTACAAACTCTTATTCCTATATCTTCTTCATGTTAATACAGATAAGCATTTGCAGAAATTATGTTATTGCTCGTTTTCTTCAATGTACAACGGGAATATGGGAATACAGTAGGCTTTGATGGATAATCAAATCTTTTAAAGCTTTCAAATTCTGCTCTCTTTGTAAGGTTAACATAAAAAAATATGAATAGCGATGTTCCATTTGACAGAAGTATAACTTCTACAACATTTACACAAATAATGAGAAATAATGATCCAGCAGAAATGAATGAAGACCACTTGAAGACCTGAAGCATTAAGATCAGAAGAAACTACAGTTCAAAAGTATTGGAAAGCACGAATGCTAATGGCTTCATTGCCAGATGCAAGGCACTAGAAAACAACAACAACATTTAGCAAGATCTACATTTTTCTATAGTAAGATTTGCTCGATCTCTTACGGTTTACCAGGTATGCAAAAGCCATCCAGAGTAAATAAGACTACAGGGGCTATAGTCAGAAAATTCAAGATATACATTTCATTTGTCATAAAAACATCTCAAACATGTGGCATTTTAATCAAATTCATTAGAACCATTTTCAAGAAAATAAACATTTTCCATATAAAGGATAGTTTAGGGTGAAACAATTTTCTTCAAAATCTCCTTGTCGCATTCTTGAAAGACATTAAACTTACATATCAACTTCGGCTTTTAACCAATTGTTCGTTTTTGAGTTATGCTGTACAAACGCACGTGCGCACACTCACACACACGCACATGCACACAAACACAGAGACACACTTCATTATCAAAGCACATAACTATGTATTAAGCATAAGGAAAATCCGTGTTAGGTTATTTATGCAAACTTCTGGAAAAACTGTTCCGTTACAGCGTTACGTAGTTTTCTGGTTTAGGGTTTTATTTGTCATGGGATATAACTGTGTTCTGAGATTTATTTTCCGACTGTCCAGGTTTCTGGTATATAGGGGGTCGGTCCGGTTTAGTCAGGTTTTTCTATACTTGAGAACGTCATAGTTTCATGAATAATTAGTCCGAGAAATGTTATGTTCTGTTTGCTCAATAGATTCATAGGTATGTTTGTTTTAATGTTTCAATTTTAGACATGTTATTTCAGTGTTGTAACATGATTGATTTCTTTTGATTTAGATTTACCTTTAAATTATTTTGTTTCAATTAGTGAGAGGTATTTTGCATTCTAAATCCTTTAAGCTGGTTGCTACATATATGAGACAGTAGTGGTCCAAGTCGAGATCCTTGTGATGATGACATCTGTAAGGACTTGATGTAACATTGTATTGTCAGTTTACAACCCTCTCCCTGTTACAATAATGCTCCCTGTATGTACCTGTGTAAGCTGTAGATGTAGTATTTTGTATCCATGTATTTTCAACCACCCTTCTTGCTATCCTCTCCTTGTACCTGTGTAAGCTGTAGATGTAGTGCTTTGTATGCATGTATGTGTGTAATAGTTATATCCATTTACAAACCCCTCCCTCCCTTGTACAATAAAACACCTTTCCTATCCCTTCCTTCCCTGTACCAGTGTAAGATTATTGTACTATCCACAAACAACCCCTTTACCCATTCCCTGCCTGGAACCCGTTTTATGTACCCGTAGATTTTTGTTATATATTGTGTTCATATCCCTCCCCCCTTCGCTATACCTCTGCAAACGTTCAATGCAGTGTTATGTTTGCAATCTTTAGGGGTGATTTCTGAAATATTCAATGCTAAGATAACAATAGACAAAAAATCGGATGTGTTGCACTCATGTGACTTTCTCTACTCTTGTCTCTTTTACTGACAATTCTCACAAACTTATTCTTCTATCTTCTTTGTGTTAGTTGGCGTAAACATTTGTGGAAATTATCTTATTGCTCATTTTCTTGCACATGCAACAGGAATATGGAATTACAGTAGCTTGTAGTAATAGTCAAATCTTTTAAAACAACACAAAAATGAATAGCTATGTTCCATTTGGCAGAAGTAAAAGTTCCCCAAAACCTATACAAATAACCAGGAATATCTCCGAAGTGGTCCACTCAAAAAAAAAAAAATTTTTAACATAAATTGTGTTTTGGCAATATCTACCTTTTGTGTATAGTAAGATTTGGCATCCATCAGTGAAAAATATTGGAGAGCAAGAGGGTTAATGACTTCATTGTCAGAAATCCAGCATTAGCTAACAACAACAACAGATTTGGCTCTCTCCTATGGTTTACCGGTTATGCAAAAGTCATCATGCAGAATAAATAGGATTCCATGGGCTATAGCTGGAAAATTCAAGCTATACATTTTATTTGTCATACAAATGCCTCTAACATGTGGCATTTTAATCAGAATCGTTTGAGCCATTTCCAAGAAAATCAACATTTTTGAACAATTTTCCATGCATAGGGCAGTTTAGGGTGAAGGGATTTTCTTCAAAGTGTCTGTGTCGCATCCTTGAAAGATATTAAACTTGCATACCAACTTTGGTTTTTAATCAACGTTTCAATTTTGAGTAATGGTGACCACAGACATACACACATTTTTTTCTAAAAATGCTTTTTTTGGATTCAGATGGCCTCAAAACATATTTCCAGGAAACTCAACATCAAATTTTTGGTTGGAAGACTATACTTCCTTTAGTTTACTATACATAGTAGAGAAAATAAAAATGAGGAATAGGAGTTATATTTTCTTATTGCTAAGTTATTATTTTTTTTTCTATGTTTGTGTTTACTGACATACACACATTTATTAACACCCATACCCATGGTGGAGTCAAACCTGTTACTCATACGTCTTAAGAATACATGTAATTAATTCTCTGGTTCACTTAAAAGGTTTAATAATCACATTTACAAGCATTTTTCTGTCAAAAAACCCCTCTAAAAGGCTCTTCTTTAGATTAGGTTACTTGCCACTTGCCGGCCAGATTCTAAAAGTTACTTACTGCACATGCGCCGACAGTGGTTTCACAATCACCAGTAGGTTTTGCTGCGTGAGTTAGCTGTCACTAACAGACGATTTTCACATCTGCCAACATTGCTTTTAACACTACACTACTTTTGGTTGCCAACACATTAAACACAAATGCACTCGCGTCTTTGCCGCCACAGACATACCGCTAGTGCGACTCCATTTTGCTCATTGTGTAAATTATTTTGCTCACACTTTAATTCTGCATTTAAAAACCAATCCGTTTATTTATCCTTAAAAAACAGTAATATTTGATGCCTTAGTTTATTAAGTAAATGCATTCGGCTCTTCTTTAGAATAGGTGACTTAGCACTTGCCGGCCAGATATTGTGTACATTATTTTGCTCACACAGATATATTTCGCTAGTGCGACTCCATACTATTGTTGTGAAAATTATTGTGTACATTATCGTTATTGCCTTGTTACTGGGTTGAGGAAACGCTGGCTCGTTCTTTTTTTATTTTATATTATTTATTTTTATTACATTTATATATATAATGTTCATTATATTTATATTATAATATCCTTCTCACGGGGTGTAGCACATCATCACATTCCCTGCATTGCATTCGAGTTATCAGTAGGCCCTCGTTGTAAAGAAATTGCATGCATTCCTCCTCATTATAGTACAGAGGCCCTAAATCTACTATGCTAATGAAGCGATTCATTGCACTCTCACAACTTGCTTCTAAGAAGGTCACTAGCATACTGCCAGGTCCCGCTAAAACATTCAAACTTACTAAATTGTGTTGTTGGCAGCACTGAATTAACACAGCAACTTCGGCAACTTTCGTGACCATTCGTACACACTGCCGAGTTGGACTTGGCCGAAATTCTGACCAAGTGCTCGCGTCACCTAATCTAAAGTATGTATGATGGAAAAAAGGAAATGGTGTTTGGCTCATATAGTTGTTAACTGGTATCGTGATTAATACCGAAATATGAAGTAGCAGTCAACATAAGCAGCCAAAACACTAGATGGTAAAGTAATATGGCTGAAAAAATTAAGTGGTAACAGGGTAAGTTATGGCAGTACAAGGTGAGTACTATAGCTACATTTGCAACTGGCAGCACTATCTACCAGATGGCAGTGCTATTTTCCGTTAGTAGTAATCAAACTCCCCAGTTGGCAGCAGAAACACTTATTAGTGCTAGCCCGACCCAGCAGGTGGCGCTGATATCCACCAAATTAGTACTAACCTCTACCACGAGATGTTAGGTATATCCACTCTATTAGTACTAACCAAAATAAGATGGTAGTCGTAGACTCCCTATTAGTAAATTACACCGCCAGATAGCAGTGATAGCCACCCAATTAGTACTAACCTCTACCGCCAGATGGCTGTGATATCCACCTAATTAGTACTAATTTCTACCGCCAGATGGCAGTAATATCTACCAGATTAGTACCACCTTGTAGGAGCAGAGGGCAGTGAAAGGCCACCAGTTAGCACTGCTGGGATTAGTACTAACGGTACTGCTGCCATTATGTATTACTAATTGCTCACATATCGCTGCCACATGGGCTTACTGCTATCCTCCAAATTAGCACTAAGTACTAGAGCAGATGCCAGCGATATCCTCCCAATTAGTCTTAACATCTAGCGCGAGATGGCAGTGATATCCACCTAACTAGTACAAAGTTCTACCGCCAGATGGCAGTGATATCCACCTAATTAGTACTAAGTTCTACCGCCAGATAGCAGTAATATCCACTTAATTAGTACTGACCTATACCACTAGATGGCAGTGATGTCCACCTAATTAGTACTAAGTTCTACCGCCAGATGGCAGTGATCTCCACCTAACTAGTACTAAGTTCTACCGCCAGATGGCAGTGATATCCACCTAACTAGTACTAAGTTCTACCGCCAGATGACAGTAATATCCACCTAATTATTACTGACCTATACCACTAGATGGCAATGATGTCCACCTAATTAGTACTAAGTTCTAACGCCAGATGGCAGTGATCTCCACCTAACTAGTACTAAGTTTTAGCGCCAGATGGCAATGATATCCACCTAACTAGTACTAAGTTCTACCGCCAGATGGCAGTAATATCCACCTAATTAGTACTGACCTATACAACTAGATGGCAGTGATGTCCACCTAATTAGTACTAAGTTCTACCGCCAGATGGCAGTGATCTCCAACTAACTAGTTAGTACTACGTTTTACCGCCAGATGGCAATGATATCCACCTAACTAGTACTAAGTTCTACCGCCAGATGGCAGTAATATCCACCTAATTAGTACTGACCTATACCACTAGATGGCAGTGATGTCCACCTAATTAGTACTAAGTTCTACCGCCAGATGGCAGTGATCTCCAACTAACTAGTACTAAGTTTTACCGCCAGATGGCAGTGATCTCCAGCTAATTAGTACTAAGTTTTAGCGCCAGATGGCAATGATATCCACCTAACTAGTACTGAGTTCTACCGCCAGATGGCAGTAATATCCACCTAATTAGTACTGACCTATACCACTAGATGGCAGTGATCTCCACCTAACTAGTACTAAGTTTTACCGCCAGATGGCAGTGATCTCCACCTAATTAGTACTAAGTTTTAGCGCCAGATGGCAATGATATCCACCTAACTAGTACTAAGTTCTACCGCCAGATGGCAGTAACATCCACCTAATTAGTACTGACCTAGACCACTAGATGGCAGTGATGTCCACCTAATTAGTACTAAGTTCTACCGCCAGATGGCAGTGATCTCCAACTAACTAGTACTAAGTTTTACCGCCAGATGGCAGTGATCTCCACCTAACTAGTACTAAGTTCTACCGCCAGATGGCAGTGATCTCCAACTAACTAGTACTAAGTTTTACCGCCAGATGGCAGTGATCTCCACCTAACTAGTACTAAGTTTTACCGCCAGATGGCAGTGATCTCCACCTAATTAGTACTAAGTTCTACCGCCAGATGGCAGTGATCTCCACCTAACTAGTACTAAGTTTTACCGCCAGATGGCAGTGATCTCCACCTAACTAGTACTAAGTTCTACCGCCAGATGGCAGTGATGTCCACCTAATTAGTACTAAGTTCTACCGCCAGATGGCAGTGATGTCCACCTAATTAGTCCTAACCTCTCCCGCCAGATGGCAGTGATATCCACCTAATTAGTATTAACTTATACCGCCAGATGGCAGTAACATCTACCAGATTAGCTCCTAGGACCAAAAGGCAGTGATATGCCTAATTAGTACTTTATAAGGGCACCGGATAGCAGCAGTATCACCCCCCTTAGCACTAACCCCCACGTGGTAGGTGGGATTAGTACTAACAGTAGTCATACTGCTGCCATTATGTAGTACTAGTTGCCCACATACCGCTGCCGCGTGGGCTTACACTAATGGCAGTGGTTCTGGTGGCGTTATCTAGTACTAAGTGTTAAGATATCGCTGCCGCCTAGCCTTAGAAATAATGGCAGTTATACTGCCATCTGGTGGCGATATCTAGCACTAATTGGGTAGCTAGCAGTGCCATTGGGTATGTTTGCCTAGCACTCACCTTTATGTTGTACTTGAAGACTGCCTGACCTAGTAATAGCAAGCATTATACTGCCAGCTGGCAAGCATAGCTATGGTACTCACCTTGTACTGCCAGCCTTTGACAGCTTACCATGTTTGTCAGCCATACTATATCTTACGATACTCTTTTGGCTGCCTACCTTGTACTGTGAATCTGTATTTAACTGTACAGCCCTATTCCATCTTAGCTTCAAACATAAAGCAGTATTACTGTATAACAAACTGCCAGTTAACGTAAAAAGCATTAAGTCTGAAAAAAAGTACAAACTGGCTTTAAAAACACTTACTATAATGGAAAGCTGTTACTCTTCAGTGGACGAATATATCTTGTAAATATTTATGTAATATTCTTTTGTATTGTATTTTATATCTTCTAATTTTAATAGCGTTATGTCTGAATTTCAAAATTTTCTACTTTCAAATATTTGTAAGCTTGACGAAGCCAGTATCATGTGTAAGATCAAAATGGTGAATGAAGTGTTGATATATGGAGCAAGAATGGTCAGAGCTAAACACTACTATTATTTTCTTCTTTACACAGTACATACTTCAGAGGGGTTTTCTAAAAGAAAAATGCTTATTAAACCCATTAAGTGGACCAGAGAATCAATTACGTATATTCTTTAGATGTGTGAGTGTTTGTAAATGTGTGCATATCTATCAGAAAAATGGAAATAGTGGTATATGAGTGGTGTTTCCTTATTGCTTTGTGTTATAGCCTGCTAGTTTTTTCTAGTGTTATTTGTAGCATTGAGTGCTTCAGAAATCACTCCTAAAGATTGCAAACATGACACTGCATTGAAAGTTTGCAGCTGTAAAGGGAAGGGGGCAGGGTTAGAAACACAGTACATGAAAATATACAAGTAGGTACATAAAATGAGCTTCAGGTAGAGGATGGGGAAGGTGTCTGTTTGTGGGTAGTACAGGGAGGGGATAGGAAGGGAATTTTATTGTAGAAGGAAGGAGGTTGTAAATGAATAATACAATGATACAAAACACTAATCCACAGCTTACAGAGATACAGGGAGCATTAGTGTAAGGAGAGGGTTATAAACTGACAATACAATGTTACATTAAGTTCTTACATATGTCATCACCACAAGAAAATTGTACTCATACTGTTTCATACAAGTAGCCAGCTTATAGGACTTAAAATGCAAAATATCTTTCACTATTTAAAACAAAATCTAAAAAAAAAGCTAAATCAATCATGTTACAACACTGAAATAACAGATCTAATAATGAATCATTAATCATAAATATACATAATGAATCTATTGAGCAGACAGAGAGCATAAAATTTCTGGAAATAATTATTGACGAAAATATGATTTTCAAATACCATGTTGAACACAGATGCAAAAAAGTAACTACAAATCTATAACAAAGAAATCTAAACCTAAGTCACCTAAAGCTAGTTTACTACACACCTGCAGTGTGGGATTACATACATTACCAATATGAACAGCATATTACTCTTACACAAAAAGTGCACAATAGGCATACAGAGGCAACACAGCAGTATTCAAATCTACGGATATGTAACTTTAAATGCTAAATTAATCAACCTAAAAGGTGCAATTATTTATTTTATATCACAGATGTGTTATCATATTCTACAAAGTACACTAATGACAAGAATATGTGCATATTACCTTACGACAGGTATTCAAATGTGCTCTATAATACAGTAAACAATGGAAATGTTGATGGTTGTATACCTTCAGAACTACTCATTCGTGGCTCCTGTGGTGTCACACAGTACACAGGCCACTTCGGCTAGGAGTGACTACTGTCAACATGGGGCAGAAACGAAAAGAGACAACATTGAGGAGAGGAAATTAATCTTACATTTGTGTGAATAAAATAAGACATGTAAAACAATTGGAGAAAGTGTGCACAGAAATCCATCCACAGTGTGGAGTGTCATGCTAAGCTATAAAACGAGTAATACTGTCACCGCTCCCGCCGCATCTAATTGCCGACAACCGCAGTGTCACCCATCGCATTATTGTCGGCACTACCGCAAAGGAGCCGAAGGAAAGAGACAGAGAATGGCCGCATTGTTGGGGCGCTTGCCGAAAGAGAGAAAAGGATAGAGGCTACTGGAATCTTCTACTTTGTACTCCAGCGCAATAAGTGAACGTTCCTGAAGCTTCCAGAATAGTGCCTGGGAGATATAAATAGCGGTAAAGTGTGAGAAGAGTGAGTCAGACATATGTGAAGCGTTGAGTAGTCGTGTCGACGGAGAGTCAGACGTATGTGAAGGTTGAGTAGTCGTGCCGACGGAGAAGGGACAGTTCTTTGTGTTACGAGTTCGGAGCCGTGCTGTTGGAGAATCGAAAAAGACTTTCTTGCTGTTGCAACGAGTGTACAAGTTACTGTTTACGGAAATAAAAGTGTTTCTTTATCTCGACTACATCTGTCGTCTTTACTTCACACCCACCGAAAAGTCACAATACCATTGTCAATCAGCCTAGAAAAGTTGTTTTGCCAAAACTTACTTCTAGACATAAAAGACAAGCGCCGAAAATGCTGAAGCAAATACCAGAATAACAGCAACAGAAATTAGAAGCACATCTGTAAGAACATCGTGGGAAGGTGGTTCATGAAGGAATAGTTCATAGGGTTTTGGTCAGTACTGATTACAATTCCAGAACACCCAGAAGAAAAACCATATGTAAGCAATGCAAACAAACAAAAAATTTAGTAATTATTAAGAGGTAGAACTGGAACTTAAAAATTCAATGCCACAACTGGGATTTGAACCACAGACCTTCCGCTTGCCGGGCGGACGCTCTAACCACTGAGCTATTGTGACAAACTGCCAGAATGGCATTAAATTCTCAAGCCAGTTCGTATTTCTCCTGGTATATTTCGTATTTCTCCACAAAGGCAGTCTCACATCAGAGACAATTACCCCAATGGTGACTTACTATTGCAAGTACTTTATATCCCAGGATTAAATAACCTTCACATGGTAAATTATTATTTATTTATGCCAACAAACTTACTGTTGGTGTTTTTAAACACACAAGCCATGTGTGGGCAAAGTTTAAGAGGTAGAACTGGAACTTAAAAATTCAATGCCACAACCTTCCGCTTGCCGGGCGGACGCTCTAACCACTGAGCTATTGTGACAAACTGCCAGAATGGCATTAAATTCTCAAGCCAATAATAATAATTTAGTAATTATTATTTATTTATGCCAACAAACTTACTGCTGGTGTTTTTAAACACACAAGCCATGTGTGGGCAAAGTTTGAGAGGTAGAACTGGAACTTAAAAATTCAATGCCACAACTGGGATTTGAACCACAGACCTTCCGCTTACCGGGCGGATGCTCTAACCACTGAGCTATTGTGACAAACTGCCAGAATGGCATTAAATTCTCAAACCAGTCTCACATCAGAGACAAATTACCCCAATGGTGACTTACTATTGTAAGTACTTTATATCCCAGGATTAAATAACCTTCACATGGTAATTATTATTTATTTATGCCAACAAACTTACTGTTGGTGTTTTTAAACACACAAGCCGTGTGTGGGCAAAGTTTGAGAGGTAGTTCCAGTAATAATTTAACTTCTGGATTAATTTCATGATTAAATAACCCAAAATGATCTGCCACAGCTGATTTATCAGTTTGTTTATATTTAATGTTTCTAAAATGCTCTTTTACTCTGATTTCTAAATGACATTTAGTTTTACCAATATAAACTTTATCACAATCTAAACAGCTAAACTGATAAATGCCAGATTTTTTATAATTTGGTATTTTATCTTTTTTAGAAAAATTAAGTAAATTTTGTATATTAAATTTATTTTGAGGAACCAAATTTATTCCATATTCTTTAAGAATCTTTGTACATTTTTTATTAGCCCATGGATGGTAAGTTAACTTTTTAAAAATACAATTATATTTTATTTTTTTGAGGGTAGAAACTTCTTTAACAGCTTTTTGATACTTAAATTTTTCTATTTTTTTATGTATAAAATCTGTATTAAAACCATTAATTACTGCAGTGTTAAAAATGTGTTTATATTCTGTGTCAAATTCTTCTTTATTAAGGGGTATATTTATTAACCTATAAATTAAACTATTGAAAACAGCAAATTTGTGTGCAAAAGGATTAAAACTTATTTTTTATGTAATTATCAGTGTGAGTAGATTTTCTGCAAATACCAAAATGCAATTTATTGTTATGTCTTTTAATTTTTAAGTCCAGAAATGAAAGGCATCCATTCTTTTCAGTTTCCAAAGTAATTGTGAAAGAAAAAATAACTTGCATCATTACTAAGATAAGTGAAGTTTTTAGTTTCCAATTTGTTCTTACTTTAGAAGCACAATTTGGTAAAATTTGTTTTTTATATGTAGATTCTATCTTTAAAATTATGGATAATGTGAATTTTTTTCCGAAAGCTAATATTTCAAGTCATAATAGTCCAGCATTTTTCACCCCAGTAGCTACTTGGACTTCGTATTTTAAAGTCGGGCAAGACACGGTCAACCTGACCGACATACGGCAGCAAGAGAGTTAAAGTAAATGCATGTGACGCTAAAACTGAAATGAAGGTATATTAAAACATGGAAGGGGTTTGTTTATTTTAATGTTAATGTCTTAATACTCAAATGTCTTTTAGTAGCATAATGTTGACATTTGAATACTTCTGTTTGCCTCTGTATATACCGCAAATAATAGGGAATCTTGTAGAGAGATCATTGTAAAAGTGCAAAATACTGACTGATGCATCAATGTACATATATAAAGTAATAATATGTTTGTAGTGGGGAACAAAAAAACAGTACAAATAAAAGATATACATAAGTATAACACCAGAATGCACAATAACTACTATACAGGAACAGTAAATAAAAAAGCAACACAAAAGGATCCCGTTACAATGTGCAAAATTCTCTACAACTAACTTCCATTAAGAATATTCTTAGCTGTATTTGGAACATATTACTGTTAAGTTTACTTTATTTGGCAAAGTGCCCACATAGATTGAATGAGTTGTAAATATTTTGTAAATACTGTTGAACCTGCTTTATACATAATGCAGTGCTCTATAATTCACATTTATATGTAAATTTCTGTAGGTCAACGACAAAATGTAATTTAGAAACGTGTTAATAAAACCTTATTTATATGTAATGTATTCATATGTAATTTGCAGTTATACATATTAAATTTCAGTGAAATACAAATGAGGGTTACATCATTATAATGAGCATATGGCATTAAAAGAAATTTGAGGCATAATTTCCTTATCTCTTTTGACTAAGATCCAATCTGAGCAGATGGCTTTCAGGGCAACAATCTCGTAGCAACTAACAAGAAGTAAACAAACATTTTCTGTGCTATTTTTTAAAAAAAGTATGATACTACTGAGATTTTGATAATGTAAGTAATTCTGAGTTAAGTAATCTTGCCCCTTCCCCTTGACATACGCATAAATCAGGTTCAAATGTATGTATTTATCACTCTATTATCTGCTTATACAACTTGTGCAAGTTTCAACCATCCTCAAAGACTACGATTCCATAATAATTCATATGAAATATTATTTTGTGTAATTCTGGCTATCAATATTTCTTCTTATGGTTACTGAATAATTGAAATACACAGCAGCAAATATTTCAGAAAGTTGATGCTAGAAAATATTTGACCTAAAGAGTACATTGTTTATGACATAAGACTGAATGCCAGGTAAAGAATGTGCAGAAAAGCCACTCCAGCTCGTTTAGTTGTATTCAAATAATTATCATTAATAACATTTATATAAAGGCTGGTTTTTTAGTTTTGGCAATCATGCTGCAGCGCTAAGTTGGATTGGTGTTGGGTGCTACCACTTTTACCAAAAGTTGCTGACTTACATCCCCTCCCTTAGAGCACATGAGCTTGCCCATACCACTGACCACTCGAGCGCAGTCACACCCGTTAGATGAATAGTGGGAAGCCAGTGCTCGGGAACGACAGTCCCAATGTTTTCCAAGCAGGAGCAGCGAACATGGATAAAAATTGAGTGTGCTAGGGGTCGAGCGGTTCAACGGTGCCACCAAGGGTTGAACGAGGCATGCAGTGCAGCTGCGTTACCTTACAGAACGGTAGCAAGATGGGTTGCAGCATTTCGAGATGGGCGCAAACGTGTGGAGGACTTGCCTCGATCTGCTCACCCACGAGTAAGTGATGAAACTGTACAGATGGTGTCCGCATTAGTGGAGGTAGATCGGAACATAACGATTCGTCAGTTAGAGCAAGAAACTCGACTGGCGCATTAGACTGCCCTCCACGTACTGAAAAGGAGGAAGATTGGGTCCAAATGGGTTCTGTATGATTTAACCGACATGCACAAATGGCTGCAATATGACACTTCTCGTATGCACTTGCAGCATTATGAGGACGAAGGAGAGGCCTTCTTATGGCAAATAATAATCATTGACGAGACGTGGGCAAAAATCTTGTGAGTCACAGTTAAAACACCAATCGAACCAGTGGCGGCACTACGGATCACTACGGAAACAAACAGTTCAACCAACTCCCACCAAAGTGAAGGTAGTGTTGATTCTAGCCTATGATTGGGATGGTGTGATCATCAACCAAACTGTTCCCCAAAATGAAACCGTTAATGCAGCTTACTATTGTTCATTTCTGCAAGACCATCTCTGAGGAGGAAACGGTGCCACCACATGGTTACATTGCCCATCGTTGTGCATGACAATGCTAGGGCACACACAGCAGGTGTTCTGTCGACATTGTTGAATCGCTGGGGCTGGGAGGTGCCCTATCACCGCCCTATTCTCCAGACATCAGTCCCTGCGACTATGATCTCATCCCGAAGACGAAGATGCCAATGTGCGGGAACTGCTACTGCACCATTGAAGACGTTAAGCAAACTGCCAAGCTTTCTCGTCGCACCATCAATAGATTGAGCAGTACCAACGGGATCCAGTGACTTCAGCACCGCTGGGAACACGTTGTACGCAACAATGGGGATTACATCAAGGGCCTGTGAAACTTGGAACCATCTGGGTGAACTATTTGCCCACTTATAACATTGTTGCCAAAACTAAAAAAACAGCCCATGTGTGATTTAGATATATTATGAAGAATAAAATGTATGGTGTGTAAACTGAAATAAAGTTTATGCTTTTAAGACAGTGCATCAGTTAAATCTTTGGAGGGGGAGATAACTTATGTTATAATTGACAGCACAAGGTCCATTCCTCTCACCTTCCTCCCACAACATTTCATTGTTCAAAATGCTCTGCCTACCAAAGTGTTTCTAAATTGCATGCTTTTAGTTCTTACAACTTTAAATATAAAGGTATTCAAAATTGTAGTACAATTATTTGAAAATACATATCAAGTAATTCACTTGCAATTAAACTATTTTTCATAGCATAAGTTGATAACAGTCGAAACATTTTAATAGCACAAATATGTACTATGCTTGTCACATAGGAGTTGGCGTACTGTAGCACATCTTGGGACCTTGTTTTACACTTTTTCATTACGCAGAAGCTTGCACCCACTTCTGAAGTGATTTCAGTACTTCCATGTTATTAGTATTTTACTTTGTCTGGCACATACCTAGTACGCAGTTATAGCATTCCACCCAAACATTCCCTACAGATTATTCATCGAAATACACTTTGAAGGCTTCCCGAATTAAAAAACACAAAATTAAAATTATTTTATTGTTTAACGACACTGTCAGTTGTGAGGATCATATCAGCGTCACCTGTGTGCCAGAATTTTGACCCACAGTTCTTTTACATGCCAGTAAATCTACAGACGTGGAGTTGTTGCTTTTAAGCACACTTTAAAACCATCGGTCTGGGCCAGATTTGAACCTGCAACCTTAGGATCAGTAGGGTAGCACCTAACAAACTGAGCCACCCACAGCGATAAAAAACATTTTTAAAAAGTGTCAAATGTGACTTTGTTAACATAACTAGAAAGAACTGGAAAAGTGTAATAGATTGAGAACAAAACCTAATACAAAAAGTCTCTTTAAAACACTTAATTTATGTCAAACTTTCTAGTGGATTAACCACAATCAAGATATGCTTTAATGTTGGTTCTACTTTTCAAATACTTACAGATTTTTTCAACTGGTAATTGGTTATATGTGATCGTACAGAGAACCTCACATAGTGACCTGCTTTTAAAAGTATGACTATTGTTTCAGCATTCTTATATTTAAAATGAGATCTATAAATGTGCAATGAAACTTTACAGAAGAGTGAATAGAAAAGGTCATGTTAATTCAGCACATTATAGGAAATACTTTTCTTTTGAACTGTTACTGAAAGGCAAACTGCAAGACTGTTCCACTACAGATCAATATTTCCTGAAGAAAATGTAATTATTGTGTTAGGTACGGCTTGCACGGTCTCTAGATCTTAAAAAGTATAGGTCAAGTCTCCACATGTTAGAAATTAGTTTGGAGATTTCTAACACCTGAAGCTGAGCTTACTTTGATTGTAATTGTCATAAACTGAATCATTACCATGTTTTGGGGATCTTTTATGTGACTCCTCAGGAGTAAGAGCTCTGGCTGCCAACTTGTATGAAAAAAGCATATTACAAAACATTTTTTGTCCACAGTAACTAAGCACTCTTCATTATCTCAAGTTCAAAATAAAACTTTTGCATAGTTATGCATGATTGCACGAGTAACATCGCCTAAAACTACAATGATTACAGTTCTACTCTCCCGTCTGCTGATTTGGGAGCAGATATGAATAAAGAGCACCTAAACATCACACAAGTACACAAGTATTGGGAATATGTAGACATGAATGCTAATGACTTAGCCATCAAATTGCATGGCATTAATAAACAAAAACTTTCTCCTCCTCCACTTCCTATGTTATTCTATGCCAGGGTTTCACACCAGATGCACATTTTGAGCTTTCTTGAGCCAATTAAAGCAGCATTACAAATGTATGATAGTTCAGTTTGATATATTTCCTTCATATTGGATGTTATCAGAAATGGCTCCTTGAATAAATATGTTGTTGTTAGCTAATGCTGGATTTCTGACAATGAAGTCATTAATCCTCTTGCTCTCCAATATTTTTCACTGATGGATGGGAAGGGCACTAGAAGTGGCCGGGCATATTTGAAGGTGGTCTCGATCCATTTCCTCTTGCAGATCACATAGAGGACAGAGTGGTGAAGAATATATCCCAATTCTGTTTAAATATGTTAACATGCATTTTCAAGACTTAGGCAAATGAAATGCATATAACAGTGCATATAATTAAATAGTGTGTAAATGCTCTCCTACTTCTTGTGTATTATTATTGAATTTTCTGCAAACAGGAGACCACAACATCTAGAGAAAAACTTACTTTTTACTTTCTCCACTACATAGTTACATAAATAGAGGAAATAGTTATACCAAGATTTCATTCAAAATACATGCTTTGAGGTCTTCCTGAACCTAAAAAGCATGTAAGGCCTCTCTCTGTGTGAGTGTGTGGATGTCATGTGAATATTTTGACAAAAATCTACAGGAAACATTTTTAAAATGTTCTGTTTTCTCAAAGATGTTTCAAACAATTTAATTAAATATCACCTGTTTATGATATTTTCATAATAAATGAAATGTATATGTTGAATTTCCTGGTAATATTCTCTGAAGTCCTCTTCATTGTGAATGACTTGTATAACTGATAAGCCATAAGAGAGACAAAATTTCACTAAATAAAAAAAATGTTAGTCATACAATGTATTTCAAATAATTTTTTTTTTCGACTAAACCATCTGTGAAATATTCTTTGTTATTAAAATCGATCCAATCAAGAAAGGAATTGACATTTCCAAGTAAGAGAGAAGCACTGTTACAGTGGAATTCCCCACACACAGAGATGACAAGCTTCTTCCCCAACTCCTGCTTTTTTTCTCACGCTGTGCTGCTTGTTACATCCTTTGTATGAGTAGTAACCATTTATTCCCAGTTTTCAGCTTGTATTGCTGTTAGTGTCAGCTCTTCTGTCAGCTTTATTACCAACAACCAGTGAAAACTTTGTTGTTTTGCCCAACATAACCCTTTACTTTGGCCTGTGTTAATTAAATCAGATTAAAATGGCAATGATAAGAGGGAAGAAGCCTAATTATTTTGAGACTATATTCTGTAGCAATGCCTACAGTGACTTCATAATCCTTTAATTGGGACAGATGCTTATACCAAATATTTTTATGCCATTGCAGAGTATGCTCAATTTTCCGTTTGGTTGTCATTTTTTGGACACAAGTTTAACCTTCATTAAAAGTGTTAGACAATTGCAAATGCTCATACGCATACACAAGGTAAATAACCACATACATAGAATGATGCAAAGCAACTTGTCTGTGACTGATGCAAGCATTGCCAGCCTGGGCTAAAGGAAGGCATTTCATACATACAGAGTGGAAACAACGTAATTATCTGACTTTAACAGCAAATTTCATTTCTCTTATTGTGAATAACAAGAAAGTTTAATACCAAAAAGCTTAAATTTTTTGATAAAAATATTTTTTTCTAGAAAACTATAAACTTGTATCATCACCTGGCTGAAGTATTACTGATTAAAGGTTCTTGATTTATGGGTATATCCATAGCAAATTGAATAAACGACGTTTTCCTTTGGCATACTTCAATTAAGTCAATGTTTTTTGTGTAAATTAAATTTTAAAATATCCACAATTTCTCGCCGTCTTAACTGGTAGAATTGGCAACATCGCATAAGCTGTCCTTACTTCTTTTGTATACGGTATAGGTCGTGCAGAATCATTACTTAATCACATGCTTTTGGGGGGGGGGATCATAGCCATAAAGGGGGGAAGCCTGACTACAGTTTATGAATACTTGCTGTAAACTCTTATTTCAAATTAATCCCAATGTTATTGCATACCAGTTACTACTAATAAATGTTAGTGATTACTAGTATGACCATTTTTGTTTCTAAAGCTACCACGTAAATAATGGTTAGCCCGTAATTGTGGAATTCATTGGGCGCAAACACCAGTGTCAAATTTGTTTACCTACATTTCTTGAAATATTTTGATATCTTTCACACATACGCACATTCTGTCAGAAGCTTGGTGTTGCAAATGTCACTAACTCGACTTCTTTGGCACTCATAAGTTTCTTGTTAAAACTTACTGGAGTAATTGTTGTAAGAGAAAGTGTTTCCAAAAACTTGTGCATCATGTTATAGAAATTCTTTTTTTAGACTAGGTACATGCTTGAATAAAGCACATTAGTCCCGTTTTAAATCAATTATATTAAAAATGAAAGAGAATTGCACTTACTGGATCAAACGTGTAAACAACTGCACATATATTTTGCAATTACTAGTGTCATACTGTTAAATTCAATACAAAATAACAGTATTAATAACGTAAGACGTGTTTCACGCAAGAGTGACATAACCTTTGAAATTCTCAAAGCATTCCCCACATAAATATCCAACCTCCGACTACTAGCTGCCAGCCTTGGCAAGAATGTTTCATATTTACGTCTTGCACATGATATGAAAACTGCATGTGTTCACATGTCGAAGTGTGAGAAACAAACTACCTTACATTTATTGTGAATGCAAATATTATGTTAGGTGCCTACCATTCGTAAATAAAGTGAATAAGGCAACTTGCTTTTGCCGGCATGCATGTCCAGTAGTAAGTAGACATGGGCCTACCGTATATTCGTTTCATTTCAAGCGAATTTGTGTATTTCTGACTGATTAGATCACATGTTTCTATCATATTTTTAACTTCCTGATGTGTGTAATACAATAACTGGTGTCAGGAGTTACCAAACAGTTTTGCACAGCATTTAAATGAAGAATCCGATTCCAAGTGAGGTTGTTATCTTAGCATGGTATAAGCCTCACAAATAGAACAGGCCAGATATTCAGACCTTTAAACATACCAAATAAGATATTTGTAATTATGTGGAAATGTAAGATTTGAGGTAATGTTTTCATATTGGGTAATCAGCCATAACCTTACTTTTTCATGTAATTTTCTGGTGTCTGGCGCAGCGCAACAAAACATCTGAAACCTATACATGGCTAACGTTATTTAAATGGTTTTTATAGAGCATTAGAATACTTCATTGATCTTTCGGTAGAAGCTGAGTTCCTGATCAACAGGTACTACCACGTTAGCACATACTCTGAACTTTAAAGGCAATTGTCTAGTTAACGGTGCATTTAATTAAAAAAGGTTTTTGGAATGTTTTGTTAGTTTACATCCACTCTCTCACCTCCTTCAGTCTGGCAGATTGTTTCACTTCCATCCTGTAGGTTGCAGTGAAAACAAAAGATAAGACACACAGTTTATGTTACTGCTGGATTGCTCGTCAAGAACATGTTAATCACGTGTTTACAATACTGGCAATATAGGTTTTGCATCTACCATTGTTATAGGAATATCTTCGCTTTAATTGGATATTCTTTTTTGTTGCTATGGCGTATCCATTCCCATTGCTTTACACGTTTCTGTCATGTGGTTAGGAACTCTCAATCCCCTTCTTGATTGGTGCCAACTATAGTTAGAATTTTCAAACACCTATACTTTCCTCAAACGGAAAACCACTATACTTTTTTTCCCACCAAATAGCAACCCGCTCTTAAAAGATCTGTAATTTAAAGTCTACTGTATTCCCTATCCCCCTGTGCCTACCAGCAAATATGGAATAAGACAATATCTCCAAATATTTATCTAGATAAATGTAAAATAGAAGAATAAGTTTTAGTGAAACTCTTAGGGATGTAACATGTTTTTCCAGTTATGTAATTTAAGATTGGCATGGAGTAGAAAATAGTTGTTACTCCGTAGAAAATAGAAGTAAAATAAGTAAAATATTACATTCAGAACAGTGATAGTCACAATTTAATGCAATTTTCTTTGAAAAGTTCTTGTTTCCGAGTTATGCTGTTTAAAAACACACACCTTGTCCTTTCTTTTTTTTCAGAGCAGTGGACCTAAATGTCTAACTGTAATGAAATCTTGGTACTCAACTTTTGGATGTCTACCTTGTAACCTTGTAGAAGAACTGACCCTAATTTTGTTAATATTATTATGAATTTTAAAAATACCTTCTAGACCATCCAGGGGCTCTAATGACCTAGCTGTCGACGGGCCCTTAAACCCTAACCGCTCCCTCTAGACCATCCAAAATAAATAAGCTTTTAAAATGCTATTAAAACAGCACCTGCAAATATAACACTGGACTGCATACATCATGTTGGAGTAAATAACTTTGTAATATTTACTAAGAATCCCATACTACACAAGTAATTTACTCTGGAAGTAATCTCAGAGAGCTCAACTGCAATTTGCCATTCTAGCACTACAAGTAAAAGTTCACTACTCATGAAGTATTGTTTTGTTTGTTTGTTTGGAAAATTTACTTAAGAAGATCATGGAGAGGTTATGTGTCATTGGAAAAGATGTAAAAACATCAGTGAAATAAATAAATACAATTTCAAGAACTTGCAGCAAATACTAAGCTAAGTGAAGCTTATAGTCTCTATGATATTTGGTATATTTATAGATTTTTGTTGCTTCACCGTTAATACCTACTTCAGTTTTTCATTAAATAAAATACTTTTGGTAAAGATAATGAACATCCAATGTAGTAGCAAAAACATGTGAAGATGCTGGATGAAAACAGAAATGCCTAGAACATTGTGATGGATGAGTTTAATGCTCTCAGTGAGTACAACATGGTATTGTAGTTCAATTGAAAGGCGAGGAGTTCGTCCAAGTCTCCTCAAAGAGCAAATCCTAACCTTTATTTGTGCTGTTTACTTCCATAGTAACATACTACATAACAGTGCTCTCTGAGATTTACTTGTTGTAATTATTCCGGTAGGTAGGATCTGAAACGAGTAAAATACTTCAATAGTAGCACTTTACTCTTATATAGAGGTTTCTAACACTAGTTTACTACAGAAGTAGAGTTTACTGTGACTATTTGTTGAGCAGCTCCATACGTTGGTATCCATTGACAAGGATGAGGTCATTGGGTGTTGGGGAACAGGGATCAGGAGAAAACAAATGCAGGGGCACAATGACCTGTTAACATAAAGTTATTGATATTAAAATTACAAGAATCGGATTTAATTACTTGACAGTGACTTGACAAAATTAAGAATGAATATTAATATCCTTAATAATATCACATTTCATGACATTCTAGACCATGATACTGAGAGAGTAAAAAAGTACCGAACCGGCTGCACAGTGTTTTGCTGTTGACGTCCTCAGCACCTGTTGCCATCTGCTGCTACCATAGAAAGGTGTCGATTTCCTAAAGAGGTGACAAACATGTATGTATAGGCATTGACGGTGGCAGTTTCAGCATCTCCTTTCACAAAGTTGGTAATTAAAGTAGTTTTAAAAATGTTGTATGATTTCATCCGAGCCTTTGTACGATAGCAGTGGATAGCAACGAGCACCGAGAATATGGACAGGGAAAACACGGAGCAGCTGGCTCAGAATTGTTCAACTCTCTCACAATATTACCCTAAATAAATGTGGCTGCTATTATTAGAAATTATATTCTACCAAAAAAAGATATAGAAGTTAATTTTATTTGCAAACAGAATACACTGTAGCCATTACAAAGTCAGATATCCATTACAAGCTGCAGATTTGTGTGTGTATAAAGAAGACTACTGAAGCAAATTCAATAATTCTTTCACATTGAAAAGAACTGTTATTCCTGACAGACATCTTGTAATTTGAGCTTCTAAATGATTAAAAGAAATGTGCAAGACCTGGATATTAAAATACAAACCTGGAATCATAAAAAAATATATATTTTGTTGTTTAATGATGCTGTCAGTTCTCAGGATCACATGGGTGTCCCCGGTGTGCCAGAATGTTGTCCCATAGGAGTTCTTTTACATGAAAGAACTACCCAGTCTGGGTAGGTAGGATTTGAACCCGCGACCTTGGGATCAGTAGTCCAGCATCTACCAACTCAGCCACCCAGACCAACTGCAGGCATAAAACAACATGCTTAACAAGTTGGTTCTGATTTTCACATTGGATTGGTTTACAACACACACGCACACACATAAATGACAAAACCGTTTAATAACACTCATGTAAAACAAAGTTTTGTTGCATTTCCTGAGTATGTTGTAATTAAGTTTACTGCCAGCATATGCTAAAACTATAAAATTCTATGTAAATATAAGTTCTGAACACCTCGAGATTCACCATGCCATTGACCAGTCAACTTACAACTGAACTAACTTTGGTCAGCCCTGCGCGGTAGTAAGCTCAGAGAAGTGAAAGCCCTTCTGATAAACTGGGTAACTTCCTCCTGCATATCTCGTCACGAGGAGGTTAGCTTGGCTCGGTTGCAAATAGGCCACTGCAATTTTTTGCATGGTTACCTATTTAAAAGGGACCCTCCTCGTCTTTGTCTGCTATGCGACAAGCTTTTGTCAGTCCATCACGTGCTGTTAGTGTTCCCCTCTAGTGTACTTTCGAGAGTCTCTGAAGATGTCTGCCGGACTTGCAGATGTCTTGTATAAAAACAGAATGTCTCTCAAATTCAACCCTTAATGTTCAACCTTGGGCTTTACTGTTAAAAAGTGTGTAAATAAATTACCAGTCCAATTTGGTTACACCGACTTGGTGGCGCTGGAACCAACCCATCAATCATGCAGACCCTTGTTCAACAAGATGGGTATTCTTCAGTATATTTTGTTCGCTTATGTGTTATGTGACTGATAACTACGGTATCATTAATTTCAATTCTCTTGCACACAACCATAATAGAGGCAGTGTAACTCCTTGTACGTTTGTCAGAAAGGTCCTTACTACTCCGCCATACAAATATAGGGTAGTTAAATTCTATTGGAACCCACTCTCACGGCCGGCCTCTCCCTACAGATGCAATACAATACAATGACCTACATACTATTATCATTAGAATACCTAAGTTTTTACAGCTGTTGTCAAACTTATAACATGAAATATTTTCCACGCTGTTTTGCCATGATGTGCTGGAGCAGATTAATCTCCAGCAGACCACCGCAAAACAGCCCAGAAGGTATTGCATCTTATAATACTATTATCACTTTGTTCTTATGCATCAAACACATTGCCCAATAAGGAGTTGACACATATAATATAGGAGATTAAAGAAACTATACCTTTATGTGTAAAAAAACATTTCGACTTGTTACAAAATTGAGTGTAGTTTGAATGGAGAGTTCCAACTGAGGCTGCAGTTGAATGCTTCCAAGCTGAGGCTAATCACTTTGAATGTGCAAGTTAAAAGAAATACTGCAATTGACTGCAAACTAACAGAGTTTGCACTGAAAGTAAATTTTAATTTGTCTATTTTAAAAGAACGTGGCAAGGCAAGGATGACTTTCATGTCCTTCCTTCCTTCTATGTGAATATGAGATTTTTCACCCATTACTGGCAATAGGCAGCAGCAGGAAATTACTATTATAAGCAATAAAGGGGAGGATTCACTACATCATTCCACAATAACTTGATAAAGAACAAGGTGGTGGAGGTAAATTACATTTCATCATTTGAGTTTTAAAACCTAACCATGTAATGTCAGGACAGAATTGTCACCTTTAACAACTTCAAGTTTGTATCTATTTTGTTGTTGGTTTCCCAAAAGTGTGCTGTCATTTGTCTCTTAATATTTTATGTTCCTTAGTGGTAGAGAAAGTAAAAACAAAAAACCAATTTGAACAAGGTTGTAAACAGTAGTTAAAGAGTAAACAACAGCACGTGCAGGGGTTAGTTCTTTTACATGGCAGTAAATCTACTGACATGGAGTAGCTCCATCGGTCTGGGCCGGATTTGAACAAGCCACAACCGTGGGATCAGTAGGCCAACGTCTAACCAACAGAGCCACCCACACCGACTGACTGACTCTGGAACCAGAGGTTAGACGGGCGGGAGGGAGGGCCGGATTTGAACAAGCCACAACCGTGGGATCAGTAGGCCAACGTCTAACCAACAGAGCCACCCACACCGACTGACAGACTGACTCCGGAACCAGAGGTTACACGGGCGGGAGGGCCGGATTTGAGCAAGCCACAACCGTGGGATCAGTAGGCCAACGTCCAACCAACAGAGCCACCCACACCGACTGACTGACTCCGGAACCAGAGGTTAGACGGGCGGGAGGGCCGGATTTGAACAAGCCACAACCGTGGGATCAGTAGGCCAACGTCTAACCAACAGAGCCACCCACACCGACTGACTGACTGACTCTGGAACCAGAGGTTAGACGGGCGGAAGGGAGGGCCGGATTTGAACAAGCCACAACCGTGGGATCAGTAGGCCAACGTCTAACCAACAGAGCCACCCACACCGACTGACAGACTGACTCCGGAACCAGAGGTTAGACGGGCGGGAGGGCCGGATTTGAGCAAGCCACAACCGTGGGATCAGTAGGCCAACGTCTAACCAACAGAGCCACCCACACCGACTGACTGACTGACTCCGGAACCAGAGGTTAGATGGGCGGGAGGGAGGGCCGGATTTGAACAAGCCACAACCGTGGGATCAGTAGGCCAACGTCTAACCAACAGAGCCACCCACACCGACTGACTGACTGACTCCGGAACCAGAGGTTAGATGGGCGGGAGGGAGGGCCGGATTTGAGCAAGCCACAACCGTGGGATCAGTAGGCCAACGTCTAACCAACAGAGCCACCCACACCGACTGACTGACTCCGGAACCAGAGGTTAGACGGGCGGGAGGGCCGGATTTGAGCAAGCCACAACCGTGGGATCAGTAGGCCAACGTCTAACCAACAGAGCCACCCACACCGACTGACTGACTCCGGAACCAGAGGTTAGACGGGCGGGACGGCAGGATTTGAGCAAGCCACAACCGTGGGATCAGTAGGCCAACGTCTAACCAACAGAGCCACCCACACCGACTGACTGACTGACTCCGGAACCAGAGGTTAGACGGGCGGGAGGGAGGGCGGATTTGAACAAGCCACAACCGTGGGATCAGTAGGCCAACGTCCAACCAACAGAGCCACCCACACCGACTGACTGACTGACTCCGGAACCAGAGGTTAGACGGGCGGGAGGGAGGGCGGATTTGAAGAAGCCACAACCGTGGGATCAGTAGGCCAACGTCCAACCAACAGAGCCACCCACACCGACTGACTGACTGACTCTGGAACCAGAGGTTAGACGGGCGGGAGGGCCGGATTTGAACAAGCCACAACCGTGGGATCAGTAGGCCAACGTCTAACCAACAGAGCCACCCACACCGACTGACTGACTGACTCTGGAACCAGAGGTTAGACGGGCGGGAGGGAGGGCCGGATTTGAACAAGCCACAACCGTGGGATCAGTAGGCCAAGGTCCAACCAACAGAGCCACCCACACCGACTGACTGACTGACTCTGGAACCAGAGGTTAGACGGGCGGGAGGGCCGGATTTGAACAAGCCACAACCGTGGGATCAGTAGGCCAACGTCTAACCAACAGAGACACCCACACCGACTGACTGACTCCGGAACCAGAGGTTAGACGGGCAGGAGGGAGGGCCGGATTTGAACAAGCCACAACCGTGGGATGAGTAGGCCAATGTCTAACCAACAGAGACACCCACACCGACTGACTGACTCCGGAACCAGAGGTTAGACGGGCAGGAGGGAGGGCCGGATTTGAACAAGCCACAACCGTGGGATGAGTAGGCCAATGTCTAACCAACAGAGACACCCACACCGACTGACTGACTCTGGAACCAGAGGTTAGATGGGCGGGAGGGCCAGATGATCTCACGAAAGTAACTTCTAGGTATTTACAAGGTATGTACTTACCTCACTCTCTGTTTCTCTAACCATTATTTTTCGCTGTTCTGTAGGCCTCGGGCTCATTTGAACATCATTTTCCTCATTTCATTCATTCACCGTCCGACATGACACTACGTTGGAGCACGTTAATTAAACAAATATTTTTCATCATTTCTAAAGTGTCCCAAATTGAGCTAGGATGCAAAGAATGTAATGAATAATGATAACATATATACAAGCCCAGACACAACAGATAAAAGTAATAAGAGAAACAGGCTTAAATAATTCTTGTGTTTAGAAAGTTGTATTTCTCAATTAAAAAGTGTGGTTCTTTCACCCATTAAACGCAACAAATGCCAAGAGCATATTCTCTCTTCCGTATAACACTAAAAACTGCATGGGATATTTTCAAAGTGCAAATTATTTTAAAACTACAACAAATTGTTGATCACTTCGAAAGCCTGTAATCCACCCGAGAAGCCCACCTTCAAAGGTAAGTACCAAACTTTAGCCTTGGAAAGCATTCAAGCTGTTGACAAATCAGGGCAACGTTATTTACGGTAGTTAATTATGAGACTTATAAAAAATGTTAGTAAGCTTATAAAATTATGACAACTGTATGTAAATACATTTTCTTCAAAACTAATATTTAATTCTGAGCAACGTATTTAGTAATTTTTTTTTAAGTGAACACAAAAATATGCAGTGGGTACCCATTAGAGATGAGAAGATATCTTAGATAAGAAGGCGCTCAAAATGATTTATTATGGAGTTATATACCCATATTTACTGTATGCGATAGAAATTTGGGGCTGTGCTGCTGCAACCCATGGAAAGGTTATTTAGATTGCAAAAATGGGCAGTCAGATTGATTTTCAACATGAACTCTCGTGAATCATGTAGGGGAATATTCAAGGATAAGCAGATATTAACATTGTATTCTCTGTATGTCTATAAAGTTGTAACCTATGCAGTTCAGAAACAAAACCTAAAAAATAGCAATATCCATAGTCCCTACACCCGACACAATGATGATTATTTTCAGCAGAGATTTACTAAAAATATTTCAAAAAAGGATCCAAATGTCATGGGTTTAATGCTTCATGCAAAACTACCTGCATATTTAAAATGTTCTAAAGGTAAACAATTTGGAGTGCTCTGAAGAAGTATTTGATAACAAAGACAGTGTACAGTATCAATGAACTATAATAATGTCCATATTGAAATTGCATACCCTCTATGTAAATCACAAATGATAGGTAGCAATAGTAATGTGTAACCGTTACGTTGTCCATCTTTGTAATACAAATTATAAATATAAATTTGTGACAATGTCAGAAACTGTATTGCAGTCTATTGACAATAAAGAATTAAATTAAAATTAGATCCCATGCTTGAAAATAAAGAACTGAATTTTACGATGGTAAAAAGTTAATCAATCATTCCATACCTTAGCGTTTCGTGGAGAAATCCTCAGCTTTACGTTGCACGCAGCACAGAACAGCAACCTAAGAGACATCAATTAGTTTCAAACGGCTCGGCGGTAAAACAAACTGCGCAGTTGTGAACGCGTCACAAGCAGAGAATTCATGGAAGAGAAGAACCAATCACAACTAATATAGTGCTCATCCTTGTCCGTGATTCCTTATTTAAAGTCATGTGGAATACATAAATGTTCTTGTTGTTTAATGTGCAAAGTTCCTTTCTGCCATTTGCAGGGGACTCTAAAAATTAAAATTGACTGCTGTTTTACTACGTAACATGCTGCTCTTCTGTGGTTTTTCCGTATTTACTCACACGCAGACATTTAGAAACACATGTCCGAAGTTAACATTATTACTATTGAAGGTAATGAGATGAATAGTGACGCCATAGTTGGTAGGAACAATTATTAAAATCTTGCTTTAAAAATATTTACCAAATCCATGCAGTAATGATCGTAAGTTGCAGATAAAACAATACATCAATGTTTCCAAATTAAACTATTTCGTGACTAAACTCTTGCAATATCGTGGGGATATTATCAAATGAAAAAGCAGTAATTCATAAATCTTAGCAATGGGGTTCACATTCACGGATTTCACTTACGATGACGTCATTAATATTAACAGTTGTTAACAGGGCCAACGACAAACATTCCTAGCACACCGCGTTTAATTAAATTTATCCACAAATATAAATACAATTATGTTTATCGTATTTTCCGTAGTTAATGTGAAACCTATTATTACAGATACTACTAACATTTCATGGTTTATCTTACTGCGCATTTAGGACATTTCCAAAATGGAGGTACAAAGCGGATGGATGGATGGCCGATAAGAAAGGAAAATTGTAACATAATACAGCCTTTAACTATAATTCATTTAAGTAGTCATACACTTGGACGATAGAAGCTAATTATAAAATAGATTGTAACTTATGTGAAGAATACCGAACCAAAATATTTGAGAGTAAACTTGTTACCTTATCCGTCGTGAACTTGAATCTTGGCGGTTCAAGATAAAAGAGAAAGAAACAAATTCCTGCGATTATTTTAGTGACATGGAGGCGCGTTCAGTTTCTTTATTGAGAGCACTCTAACGGGAAATGGTGGAACTTCTTCGACATAAACAGTTTGAGCAGTCCACAGTAGATGTCACTGTGGCACTGGCCACTAAACATTCATGGCTGCCAATACAACTATTCCACATTTTGGTGTTACATATTAAACAATTTTAAAAATAACATATTTGGTCTGCAGTTTGATACATTTTATAATTATTTAACCGTAAAGTCCTTTCAGTAATATTACATTTGATAAGTATTACTGTATTTCTGGTCAATGTACGTTGTGAATAAAACAACATAGTTGGCTAACTGTATTCTATTTAAAACGAAATATAAATTCCGCTTGTTTGTGTATTGGCCATATGCACACCGGTCACACTTAGATTGCGGAATTGGAAACATGAGTCAGCAGTCAGCCCGAACAAGAGATGGCGCTGGTGGCACTGCTAAACCCCGAAGAAAAATCTGGTTGGCTGATTCAAGTTTTGAAGTTTTGTAACGAAAACAAACGTTCTGGAACTTCTGGAAACGTGAGCCATGTTGCATGTTGGTAAAATAAGTTTTTCGTCGCAAAATGATCTTCGACAGAGAGGTAATTAAACATTTGCATTATTTCTACTTAATATATGTGTGTTTAAAATTGGTATTCTATTAATGTTGGTGAAATACGTAGCAATTAGGTGTAAGATGCTTTTAACAGGTTATTGTTATAGTGGAAGTGTTGACATTGTATTTTATTGATAATTGTATTCATTTGTATTTAATTTTCAGCCACGCAGAAAGTGGGATATGCATACGATATATCCCTTGCAGCATTGCGGTGTAAATGTCCAGTGGAAACTAAAGTTAGAATCTGAAGGTACGTTATTTTCAATATGTTTTAAGAGCTGCTTACTGTACCAGTGATATTGAACGAAGATAGTGTATTTGCCAAAACGTTTATCATAGCTTTTCGCGCACATGTGGCAGTTACTAGCATCCATTTGTTGAACGAGTTGTAAAATACATAATTGACCTTGCCTTAGATGTGGAATAGTAATCAAAATTGCAGGATATTATAAGAAATGTGTATTTTAAAAAAAATTAAACATTGGTTGTTGTGCAAAGTAATAGGCACATGATGTTTTGACTAAGATGAGGTTTTGTGAAATATGTATACTGTCTATTCGATTAGACGAGAAGTCAAGGAATGGTATAGAGCGTTCAAGCAATAGCGAAGTAGTGCATAAATGCATGAAATAGCATGAGAACAGGGATGCAACCTAGAAAATATATTAGTGGTCCATTAGAAACAAATTAATTCCAATGCACAATATGAACGTCCACTTTGCTAACGATATGCTGATCGATAATAATATATGTTCTGGTTTCCATTCTGATTACTATTACCGTGTGGTTGTTAACCAGGCTTAATTAATACCAGTATTTGTACATTAAACATTTTCTAATAAATATAATACCCTTTTGTTTAAATTCTTCAGTTCCCTTACCTATCACCACTTCACATATTTTAAATTACATTAATAAGCAAATGCAGCAATTACACAACCACATCAGAAAATACAAACGGATGCAACAAACTGTGGATAATAGAAATCGTGCTCATCATAACCTATTTCAACAAATACAGAATTGTCATATGAAACAATGAACAGTAATTGACATTGCCTTCAAGAGTTGAGTGTTCTGTTATTTGCTGAACCAAACCAAATTTACATAAATGAATTTATATGTACATTAACATACAAGTATATTAACATATGATTGATATTTTAATGAATGCCTATAAAACAAGATAATCATACTCTTGATATCTAACTCTCAAGAGGTATTTGCCAAACGGTTAACCAAATTAGGTGTTTAATAGAGCATATTGATATTATAATAATATTGGCTAAAGTTGTCACGAGAGTGTTAAGATTGCAAACCTGCGACTTTGGATAGAAAATTTATTACTTGCTAGATAATCATATTTACAACTGCTGAAATTGTTTATAACTAAGCTTAGTAGGTGAGCTACAAAAAGAATGAAGTTGTGCACGTTTTGTCTGAACAGCAGACAGAACTGGTTCCGCTCACTGTGCACTCTGTAACATGACTACAAATGCCGATAACTTGATTCATCTTGAATGTAGCTCGACTGCTAAGCCTAATTATAATCCTCTAAAATTATCTATATTTTAAATGTAAATTGTATAATGACCTAGCCCTTCTTTACACAGGTCACTTACATTACTTAGACTTTAGTTAAACATAAATGTTGCTATTCGTTGCATTGTTTTTTGTTTATTTTTAGGATATGCATGATGGAAAGTTGGAGTTAAAGGCATTCCTGTGATTGTGGGTGTATAACTTCGCAAGCTGTGCCTTTTTGGTGTCCAGTGCTGGTGCTGAATATAGTGAAATGGTGTGAAAGTGTTAAATGACGTTAGAGGACATTTGTTGTCAGGCTAATAATGATCTAGTGATGACAAAACAGGTGTTCGCATATGCAGCAATACAGTGTTGTATATAATGTATGCAGAAAGCTCTTTGTGAGGTTATTATTTGTGCTTGTTACGCAAATATATCAAATTGTGTTATGCTAGAAGGAATAAATGTCAAACATGTGTAATTGTTCCCATTTCCCTGTCAAATACCACATCCTAATGTTTGGTTACAAGTTTACACAAAAAATTTGTGGCAGCTCATTAAAGTATAAAATATTTTACTTTATGCCATGCAGAGTAATTAGTGGCAGCGTCATAATTGAAAAAGACACATTTTGTTGTTACTATTAAGACAACTAGTCATTTGAACCTGCAACCATTACAAAACTCATTAATATTTCATAAAAGCTATTGATGTACAGACTATTGGACAATTTTAATAAAAAGGAGTTATAACAAATAAACTGTTTTTATACCTGCTTACTTGTCAGTCTTAGCTGATCATATGTCCTAATGCCATATTGCTTCCGATGGCGCCCAAAGTTTAATATGCGAGCTTCCATAGCTGTGATTGCAGTTTTTAAGAGTGCCGCATTTATTAAAGCAAAGGTTAATTTGCGTGAGCTTTAATATGCAGCAATCTTAAAAACCAATGACAACTAAGGAAGCTCACGTGTTAAACTTGACGCGCCAGTGTAGCAATATGGCGTTAGGGCATATGATCAGCTGAGGCTGACAGGTAAGCAGGTATGAAAAATACAGCCGTAAGAGCTACCGGTAGCGTGAGGATTCGGGAGCGCGATTTCTCATACTTTAGTTCAAACCTGCCCCACTTGGAGCACTCTTATGTTGACACATTTTTAACACGTAGTTTCCGTTCTTCCTAATAGAGTGTTCTGTGGGTACCTACTCATAGATGGAATACGATCTTCGATCGGAAATAACGTACATCGTTATGGATAAGAACTGCCTCTTAAAAGAAAGAAGTAGAGCATTACCAATATTTTTTCACTCTAGCCCATTGTACAAGTGATAAATATGCAATTAGGCCGAAATAGTTTCAACGGATCTATGCTCAGGTTCAAGTGTTCTATCCCCATAATGATAGGTAGTGGGTTTTCATAATGTGGAAGAGATCCTGGGCAGAAATTTCTACCATACGCATTACAGAGCTTCACTAATATCTTGTTTTTTAATATTATTTATGTATAGCAGTACTAAAAATGTTGCTGTGCAAAGTAAAATAAATCTGACGTGGTATACACAAGATTTAAATATACATAATGAAATACTTGCAAAACTGTTAACGTTAGGGAAAAATTATACTGTTGTTCACATTGTGTAGTTTAATTAGCTCTACTGTTTTATTGTAATATGTTTCTGCCTAACTCCCTGTCGCTATTTTCTCCGTTAAATATAATTTTCTAAAATTCATTTTAAGTAAAGATGGTTTCTTAAACTTCTACCTCTTATGGTTTCACAGGTTACTCCCACGAATGCAATATGCAGTATATGTTAATGTCAAATATATTACTGTGGAACTTGGCTGAAGGGACAAGAAACAAATTCAAAAATTAACATTTTAGCAATGCAGGTGCATATATCCCAACAAGTGTCAGCCTTCAACGCATTTGAACAGAATACTAATTAATTAAGATGCAAGGCTATCATTATTTATTTACCAAGGACATCAAAGTTTCCCCTCATTTACACCTCTTCATGCTATTGGCTAGACATAGTTAACTTATAACCAATGACATGAAAGGGAAGTGTTGATTATTTATGACGGTTGAGATTGTTACTCAATTGTTGCTTGTTTCCCACCAAGTCATATACATCAGATGCCACATGTGGCCAGGCTGGTAACACACAATCAGACTTTATTCGTTATGTAAATACATTTCATAGTGGTTCATCAGTTCAATAAATTTCAGAAACTGCAAATTCACAGAAATGTTATTAAATTTTAATGCCACCCAAGAAAGACAGTTTATTGCACACGTAATAGTAGAAAACCTTTCATTCGAAATCTAAAATTTGATGTAATAGAAAACATTCTATATTTTTCAATAAGCTGCATTATCTATACTACAAAGCTTTACATGTTTTTGTGATTCCAAGGACAAATTTAAAGTTTTCTTATAACACAGAATCATTTAACTCAATAAATGCTGCTTATCTCAAGCAACATTTGCCATAATAGGCTTTTATAATTTGGAGATAAATCTAAAGAAAATTAAAACGTGGCTTTCTTACGAGACCAGGTGTATCTTAACCTCCACCCCTCCCGCCCCTGCATGTCATCTTCACAGTGCCATGCCTCTTATCTCGTATTGCAACTCTCTGGTCACTAGTTATGCCTTAACTAACTATGCTGTAATATTTCCTTTTTTTATGCAGATGCAACATTGACAGTATTTATACATTCCAGCACACTGTGGAGTCATGGGGAACGAAGCTGCAGACTCACTTGCAAAGAAAGGCACAACAATAAAACAAAAGTCTAAATTCAATTTCTCATATTCCTCAATAAAACGCTTGATCATTAAAAATTTTTGTCATTCATACCTACAAGAAATAGAAACAAATGCCAAAGATAAAAAATGGATTACACTACTTTCCAACCCAGATATAATCCCCCAGAGACCAAGGAAAACAGCTGTTGCAGCCTTCCGACTATTGACAAATCACGACTGCTTAGCAAGTCATCTCTACAGAATAGGTATCTCAGCCTCACCAATATGTGTCCTGTGTAACGATCCAGCAGAAATGAACGAAGACCACTTGAAGACCTGTGAAGCATTAAGATCAGAAGAAACTACAGTTCAAAAGTATTGGAAAGCACGAATGCTAATGGCTTCATTGCCAGATGCAAGGCACTAGAAAACAACAACAGTATTTATACATTACAATGATGTAATTTGGAATGAGATGTTAATACATACATGTTTTGTTCTGAAAGATTAGGAGAATTTATGGGGAGAGCAAGAGACAAATGATTTATGAAAATAAAGCAATAGTAATTATGTTAAGGTCCATCATGCATAAAAAATGCAGGGTGGAATAATGGGGGGGGGGAAATAGCAACTCAAAGTTATGTATATGAAAATTGTAAGATTTTTTGTACAGTATTATTATGGAAAAATGAATACTAATACTAATAGTTTACTAATAGTTATGCCTTAACCCCTTGCTTGACCCCATAAGACAATAAGAAACTGAGAAATGGTTCCAAACAATGCGTATTACTTAATTAGTTTTGTGTACCTAAACCTACAGGTATTTTTTCTGCTTTCAAGTGAACATGGGGACACCTTAAATGAATGCTTTTGTCCCATGCTTGTTTAAACCCCTTTAAGACACACTCGTCGACATCAGGATTTTGCGGTTGTCTCACTCTTTTCCAACTCTTAAAATTTTCTCTTTATTCCCCATTTAAGTTGACAAAGTGTTCTGTGGTAGCCCTTATACTTTCAATATTTCAGATTAATTCTTCAAACCCTTTTCAACTTCTCCAACGACAGAGTCTTCTTCTGCAAAAGTTAAATTCTTGTATTGGCCTCATGGTTTACTAAGAGACATGGTGCCCTACAAAATTTTAAAACAAAATTCAAGCTGATTTCCAGTTTTTTTTTAAGGCAAAAACATTCCTTTTCAAGGAGACAAGCAAACTTGGACAAGAGCTAAAGATAGTAAATGAAGGTAACCTAAGATACATGGTATATAATTATGGACATAAATTAGAAAAGAACTCCAGAATATGTTCTCTTTAATTTTTTTTTATTTAAACATCTGCAAAATTACAATCTGTTTGATAGTTGAACAATAAGTAACAATGATAATGTATTACTTTTACAAATTATGGCCCATTGACCATAAATTTGCTTATAATTTGGGTGCAAATCTGTACTGTAATTCCAAGACCTGGTTTCTCTGTAGTCAACTTGTGCTGCTGCTGTTGTCAAGTAGATTTATTGCCAGTGTATTGGGATGACTGTTGAGACGGTTTTGGTATGACAGGTTGTATGCTGCGATTTTCTATTTGATTGTTGGAAGTTTCAAATCATGGTAGAGGTACTTATTACCGATGTACCAGGGGATCTTACCAATGGTTCGGAGAGTTTTGGATTGAAAACGTTCTAGTATTTCTATGTTTGAGTTGCTTGCTGTACCCCATAGTTGAATTCCATATGTCCAAATTGGTTTTAGTATAGTGTTATAGATGATTAGTTTGCTTGCCACTGTGAGTTGTGATTTAGGTCCAAGAAGCCAGTGCATTTTGGAGCATTTTAAATTTAGCTCTTTGCGTTTGGTCCATATGTGTTTTTTTCCGGTGAGTCGTCTGTCAATGTTGATCTTGTTGTTTTCTAGTGCCTTGCATCTGGCAATGAAGCCATTAGCATTCGTGCTTTCCAATACTTTTGAACTGTAGTTTCTTCTGATCTTAATGCTTCACAGGTCTTCAAGTGGTCTTCGTTCATTTCTGCTGGATCGTTACACAGGACACATATTGGTGAGGCTGAGATACCTATTCTGTAGAGATGACTTGCTAAGCAGTCGTGATTTGTCAATAGTCGGAAGGCTGCAACCGCTGTTTTCCTTGGTCTCTGGGGGATTATATCTGGATTGGAAAGTAGTGTAATCCATTTTTTATTTTTGGCATTTGTTTCTATTTCTTGTAGGTATGAATGAGAAAAATTTTTAATGATCAAGCGTTTTATTGAGGAATATGAGAAATTGAATTTAGACTTTTGTTTTATTGTTGTGCCTTTCTTTGCAAGTGAGTCTGCAGCTTCATTCCCCATGACTCCACAGTGTGCTGGAATCCATTGGAGATGAACAGTCTTATTAACTTTTTGGAGTTGTGTTAACATTTTGTAGCATTCTCTAATTTTTGTTGACTTCTTTGTAGTATTTGAACATATTCTCTGAATTGCAGCTTTAGAATCTGAAAGAATGACTGCCTTGTTAAATTTATTTAAGGGAAGATTTAATAATTGTCGGAGAGCAATGTATATAGCCTCTATTTCTCCATCATAATTTGTTGTGTCTCTGCAACAGAATGATAAAAGGAAAAATGTGAACACGTAACTCCAGCTCCAGTAAGGTTTTCCTTCGAGGATCCATCAGTATATATGTGCAGCCATTCTTCTGTGGGATATCTAGTATTGATTGTTTCCAGAGCTAGAAGTTTTTGTATTTCTTTTGGTGTGTCTGATTTACTTATTTCCTCTATTAATTCCAAATTGAAGGTAGGTTGCAATAATTCCAATGGATTTTCTCTTATAAGTAGATTTTCTCTGGTGTTAGGAATGTTCAATTTGGATTTAATCTGTGTTACCTTTTCTAGGAAACTACTATGAGTTTTAAGGATTGAAGGGGGGAGGTTCTCTTCTGTCCATTTAGAGTTTGGCAGTCGTAACATTTTCTCGTGTTGGAGTAATGCTTGTTCTTCTATTTTTGTTGTTATTGATGGGGTCCGTGTTAAGGCACGCATGGCATCAATAGGTGTGGATTTAACTGCTCCAGTGATTAGGTGAAGAGCCTGATTTTGTATTTGTTCAAGTTTATTGATGTTAGCATTTGCTGCTGTTATTAAAGCTTCAGAACAGTACAAGAGGTTTGGTTTAATATACATTTTGTATGTTGTGTTAAGGACTCTCCTTGAGCAGCCCCATTTAGCACCAGCTAACCTTTTCAGGATTTGCAGTTTCTTTTCAACCTTTTCTGAGATGTTTGTTATATGTTTTTTCCAAGTTAACTTTCTGTCGAAAGTGATGCCTAAGTATTTGGCATCATCAACTGCTTTGAGTGGTTTACTATTATAATTTATGTTAATATTAACTGGTTTGTATTTTAGTGTAAATAATTCATAATTTGTTTTTTCCACATTGATAGTCATGAGGTTTTTGGAGCTCCATTCATGTACTTTGTTTAGGGCTGTTTCTATTCTGTCTTTAATTAATTCAGGTTTTTTTGGAGAGCCTGAAGTCCAAATGACTACATCGTCAGCAAATAAAGCAATTTTGGTTTCTAAAGTTTTTATTATTGATGGAAGGTCATTTATATATATGTTAAAGAGTGTTGTGCTCAGAACAGCACCTTGTGGAAGTCCTCGGTGTGTTTGTTTATATTTGGAAATGTATGTAATATATTTTGTGGTACAAAATCTTTGTGAAATAAACTGAGTTATCCATTTAAGCATGTTACTTTTCACACCTATTGATTGCAACTTCTCAATTAATTTGTTTCTCCAGACTGAGTCATACAAAATTGAGTATAGTTTGAATGGAGAGTTCCAACTGAGGCTGCAGTTGAATGCTTCCAAGCTGAGGCTAATCACTTTGAATGTGCAAGTTAAAAGAAATACTGCAATTGACTGCAAACTAACAGAGTTTGCACTGGAAGTAAATTTTAATTTGTCTATTTTAAAAGAACGTGGCAAGGCAAGGATGACTTTCATGTCCTTCCTTCCTTCCTTCTATGTGAATATGAGATTTTTCACCCATTACTGGCAATAGGCAGCAGCAGGAAATTACCATTATAAGCAATAAAGGGGAGGATTCACTACATCATTCCACAATAACTTGATAAACAACAAGGTGGTGGAGGTAAATTACATTTCATCATTTGAGTTTTAAAACCTAACCATGTAATGTCAGGACAGAATTGTCACCTTTAACAACTTCAAGTTTGTATCTATTTTGTTGTTGATTTCCCAAAAGTGTGCTGTCATTTGTCTCTTAATATTTTATGTTCCTTAGTGGTAGAGAAAGTAAAAACAAAAAACCAATTTGAACAAGGTTGTAAACAGTAGTTAAAGAGTAAACAACAGCACGTGCAGGAGTTAGTTCTTTTACATGGCAGTAAATCTACTGACATGGAGTAGCTCCATCGGTCTGGGCCGGATTTGAGCAAGCCACAACCGTGGGATCAGTAGGCCAACGTCCAACCAACAGAGCCACCCACACCGACTGACCGACTCTGGAACCAGAGGTTAGACGGGCGGGAGGGAGGGCCGGATTTGAACAAGCCACAACCGTGGGATCAGTAGGCCAACGTCCAACCAACAGAGCCACCCACACCGACTGACTGACTGACTCTGGAACCAGAGGTTAGACGGGCGGGAGGGCCGGATTTGAACAAGCCACAACCGTGGGATCAGTAGGCCAACGTCTAACCAACAGAGCCACCCACACCGACTGACTGACTCCGGAACCAGAGGTTAGACGGGCGAGAGGGCCGGATTTGAACAAGCCACAACCGTGGGATCAGTAGGCCAACGTCCAACCAACAGAGCCACCCACACCGACTGACTGACTGACTCTGGAACCAGAGGTTAGACGGGCGGGAGGGAGGGCGGATTTGAGCAAGCCACAACCGTGGGATCAGTAGGCCAACGTCCAACCAACAGAGCCACCCACACCGACTGACTGACTGACTCCGGAACCAGAGGTTAGACGGGCGGGAGGGAGGGCGGATTTGAACAAGCCACAACCGTGGGATCAGTAGGCCAACGTCTAACCAACAGAGCCACCCACACCGACTGACTGACTGACTCCGGAACCAGAGGTTAGATGGGCGGGAGGGCCAGATGATCTCACGAAAGTAACTTCTAGGTATTTACAAGGTATGTACTTACCTCACTCTCTGTTTCTCTAACCATTATTTTTCGCTGTTCTGTAGGCCTCGGGCTCATTTGAACATCATTATACTCATTTCATTCATTCACCGTCCGACATGACACTACGTTGGAGCACGTTAATTAAACAAATATTTTTCACCATTTCTAAAGTGTCCCAAATTGAGCTAGGATGCAAAGAATGTAATGAATAATGATAACATATATACAAGTCCAGACACAACAGATAAAAGTAATAAGAGAAACAGGCTTAAATAATTCTTGTGTTTAGAAAGTTGTATTTCTCAATTAAAAAGTGTGGTTCTTTCACCCATTAAACGTAACAAATGCCAAGAGCATATTCTCTCTTCCGTATAACACTAAAAACTGCATGGCATATTTTCAAAGTGCAAATTATTTTAAAACTACAACAAATTGTTGGTCACTTCGAAAGCCTGTAATCCACCCAAGAAGCCCACCTTCAAAGGTAAGTACCAAACTTTAGCCTTGGAAAGCATTCAAGCTGTTGACAAATCAGGGCAACGTTATTTATGGTAGTTAATTATGAGACTTATAAAAAATGTTAGTAAGCTTATAAAATTATGACAACTGTATGTAAATACATTTTCTTCAAAACTAATATTTAATTCTGAGCAACGTATTTAGTAATTTTTTTTTAAATGAACACAAAAATATGCAGTGGGTACCCATTAGAGATGAGAAGATATCTTAGATAAGAAGGCGCTCAAAATGATTTATTATGGAGTTATATACCCATATTTACTGTATGCGCTAGAAATTTGGGGCTGTGCTGCTGCAACCCATATGGAAAGGTTATTTAGATTGCAAAAATGGGCAGTCAGATTGATTTTCAACATGAACTCTCGTGAATCATGTAGGGGAATATTCAAGGATAAGCAGATATTAACATTGTATTCTCTGTATGTCTATAAAGTTGTAACCTATGCAGTTCAGAAACAAAACCTAAAAAATAGCAATATCCATAGTCCCTACACCCGACACAATGATGATTATTTTCAGCAGAGATTTACTAAAAATATTTCAAAAAAGGATCCAAATGTCATGGGTTTAATGCTTCATGCAAAACTACCTGCATATTTAAAATGTTCTAAAGGTAAACAATTTGGAGTGCTCTGAAGATGTATTTGATAACAAAGACAGTGTACAGTATCAATGAACTATAATAATGTCCATATTGAAATTACAGACCCTCTGTGTAAATCACAAATGATAGGTAGCAATAGTAATGTGTAACCGTTACGTTGTCCATCTTTGTAATACAAATTATAAATATAAATTTGTGACAATGTCAGAAACTGTATTGCAGTCTATTGACAATAAAGAATTAAATTAAAATTAGATCCCATGCTTGAAAATAAAGAACTGAATTTTACGATGGTAAAAGGTTAATCAATCACTCCATACCTTAGCGTTTCGTGGAGAAATCCTCAGCTTTACGTTGCACGCAGCACAGAACAGCAACCTAAGAGACATCAATTAGTTTCAAACGGCTCGGCGGTAAAACAAACTGCGCAGTTGTGAACGCGTCACAAGCAGAGAATTCATGGAAGAGAAGAACCAATCACAACGAATATAGTGCTCATCCTTGTCCGTGATTTCTTATTTAAAGTCATGTGGAATACATAAATGTTCTTGTTGTTTAATGTGCAAAGTTCCTTTCTGCCATTTGCAGGGGACTCTAAAAATTAAAATTGACTGCTGTTTTACTACGTAACATGCTGCTCTTCTGTGGTTTTTCCGTATTTACTCACACGCAGACATTTAGAAACACATGTCCGAAGTTAACACTATTATTATTGAGGGTAATGAGATGAATAGTGACGCCATAGTTGGTAGGAACAATTATTAAAATCTTGCTTTAAAAATATTTACCAAATCCATGCGGTAATGATCGTAAGTTGCAGATAAAACAGTACATCAATGTTTCCAAATTAAACTATTTCGTGACTAAACTCTTGCAATATCGTGGGGATATTATCAAATGAAAAAGCAGTAATTCATAAATCTTAGCAATGGGGTTCACATTCACGGATTTCACTCACGATGACGTCATTAATATTAACAGTTGTTAACAGGGCCAACGACAAACATTCCTAGCACACCGCGTTTAATTAAATTTATCCACAAATATAAATACAATTATGTTTATCGTATTTTCCGTAGTTAATGTGAAACCTATTATTACAGATACTACTAACATTTCATGGTTTATCTTACTGCGCATTTAGGACATTTCCAAAATGGAGGTACAAAGCGGATGGATGGATGGCCGATAAGAAAGGAAAATTGTAACATAATACAGCCTTTAACTATAATTCATTTAAGTAGTCATACACTTGGACGATAGAAGCTAATTATAAAATAGATTGTGACTTATGTGAAGAAACCGAACCAAAATATTTGAGAGTAAACTTGTTACCTTATCCGTCGTGAACTTAAATCTTGGCGGTTCAAGATAAAAGAGAAAGAAACAAATTCCTGCGATTATTTTAGTGACATGGAGGCGCGTTCAGTTTCTTTATTGAGAGCACTCTTACGGGAAATGGTGGAACTTCTTCGACATAAACAGTTTGAGCAGTCCACGGTAGATGTCACTGTGGCACTGGCGCGAAACATTCATGGCTGCCAATACAACTATTCCACATTTTGGTGTTACATATTAAACAATTTTAAAAATAACATATTTGGTCTGCAGTTTGATATATTTTATAAATATTTAACCGTAAAGTCCTTTCAGTAATATTACATTTGATAAGTATTACTGTATTTCTGCTCAATGTACGTTGTGAATAAAACAACATAGTTGGCTAACTGTATTCTATTTAAAACGAAATATAAATTCCGCTTGTTTGTGTATTGGCCATATGCAAGAAAATGGATATTGTGTACGCAGGATGCTGTTTAAAATATATGTGGCTGCTACTGAACATTTACATGGAATGATGGTACGTAGATTACATATTTGATTACATGTTTCACTTTTAAATCTTTCAGTCGAGTTGAATACATTATCTGCGACTTTGGCACCTCCTTCAGTATTTGGTTATCAAGCAAACATTTGATTCTATAAGGCAAGTGGTTGTATAATTCCTTTCTTTACTTTTATTGCTTGCGGAATCTCCAACTATAATATATACAATGTATATAGAGACACATAAATATTCGGATCCGGTTATTAGTATCAAGAATTGCGATTAAAATGAACTTGAATAAAACTAATGAAACATAAGGCAATGGATGCAGTTTTTATTGCTGATTAACATTTTGAAAGTTTTATTTGGCGCCCAAGCTTCGCTTTTGATTTATGAGCAAATTACGTTCTACGATGCAACGGTATTATTTCGCTTATGCATCGGATATTTAGCAAACAAACGTGTATAAACGAGTATAATATATGCTAGAATGATTGATTAATGCATTAATTCTCTCGGTGAGATGCTGCATGCACCAAATCATTCACTGAGTTGTGCTCATTGTGAGTAAACACAACCAACTGGGTGTAAAGGTCCCAGTTGGCATGGTCCAAATACCATCTAGTCATACGTGTGGAACTTGCGTTAAGAGACTAATAAAGACACGGAAAGTGATCACTAGGAAGGGCGGCTGGCTCCGTGCCATGGCACTACCTTAATAAATGAAGAAATTGCATATATTGTGGTATACTCCACGGTGACAGAGAATAACAGCATGAGGGTTAAAGTGTCTTGAACAAGTTACTAATATTACTATTCTTTGAAAATACAAGAAGACACGGAACACTTCCAACACAGACTGTATATGATACAAGTGTGATCTGTGAAATAGCAAATGTATCATATCGCAAATGAGCTGAACAATATGCAAATGTCAGGTTCGTTAGTTGGGTTGCCATCATGGTCACAATTGCAGCAATGACGATTACAGCTTGCAGTATTCAGTTCAGTTTCTTACAACTCACCGTATCCATGTTAGCATGGATAAATTTGTGACCAGCATGTGAGCAGTTACAGAAAGTAACGAGAGTGATGTATTCCAGTTTGAATCTCAGGCTTCAACTTCAAGCAATATTAATATTACAGCTGATCAGGTAAAAACTACAGCATTGGAATGATTTTATTGTGTAATTTGTGCATTCTTTCATCAAGATGTTGGCACAACCATCTAACCCATAAGATGTTTTATTTTTCATGCCCTTTATTGTAGAAATTGATTCATGTTCTGTTACAGATCAAAAGAAGAGAGTGGAATAAGACTTATCCATCTAATATAGATTTATATGTAGAAGCTTCTGATACTTGTGCAATAGTTATTGAAGATTTGTGCCATTTCCGTACAGTCTGATACTGTTAAGTTAGAATTTGGCTACTCTTTTCCATGCATCTGTATTTCTTGTTTAATAATATTGCAAACAGTTTTGAATTTGTTCAAGTCGCTGTTGTTTGTCATTATAAAGTTGTTTTTGCATTTCTAATAATTTTTTTTTTTTTTGTAGTGTTTAACACCTGCTTTTGCTACTACAGCACCGCAGGTGTTGACAGCGATGATACATGGAACGAGAAACCTGCCACAGTGCTGCTTCGTCCACCACGAATCCAAGATGCTGTTGCCTGGGATCGAACCTGAGTTACTTTGGTGAGCTAATAATATTTATATTTTAAAAGATACCTATAGCCTAAATTATTGTTGTTCCGGTTTCTTTTATTAGTTTACTTTGTTAATGTTTCATTAGATGCACATATATCTTTTGTCATCCACTTGGCGCCATGTTTTTTGTTCCAAATAGCCATTTTAGTGGCAAAGCAATGTTGAACAAAGTGGTTAAATGTGTTTGCAAGGCAAACAGTAGCTGCACTTAGCGATTTCAAAGGAATAAGAACATTGCTAATAATATTTACTAGAGGTGCTTTTAGAGTTGATGTGAGGAGCGAGCACGTTTAGAGCAGATACTTGTATGTTAACAGCTGCTCACGTGACCAGAGCTTCAGTCTCAACACATTTATCATCATTATGTAAAACAGTCACATCGCATTCTTTATATGTTGAATGAAAAGTTACTTTATTTCCAGACTCATTTTTGGAACAATGAACTGTCCAGTAATAGACAAATTTACAGGGATGCCGTCTCCCTTTTGTTTCTGTTGTGGTGAAAATGTGATATGATTACATTGTGTGAACTGATAAGAAGCAAGTTGTCCTCAAGTAATGCAGGTTAAAAGAGCTTCCTTCCTTATCATGCAAGTGCGGTTGTAGAGCCAGCCTCTAATTCAGTTCAACTCTTAATTGCTTATAAAACTTGTAATACAAGCATGGAGCATTGCCAAATGCTAATACACGAATAAAAAGTACATTATAGGCACATAATTAGAATTACGGTTAGTTAGTGAAAAGAATCTATATATTGTAATACAAACATGGAATATTGAATATACAAAAATACATTAGCAGCACATATAGACTAATTTAACATCTCTTCCAGCCTGTATGGGCATTTGTCAATCAAGTTAGATTTCTTTAACTCTTTAGCGAGAGAGTTTTTTGAGTGCTCTTTTATACTTTTTGGTAGGGCATTATATAGTATCGTTCCCATTACAATTGCATCCTTTTTCGTTGAAGCTTATTTAAGTGTGCTCTATTTTAATTTTCATTCCTTCTGGTGTTATATGTGAAATATATTAATATGTTGAATGTGAATGTGTGATTTTAGTAAGTGATTTGTTTTGAGTCAGTATAATTAATTACTTTGTATACATAAATAGCAACAATTGTCAATATTTTATTCTTTTTAATGAATGGTATAGTCGTGTCTGTAGTCTTCAGTTGAAAAATACGAGGTATGCATGTCTTCTGTAGCAATAGTATTGTGTTTAATTTTGCTACCCGACGCCCTCCCCAAATTTCAATACCGTATTCCAAGTGCACATATATTATTGCCTAATATATAGCTTTAAGCTCTTCTACATTAAGATAATTTGCAAAGTATTTTAGTAGGTATATGTTTTTTGCGATTTTGCTACTGACTTTGTTTACATACATTTTGTATGTTAAGTGTTTGTCAAGATATACTCGTAAAAATGTTGATTAGATAGCTGTTGTACTTTAGTATTTTCAAGTGCTACATTTATGTAGTTTAGTTCCTCCCCCTTGTTTGCTGATGCTGAAAATGTACCAGTTTGTTGACATTAGATGAAATATTGTCATAATAACATAAAGACTACACAATTTCCACATAATACAGAAACACTTGCGTCAGTATACAGTGAAGCTGGTGAATATGAATGCCAAGTTAAACATAATCTTGTCATGTTATAGAAGTTCCTATATGTGTCGACCAATAGACACTTATCGTTTCACTTACACTTCTGGTCAACTCAGCACACCATACAACAGGATATTAAATTACTGAAACATGCAAAACCAACAGCAGAACTGATAATTCTGGAGAAAATACATATTATGAAGAATGTTCACATAGCCATGAATTTTGATATACCACAAGCAGACGACAAAATGTAGCCTATATCCAGCAACCCAGGTAGCAGCACAGTCACTATGACAGCAAACATTTCCTTTAACTGGCAGTTCAGAAACTGTTGAGAATGAAGATGCTGGTCTTCAACTACATCTTTGCACTATTTTTCTACATAGTCTCCATACCGATTGAGGCACTTATCTTATCTGTTCACAAGCTTTGAAATTCCTTCTGCATAAAAATCACCTGCTTGTGCCTGGAGCCAGCCTGTGACCGCATCTTTGAGCTCTTCGTCGTCATCAAACCGCTGGGACCCGAGCCATTTCTTCATATGCTTGAAGAGGTGTTAATCGCTTGGCTCCCCGGTCACGATTCTGTTAAACAATGGTTCACCTTTGCCCTCATAACGTGACAAAGTCTAATGCAGAGGCCATTCTTTGAGTTTTGTGGTGGTCGGTAAGAATTTTGGGCACCCATCGTGCACAGAACTTACAGTAACCCAATCTTGCTGTCACTATCTCGTACAAGAGAGTCTTAGAAATCTGTGGAAAATCAGTAGACAACTCCGACATTGTGAAACGTCTGTTTTCACGAACTTTTGCATCAACTGTCTGAACAAGTTCGTCCGTCACCAATGATGGTCTACCACTCCTCTCTTCATCATGAACGTTTTCTCGTCTACTTTTAAATAAACGTACCCATTCACGGACCACTCCTTCACTCATAACTCTTGGTCCGTACACGGCACAAAGCTCACGATGAATAGCTGCTGCAGAATATCCTTTGGCTGTAAAAACCTTATAACAGCACGCACTTCACATTTGGCGGGGTTTTCTATTGCAGCACACATTTCAAACGGCCACAAACACTAAACTAGCGCAGGTACGACGTTCACTCGACCACGGCTTGATGCCGACTGACCTGCTGAGTGCGTGAATTCACAGATGGCGTCGCTACTCCCCCACTACCCGCACTGGGACCTATCGGAGGTTACTTTCTGAACGGCCCTCGTATAATGTAATAGAGGAAGAATTGGGACTGAAAAATTCAATGCCATTGCTGGTATTTGAACCACAGATCTTCTGCTTATTGAGTGGACATAAGCATGGGACGTAAAGTACTTGCTATTGTAAGTTGCCCTTGGGGTATTTATCTCTGGTGTGAGATTCCCGTGTGGTCTAAGTGGGAAAGAATGAATAGGTTGGAGAATTTAATAGCAAGTTGGCCATGATGGCTTAGTGGTTAGAGCAGCCGCTCGATAAGCGGAAGATCCATGGTTCAAATCCTGGCTGTGGCATTGAATTTTTCAGTCCTGATTCCACCTCTTGAACATTGCCCACACATGGTTTGTGTGTTCAAAAACACCAGCATTAAGTTTGTTGGCGTAAATAATAATGATAGAGGAAGTTATGTTTCAGTTTACCAAATTGTTAAATATGTTGTGTCTCCATGTTTATATTTTAATATTCAGGCCTTGCACATTGCTTTTAATCATTTAGAAGCTGAAATTAGTGAATGTGTTCAGGAATAACAGTTCTTTTCAATAGTAAAAGAGTTATTGAAATTGCTTTAGTGGTCTCCTATATACACACACAAATTCACTCATAATATTAGTATAGATTTTGTAATGGACATCTGAGTTAGTAACCTTTCCACAACAGTTTGTGTACAAATGAAATTAACTTTTATATTTAGTTTGAGAGAACGTAATTTCCAATAATGGACAACTTATGGGGATGATCTGTTTTCAGTTATTTAGGGTGATGTAACTTAATCTAGAATGTAATGAAATCTGATGTTATTAACAACACTAATATTCATTCTCAATTTTGTCAAATCATTGTCAAGTAATCAAATAGATTCTTGTAATTTCATTGTCAATAACTTTGTTAACAGGACGTTTTTGCTCCTGTTCCATCCTGGTCTCCTGATCCTTATCTCCAACAGCCAGGCAGCTCATTCTTATCAGTGGATACCACCGTATGTAGCCAGCCTAGGGTAAACTCCTACCAGAGTTTCTCCTCCTGACCCTTATCTCCAGCAGCCAGGGAGCTCATTAACTTTTATATTTATTTTGAGAGAACGTAATTTCCAGTAATGGACAACTTATGGGGGTGATCTTTTTTCAGTTATTTAGGGTGAAATATCTTAATCTAGAATGTAATGAAATCTGATGTTATTAACTACACTAATATTCATTCTTAATTTTGTCAAATCATTGTCAAGTAATCAAATGAGATTCTAGTAATTTTAATGTGAATAACTTTGTTAACAGGACATTTTTGCTCCTGTTCCATCCTGGTCTCCTGATCCTTATTCTACAGCACATAGCGACCTGGTCCTTATCAGTATGCAGCCAGCCTAGAGTAAACTACTATCAGACTTCCTTCTCCTGATCCTTATCTTCAACAGCCAGGAACTCATTAACTTTTATATTTATTTTGAGAGAACGTAATTTCCAATAATGGACAACTTATGCAGATGATCTTTTTTCAGTTATTTAGGGTGAAATATCTTAATCTAGAATGTAATGAAATCTGATATTAATAACTACACTAATATTCATTCTTAATTTTGTCAAATCATTGTCAAGTAATCAAATGAGATTCTTGTAATTTCATTGTCAATAACTTTGTTAACAGGACGTTTTTGCTCCTGTTCCATCCTGGTCTCCTGATCCTTACTCTCCAACTGCCAGGGAGCTCATTCTTATCAGTGGATACCACCGTATGTAGCCAGGCTTGGGTAAACTCCTACCAGACTTCCTTCTCCTGATCCTTATCTTCAACAGCCAGGGAGCTCATTCTTATCAGTGGATACCACCGTATGTAGCCAGGCTTGGGTAAACTCCTAGCAGACTTCCTTCTCCTGATCCTTATCTCCAACAGCCAGGGAGCTCATTAACTTTTATATTTATTTTGAGAGAACGTAATTTCCAATAATGGACAACTTATGGGGATGATCTTTTTTCAGTTACTTAGGTTGATATATCTTAATCTAGAATGTCATAAAATGTGATGTTATTGACTACCGTCACACGGGGTACTTTCGGATGCTTTTTACATATTTTTCGCGGTCAGTTGCTAATGATCAGACGTAGGCAGTTTGTTTACATTTATATAGATGTATTAATAATCAACAAACTGAATATATGCTGACATATTAAATTAATTATGTACCCTGATATTTTAAAAAATAATAATGAGTTTCCAAATTTACCTCACTAGTTGGGGTAACTATGGACAGCCTATAATTTTTAATATATGTCCGTAGTTCCCCCAGTTACGGGGTTAATTTGGACACACAATAATAAAAAATATATATTACATTATAGAAAAGGTTATTTATAATGTATAAACTTATACAGGTGTCATTTATTTAGAGATTAGATTACAAAAGTTAATACAAAGCTATATAAACACAAAGTTCAAAACATTAATAAACAACGGGAACATTTATAGAGCGTCCTTATCAAAAACAAAAATGCCTCTTTTCTCCTTGGGTGTTGGAAGTATTTTACTGATCTGGTCTTTCATTACTGTGTCTTCGTCCTCTACATCTGGGAATGTGAACATCCTCTTGCCTCCATCATGGGGTCGCAAGCACGTCTCGTGCTCCTATATCAGTTACCATGCCAACATACTCTCTAGGAAGTGTTCTGTTTCCAGACACGTAGTTGTACCTCGATGTCAAGAGTAGGTGCCGATGCTGGTGTGGAAGCCTTAATGCCCCTCTTGACAATCACATGTTTCCTTCCCGGATCATCACATAAATTGGTCTGATGATAGCTTATGATGTTTTCCGGTGAAGTACCTTCTAAGGTCTTCCGCACATTATCAAAAAATCCCCTGACAGTCTCAAGGGTGACCTCTGCACGAGCTCTTTTGATGTTCTCGGATAATCAAACTGAAAGAACATTAGAATGCCTTTTCAAAAGGGACCTTATCCATTCAACACCAGGGAGATTCTCGGTAAATTGTTTCTCCTTTCTTCCCATTCTGTCAAGGTATCCTTTTACAATGCAGCAAATGTCAGTTGAAGTGAGAGGGTATCCCCAATGAGATGCTCTAAGGATACCATGTCCCAACATTTTCTCTTCTTCATTATCCAGGACAGATGGTGTTCCGATTGCTTTTGGATTTTTGCCATTCACTTTATTCTCTAACGTGGACCACGGTATCTGAAAATATTCCTGTGCTTTTCGATACAACATTTTCCCTGATTTAATTGCTTTTACTGCTTCATCAAGTTTCTTTTCTTCATAGTTGCAGTATATTTGGCTTCCCAATCTTCTTTTGTACACACGTGGCATTGTCCGAATTTACCCCAAGGTCGAACAGATTTGCAAATAAATATGCAGGAAATTCAAACTATACACGTAAACTCAACCAATAAATCTTAGTGACGTTTATATATAACCAGGTGAACTGAAGTCAATAATTAACAGCGACTGGATTGTTAAACTAGACATGTGTACCAAGAAGTTACACCAACAACAGTAAAAGCTAAAATGAAGCCTACAACAATGCCCACTGTCGGACGCACTATTCTTACTAAATACACGATTAACATGCGAAACTAAGCGCGGGAATGTGTCCTTCATGCAGATGTCACTAGTGCGGAAATTGTACTTCACTTGTTCCAGAATGACAAACCGTAGAATAAAAAAAGGTATTTTGTTCGAATTTACCTCATATGTCTGAATTTACCCCAGTTGACGGTACACTAATATTCATTCTTAATTTAGTCAGATCATTGTCAAGTAATCAGATGAGATTCTTGTAATTTTAATGTCAATAACTTTGTTAACAGGACGTTTTTGCTCCTGTTCCATCCTGGTCTCCTGATCCTTATCTCCAACAGCCAGGGAGCTCATTCTTATCAGTGGATAGCACCGTATGTAGCCAGTCTGGAGTAAACCGCTACCAGACTTCCTTCTCCTGATCCTTATCTCCAACAGCCAGCAAACTCGTCCTTATGTGGGTATCTCTTGTATAAAAGGTAGACAAGGTCCTCACATATAATAAATAGCAGTCGCATGTTTTTAGAGATAATAAGAGAAAAGTGGAATACACATAAGTGCAAGGATGAAACAACACAGCACTAATTTTGAGCACTTAGTGCTATATAGCATGTAGTATTTGTTGTCTCTTTGTTCACAGAGTTTACAAAAGCATTTATTCATTACTACATGAAGATTAAATTATTATGCAATGCACTTTATCCATGACTCATTACATTGATTTGATTCCGCTATCAAAAGTTTGTTCTATTATCACAAATGGCACTTACAAATAACACGTAGCCTTTGCTCTTTCCGCTGTCTCACTTCGCAATGCTCATGAAGTGTGTACCAGAGCCTAGCTGTGTTAGGTTTCGCGTAACTGTCAAATTAAGTGCAGAAGCTTATTTTGGCCATAACTTGAGTTCTAATGGTCCAATTTGCACATATGACCAGTCAAATGAAAGCTTGTAACCAGGCCATTCTTTTGAGGTGTCGTTTGTCCAAATCGAACCAGTAGAACGCGCGTTATCCCTAATAGAAACATTCGCTCTATTTTGGACAATTACTCGAGTTGTAATGGTCCGATTTGTTCCAAATAGCCATTTTAGTGGCAAAGCAATGTTGAACAAAGTGGTTAAATGTGTTTGCAAGGCAAACAGTAGCTGCACTTAGCGATTTCAAAGGAATAAGAACATTGCTAATAATATTTACTAGAGGTGCTTTTAGAGTTGATGTGAGGAGCGAGCACGTTTAGAGCAGATACTTGTATGTTAACAGCTACTGACGTGACCAGAGCTACAGTCTCAACACATTTATCATCATTATGTAAAACAGTCACATCGCATTCTTTATATGTTGAATGAAAAGTTACTTTATTTCCAGACTCATTTTTGGAACAATGAACTGTCCAGTAATAGACAAATTTACTGGGATGCCATCTCCCTTTTGTTTCTGTTGTGGTGAAAATGTGGTATGATTGCATTGTGTGAACTGATAAGAAGCAAGTTGTCCTCAAGTAATGCAGGTTAAAAGAGCTTCCTTCCTTATCATCCAAGTGTGGTTGTAGAGCCAGCCTCTAATTCAGTTCAACTCTTAATTGCTTATAAAACTTGTAATACAAGCATGGAGCATTGCCAAATGCTAATACACGAATAAAAAGTACATTATAGGCACATAATTAGAATTACGGTTAGTTAGTGAAAAGAATCTATATATTGTAATACAAACATGGAATATTGAATATACAAAAATACATTAGCAGCACATATAGACTAATTTAACATCTCTTCCAGCCTGTATGGGCATTTGTCAATCAAGTTAGATTTCTTTAACTCTTTAGCGAGAGAGTTTTTTGAGTGCTCTTTTATACTTTTTGGTAGGGCATTATATAGTATCGTTCCCATTACAATTGCATCCTTTTTCGTTGAAGGCTTATTTAAGTGTGCTCTATTTTAATTTTCATTCCTTCTGGTGTTATATGTGAAATATATTAATATGTTGAATGTGAATGTGTGATTTTAGTAAGTGATTTGATTTGAGTCAGTATAATTAATTACTTTGTATACATAAATAGCAACAATTGTCAATATTTTATTCTTTTTAATGAGTGGCATAGACGTGTCTGTAGTCTTTAGTTGAAAAATACGAGGTATGCATGTCTTCTGTAGCAATAGTATCGTGTTTAATTTTGCTACCCGACGCCCTCCCCAAATTGTAATACCGTATTCCAAGTGCACATATATTATTGCCTAATATATAGCTTTAAGCTCTTCTACATTAAGATAATTTGCAAAGTATTTTAGTAGGTATATGTTTTTTTGCAATTTTGCTACTGGCTTTGTTTACATGCATTTTGTATGTTAAGTGTTTGTCAAGATATACTCGTAAAAATGTTGATTAGATAGCTGTTGTACTTTAGTATTTTCAAGTGCTACATTTATGTAGTTTAGTTCCTCCCCCTTTTTTGCTGATGCTGAAAATGTACCAGTTTGTTGACATTAGATGAAATATTGTCATAATAACATAAAGACTACACAATTTCCACATAATACAGAAACACTTACGTCAGTATACAGTGAAGCTGGTGAATATGAATGCCAAGTTAAACATAGTCTTGTCATGTTATAGAAGTTCCTATATGTGTCGACCAATAGACACTTATCGTTTCACTTACACTTCTGGTCAACTCAGCACACCATACAACAGGATATTAAATTACTGAAACATGCAAAACCAACAGCAGAACTGATAATTGTGGAGAAAATACATATTATGAAGAATGTTCACATAGCCATGAATTTTGATATACCACAAGCAGACGACAAAATGTAGTCTATATCCAGCAACCCAGGTAGCAGCACAGTCACTATGACAGCAAACATTTCCTTTAACTGGCAGTTCAGAAACTGTTGAGAATGAAGATGCTGGTCTTCAACTACATCTTTGCACTATTTTTCTACATAGTCTCCATACCGATTGAGGCACTTATCGTATCTGTTCACAAGCTTTGAAATTCCTTCTGCATAAAAATCACCTGCTTGTGCCTGGAGCCAGCCTGTGACCGCATCTTTGAGCTCTTCGTCGTCATCAAACCGCTGGGACCCGAGCCATTTCTTCATATGCATGAAGAGGTGTTAATCGCTTGGCGCCCCGGTCACGATTCTGTTAAACAATGGTTCACCTTCGTCCTCATAACGTGACAAAGTCTAATGCAGAGGCCATTCTTTGAGTTTTGTGGTGGTCGGTAAGAATTTTGGGCACCCATCGTGCACAGAACTTACAGTAACCCAATCTTGCTGTCACTATCTCGTACAAGAGAGTCTTAGAAATCTGTGGAAAATCAGTAGACAACTCCGACATTGTGAAACGTCGGTTTTCACGAACTTTTGCATCAACTGTCTGAACAAGTTCGTCCGTCACCAATGATGGTCTACCACTCCTCTCTTCATCATGAACGTTTTCTCGTCTACTTTTAAATAAACGTACCCATTCACGGACCACTCCTTCACTCATAACTCTTGGTCCGTACACGGCACAAAGCTCACGATGAATAGCTGCTGCAGAATATCCTTTGGCTGTAAAAACCTTATAACAGCACGCACTTCACATTTGGCGGGGTTTTCTATTGCAGCACACATTTCAAACAGCCACAAACACTAAACTAGCGCAGGTACGACGTTCACTCGACCACGGCTTGATGCCGACTGACCTGCTGAGTGCGTGAATGCACAGATGGCGTCGCTACTCCCCCACTACCTGCACTGGGACCTATCGGAGGTTACTTTCTGAACGGCCCTCGTATAATGTAATAGAGGAAGAATTGGGACTGAAAATTTCAATGCCATAGCCGGTATTTGAACCACAGATCTTCTGCTTATTGAGCGGACATAAGCATGGGACGTAAAGTACTTACTATTGTAAGTTGCCCTTGGGGTATTTATCTCTGGTGTGAGATTCCCGTGTGGTCTAAGTGGGAAAGAATGAATAGGTTGGAGAATTTAATAGCAAGTTGGCCATGATGGCTTAGTGGTTAGAGCAGCCGCTCGATAAGCGGAAGATCCATGGTTCAAATCCTGGCTGTGGCATTGAATTTTTCAGTCCTGATTCCACCTCTTGAACATTGCCCACACATGGTTTGTGTGTTCAAAAACACCAGCATTAAGTTTGTTGGCGTAAATAATAATGATAGAGGAAGTTATGTTTCAGTTTACCAAATTGTTAAATATGTTGTGTCTCCATGTTTATATTTTAATATTCAGGCCTTGCACATTGCTTTTAATCATTTAGAAGCTGAAATTAGTGAATGTGTTCAGGAATAACAGTTCTTTTCAATAGTAAAAGAGTTATTGAAATTGCTTTAGTGGTCTCCTATATACACACACAAATTCACTCATAATATTAGTATAGATTTTGTAATGGACATCTGAGTTAGTAACCTTTCCACAACAGTTTGTGTACAAATGACATTAACTTTTATATTTAGTTTCAGAGAACGTAATTTCCAATAATGGACAACTTATGGGGATGATCTGTTTTCAGTTATTTAGGGTGATGTAACTTAATCTAGAATGTAATGAAATCTGATGTTATTAACAACACTAATATTCATTCTCAATTTTGTCAAATCATTGTCAAGTAATCAAATGAGATTCTTGTAATTTCATTGTCAATAACTTTGTTAACAGGACGTTTTTGCTCCTGTTCCATCCTGGTCTCCTGATCCTTATCTCCAACAGCCAGGGAGCTCATTAACTTTTATATTTATTTTGAGAGAACGTAATTTCCAATAATGGACAACTTATGGGGATGATCTGTTTTCAGTTATTTAGGGTGATGTAACTTAATCTAGAATGTAATGAAATCTGATGTTATTAACAACACTAATATTCATTCTCAATTTTGTCAAATCATTGTCAAGTAATCAAATGAGATTCTTCTAATTTCATTGTCAATAACTGTTAACAGGACGTTTTTGCTCCTGTTCCATCCTGGTCTCCTGATCCTTATCTCCAACAGCCAGGCAACTCATTCTTATCAGTGGATACCACCGTATGTAGCCAGCCTAGAATAAACTCCTACCAGAGTTTCTCCTCCTGACCCTTATCTCCAACAGCCAGGGAGCTCATTCTTATCAGTGGATACCACCGTATGTAGCCAGCCTAGAATAAACTCCTACCAGAGTTTCTCCTCCTGATCCTTATCTTCAACAGCCAGGGAGCTCATTAACTTTTATATTTATTTTGAGAGAACGTAATTTCCAATAATGGACAACTTATGGGGATGATCTTTTTTCAGTTACTTAGGTTGATATATCTTAATCTAGAATGTCATAAAATGTGATGTTATTGACTACCGTCACACGGGGTAATTTCGGATGCTTTTTACGTATTTTTCGCGGTCAGTTGCTAATGATCAGACGTAGGCAGTTTGTTTACATTTGTATAGATGTATTAATAATCAACAAACTGAATATATGCTGACATATTAAATTAATTATGTACCCTGATATTTTAAAAAATAATAATGAGTTTCCAAATTTACCTCACTAGTTGGGGTAACTTTGGACAGCCTATAATTTTTAATATATGTCCGTAGTTCCCCCAGTTACGGGGTTAATTTGGACACACAATAATAAAAAATATATATTACATTATAGAAAAGGTTATTTATAATGTATAAACTTATACAGGTGTCATTTATTTAGAGATTAGATTACAAAAGTTAATACAAAGCTACATAAACACAAAGTTCAAAACATTAATAAACTACGGGAACATTTATAGAGCGTCCTTATCAAAAACAAAAATGCCTCTTTTCTCCTTGGGTGTTGGAAGTATTTTATTGATCTGGTCTTTCATTACTGTGTCTTCATCCTCTACATCTGGGAATGTGAACATCCTCTTGCTTCCATCATGGGGTCGCAACCACGTCTCGTGCACCTATATCAGTTACCACGCCAACATACTCTCTAGGAAGTGTTCTGTTTCCAGACACGTAGTTGTACCTCGATGTCAAGAGTAGGTGCCGATGCCCTTCTTGACAATCACATGTTTCCTTCCCGGATCATCACATAAATTGGTCTGATGATAGCTTATGATGTTTTCCGGTGAAGTACCTTCTAAGGTCTTCCGCACATTATCAAAAAATCCCCTGACAGTCTCAAGGGTGACCTCTGCACGAGCTCTTTTGATGTTCTCGGATAATCGAACTGAAAGAACATTAGAATGCCTTTTCAAAAGGGACCTTATCCATTCAACACCAGGGAGATTCTCGGTAAATTGTTTCTCCTTTCTTCCCATTCTGTCAAGGTATCCTTTTACAATGCAGCAAATGTCAGTTGAAGTGAGAGGGTATCCCCAATGAGATGCTCTAAGGATACCATGTCCCAACATTTTCTCTTCTTCATTATCCAGGACAGATGGTGTTCCGATTGCTTTTGGATTTTTGCGATTCACTTTATTCTCTAACGTGGACCACGGTATCTGAAAATATTCCTGTGCTTTTCGATACAACATTTTCCCTGATTTAATTGCTTTTACTGCTTCATCAAGTTTCTTTTCTTCATAGTTGCAGTATATTTGGCTTCCCAATCTTCTTTTGTACACATGTGGCATTGTCCGAATTTACCCCAAGGTCGAACAGATTTGCAAATAAATATGCAGGAAATTCAAACTATACACGTAAACTCAACCAATAAATCTTAGTGACGTTTATATATAACCAGGTGAACTGAAGTCAATAATTAACAGCGACTGGATTGTTAAACTAGACATGTGTACCAAGAAGTTATACCAACAACAGTAAAAGCTAAAATGAAGCCTACAACAATGCCCACTGTCGGACGCACTATTCTTACTAAATACACGATTAACATGCAAAACTAAGCGCGGGAATGTGTCCTTCATGCAGATGTCACTAGTGCGGAAATTGTACTTCACTTGTTCCAGAATGACAAACCGTAGAATAAAAAAAGGTATTTTGTTCGAATTTACCTCATATGTCTGAATTTACCCCAGTTGACGGTACACTAATATTCATTCTTAATTTAGTCAGATAATTGTCAAGTAATCAAATGAGATTCTTGTAATTTTAATGTCAATAACTTTGTTAACAGGACGTTTTTGCTCCTGTTCCATCCTGGTCTCCTGATCCTTATCTCCAACAGCCAGGGAGCTCATTCTTTTCAGTGGATAGCACCGTATGTAGCCAGCCTGGAGTAAACCGCTACCAGACTTCCTTCTCCTGATCCTTATCTCCAACAGCCAGCAAACTCGTCCTTATGTGGGTATCTCTTGTATAAAAGGTAGACAAGGTCCTCACATATAATAAATAGCAGTCGCATGTTTTTAGAGATAATAAGAGAAAAGTGGAATACACATAAGTGCAAGGATGAAACAACACAGCACTAATTTTGAGCACTTAGTGCTATATAGCATGTAGTATTTGTTGTCTCTTTGTTCACAGAGTTTACAAAAGCATTTATTCATTACTACATGAAGATTAAATTATTATGCAATGCACTTTATCCATGACTCATTACATTGATTTGATTCCGCTATCAAAAGTTTGTTCTATTATCACAAATGGCACTTACAAATAACACGTAGCCTTTGCTCTTTCCGCTGTCTCACTTCGCAATGCTCATGAAGTGTGTACCAGAGCCTAGCTGTGTTAGGTTTCGCGTAACTGTCAAATTAAGTGCAGAAGCTTATTTTGGCCATAACTTGAGTTCTAATGGTCCAATTTGCACATATGACCAGTCAAATGAAAGCTTGTAACCAGGCCTTTCTTTTGAGGTGTCGTTTGTCCAAATCGAACCAGTAGAACGCGCGCTATACCCAATAGAAACATTCGCTCTATTTTGGACAATTACTCCAGTTGTAATGGCCCGATTTGGACAAACGAAACGTCAAATGAAAGCTTGTCACCAGCCCATTCCTTTGAGGTGTCGGTTCTCCAAATCGAACCAGTAGAACGCGCGTTATCCCTAATAGAAACATTCGCTCTATTTTGGACAATTACTCGAGTTCTAATGGGCCGATTTGGACAAACGAAACGTCAAATGAAAGCCTGTCACCAGCCCATTCTTTTGAGGTGTCGTTTGTCCAAATCGGACCAGTAGAACGCGCGTTATCCCCAATAGAAACATTCGCTCTATTTTGGACAATTACTCGAGTTCTACTGGACCGATTTGGACAAACGAAACGTCAAATGAAAGCCTGTCACCCGCCCATTCTTTTGAGGTGTCGCTTGTCCAAATCGAACCAGTAGAACGCGCGTTATCCCCAATAGAAGCATTCGCTCTATTTTGGACATTTACTCGAGTTCTACTGGACCGATTTGGACAAACGAAACGTCAAATGAAAGCCTCTCACTAGCCCATTCTTTTGAGGTGTCGTTTGTCCAAATCGAACCAGTAGAACGCGCGCTATACCCAATAGAAACATTCGCTCTATTTTGGACAATTACTCGAGTTCTACTGGACCGATTTGGACAAACGAAACGTCAAATGAAAGCCTGTCACTAGCCCATTCTTTTGAGGTGTCGTTTGTCCAAATCGAACCAGTAGAACGCGCGTTATCCCCAATAGAAACATTCGCTTTAATTTGGACAATTACTCGAGTTCTACTGGACCGATTTGGACAAACGAAACGTCAAATGAAATCCTGTCACCAGCCCATTCTTTTGAGGTGTCGTTTGTCCAAATCGAACCAGTAGAACGCGCGTTATCCCCAATAGAAACATTCGCTCTATTTTGGACAATTACTCGAGTTCTACTGGACCGATTTGGACAAACGAAACGTCAAATGAAAGCCTGTCACCAGCCCATTCTTTTGAGGTGTCGTTTGTCCAAATCGAACCAGTAGAACGCGCGTTATCCCCAATAGAAACATTCGCTCTATTTTGGACAATTACTCGAGTTCTAATGGGCCGATTTGGACAAACGAAACGTCAAATGAAAGCCTGTCACCAGCCCATTCTTTTGAGGGGTCGTTTGTCCAAATCGAACCAGTAGAACGCGCGCTATACCCAATAGAAACATTCGCTCTATTTTGGACAATTACTCGAGTTCTACTGGACCGATTTGGACAAACGAAACGTAAAATGAAAGCCTGTCACCAGCCCATTCTTTTGAGGTGTCGTTTGTCCAAATCGAACCAGTAGAACGCGCGCTATACCCAATAGAAACATTCGCTCTATTTTGGACAATTACTCGAGTTCTGATGGGCCGATTTGGACAAACGAAACGTCAAATGAAAGCCTGTCACCAGCCCATTCTTTTGAGGTGTCGTTTGTCGAAATCGAACCAGTAGAACGCGCGTTATCCCCAATAGAAACATTCGCTCTATTTTGGACAATTACTCGAGTTCTAATGGGCCGATTTGGACAAACGAAACGTCAAATGAAAGCCTGTCACCAGCCCATTCTTTTGAGGTGTCGTTTGTCCAAAACGAACCAGTAGAACGCGCGCTATACCCAATAGAAACATTCGCTCTATTTTGGACAATTACTCGAGTTCTAATGGGCCGATTTGGACAAACGAAACGTCAAATGAAAGCCTGTCACCAGCCCATTCTTTTGAGGTGTCGTTTGTCCAAATCGAACCAGTAGAACGCGCGTTATCCCCAATAGAAACATTCGCTCTATTTTGGACAATTACTCGGGTTCTACTGGACCGATTTGGACAAACGAAACGTCAAATGAAAGCCTGTCACCAGCCCATCCTTTTGAGGTGTCGTTTGTCCAAATCGAACCAGTAGAACGCGCGTTATCCCCAATAGAAGCATTCGCTCTATTTTGGACAATTACTCGGGTTCTACTGGACCGATTTGGACAAACGAAACGTCAAATGAAAGCTTGTCACCAGCCCATTCTTTTGAGGTGTCGTTTGTCCAAATCGAACCAGTAGAACGCGCGTTATCCCCAATAGAAACATTCGCTCTATTTTGGATAATTACTCGAGTTCTACTGGACCGATTTGGACAAACGAAACGTCAAATGAAAGCCTGTCACCAGCCCATTCTTTTGAGGTGTCGTTTGTCCAAATCGAACCAGTAGAACGCGCATTATCCCCAATAGAAACATTCGCTCTATTTTGGACAATTACTCGAGTTCTACTGGACCGATTTCGACAGACGAAACATGAAATGAAAGCCTGTCACCAGCCCATTCTTTTGAGGTGTCGTTTGTCCAAATCGAACCAGTAGATCGCGCGTTATCCCCAATAGAAACATTCGCTCTATTTTGGACAGTTACTCGAGTTCTACTGGACCGATTTGGACAAACGACACGTCAAATAAAAGCCTGTCACCAGCCCATTCTTTTGAGGTGTCGTTTGTCCAAATCGAACCAGTAGATCGCGCGTTATCCCCAATAGAAACATTCGCTCTATTTTGGACAATTACTCGACTTCTAATGGGCCGATTTGGACAAACGAAACGTCAAATGAAAGCCTGTCACCAGCCCATTCTTTTGAGGTGTCGTTTGTCCAAATCGAACCAGTAGAACGCGCGTTATCCCCAATAGAAACATTCGCTATATTTTGGACAATTACTCGAGTAGTAATGGTCCGATTTCGACAAACGAAACGTCAAATGAAAGCCTGTCACCAGCCCATTCTTTTGAGGTGTCGTTTGTCCAAATCGAACCAGTAGAACGCGCGCTATACCCAATAGAAACAGTCGCTCTATTTTGGACAATTACTCGAGTTCTACTGGACCGATTTGGACAAACGAAACGTCAAATGAAAGCCTGTCACCAGCCCATTCTTTTGAGGTGTCGTTTGTCCAAATCGAACCAGTAGAACGCGCGTTATCCCCAATAGAAACATTCGCTCTATTTTGGACAATTACTCGAGTTCTACTGGACCGATTTGGACAAACGAAACGTCAAATGAAAGCCTGTCACCGGCCCATTCTTTTGAGGTGTCGTTTGTCCAACTCGAACCAGTAGAACGCGCGCTATACCCAATAGAAACATTCGCTCTATTTTGGACAATTACTCGAGTTCTACTGGACCGATTTGGACAAACGAAACGTCAAATGAAAGCTTGTCACCAGCCCATTCTTTTGAGGTGTCGTTTGTCCAAATCGAACCAGTAGAACGCGCGTTATCCCCAATAGAAACATTCGCTCTAATTTGGACAATTACTCGACTTCTAATGAGCCGATTTGGACAAACGAAACGTAAAATGAAAGCCTGTCACCAGCCCATTCTTTTCAGGTGTCGTTTGTCCAAATCGAACCAGTAGAACGCGCGTTATCCCCAATAGAAACATTCGCTCTATTTTGGACAATTACTCGAGTTCTACTGGACCGATTTGGACAAACGAAACGTCAAATGAAAGCTTGTCACCAGCCCATTCTTTTGAGGTGTCGTTTGTCCAAATCGAACCAGTAGAACGGGCGTTATCCCCTATAGAAACATTCGCTCTATTTTGGACAATTACTCGAGTTCTACTGCACCGATTTGGACAAACGAAACGTCAAATGAAAGCCTGTCACCAGCCCATTCTTTTGAGGTGTCGTTTGTTCAAATCGAACCAGTAGAACGCGCGCTATACCCAATAGAAACATTCGCTCTATTTTGGACAATTACTCGAGTTCTACTGGACCGATTTGGACAAACGAAACGTCAAATGAAAGCCTGTAACCAGCCCATTCTTTTGAGGTGTCGTTTGTCCAAATCGAACCAGTAGAACGCGCGTTATCCCCAATAGAAACATTCGCTCTATTTTGGACAATTACTCGGGTTCCACTGGACCGATTTGGACAAACGAAACGTCAAATGAAAGCTTGTCACCAGCCCATTCTTTTGAGGTGTCGTTTGTCCAAATCGAACCAGTAGAACGCGCGTTATCCCCAATAGAAACATTCGCTCTATTTTGGACAATTACTCGAGTTGTAATCGTCCGATTTGGACAAACGAAACGTCAAATGAAAGCCTGTCACCAGCCCATTCTTTTGAGGTGTCGTTTGTCCAAATCGAACCAGTAGAACGCGCGCTATACCCAATAGAAACATTCGCTCTATTTTGGACAATTACTCGAGTTCTACTGGACCGATTTGGACAAACGAAACGTCAAATGAAAGCCTGTCACTAGCCCATTCTTTTGAGGTGTCGTTTGTCCAAATCGAACCAGTAGAACGCGCGTTATCCCCAATAGAAACATTCGCTTTAATTTGGACAATTACTCGAGTTCTACTGGACCGATTTGGACAAACGAAACGTCAAATGAAATCCTGTCACCAGCCCATTCTTTTGAGGTGTCGTTTGTCCAAATCGAACCAGTAGAACGCGCGTTATCCCCAATAGAAACATTCGCTCTATTTTGGACAATTACTCGAGTTCTACTGGACCGATTTGGACAAACGAAACGTCAAATGAAAGCCTGTCACCAGCCCATTCTTTTGAGGTGTCGTTTGTCCAAATCGAACCAGTAGAACGCGCGTTATCCCCAATAGAAACATTCGCTCTATTTTGGACAATTACTCGAGTTCTAATGGGCCGATTTGGACAAACGAAACGTCAAATGAAAGCCTGTCACCAGCCCATTCTTTTGAGGGTTCGTTTGTCCAAATCGAACCAGTAGAACGCGCGCTATACCCAATAGAAACATTCGCTCTATTTTGGACAATTACTCGAGTTCTACTGGACCGATTTGGACAAACGAAACGTAAAATGAAAGCCTGTCACCAGCCCATTCTTTTGAGGTGTCGTTTGTCCAAATCGAACCAGTAGAACGCGCGCTATACCCAATAGAAACATTCGCTCTATTTTGGACAATTACTCGAGTTCTAATGGGCCGATTTGGACAAACGAAACGTCAAATGAAAGCCTGTCACCAGCCCATTCTTTTGAGGTGTCGTTTGTCAAATCGAACCAGTAGAACGCGCGTTATCCCCAATAGAAGCATTCGCTCTATTTTGGACAATTACTCGAGTTCTACTGGACCGATTTGGACAAACGAAACGTCAAATGAAAGCCTGTCACCAGCCCATTCTTTTGAGGTGTCGTTTGTCCAAATCGAACCAGTAGAACGCGCGCTATACCCAATAGAAACATTCGCTCTATTTTGGACAATTACTCGAGTTCTGATGGGCCGATTTGGACAAACGAAACGTCAAATGAAAGCCTGTCACCAGCCCATTCTTTTGAGGTGTCGTTTGTCGAAATCGAACCAGTAGAACGCGCGTTATCCCCAATAGAAACATTCGCTCTATTTTGGACAATTACTCGAGTTCTAATGGGCCGATTTGGACAAACGAAACGTCAAATGAAAGCCTGTCACCAGCCCATTCTTTTGAGGTGTCGTTTGTCCAAAACGAACCAGTAGAACGCGCGCTATACCCAATAGAAACATCCGCTCTATTTTGGACAATTACTCGAGTTCTAATGGGCCGATTTGGACAAACGAAACGTCAAATGAAAGCTTGTCACCAGCCCATTCTTTTGAGGTGTCGTTTGTCCAAATCGAACCAGTAGAACGCGCGCTATAACCAATAGAAACATTCGCTCTATTTTGGACAATTACTCGAGTTCTAATGGGCCGATTTGGACAAACGAAACGTCAAATGAAAGCCTGTCACCAGCCCATTCTTTTGAGGTGTCGTTTGTCCAAATCGAACCAGTAGAACGCGCGTTATCCCCAATAGAAACATTCGCTCTATTTTGGACAATTACTCGGGTTCTACTGGACCGATTTGGACAAACGAAACGTCAAATGAAAGCCTGTCACCAGCCCATCCTTTTGAGGTGTCGTTTGTCCAAATCGAACCAGTAGAACGCGCGTTATCCCCAATAGAAGCATTCGCTCTATTTTGGACAATTACTCGGGTTCTACTGGACCGATTTGGACAAACGAAACGTCAAATGAAAGCTTGTCACCAGCCCATTCTTTTGAGGTGTCGTTTGTCCAAATCGAACCAGTAGAACGCGCGTTATCCCCAATAGAAACATTCGCTCTATTTTGGATAATTACTCGAGTTCTACTGGACCGATTTGGACAAACGAAACGTCAAATGAAAGCCTGTCACCAGCCCATTCTTTTGAGGTGTCGTTTGTCCAAATCGAACCAGTAGAACGCGCATTATCCCCAATAGAAACATTCGCTCTATTTTGGACAATTACTCGAGTTCTACTGGACCGATTTCGACAGACGAAACATGAAATGAAAGCCTGTCACCAGCCCATTCTTTTGAGGTGTCGTTTGTCCAAATCGAACCAGTAGATCGCGCGTTATCCCCAATAGAAACATTCGCTCTATTTTGGACAGTTACTCGAGTTCTACTGGACCGATTTGGACAAACGACACGTCAAATAAAAGCCTGTCACCAGCCCATTCTTTTGAGGTGTCGTTTGTCCAAATCGAACCAGTAGATCGCGCGTTATCCCCAATAGAAACATTCGCTCTATTTTGGACAATTACTCGACTTCTAATGGGCCGATTTGGACAAACGAAACGTCAAATGAAAGCCTGTCACCAGGCCATTCTTTTGAGGTGTCGTTTGTCCAAATCGAACCAGTAGATCGCGCGTTATCCCCAATAGAAACATTCGCTCTATTTTGGACAGTTACTCGAGTTCTACTGGACCGATTTGGACAAACGACACGTCAAATAAAAGCCTGTCACCAGCCCATTCTTTTGAGGTGTCGTTTGTCCAAATCGAACCAGTAGATCGCGCGTTATCCCCAATAGAAACATTCGCTCTATTTTGGACAATTACTCGACTTCTAATGGGCCGATTTGGACAAACGAAACGTCAAATGAAAGCCTGTCACCAGCCCATTCTTTTGAGGTGTCGTTTGTCCAAATCGAACCAGTAGAACGCGCGTTATCCCCAATAGAAACATTCGCTATATTTTGGACAATTACTCGAGTAGTAATGGTCCGATTTCGACAAACGAAACGTCAAATGAAAGCCTGTCACCAGCCCATTCTTTTGAGGTGTCGTTTGTCCAAATCGAACCAGTAGAACGCGCGCTATACCCAATAGAAACATTCGCTCTATTTTGGACAATTACTCGAGTTCTACTGGACCGATTTGGACAAACGAAACGTCAAATGAAAGCCTGTCACCAGCCCATTCTTTTGAGGTGTCGTTTGTCCAAATCGAACCAGTAGAACGCGCGTTATCCCCAATAGAAACATTCGCTCTATTTTGGACAATTACTCGAGTTCTACTGGACCGATTTGGACAAACGAAACGTCAAATGAAAGCCTGTCACCGGCCCATTCTTTTGAGGTGTCGTTTGTCCAACTCGAACCAGTAGAACGCGCGCTATACCCAATAGAAACATTCGCTCTATTTTGGACAATTACTCGAGTTCTACTGGACCGATTTGGACAAACGAAACGTCAAATGAAAGCTTGTCACCAGCCCATTCTTTTGAGGTGTCGTTTGTCCAAATCGAACCAGTAGAACGCGCGTTATCCCCAATAGAAACATTCGCTCTAATTTGGACAATTACTCGACTTCTAATGAGCCGATTTGGACAAACGAAACGTAAAATGAAAGCCTGTCACCAGCCCATTCTTTTCAGGTGTCGTTTGTCCAAATCGAACCAGTAGAACGCGCGTTATCCCCAATAGAAACATTCGCTCTATTTTGGACAATTACTCGAGTTCTACTGGACCGATTTGGACAAACGAAACGTCAAATGAAAGCTTGTCACCAGCCCATTCTTTTGAGGTGTCGTTTGTCCAAATCGAACCAGTAGAACGGGCGTTATCCCCTATAGAAACATTCGCTCTATTTTGGACAATTACTCGAGTTCTACTGCACCGATTTGGACAAACGAAACGTCAAATGAAAGCCTGTCACCAGCCCATTCTTTTGAGGTGTCGTTTGTTCAAATCGAACCAGTAGAACGCGCGCTATACCCAATAGAAACATTCGCTCTATTTTGGACAATTACTCGAGTTCTACTGGACCGATTTGGACAAACGAAACGTCAAATGAAAGCCTGTAACCAGCCCATTCTTTTGAGGTGTCGTTTGTCCAAATCGAACCAGTAGAACGCGCGTTATCCCCAATAGAAACATTCGCTCTATTTTGGACAATTACTCGGGTTCCACTGGACCGATTTGGACAAACGAAACGTCAAATGAAAGCTTGTCACCAGCCCATTCTTTTGAGGTGTCGTTTGTCCAAATCGAACCAGTAGAACGCGCGTTATCCCCAATAGAAACATTCGCTCTATTTTGGACAATTACTCGAGTTGTAATCGTCCGATTTGGACAAACGAAACGTCAAATGAAAGCCTGTCACCAGCCCATTCTTTTGAGGTGTCGTTTGTCCAAATCGAACCAGTAGAACGCGCGCTATACCCAATAGAAACATTCGCTCTATTTTGGACAATTACTCGAGTTCTACTGGACCGATTTGGACAAACGAAACGTCAAATGAAAGCCTGTCACTAGCCCATTCTTTTGAGGTGTCGTTTGTCCAAATCGAACCAGTAGAACGCGCGTTATCCCCAATAGAAACATTCGCTTTAATTTGGACAATTACTCGAGTTCTACTGGACCGATTTGGACAAACGAAACGTCAAATGAAATCCTGTCACCAGCCCATTCTTTTGAGGTGTCGTTTGTCCAAATCGAACCAGTAGAACGCGCGTTATCCCCAATAGAAACATTCGCTCTATTTTGGACAATTACTCGAGTTCTACTGGACCGATTTGGACAAACGAAACGTCAAATGAAAGCCTGTCACCAGCCCATTCTTTTGAGGTGTCGTTTGTCCAAATCGAACCAGTAGAACGCGCGTTATCCCCAATAGAAACATTCGCTCTATTTTGGACAATTACTCGAGTTCTAATGGGCCGATTTGGACAAACGAAACGTCAAATGAAAGCCTGTCACCAGCCCATTCTTTTGAGGGTTCGTTTGTCCAAATCGAACCAGTAGAACGCGCGCTATACCCAATAGAAACATTCGCTCTATTTTGGACAATTACTCGAGTTCTACTGGACCGATTTGGACAAACGAAACGTAAAATGAAAGCCTGTCACCAGCCCATTCTTTTGAGGTGTCGTTTGTCCAAATCGAACCAGTAGAACGCGCGCTATACCCAATAGAAACATTCGCTCTATTTTGGACAATTACTCGAGTTCTAATGGGCCGATTTGGACAAACGAAACGTCAAATGAAAGCCTGTCACCAGCCCATTCTTTTGAGGTGTCGTTTGTCAAATCGAACCAGTAGAACGCGCGTTATCCCCAATAGAAGCATTCGCTCTATTTTGGTCAATTACTCGAGTTCTACTGGACCGATTTGGACAAACGAAACGTCAAATGAAAGCCTGTCACCAGCCCATTCTTTTGAGGTGTCGTTTGTCCAAATCGAACCAGTAGAACGCGCGCTATACCCAATAGAAACATTCGCTCTATTTTGGACAATTACTCGAGTTCTGATGGGCCGATTTGGACAAACGAAACGTCAAATGAAAGCCTGTCACCAGCCCATTCTTTTGAGGTGTCGTTTGTCGAAATCGAACCAGTAGAACGCGCGTTATCCCCAATAGAAACATTCGCTCTATTTTGGACAATTACTCGAGTTCTAATGGGCCGATTTGGACAAACGAAACGTCAAATGAAAGCCTGTCACCAGCCCATTCTTTTGAGGTGTCGTTTGTCCAAAACGAACCAGTAGAACGCGCGCTATACCCAATAGAAACATCCGCTCTATTTTGGACAATTACTCGAGTTCTAATGGGCCGATTTGGACAAACGAAACGTCAAATGAAAGCTTGTCACCAGCCCATTCTTTTGAGGTGTCGTTTGTCCAAATCGAACCAGTAGAACGCGCGCTATAACCAATAGAAACATTCGCTCTATTTTGGACAATTACTCGAGTTCTAATGGGCCGATTTGGACAAACGAAACGTCAAATGAAAGCCTGTCACCAGCCCATTCTTTTGAGGTGTCGTTTGTCCAAATCGAACCAGTAGAACGCGCGTTATCCCCAATAGAAACATTCGCTCTATTTTGGACAATTACTCGGGTTCTACTGGACCGATTTGGACAAACGAAACGTCAAATGAAAGCCTGTCACCAGCCCATCCTTTTGAGGTGTCGTTTGTCCAAATCGAACCAGTAGAACGCGCGTTATCCCCAATAGAAGCATTCGCTCTATTTTGGACAATTACTCGGGTTCTACTGGACCGATTTGGACAAACGAAACGTCAAATGAAAGCTTGTCACCAGCCCATTCTTTTGAGGTGTCGTTTGTCCAAATCGAACCAGTAGAACGCGCGTTATCCCCAATAGAAACATTCGCTCTATTTTGGATAATTACTCGAGTTCTACTGGACCGATTTGGACAAACGAAACGTCAAATGAAAGCCTGTCACCAGCCCATTCTTTTGAGGTGTCGTTTGTCCAAATCGAACCAGTAGAACGCGCATTATCCCCAATAGAAACATTCGCTCTATTTTGGACAATTACTCGAGTTCTACTGGACCGATTTCGACAGACGAAACATGAAATGAAAGCCTGTCACCAGCCCATTCTTTTGAGGTGTCGTTTGTCCAAATCGAACCAGTAGATCGCGCGTTATCCCCAATAGAAACATTCGCTCTATTTTGGACAGTTACTCGAGTTCTACTGGACCGATTTGGACAAACGACACGTCAAATAAAAGCCTGTCACCAGCCCATTCTTTTGAGGTGTCGTTTGTCCAAATCGAACCAGTAGATCGCGCGTTATCCCCAATAGAAACATTCGCTCTATTTTGGACAATTACTCGACTTCTAATGGGCCGATTTGGACAAACGAAACGTCAAATGAAAGCCTGTCACCAGGCCATTCTTTTGAGGTGTCGTTTGTCCAAATCGAACCAGTAGAACGCGCGTTATCCCCAATAGAAACATTCGCTATATTTTGGACAATTACTCGAGTAGTAATGGTCCGATTTCGACAAACGAAACGTCAAATGAAAGCCTGTCACCAGCCCATTCTTTTGAGGTGTCGTTTGTCCAAATCGAACCAGTAGAACGCGCGCTATACCCAATAGAAACATTCGCTCTATTTTGGACAATTACTCGAGTTCTACTCGACCGATTTGGACAAACGAAACGTCAAATGAAAGCCTGTCACCAGCCCATTCTTTTGAGGTGTCGTTTGTCCAAATCGAACCAGTAGAACGCGCGTTATCCCCAATAGAAACATTCGCTCTATTTTGGACAATTACTCGAGTTCTACTGGACCGATTTGGACAAACGAAACGTCAAATGAAAGCCTGTCACCGGCCCATTCTTTTGAGGTGTCGTTTGTCCAACTCGAACCAGTAGAACGCGCGCTATACCCAATAGAAACATTCGCTCTATTTTGGACAATTACTCGAGTTCTACTGGACCGATTTGGACAAACGAAACGTCAAATGAAAGCTTGTCACCAGCCCATTCTTTTGAGGTGTCGTTTGTCCAAATCGAACCAGTAGAACGCGCGTTATCCCCAATAGAAACAGTCGCTCTAATTTGGACAATTACTCGACTTCTAATGAGCCGATTTGGACAAACGAAACGTAAAATGAAAGCCTGTCACCAGCCCATTCTTTTCAGGTGTCGTTTGTCCAAATCGAACCAGTAGAACGCGCGTTATCCCCAATAGAAACATTCGCTCTATTTTGGACAATTACTCGAGTTCTACTGGACCGATTTGGAGAAACGAAACGTCAAATGAAAGCTTGTCACCAGCCCCTTCTTTTGAGGTGTCGTTTGTCCAAATCGAACCAGTAGAACGGGCGTTATCCCCTATAGAAACATTCGCTCTATTTTGGACAATTACTCGAGTTCTACTGCACCGATTTGGACAAACGAAACGTCAAATGAAAGCCTGTCACCAGCCCATTCTTTTGAGGTGTCGTTTGTTCAAATCGAACCAGTAGAACGCGCGCTATACCCAATAGAGACATTCGCTCTATTTTGGACAATTACTCGAGTTCTACTGGACCGATTTGGACAAACGAAACGTCAAATGAAAGCCTGTAACCAGCCCATTCTTTTGAGGTGTCGTTTGTCCAAATCGAACCAGTAGAACGCGCGTTATCCCCAATAGAAACATTCGCTCTATTTTGGACAATTACTCGGGTTCCACTGGACCGATTTGGACAAACGAAACGTCAAATGAAAGCTTGTCACCAGCCCATTCTTTTGAGGTGTCGTTTGTCCAAATCGAACCAGTAGAACGCGCGTTATCCCCAATAGAAACATTCGCTCTATTTTGGACAATTACTCGAGTTGTAATCGTCCGATTTGGACAAACGAAACGTCAAATGAAAGCCTGTCACCAGCCCATTCTTTTGAGGTGTCGTTTGTCCAAATCGAACCAGTAGAACGCGCGCTATACCCAATAGAAACATTCGCTCTATTTTGGACAATTACTCGAGTTCTACTGGACCGATTTGGACAAACGAAACGTCAAATGAAAGCCTGTCACCAGCCCATTCTTTTGAGGTGTCGTTTGTCCAAATCGAACCAGTAGAACACGCGCTATACCCAATAGAAACATTCGCTCTATTTTGGACAATTAGTCGAGTTCTAATGGGCCGATTTGGACAAACGAAACGTCAAATGAAAGCCTGTCACCAGCCCATTCTTTTGAGGTGTCGTTTGTCCAAATCGAACCCGTAGAACGCGCGTTATCCCCAATAGAAACATTCGCTCTATTTTGGACAATTACTCGAGTTCTAATGGGCCGATTTGGACAAACGAAACGTCAAATGAAAGCCTGTCACCAGCCCATTCTTTTGAGGTGTCGTTTCTCCAAATCGAACCAGTAGAACACGCGCTATACCCAATAGAAACATTCGCTCTATTTTGGACAATTAGTCGAGTTCTAATGGGCCGATTTGGACAAACGAAACGTCAAATGAAAGCCTGTCACCAGCCCATTCTTTTGAGGTGTCGTTTGTCCAAATCGAACCCGTAGAACGCGCGTTATCCCCAATAGAAACATTCGCTCTATTTTGGACAATTACTCGAGTTCTAATGGGCCGATTTGGACAAAGGAAACGTCATATGAAAGCCTGTCACCAGCCCATTCTTTTGAGGTGTCGTTTGTCCAAATCGAACCAGTAGAACGCGCGTTATCCCCAATAGAAACATTCGCTCTATTTTGGACAATTACTCGAGTTCTACTGGACCGATTTGGACAAACGAAACGTCAAATGAAAGCTTGTCACCAGCCCATTCTTTTGAGGTGTCGTTTGTCCAAATCGACCCAGTAGAACGCGCGTTATCCCCAATAGAAACATTCGCTCTATTTTGGACAATTACTCGGGTTCTACTGGACCGATTTGGACAAACGAAACGTCAAATGAAAGCTTGTCACTAGCCCATTCTTTTGAGGTGTCCTTTGTCCAAATCGAACCAGTAGAACGCGCGTTATCCCCAATAGAAATATTCGCTCTATTTTGGACAATTACTCGGGTTCCACTGGACCGATTTGGACAAACGAAACGTCAAATGAAAGCTTGTCACCAGCCCATTCTTTTGAGGTGCCGTTTGTCCAAATCGAACCAGTAGAACGCGCGTTATCCCCAATAGAAACATTCGCTCTATTTTGGACAATTACTCGAGTTGTAATGGTCCGATTTGGACAAACGAAACGTCAAATGAAAGCCTGTCACCAGCCCATTCTTTTGAGGTGTCGTTTGTCCAAATCGAACCAGTAGAACGCGCGTTATCCCCAATAGAAACATTCGCTCTATTTTGGACAATTACTAGGGTTCTACTGGACCGATTTGGACAAACGAAACGTCAAATGAAAGCCTGTCACCAGCCCATTCTTTTGAGGTGTCGTTTGTTCAAATCGAACCAGTAGAACGCGCGCTATACCCAATAGAAACATTCGCTCTATTTTGGACAATTACTCGAGTTCTAATGGGCCGATTTGGACAAACGAAACGTCAAATGAAAGCTTGTCACCAGCCCATTCTTTTGAGGTGTCGTTTGTCCAAATCGAACCAGTAGAACGCGCGTTATCCCCAATAGAAACATTCGCTCTATTTTGGACAATTACTCGAGTTCTACTGGACCGATTTGGACAAACGAAACGTCATATGAAAGCCTGTCACCAGCCCATTCTTTTGAGGTGTCGTTTGTCCAAATCGAACCAGTAAAACGCGCGTTATCCCCAATAGAAACATTCGCTCTATTTTGGACAATTACTCGAGTTCTACTGGACCGATTTGGACAAAGGAAACGTCAAATGAAAGCTTGTCACCAGCCCATTCTTTTGAGGTGTCGTTTGTCCAAATCGAACCAGTAGAACGCGCGTTATCTCCAATAGAAACATTTGCTCTATTTTGGACAATTACTCGAGTTATAATGGGCCGATTTGGACAAACGAAACGTCAAATGAAAGCCTGTCACCAGCCCATTCTTTTGAGGTGTCGTTTGTCCAAATCGAACCAGTAGAACGCGCGTTATCCCCAATAGAAACATTCGCTCTATTTTGGACAATTACTCGAGTTCTACTGGACCGATTTGGACAAACGAAACGTCAAATGAAAGCCTGTCACCAGCCCATTCTTTTGAGGTGTCGTTTGTCCAAATCGAACCAGTAGAACACGCGCTATACCCAATAGAAACATTCGCTCTATTTTGGACAATTACTTGAGTTCTAATGGGCCGATTTGGACAAACGAAACGTCAAATGAAAGCCTGTCACCAGCCCATTCTTTTGAGGTGTCGTTTGTCCAAATCGAACCCGTAGAACGCGCGTTATCCCCAATAGAAACATTCGCTCTATTTTGGACAATTACTCGAGTTCTAATGGGCCGATTTCGACAAACGAAACGTCATATGAAAGCCTGTCACCAGCCCATTCTTTTGAGGTTTCGTTTGTCCAAATCGAACCAGTAGAACGCGCGTTATCCCCAATAGAAACATTCGCTCTATTTTGGACAATTACTCGAGTTCTAATGGGCCGATTTGGACAAACGAAACGTCAAATGAAAGCCTGTCACCAGCCCATTCTTTTGAGGTGTCGTTTGTCCAAATCGAACCAGTAGAACGCGCGTTATCCCCAATAGAAACATTCGCTCTAATTTGGACAATTACTCGACTTCTAATGAGCCGATTTGGACAAACGAAACGTAAAATGAAAGCCTGTCACCAGCCCATTCTTTTCAGGTGTCGTTTGTCCAAATCGAACCAGTAGAACGCGCGTTATCCCCAATAGAAACATTCGCTCTATTTGGGACAATTACTCGAGTTCTACTGGACCGATTTGGACAAACGAAACGTCAAATGAAAGCTTGTCACCAGCCCATTCTTTTGAGGTGTCGTTTGTCCAAATCGAACCAGTAGAACGGGCGTTATCCCCTATAGAAACATTCGCTCTATTTTGGACAATTACTCGAGTTCTACTGCACCGATTTGGACAAACGAAACGTCAAATGAAAGCCTGTCACCAGCCCATTCTTTTGAGGTGTCGTTTGTTCAAATCGAACCAGTAGAACGCGCGCTATACCCAATAGAAACATTCGCTCTATTTTGGACAATTACTCGAGTTCTACTGGACCGATTTGGACAAACGAAACGTCAAATGAAAGCCTGTAACCAGCCCATTCTTTTGAGGTGTCGTTTGTCCAAATCGAACCAGTAGAACGCGCGTTATCCCCAATAGAAACATTCGCTCTATTTTGGACAATTACTCGGGTTCCACTGGACCGATTTGGACAAACGAAACGTCAAATGAAAGCTTGTCACCAGCCCATTCTTTTGAGGTGTCGTTTGTCCAAATCGAACCAGTAGAACGCGCGTTATCCCCAATAGAAACATTCGCTCTATTTTGGACAATTACTCGAGTTGTAATCGTCCGATTTGGACAAACGAAACGTCAAATGAAAGCCTGTCACCAGCCCATTCTTTTGAGGTGTCGTTTGTCCAAATCGAACCAGTAGAACGCGCGCTATACCCAATAGAAACATTCGCTCTATTTTGGACAATTACTCGAGTTCTACTGGACCGATTTGGACAAACGAAACGTCAAATGAAAGCCTGTCACTAGCCCATTCTTTTGAGGTGTCGTTTGTCCAAATCGAACCAGTAGAACGCGCGTTATCCCCAATAGAAACATTCGCTTTAATTTGGACAATTACTCGAGTTCTACTGGACCGATTTGGACAAACGAAACGTCAAATGAAATCCTGTCACCAGCCCATTCTTTTGAGGTGTCGTTTGTCCAAATCGAACCAGTAGAACGCGCGTTATCCCCAATAGAAACATTCGCTCTATTTTGGACAATTACTCGAGTTCTACTGGACCGATTTGGACAAACGAAACGTCAAATGAAAGCCTGTCACCAGCCCATTCTTTTGAGGTGTCGTTTGTCCAAATCGAACCAGTAGAACGCGCGTTATCCCCAATAGAAACATTCGCTCTATTTTGGACAATTACTCGAGTTCTAATGGGCCGATTTGGACAAACGAAACGTCAAATGAAAGCCTGTCACCAGCCCATTCTTTTGAGGGTTCGTTTGTCCAAATCGAACCAGTAGAACGCGCGCTATACCCAATAGAAACATTCGCTCTATTTTGGACAATTACTCGAGTTCTACTGGACCGATTTGGACAAACGAAACGTAAAATGAAAGCCTGTCACCAGCCCATTCTTTTGAGGTGTCGTTTGTCCAAATCGAACCAGTAGAACGCGCGCTATACCCAATAGAAACATTCGCTCTATTTTGGACAATTACTCGAGTTCTAATGGGCCGATTTGGACAAACGAAACGTCAAATGAAAGCCTGTCACCAGCCCATTCTTTTGAGGTGTCGTTTGTCAAATCGAACCAGTAGAACGCGCGTTATCCCCAATAGAAGCATTCGCTCTATTTTGGACAATTACTCGAGTTCTACTGGACCGATTTGGACAAACGAAACGTCAAATGAAAGCCTGTCACCAGCCCATTCTTTTGAGGTGTCGTTTGTCCAAATCGAACCAGTAGAACGCGCGCTATACCCAATAGAAACATTCGCTCTATTTTGGACAATTACTCGAGTTCTGATGGGCCGATTTGGACAAACGAAACGTCAAATGAAAGCCTGTCACCAGCCCATTCTTTTGAGGTGTCGTTTGTCGAAATCGAACCAGTAGAACGCGCGTTATCCCCAATAGAAACATTCGCTCTATTTTGGACAATTACTCGAGTTCTAATGGGCCGATTTGGACAAACGAAACGTCAAATGAAAGCCTGTCACCAGCCCATTCTTTTGAGGTGTCGTTTGTCCAAAACGAACCAGTAGAACGCGCGCTATACCCAATAGAAACATCCGCTCTATTTTGGACAATTACTCGAGTTCTAATGGGCCGATTTGGACAAACGAAACGTCAAATGAAAGCTTGTCACCAGCCCATTCTTTTGAGGTGTCGTTTGTCCAAATCGAACCAGTAGAACGCGCGCTATAACCAATAGAAACATTCGCTCTATTTTGGACAATTACTCGAGTTCTAATGGGCCGATTTGGACAAACGAAACGTCAAATGAAAGCCTGTCACCAGCCCATTCTTTTGAGGTGTCGTTTGTCCAAATCGAACCAGTAGAACGCGCGTTATCCCCAATAGAAACATTCGCTCTATTTTGGACAATTACTCGGGTTCTACTGGACCGATTTGGACAAACGAAACGTCAAATGAAAGCCTGTCACCAGCCCATCCTTTTGAGGTGTCGTTTGTCCAAATCGAACCAGTAGAACGCGCGTTATCCCCAATAGAAGCATTCGCTCTATTTTGGACAATTACTCGGGTTCTACTGGACCGATTTGGACAAACGAAACGTCAAATGAAAGCTTGTCACCAGCCCATTCTTTTGAGGTGTCGTTTGTCCAAATCGAACCAGTAGAACGCGCGTTATCCCCAATAGAAACATTCGCTCTATTTTGGATAATTACTCGAGTTCTACTGGACCGATTTGGACAAACGAAACGTCAAATGAAAGCCTGTCACCAGCCCATTCTTTTGAGGTGTCGTTTGTCCAAATCGAACCAGTAGAACGCGCATTATCCCCAATAGAAACATTCGCTCTATTTTGGACAATTACTCGAGTTCTACTGGACCGATTTCGACAGACGAAACATGAAATGAAAGCCTGTCACCAGCCCATTCTTTTGAGGTGTCGTTTGTCCAAATCGAACCAGTAGATCGCGCGTTATCCCCAATAGAAACATTCGCTCTATTTTGGACAGTTACTCGAGTTCTACTGGACCGATTTGGACAAACGACACGTCAAATAAAAGCCTGTCACCAGCCCATTCTTTTGAGGTGTCGTTTGTCCAAATCGAACCAGTAGATCGCGCGTTATCCCCAATAGAAACATTCGCTCTATTTTGGACAATTACTCGACTTCTAATGGGCCGATTTGGACAAACGAAACGTCAAATGAAAGCCTGTCACCAGCCCATTCTTTTGAGGTGTCGTTTGTCCAAATCGAACCAGTAGAACGCGCGTTATCCCCAATAGAAACATTCGCTATATTTTGGACAATTACTCGAGTAGTAATGGTCCGATTTCGACAAACGAAACGTCAAATGAAAGCCTGTCACCAGCCCATTCTTTTGAGGTGTCGTTTGTCCAAATCGAACCAGTAGAACGCGCGCTATACCCAATAGAAACATTCGCTCTATTTTGGACAATTACTCGAGTTCTACTCGACCGATTTGGACAAACGAAACGTCAAATGAAAGCCTGTCACCAGCCCATTCTTTTGAGGTGTCGTTTGTCCAAATCGAACCAGTAGAACGCGCGTTATCCCCAATAGAAACATTCGCTCTATTTTGGACAATTACTCGAGTTCTACTGGACCGATTTGGACAAACGAAACGTCAAATGAAAGCCTGTCACCGGCCCATTCTTTTGAGGTGTCGTTTGTCCAACTCGAACCAGTAGAACGCGCGCTATACCCAATAGAAACATTCGCTCTATTTTGGACAATTACTCGAGTTCTACTGGACCGATTTGGACAAACGAAACGTCAAATGAAAGCTTGTCACCAGCCCATTCTTTTGAGGTGTCGTTTGTCCAAATCGAACCAGTAGAACGCGCGTTATCCCCAATAGAAACATTCGCTCTAATTTGGACAATTACTCGACTTCTAATGAGCCGATTTGGACAAACGAAACGTAAAATGAAAGCCTGTCACCAGCCCATTCTTTTCAGGTGTCGTTTGTCCAAATCGAACCAGTAGAACGCGCGTTATCCCCAATAGAAACATTCGCTCTATTTTGGACAATTACTCGAGTTCTACTGGACCGATTTGGACAAACGAAACGTCAAATGAAAGCTTGTCACCAGCCCCTTCTTTTGAGGTGTCGTTTGTCCAAATCGAACCAGTAGAACGGGCGTTATCCCCTATAGAAACATTCGCTCTATTTTGGACAATTACTCGAGTTCTACTGCACCGATTTGGACAAACGAAACGTCAAATGAAAGCCTGTCACCAGCCCATTCTTTTGAGGTGTCGTTTGTTCAAATCGAACCAGTAGAACGCGCGCTATACCCAATAGAAACATTCGCTCTATTTTGGACAATTACTCGAGTTCTACTGGACCGATTTGGACAAACGAAACGTCAAATGAAAGCCTGTAACCAGCCCATTCTTTTGAGGTGTCGTTTGTCCAAATCGAACCAGTAGAACGCGCGTTATCCCCAATAGAAACATTCGCTCTATTTTGGACAATTACTCGGGTTCCACTGGACCGATTTGGACAAACGAAACGTCAAATGAAAGCTTGTCACCAGCCCATTCTTTTGAGGTGTCGTTTGTCCAAATCGAACCAGTAGAACGCGCGTTATCCCCAATAGAAACATTCGCTCTATTTTGGACAATTACTCGAGTTGTAATCGTCCGATTTGGACAAACGAAACGTCAAATGAAAGCCTGTCACCAGCCCATTCTTTTGAGGTGTCGTTTGTCCAAATCGAACCAGTAGAACGCGCGCTATACCCAATAGAAACATTCGCTCTATTTTGGACAATTACTCGAGTTCTACTGGACCGATTTGGACAAACGAAACGTCAAATGAAAGCCTGTCACCAGCCCATTCTTTTGAGGTGTCGTTTGTCCAAATCGAACCAGTAGAACACGCGCTATACCCAATAGAAACATTCGCTCTATTTTGGACAATTAGTCGAGTTCTAATGGGCCGATTTGGACAAACGAAACGTCAAATGAAAGCCTGTCACCAGCCCATTCTTTTGAGGTGTCGTTTGTCCAAATCGAACCCGTAGAACGCGCGTTATCCCCAATAGAAACATTCGCTCTATTTTGGACAATTACTCGAGTTCTAATGGGCCGATTTGGACAAACGAAACGTCAAATGAAAGCCTGTCACCAGCCCATTCTTTTGAGGTGTCGTTTCTCCAAATCGAACCAGTAGAACACGCGCTATACCCAATAGAAACATTCGCTCTATTTTGGACAATTAGTCGAGTTCTAATGGGCCGATTTGGACAAACGAAACGTCAAATGAAAGCCTGTCACCAGCCCATTCTTTTGAGGTGTCGTTTGTCCAAATCGAACCCGTAGAACGCGCGTTATCCCCAATAGAAACATTCGCTCTATTTTGGACAATTACTCGAGTTCTAATGGGCCGATTTGGACAAAGGAAACGTCATATGAAAGCCTGTCACCAGCCCATTCTTTTGAGGTGTCGTTTGTCCAAATCGAACCAGTAGAACGCGCGTTATCCCCAATAGAAACATTCGCTCTATTTTGGACAATTACTCGAGTTCTACTGGACCGATTTGGACAAACGAAACGTCAAATGAAAGCTTGTCACCAGCCCATTCTTTTGAGGTGTCGTTTGTCCAAATCGACCCAGTAGAACGCGCGTTATCCCCAATAGAAACATTCGCTCTATTTTGGACAATTACTCGGGTTCTACTGGACCGATTTGGACAAACGAAACGTCAAATGAAAGCTTGTCACTAGCCCATTCTTTTGAGGTGTCCTTTGTCCAAATCGAACCAGTAGAACGCGCGTTATCCCCAATAGAAATATTCGCTCTATTTTGGACAATTACTCGGGTTCCACTGGACCGATTTGGACAAACGAAACGTCAAATGAAAGCTTGTCACCAGCCCATTCTTTTGAGGTGCCGTTTGTCCAAATCGAACCAGTAGAACGCGCGTTATCCCCAATAGAAACATTCGCTCTATTTTGGACAATTACTCGAGTTGTAATGGTCCGATTTGGACAAACGAAACGTCAAATGAAAGCCTGTCACCAGCCCATTCTTTTGAGGTGTCGTTTGTCCAAATCGAACCAGTAGAACGCGCGTTATCCCCAATAGAAACATTCGCTCTATTTTGGACAATTACTAGGGTTCTACTGGACCGATTTGGACAAACGAAACGTCAAATGAAAGCCTGTCACCAGCCCATTCTTTTGAGGTGTCGTTTGTTCAAATCGAACCAGTAGAACGCGCGCTATACCCAATAGAAACATTCGCTCTATTTTGGACAATTACTCGAGTTCTAATGGGCCGATTTGGACAAACGAAACGTCAAATGAAAGCTTGTCACCAGCCCATTCTTTTGAGGTGTCGTTTGTCCAAATCGAACCAGTAGAACGCGCGTTATCCCCAATAGAAACATTCGCTCTATTTTGGACAATTACTCGAGTTCTACTGGACCGATTTGGACAAACGAAACGTCATATGAAAGCCTGTCACCAGCCCATTCTTTTGAGGTGTCGTTTGTCCAAATCGAACCAGTAAAACGCGCGTTATCCCCAATAGAAACATTCGCTCTATTTTGGACAATTACTCGAGTTCTACTGGACCGATTTGGACAAAGGAAACGTCAAATGAAAGCTTGTCACCAGCCCATTCTTTTGAGGTGTCGTTTGTCCAAATCGAACCAGTAGAACGCGCGTTATCTCCAATAGAAACATTTGCTCTATTTTGGACAATTACTCGAGTTATAATGGGCCGATTTGGACAAACGAAACGTCAAATGAAAGCCTGTCACCAGCCCATTCTTTTGAGGTGTCGTTTGTCCAAATCGAACCAGTAGAACGCGCGTTATCCCCAATAGAAACATTCGCTCTATTTTGGACAATTACTCGAGTTCTACTGGACCGATTTGGACAAACGAAACGTCAAATGAAAGCCTGTCACCAGCCCATTCTTTTGAGGTGTCGTTTGTCCAAATCGAACCAGTAGAACACGCGCTATACCCAATAGAAACATTCGCTCTATTTTGGACAATTACTTGAGTTCTAATGGGCCGATTTGGACAAACGAAACGTCAAATGAAAGCCTGTCACCAGCCCATTCTTTTGAGGTGTCGTTTGTCCAAATCGAACCCGTAGAACGCGCGTTATCCCCAATAGAAACATTCGCTCTATTTTGGACAATTACTCGAGTTCTAATGGGCCGATTTCGACAAACGAAACGTCATATGAAAGCCTGTCACCAGCCCATTCTTTTGAGGTTTCGTTTGTCCAAATCGAACCAGTAGAACGCGCGTTATCCCCAATAGAAACATTCGCTCTATTTTGGACAATTACTCGAGTTCTAATGGGCCGATTTGGACAAACGAAACGTCAAATGAAAGCCTGTCACCAGCCCATTCGTTTGAGGTGTCGTTTGTCCAAGTCGACCCAGTAGAACGCGCGTTATCCCCAATAGAAACATTCTTTCTATTTTGGACAATTACTCGAGTTCTACTGGACCGATTTGGACAAACGAAACGTCAAATGAAAGCTTGTCACCAGCCCATTCTTTTGAGGTGTCGTTTGTCCAAATCGAACCAGTAGAACGCGCGTTATCTCCAATAGAAACATTCGCTCTATTTTGGACAATTACTCGAGTTCTAATGGGCCGATTTGGACAAACGAAACGTCAAATGAAAGCCTGTCACCAGCCCATTCTTTTGAGGTGTCGTTTGTCCAAGTCGACCCAGTAGAACGCGCGTTATCCCCAATAGAAACATTCGCTCTATTTTGGACAATTACTCGAGTTCTACTGGACCGATTTGGACAAACGAAACGTCAAATGAAAGCTTGTCACCAGCCCATTCTTTTGAGGTGTCGTTTGTCCAAATCGAACCAGTAGAACGCGCGTTATCCCCAATAGAAACATTCGCTCTATTTTGGACAATTGCTCGAGTTGTAATGGTCCGATTTGGACAAACGAAACGTCAAATGAAAGCCTGTCACCAGCCCATTCTTTTGAGGTGTCGTTTGTCCAAATCGAACCAGTAGAACGCGCGTTATCCCCAATAGAAGCATTCGCTCTATTTTGGACAATTACTCGGGTTCTACTGGACCGATTTGGACAAACGAAACGTCAAATGAAAGCCTGTCACCAGCCCATTCTTTTGAGGTGTCGTTTGTTCAAATCGAACCAGTAGAACGCGCGCTATACCCAATAAAAACATTCGCTCTATTTTGGACAATTACTCGAGTTCCAATGGGCCGATTTGGACAAACGAAACGTCAAATGAAAGCTTGTCACCAGCCCATTCTTTTGAGGTGTCGTTTGTCCAAATCGAACCAGTAGAACGCGCGTTATCCCCAATAGAAACATTCGCTCTATTTTGGACAATTACTCGAGTTCTACTGGACCGATTTGGACAAACAAAACGTCATATGAAAGCCTGTCACCAGCCCATTCTTTTGAGGTGTCGTTTGTCCAAATCGAACCAGTAGAACGCGCGTTATCCCCAATAGAAACATTCGCTTTATTTTGGACAATTACTCGAGTTCTACTGGACCGATTTGGACAAACGAAACGTCAAATGAAAGCTTGTCACCAGCCCATTCTTTTGAGGTGTCGTTTGTCCAAATCGAACCAGTAGAACGCGCGTTATCTCCAATAGAAACATTCGCTCTATTTTGGACAATTACTCGAGTTCTAATGGGCCGATTTGGACAAACGAAACGTCAAATGAAAGCCTGTCACCAGCCCATTCTTTTGAGGTGTCGTTTGTCCAAATCGAACCAGTAGAACGCGCGTTATCCCCAATAGAAACATTCGCTCTATTTTGGACAATTACTCGAGTTCTAATGGGCCGATTTGGACAAACGAAACGTCATATGAAAGCCTGTCACCAGCCCATTCTTTTGAGGTGTCGTTTGTCCAAATCGACCCAGTAGAACGCGCGTTATCCCCAATAGAAACATTCGCTCTATTTTGGACAATTACTCGAGTTCTACTGCACCGATTTGGACAAACGAAACGTCAAATGAAAGCCTGTCACCACCCATTCTTTTGAGGTGTCGTTTGTCCAAATCGAACCAGTAGAACGCGCGCTATACCCAATAGAAACATTCGCTCTATTTTGGACAATTACTCGAGTTCTACTGGACCGATTTGGACAAAGGAAACGTCAAATGAAAGCCTGTCACCAGCCCATTCTTTTGAGGTGTCGTTTGTCCAAATCGAACCAGTAGAACACGCGCTATACCCAATAGAAACATTCGCTCTATTTTGGACAATTAGTCGAGTTCTAATGGGCCGATTTGGACAAACGAAACGTCAAATGAAAGCCTGTCACCAGCCCATTCCTTTGAGGTGTCGTTTGTCCAAATCGAACCCGTAGAACGCGCGTTATCCCCAATAGAAACATTCGCTCTATTTTGGACAATTACTCGAGTTCTAATGGGCCGATTTGGACAAACGAAACGTCATATGAAAGCCTGTCACCAGCCCATTCTTTTGAGGTTTCGTTTGTCCAAATCGAACCAGTAGAACGCGCGCTATACCCAATAGAAACATTCGCTCTATTTTGGACAATTACTCGAGTTCTAATGGGCCGATTTGGACAAACGAAACTTCAAATGAAAGCCTGTCACCAGCCCATTCTTTTGAGGTGTCGTTTGTCCAAATCGAACCAGTAGAACGCGCGTTATCCCCAATAGAAACATTCGCTCTATTTTGGACAATTACTCGAGTTCTACTGGACCGATTTGGACAAACGAAACGTCAAATGAAAGCCTGTCACCAGCCCATTATTTTGAGGATTTCGTTTGTCCAAATCGAACCAGTAGAACGCGCGTTATCCCCAATAGAAACATTCGCTCTATTTTGGACAATTACTCGGGTTCTACTGGACCGATTTGCACAAACGAAACGTCAAATGAAAGCTTGTCACCAGCCCATTCTTTTGAGGTGTCGTTTGTCCAAATCGAACCAGTAGAACGCGCGCTATACCCAATAGAAACATTCGCTCTATTTTGGACAATTACTCCAGTTCTAATGGGCCGATTTGGACAAACGAAACGTCAAATGAAAGCCTGTCACCAGCCCATTCTTTTGAGGTGTCGTTTGTCCAAATCGAACCAGTAGAACGCGCGTTATCCCCAATAGAAACATTCGCTCTATTTTGGACAATTACTCGAGTTCTACTGGACCGATTTGGACAAACGAAACGTCAAATGAAAGCTTGTCACCAGCCCATTCTTTTGAGGTGTCGTTTGTCCAAATCGAACCAGTAGAACGCGCGTTATCCCCAATAGAAACATTCGCTCTATTTTGGACAATTACTCGGGTTCTACTGGACCGATTTGGACAAACGAAACGTCAAATGAAAGCTTGTCACCAGCCCATTCTTTTGAGGTGTCGTTTGTCCAAATCGAACCAGTAGAACGCGCGTTATCCCCAATAGAAACATTCGCTCTATTTTGGACAATTACTCGGGTTCTACTGGACCGATTTGGACAAACGAAACGTCAAATGAAAGCTTGTCACCAGCCCATTCTTTTGAGGTGTCGTTTGTCCAAATCGAACCAGTAGAACGCGCGCTATACCCAATAGAAACATTCGCTCTATTTTGGACAATTACTCGAGTTCTAATGGGCCGATTTGGACAAACGAAACGTCAAATGAAAGCCTGTCACCAGCCCATTCTTTTGAGGTGTCGTTTGTCCAAATCGAACCAGTAGAACGCGCGTTATCCCCAATAGAAACATTCGCTCTATTTTGGACAATTACTCGGGTTCTACTGGACCGATTTGGACAAACGAAACGTCAAATGAAAGCTTGTCACCAGCCCATTCTTTTGAGGTGTCGTTTGTCCAAATCGAACCAGTAGAACGCGCGCTATACCCAATAGAAACATTCGCTCTATTTTGGACAATTACTCGAGTTCTAATGGGCCGATTTGGACAAACGAAACGTCAAATGAAAGCCTGTCACCAGCCCATTCTTTTGAGGTGTCGTTTGTCCAAATCGAACCAGTAGAACGCGCGTTATCCCCAATAGAAACATTCGCTCTATTTTGGACAATTACTCGAGTTCTACTGGACCGATTTGGACAAACGAAACGTCAAATGAAAGCCTGTCACCAGCCCATTATTTTGAGGATTTCGTTTGTCCAAATCGAACCAGTAGAACGCGCGTTATCCCCAATAGAAACATTCGCTCTATTTTGGACACTTACTCGGGTTCTACTGGACCGATTTGGACAAACGAAACGTCAAATGAAAGCTTGTCACCAGCCCATTCTTTTGAGGTGTCGTTTGTCCAAATCGAACCAGTAGAATGCGCGTTATCCACAATAGAAACATTCGCTCTATTTTGGACAATTACTCGAGTTCTACTGGACCGATTTGGACAAACGAAAGGTCAAATGAAAGCCTGTCACCAGCCCATTCTTTTGAGGTGTCGTTTGTCCAAATCGAACCAGTAGAACGCGCGCTATACCCAATAGAAACATTCGCTCTATTTTGGACAATTACTCGAGTTCTAATGGGCCGATTTGGACAAACGAAACGTCAAATGAAAGCCTGTCACCAGCCCATTCTTTTGAGGTGTCGTTTGTCCAAATCGAACCAGTAGAAAGCGCGCTATACCCAATAGAAACATTCGCTCTATTTTGGACAATTACTCGAGTTCTACTGGACCGATTTGGACAAACGAAACGTCAAATGAAAGCCTGTCACCAGCCCATTCTTTTGAGGTGTCGTTTGTCCAAATCGAACCAGTAGAACGCGCGTTATCCCCAATAGAAACATTCGCTCTATTTTGGACAATTACTCGAGTTCTACTGGACCGATTTGGACAAACGAAACGTCAAATGAAAGCCTGTCACCAGCCCATTCTTTTGAGGTGTCGTTTGTCCAAATCGAACCAGTAGAACGCGCGTTATCCCCAATAGAAACATTCGCTCTATTTTGGACAATTACTCGAGTTCTACTGGACCGATTTGGACAAACGAAACGTCAAATGAAAGCTTGTCACCAGCCCATTCTTTTGAGGTGTCGTTTGTCCAAATCGAACCAGTAGAACGCGCGTTATCCCCAATAGAAACATTCGCTCTATTTTGGACAATTACTCGGGTTCTACTGGACCGATTTGGACAAACGAAACGTCAAATGAAAGCTTGTCACCAGCCCATTCTTTTGAGGTGTCGTTTGTCCAAATCGAACCAGTAGAACGCGCGCTATACCCAATAGAAACATTCGCTCTATTTTGGACAATTACTCGAGTTCTAATGGGCCGATTTGGACAAACGAAACTTCAAATGAAAGCCTGTCACCAGCCCATTCTTTTGAGGTGTCGTTTGTCCAAATCGAACCAGTAGAACGCGCGTTATCCCCAATAGAAACATTCGCTCTATTTTGGACAATTACTCGAGTTCTACTGGACCGATTTGGACAAACGAAACGTCAAATGAAAGCCTGTCACCAGCCCATTATTTTGAGGATTTCGTTTGTCCAAATCGAACCAGTAGAACGCGCGTTATCCCCAATAGAAACATTCGCTCTATTTTGGACAATTACTCGGGTTCTACTGGACCGATTTGCACAAACGAAACGTCAAATGAAAGCTTGTCACCAGCCCATTCTTTTGAGGTGTCGTTTGTCCAAATCGAACCAGTAGAACGCGCGTTATCTCCAATAGAAACATTCGCTCTATTTTGGACAATTACTCGAGTTCTAATGGGCCGATTTGGACAAACGAAACGTCAAATGAAAGCCTGTCACCAGCCCATTCTTTTGAGGTGTCGTTTGTCCAAATCGAACCAGTAGAACGCGCGTTATCCCCAATAGAAACATTCGCTCTATTTTGGACAATTACTCGAGTTCTAATGGGCCGATTTGGACAAACGAAACGTCAAATGAAAGCCTGTCACCAGCCCATTCTTTTGAGGTGTCGTTTGTCCAAATCGACCCAGTAGAACGCGCGTTATCCCCAATAGAAACATTCGCTCTATTTTGGACAATTACTCGAGTTCTAATGGGCCGCTTTGGACAAACGAAACGTCAAATGAAAGCCTGTCACCAGCCCATTCTTTTGAGGTGTCGTTTGTCCAAATCGAACCAGTAGAACGCGCGTTATCCCCAATAGAAACATTCGCTCTATTTTGGACAATTACTCGAGTTCTACTGGACCGATTTGGACAAACGAAACGTCAAATGAAAGCTTGTCACCAGCCCATTCTTTTGAGGTGTCGTTTGTCCAAATCGAACCAGTAGAACGCGCGTTATCCCCAATAGAAACATTCGCTCTATTTTGGACAATTACTCGGGTTCTACTGGACCGATTTGGACAAACGAAACGTCAAATGAAAGCTTGTCACCAGCCCATTCTTTTGAGGTGTCGTTTGTCCAAATCGAACCAGTAGAACGCGCGCTATACCCAATAGAAACATTCGCTCTATTTTGGACAATTACTCGAGTTCTAATGGGCCGATTTGGACAAACGAAACGTCAAATGAAAGCCTGTCACCAGCCCATTCTTTTGAGGTGTCGTTTGTCCAAATCGAACCAGTAGAACGCGCGTTATCCCCAATAGAAACATTCGCTCTATTTTGGACAATTACTCGAGTTCTAATGGGCCGATTTGGACAAACGAAACGTCAAATGAAAGCCTGTCACCAGCCCATTCTTTTGAGGTGTCGTTTGTCCAAATCGACCCAGTAGAACGCGCGTTATCCCCAATAGAAACATTCGCTCTATTTTGGACAATTACTCGAGTTCTAATGGGCCGCTTTGGACAAACGAAACGTCAAATGAAAGCCTGTCACCAGCCCATTCTTTTGAGGTGTCGTTTGTCCAAATCGAACCAGTAGAACGCGCGTTATCCCCAATAGAAACATTCGCTCTATTTTGGACAATTACTCGAGTTCTACTGGACCGATTTGGACAAACGAAACGTCAAATGAAAGCTTGTCACCAGCCCATTCTTTTGAGGTGTCGTTTGTCCAAATCGAACCAGTAGAACGCGCGTTATCCCCAATAGAAACATTCGCTCTATTTTGGACAATTACTCGGGTTCTACTGGACCGATTTGGACAAACGAAACGTCAAATGAAAGCTTGTCACCAGCCCATTCTTTTGAGGTGTCGTTTGTCCAAATCGAACCAGTAGAACGCGCGCTATACCCAATAGAAACATTCGCTCTATTTTGGACAATTACTCGAGTTCTAATGGGCCGATTTGGACAAACGAAACTTCAAATGAAAGCCTGTCACCAGCCCATTCTTTTGAGGTGTCGTTTGTCCAAATCGAACCAGTAGAACGCGCGTTATCCCCAATAGAAACATTCGCTCTATTTTGGACAATTACTCGAGTTCTACTGGACCGATTTGGACAAACGAAACGTCAAATGAAAGCCTGTCACCAGCCCATTATTTTGAGGATTTCGTTTGTCCAAATCGAACCAGTAGAACGCGCGTTATCCCCAATAGAAACATTCGCTCTATTTTGGACAATTACTCGGGTTCTACTGGACCGATTTGCACAAACGAAACGTCAAATGAAAGCTTGTCACCAGCCCATTCTTTTGAGGTGTCGTTTGTCCAAATCGAACCAGTAGAACGCGCGCTATACCCAATAGAAACATTCGCTCTATTTTGGACAATTACTCCAGTTCTAATGGGCCGATTTGGACAAACGAAACGTCAAATGAAAGCCTGTCACCAGCCCATTCTTTTGAGGTGTCGTTTGTCCAAATCGAACCAGTAGAACGCGCGTTATCCCCAATAGAAACATTCGCTCTATTTTGGACAATTACTCGAGTTCTACTGGACCGATTTGGACAAACGAAACGTCAAATGAAAGCTTGTCACCAGCCCATTCTTTTGAGGTGTCGTTTGTCCAAATCGAACCAGTAGAACGCGCGTTATCCCCAATAGAAACATTCGCTCTATTTTGGACAATTACTCGGGTTCTACTGGACCGATTTGGACAAACGAAACGTCAAATGAAAGCTTGTCACCAGCCCATTCTTTTGAGGTGTCGTTTGTCCAAATCGAACCAGTAGAACGCGCGTTATCCCCAATAGAAACATTCGCTCTATTTTGGACAATTACTCGGGTTCTACTGGACCGATTTGGACAAACGAAACGTCAAATGAAAGCTTGTCACCAGCCCATTCTTTTGAGGTGTCGTTTGTCCAAATCGAACCAGTAGAACGCGCGCTATACCCAATAGAAACATTCGCTCTATTTTGGACAATTACTCGAGTTCTAATGGGCCGATTTGGACAAACGAAACGTCAAATGAAAGCCTGTCACCAGCCCATTCTTTTGAGGTGTCGTTTGTCCAAATCGAACCAGTAGAACGCGCGTTATCCCCAATAGAAACATTCGCTCTATTTTGGACAATTACTCGGGTTCTACTGGACCGATTTGGACAAACGAAACGTCAAATGAAAGCTTGTCACCAGCCCATTCTTTTGAGGTGTCGTTTGTCCAAATCGAACCAGTAGAACGCGCGCTATACCCAATAGAAACATTCGCTCTATTTTGGACAATTACTCGAGTTCTAATGGGCCGATTTGGACAAACGAAACGTCAAATGAAAGCCTGTCACCAGCCCATTCTTTTGAGGTGTCGTTTGTCCAAATCGAACCAGTAGAACGCGCGTTATCCCCAATAGAAACATTCGCTCTATTTTGGACAATTACTCGAGTTCTACTGGACCGATTTGGACAAACGAAACGTCAAATGAAAGCCTGTCACCAGCCCATTATTTTGAGGATTTCGTTTGTCCAAATCGAACCAGTAGAACGCGCGTTATCCCCAATAGAAACATTCGCTCTATTTTGGACACTTACTCGGGTTCTACTGGACCGATTTGGACAAACGAAACGTCAAATGAAAGCTTGTCACCAGCCCATTCTTTTGAGGTGTCGTTTGTCCAGATCGAACCAGTAGAATGCGCGTTATCCACAATAGAAACATTCGCTCTATTTTGGACAATTACTCGAGTTCTACTGGACCGATTTGGACAAACGAAAGGTCAAATGAAAGCCTGTCACCAGCCCATTCTTTTGAGGTGTCGTTTGTCCAAATCGAACCAGTAGAACGCGCGCTATACCCAATAGAAACATTCGCTCTATTTTGGACAATTACTCGAGTTCTAATGGGCCGATTTGGACAAACGAAACGTCAAATGAAAGCCTGTCACCAGCCCATTCTTTTGAGGTGTCGTTTGTCCAAATCGAACCAGTAGAAAGCGCGCTATACCCAATAGAAACATTCGCTCTATTTTGGACAATTACTCGAGTTCTACTGGACCGATTTGGACAAACGAAACGTCAAATGAAAGCCTGTCACCAGCCCATTCTTTTGAGGTGTCGTTTGTCCAAATCGAACCAGTAGAACGCGCGTTATCCCCAATAGAAACATTCGCTCTATTTTGGACAATTACTCGGGTTCTACTGGACCGATTTGGACAAACGAAACGTCAAATGAAAGCTTGTCACCAGCCCATTCTTTTGAGGTGTCGTTTGTCCAAATCGAACCAGTAGAACGCGCGCTATACCCAATAGAAACATTCGCTCTATTTTGGACAATTACTCGAGTTCTAATGGGCCGATTTGGACAAACGAAACGTCAAATGAAAGCCTGTCACCAGCCCATTCTTTTGAGGTGTCGTTTGTCCAAATCGAACCAGTAGAACGCGCGTTATCCCCAATAGAAACATTCGCTCTATTTTGGACAATTACTCGAGTTCTAATGGGCCGATTTGGACAAACGAAACGTCAAATGAAAGCCTGTCACCAGCCCATTCTTTTGAGGTGTCGTTTGTCCAAATCGACCCAGTAGAACGCGCGTTATCCCCAATAGAAACATTCGCTCTATTTTGGACAATTACTCGAGTTCTAATGGGCCGCTTTGGACAAACGAAACGTCAAATGAAAGCCTGTCACCAGCCCATTCTTTTGAGGTGTCGTTTGTCCAAATCGAACCAGTAGAACGCGCGTTATCCCCAATAGAAACATTCGCTCTATTTTGGACAATTACTCGAGTTCTACTGGACCGATTTGGACAAACGAAACGTCAAATGAAAGCTTGTCACCAGCCCATTCTTTTGAGGTGTCGTTTGTCCAAATCGAACCAGTAGAACGCGCGTTATCCCCAATAGAAACATTCGCTCTATTTTGGACAATTACTCGGGTTCTACTGGACCGATTTGGACAAACGAAACGTCAAATGAAAGCTTGTCACCAGCCCATTCTTTTGAGGTGTCGTTTGTCCAAATCGAACCAGTAGAACGCGCGCTATACCCAATAGAAACATTCGCTCTATTTTGGACAATTACTCGAGTTCTAATGGGCCGATTTGGACAAACGAAACTTCAAATGAAAGCCTGTCACCAGCCCATTCTTTTGAGGTGTCGTTTGTCCAAATCGAACCAGTAGAACGCGCGTTATCCCCAATAGAAACATTCGCTCTATTTTGGACAATTACTCGAGTTCTACTGGACCGATTTGGACAAACGAAACGTCAAATGAAAGCCTGTCACCAGCCCATTATTTTGAGGATTTCGTTTGTCCAAATCGAACCAGTAGAACGCGCGTTATCCCCAATAGAAACATTCGCTCTATTTTGGACAATTACTCGGGTTCTACTGGACCGATTTGCACAAACGAAACGTCAAATGAAAGCTTGTCACCAGCCCATTCTTTTGAGGTGTCGTTTGTCCAAATCGAACCAGTAGAACGCGCGCTATACCCAATAGAAACATTCGCTCTATTTTGGACAATTACTCCAGTTCTAATGGGCCGATTTGGACAAACGAAACGTCAAATGAAAGCCTGTCACCAGCCCATTCTTTTGAGGTGTCGTTTGTCCAAATCGAACCAGTAGAACGCGCGTTATCCCCAATAGAAACATTCGCTCTATTTTGGACAATTACTCGAGTTCTACTGGACCGATTTGGACAAACGAAACGTCAAATGAAAGCTTGTCACCAGCCCATTCTTTTGAGGTGTCGTTTGTCCAAATCGAACCAGTAGAACGCGCGTTATCCCCAATAGAAACATTCGCTCTATTTTGGACAATTACTCGGGTTCTACTGGACCGATTTGGACAAACGAAACGTCAAATGAAAGCTTGTCACCAGCCCATTCTTTTGAGGTGTCGTTTGTCCAAATCGAACCAGTAGAACGCGCGTTATCCCCAATAGAAACATTCGCTCTATTTTGGACAATTACTCGGGTTCTACTGGACCGATTTGGACAAACGAAACGTCAAATGAAAGCTTGTCACCAGCCCATTCTTTTGAGGTGTCGTTTGTCCAAATCGAACCAGTAGAACGCGCGCTATACCCAATAGAAACATTCGCTCTATTTTGGACAATTACTCGAGTTCTAATGGGCCGATTTGGACAAACGAAACGTCAAATGAAAGCCTGTCACCAGCCCATTCTTTTGAGGTGTCGTTTGTCCAAATCGAACCAGTAGAACGCGCGTTATCCCCAATAGAAACATTCGCTCTATTTTGGACAATTACTCGGGTTCTACTGGACCGATTTGGACAAACGAAACGTCAAATGAAAGCTTGTCACCAGCCCATTCTTTTGAGGTGTCGTTTGTCCAAATCGAACCAGTAGAACGCGCGCTATACCCAATAGAAACATTCGCTCTATTTTGGACAATTACTCGAGTTCTAATGGGCCGATTTGGACAAACGAAACGTCAAATGAAAGCCTGTCACCAGCCCATTCTTTTGAGGTGTCGTTTGTCCAAATCGAACCAGTAGAACGCGCGTTATCCCCAATAGAAACATTCGCTCTATTTTGGACAATTACTCGAGTTCTACTGGACCGATTTGGACAAACGAAACGTCAAATGAAAGCCTGTCACCAGCCCATTATTTTGAGGATTTCGTTTGTCCAAATCGAACCAGTAGAACGCGCGTTATCCCCAATAGAAACATTCGCTCTATTTTGGACACTTACTCGGGTTCTACTGGACCGATTTGGACAAACGAAACGTCAAATGAAAGCTTGTCACCAGCCCATTCTTTTGAGGTGTCGTTTGTCCAGATCGAACCAGTAGAATGCGCGTTATCCACAATAGAAACATTCGCTCTATTTTGGACAATTACTCGAGTTCTACTGGACCGATTTGGACAAACGAAAGGTCAAATGAAAGCCTGTCACCAGCCCATTCTTTTGAGGTGTCGTTTGTCCAAATCGAACCAGTAGAACGCGCGCTATACCCAATAGAAACATTCGCTCTATTTTGGACAATTACTCGAGTTCTAATGGGCCGATTTGGACAAACGAAACGTCAAATGAAAGCCTGTCACCAGCCCATTCTTTTGAGGTGTCGTTTGTCCAAATCGAACCAGTAGAAAGCGCGCTATACCCAATAGAAACATTCGCTCTATTTTGGACAATTACTCGAGTTCTACTGGACCGATTTGGACAAACGAAACGTCAAATGAAAGCCTGTCACCAGCCCATTCTTTTGAGGTGTCGTTTGTCCAAATCGAACCAGTAGAACGCGCGTTATCCCCAATAGAAACATTCGCTCTATTTTGGACAATTACTCGAGTTCTACTGGACCGATTTGGACAAACGAAACGTCAAATGAAAGCCTGTCACCAGCCCATTCTTTTGAGGTGTCGTTTGTCCAAATCGAACCAGTAGAACGCGCGTTATCCCCAATAGAAACATTCGCTCTATTTTGGACAATTACTCGAGTTCTACTGGACCGATTTGGACAAACGAAACGTCAAATGAAAGCTTGTCACCAGCCCATTCTTTTGAGGTGTCGTTTGTCCAAATCGAACCAGTAGAACGCGCGTTATCCCCAATAGAAACATTCGCTCTATTTTGGACAATTACTCGGGTTCTACTGGACCGATTTGGACAAACGAAACGTCAAATGAAAGCTTGTCACCAGCCCATTCTTTTGAGGTGTCGTTTGTCCAAATCGAACCAGTAGAACGCGCGCTATACCCAATAGAAACATTCGCTCTATTTTGGACAATTACTCGAGTTCTAATGGGCCGATTTGGACAAACGAAACTTCAAATGAAAGCCTGTCACCAGCCCATTCTTTTGAGGTGTCGTTTGTCCAAATCGAACCAGTAGAACGCGCGTTATCCCCAATAGAAACATTCGCTCTATTTTGGACAATTACTCGAGTTCTACTGGACCGATTTGGACAAACGAAACGTCAAATGAAAGCCTGTCACCAGCCCATTATTTTGAGGATTTCGTTTGTCCAAATCGAACCAGTAGAACGCGCGTTATCCCCAATAGAAACATTCGCTCTATTTTGGACAATTACTCGGGTTCTACTGGACCGATTTGCACAAACGAAACGTCAAATGAAAGCTTGTCACCAGCCCATTCTTTTGAGGTGTCGTTTGTCCAAATCGAACCAGTAGAACGCGCGCTATACCCAATAGAAACATTCGCTCTATTTTGGACAATTACTCCAGTTCTAATGGGCCGATTTGGACAAACGAAACGTCAAATGAAAGCCTGTCACCAGCCCATTCTTTTGAGGTGTCGTTTGTCCAAATCGAACCAGTAGAACGCGCGTTATCCCCAATAGAAACATTCGCTCTATTTTGGACAATTACTCGAGTTCTACTGGACCGATTTGGACAAACGAAACGTCAAATGAAAGCCTGTCACCAGCCCATTATTTTGAGGATTTCGTTTGTCCAAATCGAACCAGTAGAACGCGCGTTATCCCCAATAGAAACATTCGCTCTATTTTGGACAATTACTCGGGTTCTACTGGACCGATTTGGACAAACGAAACGTCAAATGAAAGCCTGTCACCAGCCCATTCTTTTGAGGTGTCGTTTGTCCAAATCGAACCAGTAGAATGCGCGTTATCCACAATAGAAACATTCGCTCTATTTTGGACAATTACTCGAGTTCTACTGGACCGATTTGGACAAACGAAAGGTCAAATGAAAGCCTGTCACAAGCCCATTCTTTTGAGGTGTCGTTTGTCCAAATCGAACCAGTAGAACGCGCGCTATACCCAATAGAAACATTCGCTCTAATTTGGACAATTACTCGAGTTCTAATGGGCCGATTTGGACAAACGAAACGTCAAATGAAAGCCTGTCACCAGCCCATTCTTTTGAGGTGTCGTTTGTCCAAATCGAACCAGTAGAAAGCGCGTTATACCCAATAGAAACATTCGCTCTATTTTGGACAATTACTCGAGTTCTACTGGACCGATTTGGACAAACGAAACGTCAAATGAAAGCCTGTCACCAGCCCATTCTTTTGAGGTGTCGTTTGTCCAAATCGAACCAGTAGAACGCGCGCTATACCCAATAGAAACATTCGCTCTATTTTGGACAATTACTCGAGTTCTAATGGGCCGATTTGGACAAACGAAACGTCATATGAAAGCTTGTCAGCAGCCCATTCTTTTGAGGTGTCGTTTGTCCAAATCGAACCAGTAGAACGCGCGTTATCCTCAATAGAAACATTCGCTCTATTTTGGACAATTACTCGAGTTCTACTGGACCGATTTGGACAAACGAAACGTCAAATGAAAGCTTGTCACCAGCCCATTCTTTTGAGGTGTCGTTTGTCCAAATCGAACCAGTAGAACGCGCGTTATCCCCAATAGAAACATTCGCACTATTTTGGACAATTACTCGAGTTCTAATGGGCGATTTGGACAAACGAAACGTCAAATGAAAGCCTGTCACCAGCCCATTCTTTTGAGGTGTCGTTTGTCCAAATCGAACCAGTAGAACGCGCGTTATCCCCAATAGAAACATTCGCTCTATTTTGGACAATTACTCGAGTTCTAATGGGCCGATTTGGACAAACGAAACGTCAAATGAAAGCCTGTCACCAGCCCATTCTTTTGAGGTGTCGTTTGTCCAAATCGAACCCGTAGAACGCGCTTTATCCCCAATAGAAGCATTCGCTCTATTTTGGACAATTACTCGAGTTCTAATGGGCCGATTTGGACAAACGAAACGTCAAATGAAAGCCTGTCACCAGCCCATTCTTTTGAGGTGTCGTTTGTCCAAATCGAACCAGTAGAACGCGCGTTATCCCCAATAGAAACATTCGCTCTATTTTGGACAATTACTCGAGTTCTACTGGACCGATTTGGACAAACGAAACGTCAAATGAAAGCTTGTCACCAGCGCATTCTTTTGAGGTGTCGTTTGTCCAAATCGAACCAGTAGAACGCGCGCTATACCCAATAGAAACATTCGCTCTATTTTGGACAATTACTCGAGTTCTAATGGACCGATTTGGACAAACGAAACGTCAAATGAAAGCTTGTCAGCAGCCCATTCTTTTGAGGTGTCGTTTGTCCAAATCGACCCAGTAGAACGCGAGTTATCCCCAATAGAAACATTCGCTCTATTTTGGACAATTACTCGAGTTCTACTGGACCGATTTGGACAAACGAAACGTCAAATGAAAGCTTGTCACCAGCCCATTCTTTTGAGGTGTCGTTTGTCCAAATCGAACCAGTAGAACGCGCGTTATCTCCAATAGAAACATTCGCTCTATTTTGGACAATTACTCGAGTTCTAATGGGCCGATTTGGACAAACGAAACGTCAAATGAAAGCCTGTCACCAGCCCATTCTTTTGAGGTGTCGTTTGTCCAAATCGAACCAGTAGAACGCGCGTTATCCCCAATAGAAACATTCGCTCTATTTTGGACAATTACTCGAGTTCTAATGGGCCGATTTGGACAAACGAAACGTCAAATGAAAGCCTGTCACCAGCCCATTCTTTTGAGGTGTCGTTTGTCCAAATCGACCCAGTAGAACGCGCGTTATCCCCAATAGAAACATTCGCTCTATTTTGGACAATTACTCGAGTTCTAATGGGCCGCTTTGGACAAACGAAACGTCAAATGAAAGCCTGTCACCAGCCCATTCTTTTGAGGTGTCGTTTGTCCAAATCGAACCAGTAGAACGCGCGTTATCCCCAATAGAAACATTCGCTCTATTTTGGACAATTACTCGAGTTCTACTGGACCGATTTGGACAAACGAAACGTCAAATGAAAGCTTGTCACCAGCCCATTCTTTTGAGGTGTCGTTTGTCCAAATCGAACCAGTAGAACGCGCGTTATCCCCAATAGAAACATTCGCTCTATTTTGGACAATTACTCGGGTTCTACTGGACCGATTTGGACAAACGAAACGTCAAATGAAAGCTTGTCACCAGCCCATTCTTTTGAGGTGTCGTTTGTCCAAATCGAACCAGTAGAACGCGCGCTATACCCAATAGAAACATTCGCTCTATTTTGGACAATTACTCGAGTTCTAATGGGCCGATTTGGACAAACGAAACTTCAAATGAAAGCCTGTCACCAGCCCATTCTTTTGAGGTGTCGTTTGTCCAAATCGAACCAGTAGAACGCGCGTTATCCCCAATAGAAACATTCGCTCTATTTTGGACAATTACTCGAGTTCTACTGGACCGATTTGGACAAACGAAACGTCAAATGAAAGCCTGTCACCAGCCCATTATTTTGAGGATTTCGTTTGTCCAAATCGAACCAGTAGAACGCGCGTTATCCCCAATAGAAACATTCGCTCTATTTTGGACAATTACTCGGGTTCTACTGGACCGATTTGCACAAACGAAACGTCAAATGAAAGCTTGTCACCAGCCCATTCTTTTGAGGTGTCGTTTGTCCAAATCGAACCAGTAGAACGCGCGCTATACCCAATAGAAACATTCGCTCTATTTTGGACAATTACTCCAGTTCTAATGGGCCGATTTGGACAAACGAAACGTCAAATGAAAGCCTGTCACCAGCCCATTCTTTTGAGGTGTCGTTTGTCCAAATCGAACCAGTAGAACGCGCGTTATCCCCAATAGAAACATTCGCTCTATTTTGGACAATTACTCGAGTTCTACTGGACCGATTTGGACAAACGAAACGTCAAATGAAAGCCTGTCACCAGCCCATTATTTTGAGGATTTCGTTTGTCCAAATCGAACCAGTAGAACGCGCGTTATCCCCAATAGAAACATTCGCTCTATTTTGGACAATTACTCGGGTTCTACTGGACCGATTTGGACAAACGAAACGTCAAATGAAAGCCTGTCACCAGCCCATTCTTTTGAGGTGTCGTTTGTCCAAATCGAACCAGTAGAATGCGCGTTATCCACAATAGAAACATTCGCTCTATTTTGGACAATTACTCGAGTTCTACTGGACCAATTTGGACAAACGAAAGGTCAAATGAAAGCCTGTCACAAGCCCATTCTTTTGAGGTGTCGTTTGTCCAAATCGAACCAGTAGAACGCGCGCTATACCCAATAGAAACATTCGCTCTAATTTGGACAATTACTCGAGTTCTAATGGGCCGATTTGGACAAACGAAACGTCAAATGAAAGCCTGTCACCAGCCCATTCTTTTGAGGTGTCGTTTGTCCAAATCGAACCAGTAGAAAGCGCGTTATACCCAATAGAAACATTCGCTCTATTTTGGACAATTACTCGAGTTCTACTGGACCGATTTGGACAAACGAAACGTCAAATGAAAGCCTGTCACCAGCCCATTCTTTTGAGGTGTCGTTTGTCCAAATCGAACCAGTAGAACGCGCGCTATACCCAATAGAAACATTCGCTCTATTTTGGACAATTACTCGAGTTCTAATGGGCCGATTTGGACAAACGAAACGTCATATGAAAGCTTGTCAGCAGCCCATTCTTTTGAGGTGTCGTTTGTCCAAATCGAACCAGTAGAACGCGCGTTATCCTCAATAGAAACATTCGCTCTATTTTGGACAATTACTCGAGTTCTACTGGACCGATTTGGACAAACGAAACGTCAAATGAAAGCTTGTCACCAGCCCATTCTTTTGAGGTGTCGTTTGTCCAAATCGAACCAGTAGAACGCGCGTTATCCCCAATAGAAACATTCGCACTATTTTGGACAATTACTCGAGTTCTAATGGGCGATTTGGACAAACGAAACGTCAAATGAAAGCCTGTCACCAGCCCATTCTTTTGAGGTGTCGTTTGTCCAAATCGAACCAGTAGAACGCGCGTTATCCCCAATAGAAACATTCGCTCTATTTTGGACAATTACTCGAGTTCTAATGGGCCGATTTGGACAAACGAAACGTCAAATGAAAGCCTGTCACCAGCCCATTCTTTTGAGGTGTCGTTTGTCCAAATCGAACCCGTAGAACGCGCTTTATCCCCAATAGAAGCATTCGCTCTATTTTGGACAATTACTCGAGTTCTAATGGGCCGATTTGGACAAACGAAACGTCAAATGAAAGCCTGTCACCAGCCCATTCTTTTGAGGTGTCGTTTGTCCAAATCGAACCAGTAGAACGCGCGTTATCCCCAATAGAAACATTCGCTCTATTTTGGACAATTACTCGAGTTCTACTGGACCGATTTGGACAAACGAAACGTCAAATGAAAGCTTGTCACCAGCGCATTCTTTTGAGGTGTCGTTTGTCCAAATCGAACCAGTAGAACGCGCGCTATACCCAATAGAAACATTCGCTCTATTTTGGACAATTACTCGAGTTCTAATGGACCGATTTGGACAAACGAAACGTCAAATGAAAGCTTGTCAGCAGCCCATTCTTTTGAGGTGTCGTTTGTCCAAATCGACCCAGTAGAACGCGAGTTATCCCCAATAGAAACATTCGCTCTATTTTGGACAATTACTCGAGTTCTACTGGACCGATTTGGACAAACGAAACGTCAAATGAAAGCTTGTCACCAGCCCATTCTTTTGAGGTGTCGTTTGTCCAAATCGAACCAGTAGAACGCGCGTTATCTCCAATAGAAACATTCGCTCTATTTTGGACAATTACTCGAGTTCTAATGGGCCGATTTGGACAAACGAAACGTCAAATGAAAGCCTGTCACCAGCCCATTCTTTTGAGGTGTCGTTTGTCCAAATCGAACCAGTAGAACGCGCGTTATCCCCAATAGAAACATTCGCTCTATTTTGGACAATTACTCGAGTTCTAATGGGCCGATTTGGACAAACGAAACGTCAAATGAAAGCCTGTCACCAGCCCATTCTTTTGAGGTGTCGTTTGTCCAAATCGACCCAGTAGAACGCGCGTTATCCCCAATAGAAACATTCGCTCTATTTTGGACAATTACTCGAGTTCTAATGGGCCGCTTTGGACAAACGAAACGTCAAATGAAAGCCTGTCACCAGCCCATTCTTTTGAGGTGTCGTTTGTCCAAATCGAACCCGTAGAACGCGCGTTATCCCCAATAGAAGCATTCGCTCTATTTTGGACAATTACTCGAGTTCTAATGGGCCGATTTGGACAAACGAAACGTCAAATGAAAGCCTGTCACCAGCCCATTCTTTTGAGGTGTCGTTTGTCCAAATCGAACCAGTAGAACGCGCGTTATCCCCAATAGAAACATTCGCTCTATTTTGGACAATTACTCGAGTTCTACTGGACCGATTTGGACAAACGAAACGTCAAATGAAAGCTTGTCACCAGCCCATTCTTTTGAGGTGTCGTTTGTCCAAATCGAACCAGTAGAACGCGCGCTATACCCAATAGAAACATTCGCTCTATTTTGGACAATTACTCGAGTTCTAATGGACCGATTTGGACAAACGAAACGTCAAATGAAAGCTTGTCAGCAGCCCATTCTTTTGAGGTGTCGTTTGTCCAAATCGAACCAGTAGAACGCGCGTTATCTCCAATAGAAACATTCGCTCTATTTTGGACAATTACTCGAGTTCTAATGGGCCGATTTGGACAAACGAAACGTCAAATGAAAGCCTGTCACCAGCCCATTCTTTTGAGGTGTCGTTTGTCCAAATCGAACCAGTAGAACGCGCGTTATCCCCAATAGAAACATTCGCTCTATTTTGGACAATTACTCGAGTTCTAATGGGCCGATTTGGACAAACGAAACGTCATATGAAACCCTGTCACCAGCCCATTCTTTTGAGGTGTCGTTTGTCCAAATCGACCCAGTAGAACGCGCGTTATCCCCAATAGAAACATTCGCTCTATTTTGGACAACTACTCGAGTTCTACTGCACCGATTTGGACAAACGAAACGTCAAATGAAAGCCTGTCACCAGCCCATTCTTTTGAGGTGTCGTTTGTCCAAATCGAACCAGTAGAACGCGCGCTATACCCAATAGAAACATTCGCTCTATTTTGGCCAATTACTCGAGTTCTACTGGACCGATTTGGACAAACGAATCGTCAAATGAAAGCCTGTCACCAGCCCATTCTTTTGAGGTGTCGTTTGTCCAAATCGAACCAGTAGAACGCGCGCTATACCCAATAGAACCATTCGCTCTATTTTGGACAATTACTCGAGTTCTAATGGGCCGATTTGGACAAACGAAACGTCAAATGAAAGCCTGTCACCAGCCCATTCTTTTGAGGTGTCGTTTGTCCAAATCGAACCAGTAGAACGCGCGTTATCCCCAATAGAAACATTCGCTCTATTTTGGACAATTACTCGAGTTCTAATGGGCCGATTTGGACAAACGAAACGTCAAATGAAAGCCTGTCAGCAGCCCATTCTTTTGAGGTGTCGTTTGTCCAAATCGAACCAGTAGAACGCGCGTTATCCCCAATAGAAACATTCGCTCTATTTTGGACAATTACTCGAGTTCTACTGGACCGATTTGGACAAACGAAACGTCAAATGAAAGCTTGTCACCAGCCCATTCTTTTGAGGTGTCGTTTGTCCAAATCGAACCCGTAGAACGCGCGTTATCCCCAATAGAAACATTCGCTCTATTTTGGACAATTACTCGAGTTCTAATGGGCCGATTTGGACAAACGAAACGTCAAACGAAAGCCTGTCACCAGCCCATTCTTTTGAGGTGTCGTTTGTCCAAATCGAACCCGTAGAACGCGCGTTATCCCCAATAGAAACATTCGCTCTATTTTGGACAATTACTCGAGTTCTAATGGGCCGATTTGGACAAACGAAACGTCAAATGAAAGCCTGTCACCAGCCCATTCTTTTGAGGTGTCGTTTGTCCAAATCGAACCAGTAGAACGCGCGTTATCCCCAATAGAAACATTCGCTCTATTTTGGACAATTACTCGAGTTCTACTGGACCGATTTGGACAAACGAAACGTCAAATGAAAGCCTGTCACCAGCCCATTCTTTTGAGGTGTCGTTTGTCCAAATCGAACCAGTAGAACGCGCGCTATACCCAATAGAAACATTCGCTCTATTTTGGACAATTACTCGAGTTCTAATGGGCCGATTTGGACAAACGAAACGTCAAATGAAAGCTTGTCACCAGCCCATTCTTTTGAGGTGTCGTTGGTCCAAATCGACCCAGTAGAACGCGTGTTATCCCCAATAGAAACATTCGCTCTATTTTGGACAATTACTCGAGTTCTAATGGGCCGATTTGGACAAACGAAACGTCAAATGAAAGCCTGTCAGCAGCCCATTCTTTTGAGGTGTCGTTTGTCCAAATCGAACCAGTAGAACGCGCGTTATCCTCAATAGAAACATTCGCTCTATTTTGGACAATTACTCGAGTTCTACTGGACCGATTTGGACAAACGAAACGTCAAATGAAAGCTTGTCACCAGCCCATTCTTTTGAGGTGTCGTTTGTCCAAATCGAACCAGTAGAACGCGCGTTATCCCCAATAGAAACATTCGCACTATTTTGGACAATTACTCGAGTTCTAATGGGCGATTTGGACAAACGAAACGTCAAATGAAAGCCTGTCACCAGCCCATTCTTTTGAGGTGTCGTTTGTCCAAATCGAACCAGTAGAACGCGCGTTATCCCCAATAGAAACATTCGCTCTATTTTGGACAATTACTCGAGTTCTAATGGGCCGCTTTGGACAAACGAAACGTCAAATGAAAGCCTGTCACCAGCCCATTCTTTTGAGGTGTCGTTTGTCCAAATCGACCCAGTAGAACGCGCGTTATCCCCAATAGAAACATTCGCTCTATTTTGGACAATTACTCGAGTTCTAATGGGCCGATTTGGACAAACGAAACGTCAAATGAAAGCTTGTCACCAGCCCATTCTTTTGAGGTTTCGTTTGTCCAAATCGAACCAGTAGAACGCGCGTTATCCCCAATAGAAACATTCGCTCTATTTTGGACAATTACTCGAGTTCTAATGGGCCGATTTGGACAAACGAAACGTCAAATGAAAGCCTGTCACCAGCCCATTCTTTTGAGGTTTCGTTTGTCCAAATCGAACCAGTAGAACGCGCGTTATCCCCAATAGAAACATTCGCTCTATTTTGGACAATTACTCGAGTTCTACTGGACCGATTTGGACAAACGAAACGTCAAATGAAAGCTTGTCACCAGCCCATTCTTTTGAGGTGTCGTTTGTCCAAATCGAACCAGTAGAACGCGCGCTATACCCAATAGAAACATTCGCTCTATTTTGGACAATTACTCGAGTTCTAATGGACCGATTTGGACAAACGAAACGTCAAATGAAAGCTTGTCAGCAGCCCATTCTTTTGAGGTGTCGTTTGTCCAAATCGAACCAGTAGAACGCGCGTTATCTCCAATAGAAACATTCGCTCTATTTTGGACAATTACTCGAGTTCTAATGGGCCGATTTGGACAAACGAAACGTCAAATGAAAGCCTGTCACCAGCCCATTCTTTTGAGGTGTCGTTTGTCCAAATCGAACCAGTAGAACGCGCGTTATCCCCAATAGAAACATTCGCTCTATTTTGGACAATTACTCGAGTTCTAATGGGCCGATTTGGACAAACGAAACGTCATATGAAACCCTGTCACCAGCCCATTCTTTTGAGGTGTCGTTTGTCCAAATCGACCCAGTAGAACGCGCGTTATCCCCAATAGAAACATTCGCTCTATTTTGGACAACTACTCGAGTTCTACTGCACCGATTTGGACAAACGAAACGTCAAATGAAAGCCTGTCACCAGCCCATTCTTTTGAGGTGTCGTTTGTCCAAATCGAACCAGTAGAACGCGCGCTATACCCAATAGAAACATTCGCTCTATTTTGGCCAATTACTCGAGTTCTACTGGACCGATTTGGACAAACGAATCGTCAAATGAAAGCCTGTCACCAGCCCATTCTTTTGAGGTGTCGTTTGTCCAAATCGAACCAGTAGAACGCGCGCTATACCCAATAGAAACATTCGCTCTATTTTGGACAATTACTCGAGTTCTAATGGGCCGATTTGGACAAACGAAACGTCAAATGAAAGCCTGTCAGCAGCCCATTCTTTTGAGGTGTCGTTTGTCCAAATCGAACCAGTAGAACGCGCGTTATCCCCAATAGAAACATTCGCTCTATTTTGGACAATTACTCGAGTTCTAATGGGCCGATTTGGACAAACGAAACGTCAAATGAAAGCCTGTCAGCAGCCCATTCTTTTGAGGTGTCGTTTGTCCAAATCGAACCAGTAGAACGCGCGTTATCCCCAATAGAAACATTCGCTCTATTTTGGACAATTACTCGAGTTCTACTGGACCGATTTGGACAAACGAAACGTCAAATGAAAGCTTGTCACCAGCCCATTCTTTTGAGGTGTCGTTTGTCCAAATCGAACCCGTAGAACGCGCGTTATCCCCAATAGAAACATTCGCTCTATTTTGGACAATTACTCGAGTTCTAATGGGCCGATTTGGACAAACGAAACGTCAAACGAAAGCCTGTCACCAGCCCATTCTTTTGAGGTGTCGTTTGTCCAAATCGAACCCGTAGAACGCGCGTTATCCCCAATAGAAACATTCGCTCTATTTTGGACAATTACTCGAGTTCTAATGGGCCGATTTGGACAAACGAAACGTCAAATGAAAGCCTGTCACCAGCCCATTCTTTTGAGGTGTCGTTTGTCCAAATCGAACCATTAGAACGCGCGTTATCCCCAATAGAAACATTCGCTCTATTTTGGACAATTACTCGAGTTCTACTGGACCGATTTGGACAAACGAAACGTCAAATGAAAGCCTGTCACCAGCCCATTCTTTTGAGGTGTCGTTTGTCCAAATCGAACCAGTAGAACGCGCGTTATCGCCAATAGAAACATTCGCTCTATTTTGGACAATTGCTCGAGTTCTACTGGACCGATTTGGACAAACGAAACGTCAAATGAAAGCTTGTCACCAGCCCATTCTTTTGAGGTGTCGTTTGTCCAAATCGAACCAGTAGAACGCGCGCTATACCCAATAGAAACATTCGCTCTATTTTGGACAATTACTCGAGTTCTAATGGGCCGATTTGGACAAACGAAACGTCAAATGAAAGCTTGTCACCAGCCCATTCTTTTGAGGTGTCGTTGGTCCAAATCGACCCAGTAGAACGCGTGTTATCCCCAATAGAAACATTCGCTCTATTTTGGACAATTACTCGAGTTCTACTGGACCGATTTGGACAAACGAAACGTCAAATGAAAGCTTGTCACCAGCCCATTCTTTTGTGGTGTCGTTTGTCCAAATCGAACCAGTAGAACGCGCGTTATCTCCAATAGAAACATTCGCTCTATTTTGGACAATTACTCGAGTTCTAATGGGCCGATTTGGACAAACGAAACGTCAAATGAAAGCCTGTCACCAGCCCATTCTTTTGAGGTGTCATTTGTCCAAATCGAACCAGTAGAACGCGCGTTATCCCCAATAGAAACATTCGCTCTATTTTGGACAATTACTCGAGTTCTAATGGGCCGATTTGGACAAACGAAACGTCATATGAAACCCTGTCACCAGCCCACTCTTTTGAGGTGTCGTTTGTCCAAATCGACCCAGTAGAACGCGCGTTATCCCCAATAGAAACATTCGCTCTATTTTGGACAATTACTCGAGTTCTACTGCACCGATTTGGACAAACGAAACGTCAAATGAAAGCCTGTCACCAGCCCATTCTTTTGAGGTGTCGTTTGTCCAAATCGAACCAGTAGAACGCGCGCTATACCCAATAGATACATTCGCTCTATTTTGGACAATTACTCGAGTTCTAATGGGCCGATTTGGACAAACGAAACGTCAAATGAAAGCCTGTCAGCAGCCCATTCTTTTGAGGTGTCGTTTGTCCAAATCGAACCAGTAGAACGCGCGTTATCCTCAATAGAAACATTCGCTGTATTTTGGACAATTATTCGAGTTCTACTGGACCGATTTGGACAAACGAAACGTCAAATGAAAGCTTGTCACCAGCCCATTCTTTTGAGGTGTCGTTTGTCCAAATCGAACCAGTAGAACGCGCGTTATCCCCAATAGAAACATTCGCACTATTTTGGACAATTACTCGAGTTCTAATGGGCGATTTGGACAAACGAAACGTCAAATGAAAGCCTGTCACCAGCCCATTCTTTTGAGGTGTCGTTTGTCCAAATCGAACCAGTAGAACGCGCGTTATCCCCAATAGAAACATTCGCTCTATTTTGGACAATTACTCGAGTTCTAATGGGCCGCTTTGGACAAACGAAACGTCAAATGAAAGCCTGTCACCAGCCCATTCTTTTGAGGTGTCGTTTGTCCAAATCGACCCAGTAGAACGCGCGTTATCCCCAATAGAAACATTCGCTCTATTTTGGACAATTACTCGAGTTCTAATGGGCCGATTTGGACAAACGAAACGTCAAATGAAAGCTTGTCACCAGCCCATTCTTTTGAGGTTTCGTTTGTCACAATCGAACCAGTAGAACGCGCGTTATCCCCAATAGAAACATTCGCTCTATTTTGGACAATTACTCGAGTTCTAATGGGCCGATTTGGACAAACGAAACGTCAAATGAAAGCCTGTCACCAGCCCATTCTTTTGAGGTTTCGTTTGTCCAAATCGAACCAGTAGAACGCGCGTTATCCCCAATAGAAACATTCGCTCTATTTTGGACAATTACTCGAGTTCTACTGGACCGATTTGGACAAACGAAACGTCAAATGAAAGCCTGTCACCAGCCCATTCTTTTGAGGTGTCGTTTGTCCAAATCGAACCAGTAGAACGCGCGTTATCCCCAATAGAAACATTCGCTCTATTTTGGACAATTACTCGAGTTCTAATGGGCCGATTTGGACAAACGAAACGTCAAATGAAAGCCTGTCAGCAGCCCATTCTTTTGAGGTGTCGTTTGTCCAAATCGAACCGGTAGAACGCGCGTTATCCCCAATAGAAACATTCGCTCTATTTTGGACAATTACTCGGGTTCTGCTGGACCGATTTGGACAAACGAAACGTCAAATGAAAGCCTGTCACCAGCCCATTCTTTTGAGGTGTCGTTTGTCCAAATCGAACCAGTAGAACGCGCGTTATCCCCAATAGAAACATTCGCTCTATTTTGGACAATTACTCGAGTTCTAATGGGACGATTTGGACAAAATTGGTACCAATTAGGTAGTGATCTGCGCCCTCTCATGGTAGACATTAGAGCTAAGTGTGAAACTCCGCCATCTGGTGGTGAAGGTTCGAACTAATTAGGCGTATATTAGCGCCATCTCCTGGGGAAAATTGGTACTAATTAGGTAGTGATTTGCGCCCTCTCAAGGTAAACAGAACTAAGTATGAAACCCTGCCATCTGGTGGTGAAGGTTCGAACTGATTAGGTGTATATTAGCGCCATCTCCTGGGGAAAATTGGTACCAATTAGGTAGTGATTTGCTCCCTCTCATGGTAGACATTAGAACTAAGCAAGTAGGAAACCCTGCCATCTGCTGGTGAAGGTTGGCACTAATTAGGCTATATTAGCGCCATCTCCTGGGGAGAATCGGTACTAATTAGGTAGTGATTTGCGCCCTCTCATGTTAGAGATTAGTACTAAGCAAGTAGGAAACCCTGCCATCTGCTGGAGAAGGTTGGCACTAATTAGGCTATATTAGCGCCATCTCCCGGGGAAAATCGGTACTAATTAGGTAGTGATTTGCGCCCTCTCATGTTAGAGATTAGTACTAAGCAAGTAGGAAACCCTGCCATCTGCTGGTGAAGGTTGGCACTAATTAGGCTATATTAGCGCCATCTCCTGGGGAAAATCCGTACCAATCAGGTAGTGATTTGCGCCCTCTCATGGTAGACATTAGAACTAAGCAAGTAGGAAACCCTGCCATCTGCTGGTAAAGGTTGGCACTAATTAGACGTATATCAGCGCCATCTGCAGGTTAAACTTGGAACTACTTCGGTAGATATTAGCGCCATCTCCTGGGGAAACTTGTTACCAATCTGGTGGCAGCCATATGTACTTGACTAATCTCTATCATCAGATAGTGGTGATATGTATCCAATTAGTACTAACCTTTACCAGTAGATGGCGGTGATATCTACCAAATTAGTACTAACTTTTACGCACAGATGACGCTGATATGTACGTAAATAGTACTAACCTGTACCACCAATTGGCGGTAATATCTACCCAATTTCGCCAATGGGTGTGGTACTGCTGCCATGTGCCATTTGGCGCGTTCGCCTACTACTCACAGATGACATCTCCTAACCTAAGATCTTCTACTTAAAGCCTGGTTGGCAGTAATAACAAGCATTATAGTGCCATCTAGCAAGCGTAGCTATAGTACTCACCTTGTACTGCCAGCCTTTGACAGCTTACGGTGTTTTGTCAGCCATACTATATCTTACGATATACTCTTTTGGCTGCCTCTCTGTATTTAGCTATAATGATGCCAGTTAACATAAAAAGCATTAAGTCTGAAAAAAAAAGTACAAACTGGCTTTCAAAACACTTACTATAATGGAAAGCTGTTACTATTCAGTGGACGAATTTATCTTGTAAATATTTATGTAATATTCTTTGTACTGTATTTTCTATCTTCTAATTTTAGTAGTGTTATGTCTGAATTTCAAATATTTGTAAGCTTGACGAAGCCAGTATCACGTATAAGATCAAAATGGAGAATGAAGTCCTGATACATGGAGCAAGAATGGTCAGAGCCAAACACTACTATTATTTTCTTCTTTACACAGTACGTACTTTAGAGGGGTTTTCTAAAAAAAAATGTTTATTAATGTGATTATTAAACCCATTGAGTGGACCAGAGAATCAATTACGTATATTCTTTAGATGTGTGAGTGTTTGTAAATGTGTGCATATCTATCAGAAAAATGGAAATAGTGGTATATGAGTGGTGTTTCCTTATTGCTTTGTGTTATAGCCTGCTAGTTTTTTCTAGTGTTATTTGTAGCATTGAGTGCTTCAGAAATCACTCCTAAAGATTGCAAACATGACACTGCATTGAAAGTTTGCAGCTGTAAAGGGAAGGGGGCAGGGTTAGAAACACAGTACATGAAAATATACAAGTAGGTACATAAAATGAGCTTCAGGTAGAGGATGGGGAAGGTGTCTGTTTGTGGGTAGTACAGGGAGGGGATAGGAAGGGAATTTTATTGTAGAAGGAAGGAGGTTGTAAATGAATAATACAATGATACAAAACACTAATCCACAGCTTACAGAGGTAGGTACAGGGAGCATTAGTGTAAGGAGAGGGTTATAAACTGACAATACAATGTTACATTAAGTTCTTACATATGTCATCACCACAAGAAAATTGTACTCATACTGTTTCATACAGGTAGCCAGCTTATAGGACTTAAAATGCAAAATATCTTTCACTATTTAAAACAAAATAAAAAAAAAAAGCTAAATCAATCATGTTACAACACTGAAATAACAGATCTAATAATGAATCATTAATCATAAATATACATAATGAATCTATTGAGCAGACAGAGAGATAACATTTCTGGAAATAATTATTGACGAAAATATGATTTTCAAATACCATGTTGAACACAGATGCAAAAAAGTAACTACAAATCGATAACAAAGAAATCTAAAGCTAGTTTACTACACACCTGCAGTGTGGGATTACATACATTACCAATATGAACAGCATATTACTCTTACACAAAAAGTGCACAATAGGCATACAGAGGCAACACAGCAGTATTCAAATCTACAGATATGTAACTTTAAATGCTAAATTTAAACCCAGATTCCCATAATTTGATGACCGGCGTCTATTACAAGTGATATACTGAAAGATTACTTTTACTGGTGTTCTGTTGATCTGCTCTAGAACTGGGCAATTACAATTTATGGAACATCAAAATAGGCAATTCTAAGATTTTCACAGAGTAGGTATAGCTTTAATTCAGATAACACTTTTAAAGAGTTTCATATGGGCTTATTTTATAGATATAATTCAACCTTGATTTGTACCAGCATACGTGCTGCATGTTTGTATATGTTTTGATTCCATTATCAGGTTTCCGGTAATGAAAGTGGATCACTATGACATCACTCGCATTCTAACCAGGCTTGATCATAACACCTTAGAAAAATGCCCTTGTACCATCGGAGCTGATATAGCAGCAAATATCTCCAAGAGTAGAGTTTATTATATTTTACAACACGTATTTCAGTCATCATGGCACCCGCCTTGGTAGCGTGATGGTTAGCGTGTCTGCCTCATGTTCAAGAGGTTGCGAGTTCGAATCTCGCTCAGGGTAAGTTATCCGGGTAAGGTTTTTTTCCAAGGTTTTCCTTACCCTGAGAAGACGAGTGTCAGTTAACTTAAAAAGCTCCATGGACCTCGGGCTCATTTGAGCATCATTTCACCCATTTCATTGCATTCATTCGTCCGATGTGACACAATGTTGGAGAACGTTAATTCAAAAAAAAAAAAAAAAAGTCACCATGGTTGAAGAAAGCAGTGTATTTATGAGGCACTTTGTTCATCTATTAAAGGAAAATCAAGACATTCTATTAAAATAACAATTGTCAGAAAGCAAGTGCAAAAGTTTAGCAGTAGCTACAGTAAGGCAACAATTGGAGGAAGAGTTTAAAACATCCATCAGCAAGATGCAAATACTAAAAAAAAAGCAACTTAAAAACAAGAATTTAGTCCAAAACTAATTGGCAATAAGCCAGTTGTTTTAAAACAATGGGAGCAGGAAATCCTGGCCTTGGTACTAACTGATTGAGCAAGCTGAGGTACCTACATAGCTACCTCAGAAAATAGCGAGCAAAAGCTTCGTCGGAGTGAGGAAGCCAGATTTTTATTTATACCATTTCACGAGCAATAGCTCCGCGGTCAAGGTCGGGAAGCTTTAGCTTGCAAGGAGATGGAGAAAAAGGATTTTATTTATACGAAAACATCCTCTTGCTCTGAATTAGTGAGAAAAAGCTAGTGCTTGCTTTTATTTATACCACCCAATAACTATTGCTGGAGGACATACAAAAGCTGGTGAAATATGTACATGGGGAAGATGCACAAAAATGTTATGAAGATCTATTGCAGTGGCCGGCCAGTGATTTCATAAAACATTCTTTAGGTACAGTAGAATGAATCAGGTACCCTAATGTGCAAATTACTTCTCCAAGATTTTTAAATGTACTACAAATATTAATGTGCTTTTTCCCATTCTGTTGTTTATGACTTATCTATGTTATTCAAGATGCTGAACATCAATATTGTAACAAAAAGTACATTTTTAAGCAAATAAACACATTAAACTGTGGTAAACCTATCATCAAGTGGAGAAAGGAACTAAGTCAATTTTTTTCAAAATCAATTTTTGAAATATTTACAAAGGATTAAGCGAGTGCATTTATACGCATTTACTGGACTGCAGTAAATACAATAAAACATCAAACAGAAATATCTGAAAATAAGTTTATCGGCTAAACAGTTTTTGTCTCTCCTGAAAAGTTAAAAAAATTGACTTAGTTCCTTTCTCTGCCGACCGATTCAAATGCTGATATTCATTTTAATTACCAATCTCTGAAAACAACAATTTATAAATACAATCTATAGAAGGTAATTCAAAGTTCATAACACGGTTCCTGTTTTTTAAAATAAAAATATTTTCCCAAACCATTAAATCTATAGGTCCACTTAATTGTTTTAATAATTTAACTTCTGGATAAGATAAGTGAAGTTTTTAGTTTCTAATTTGTTCTTACTTTAGAAGCACAATTTGGTAAAATTTGTTTTTTATATGTTGATTCTATCTTTAAAATTATGGATATTGTGAATTTTTTTCCGAAAGCTAATATTTCAAGTCCTAATAGTCTGGCATTTTTCACCCCAGTAGCCATACTTGGACTTGGTATTTTAAAGTCAGGCAAGACACGGTCAATGCATGTGACACTAAAACTGAAATGAAGGTATATTAAAACATGGAAGGGGTTTGTTTATTTTAATGTTAATGTCTTAATACTCAAATGTCTTTTAGTAGCATAATGTTGACATTTGAATACTTCTGTTTGCCTCTGTATATACCGCAAATAATAGGGAATCTTGTAGAGAGATCATTGTAAAAGTGCAAAATACTGACTGATGCATCAATGTACATATATAAAGTAATAATATGTTTGTAGTGGGGAACAAAAAAACAGTACAGATAAAAGATATACATAAGTATAACACCAGAATGCAAAATAACTACTATACAGGAACAGTAAATAAAAAAGCAACACAAAAGGATCCCGTTACAATGTGCAAAATTCTCTACAACTAACTTCCATTAACAATATTCTTAGCTGTATTTGGAACATATTACTGTTAAGTTTACTTTATTTGGCAAAGTGCCGACATAGATTGAATGAGTTGTAAGTATTTTGTAAATACTGTTGAACCTGCTTTATACATAACGCAGTGCTCTATAATTCACATTTACATGTAAATATGTAATTTGCAGTTATACATATTAAATTTCAGTGAAATACAAATGAGGGTTACGTAATTATAATGAGCATATGGCATTAAAAGAAATGTGAGGCATAATTTCCTTATCTCTTTTGACTAAGATCCAATCTGAGCAGATGGCTCTCAGGGCAACAATCTCGTAGCAACTAACAAGAAGTAAACAAACATTTTCTGTGCTATTTTTTAAAAAAAGTATGATACATTATCAAAATCTCAGTAGTAAGTAATTCTGAGTTAAGTAATCTTGCCCCTTCCCCTTGACATACGCATAAATCAGGTTCAAATGTATGTATTTATCACTCTATTATCTGCTTATACAACTTGTGCAAGTTTCAAGCATCCTCAAAGATTACGATTCCATAATAATTCATATGAAATATTATTTTGTGTAATTCTGGCTATCAATATTTCTTCTTATGGTTACTGAATAATTGAAACACACAACAGCAAATATTTCAGAAAGTTGATGCTAGAAAACATTTGACCTAAAGAGTACATTGTTTATGACATAAGACTGAATGCCAGGTAAAGAATGTGCAGAAAAGCCACTCCAGCTCGTTTAGTTGTATTCAAATAATTATCATTAACGCTTATACAAAGGCTGGTTTTGTAGTTTTGGCAACCGTGCTGCAGCGCTAAGTTGGATTGGTGTTGGGTGCTACCACTTTTACCAAAGGTTGCTGACCTGCATCCCCTCCCTTAGAGCACATGAGCTTGCCCATACCACCGACCACTCGAGCGCAGTCGCACCCGTTAGATGAATAGTGGGAAGCCAGTGCTCGGTAACGACAGTCCCAATGTTTTCCAAGGAGGAGCAACGAACATGGATAAAAATTGAGTGTGCTAGGGGTCGAGCGGTTCAACAGTGCCACCAAGGGTTGAACGAGGCGTGCAGTGCAGCTGCGTTACCTTACAGAACGGTAGCAAGATGGGTTGCAGCATTTCGAGATGGGTGCAAACGTGTGGAGGACTTGCCTCGATCTGCTCACCCACGAGTAAGTGATGAAACTGTACAGATGGTGTCCGCATTAGTGGAGGTAGATCGGAACATAACGATTCGTCAGTTAGAGCAAGAAACTCGACTGGCGCATTAGACTGCCCTCCACGTACTGAAAAGGAGGAAGATTGGGTCCAAATGGGTTCTGTATGATTTAACCGACATGCACAAATGGCTGCAATATGACACTTCTCGTATGCACTTGCAGCATTATGAGGACGAAGGAGAGGCCTTCTTATGGCGAATAATAATCATTGACGAGACGTGGGCAAAATGTTGTGAGCCACAGTTAAAACACCAATCGAACCAGTGGCACCACTACGGATCACTACGGAAACAAACAGTTCAACCATCTCCCACCAAAGTGAAGGTAGTGTTGATTCTAGCCTATGATTGGGATGGTGTGATCATCAACCAAACCGTTCCTCAAAATGAAACCGTTAATGCAGCTTACTATTGTTAATTTCTGCAAGACCATCTCCGAGCAACTCTGAGGAGGAAACGGTGCCACCACATGGTTACATTGCCCATCGTTGTGCATGACAATGCTAGGGCACACACAGCAGGTGTTCTGTCGGCATTGTTGAATCGCTGGGGCTGGGAGGTGCCCTATCACCACCCTGTTCTCCAGACATCAGTCCCTGCGACTATGAACTCATCCCGAAGATGAAGATGCCAATGTGCGGGAACTGCTACTGCACCATTGAAGACGTTAAGCAAACTGCCAAGCTTTCTCGTCGCACCATCAATAGATTGAGCAGTGCCAACGGCATCCAGCGACTTCAGCATCGCTGGGAACACGTTGTACGCAACAGTGGGGATTACATCAAGGGCCTGTGAAACTTGGAACCATCTGGGTGAACTATTTACCCACTTATAACATTGTTGCCAAAACTAAAAAAACAGCCCATGTGTGATTTAGATATATTATGAAGAATAAAATGTATGGTGTGTAAACTGAAATAAAGATTATGCTTTTAAGACAATGCATCAGTTAAATCTTTGGAGGGGGAGGTAACTTATGTTATAATTGACAGCACAAGGTCCATTCCTCTCACCTCCCTCCCACAACATTTCATTGTTCAAAATGCTCTGCCTACCAAAGTGTTTCTAAATTGCATACTTTTAGTTCTTACAACTTTAAATATAAAGGTATTCAAAATTGTAGTACAATTATTTGAAAATACATATCAAGTAATTCACTTGCAATTAAACTATTTTTCATAGCATAAGTTGATAACAGTTGAAACATTTTAATAGCACAAATATGTAGTATGCTTGTCACATAGGAGTTGGCGTACTGTAGCACATCTTGGGACCTTGTTTTACACTTTTTCATTACGCAGAAGCTTGCACCCACTTCTGAAGTGATTTCAGTACTTCCATGTTATTAGTATTTTACTTTGTCTGGCACATACCTAGTACGCAGTTATAGCATTCCACCCAACGAGCTCCATACGTTGGTATCCATTGACAAGGATGAGGTCATTGGGTGTTGGGGAACAGGGATCAGGAGAAAACAAATGCAGGGGCACAATGACCTGTTAACATAAAGTTATTGATATTAAAATTACAAGAATCGGATTTAATTACTTGACAGTGATTTGACAAAATTAAGGATGAATATTAATATCCTTAATAATATCACATTTCATGACATTCTAGACAATGATACCGAGAGAGTAAAAAAGTACCGAACCGGCTGCACAGTGTTTTGCTGTTGACGTCCTCAGCACCTGTTGCCATCTGCTGCTACCATAGAAAGGTGTCGATTTCCTAAAGAGGTGACAAACATGTATGTATAGGCATTGACGGTGGCAGTTTCAGCATCTCCTTTCACAAACTTGGTAATTAAAGTAGTTTTAAAAATGTTGTATGATTTCATCCGAGCCTTTGTACGATAGCAGTGGATAGCAACGAGCACCGAGAATATGGACAGGGAAAACACGGAGCAGCTGGCTCAGAATTGTTTAACTCTCTCACAATATCACCCTAAATAAATGTGGCTGCTATTATTAGAAATTATATTCTACAAAAAAAAAGATATAGAAGTTAATTTTATTTGCAAACAGAATACACTGTAGCCATTACAAAGTCAGATATCCATTACAAGCTGCAGATTTGTGTGTGTATAAAGAAGACTACTGAAGCAAATTCAATAATTCTTTCATATTGAAAAGAACTGTTATTCCTGACAGACATATTGTAATTTGAGCTTCTAAATGATTAAAAGAAATGTGCAAGACCTGGATATTAAAATACAAACCTGGAATCATAAAAAATATATATTTTGTTGTTTAATGATGCTGTCAGTTCTCAGGATCACATGGGTGTCCCCGGTGTGCCAGAATGTTGTCCCATAGGAGTTCTTTTACATGAAAGAACTACCCAGTCTGGGTAGGTAGGATTTGAACCCGCGACCTTGGGATCAGTAGCCCAGCATCTACCAACTCAGCCACCCAGACCAACTGCAGTCATAAAACAACATGCTTAACAAGTTGGTTCTGATTTTCACATTGGATTGGTTTACAACACACACACACACACACATAAATGACAAAACCGTTTAATAATACTCATGTAAAACAAAGTTTTGTTGCATTTCCTGAGTATGTTATAGTTAAGTTTACTGCCAGCATATGCTAAAACTATAAAATTCTATGTAAATATAAGTTCTGAACACCTCGAGATTCACCATGCCATTGACCAGTCAACTTACAACTGAACTAACTTTGGTCAGCCCTGCGCGGTAGTAAGCTCAGAGAAGTGAAAGCCCTTCTGATAAACTGGGTAACTTCCTCCTGCATATCTCGTCACGAGGAGGTTAGCTTGGCTCGGTTGCAAATAGGCCACTGCAATTTTTTGCATGGTTACCTATTTAAAAGGGACCCTCCTCGTCTTTGTCTGCTATGCGACAAGCTTTTGTCAGTCCATCACGTGCTGTTAGTGTTCCCCTCTAGTGTACTTTCGAGAGTCTCTGAAGATGTCTGCCGGACTTGCAGATGTCTTGTAAGACAACAAAATAGCAGTTGACAGAGTGTTTAATGGAGTGTAGCTCAAGTTGGAGAATTTGAAACTTTGGATATCTATTTTTATGCATTTTTGACATTTTTGTCACTTTGTTTTAATTCAGGCCATTGCCACTCTGTTTAGTATACTTATGTATATATTTTCCTTTTTATTGTAATTTTATTTTTAATTGAGTTTTATATCTGGCTTTCGCCATGAATTGTTAAGGTCGTTGATGACCATGCAGTTGACACCCTTAAACCTACATCTGCTCCTCCTCTACAACTGAACGTGGGAACAAAGGCTACTCAAACATCCAGTATAAAAACAGAGTGTCTCTCAAATTCAACCCTTAATGTTCAACCTTGGGCTTTACTGTTAAAAAGTGTGTAAATAAATTACCAGTCCAATTTGGTTACACCGACTTGGTGGCACTGGAACCAACCCATCAATCATGCAGACCCTTGTTCAACAAGATGGGTATTCTTCAGTATATTTTGTTCGCTTATGTGTTATGTGACTGATAACTACGGTATCATTAATTTCAATTCTCTTCCACACAACCATAATAGAGGCAGTGTAACTCCTTGTACGTTTATCAGAAAGGTCCTTACTACTCCGCCATACAAATATAGGGTATATATAACTGGATAGCCAAGATATTTTAAACGATGGCCGTGGAAGCTTGAGAGAATACAAATATAGGGTAGTTAAATTCTATTGGAACCCACTCTCACGGCCGGCCTCTCCCTACAGATGCAATACAATACAATGACCTACATACTATTATCATTAGAATACCTAAGTTTTTACAGCTGTTGTCAAACTTATAACATGAAATATTTTCCACGCTGTTTTGCCATGATGTGCTGGAGCAGATTAATCTCCAGCAGACCACCGCAAAACAGCCCAGAAGGTATTGCATCTTATAATACTATTATCACTTTGTTCTTATGCATCAAACACATTGCCCAATAAGGAGTTGACACATATAATATAGGAGATTAAAGAAACTATACCTTTATGTGTAAAAAAACATTTCGACTTGTTACAAAATTGAGTGTAGTTTGAATGGAGAGTTCCAACTGAGGCTGCAGTTGAATGCTTCCAAGCTGAGGCTAATCACTTTGAATGTGCAAGTTAAAAGAAATACTGCAATTGACTGCAAACTAACAGAATTTGCACTGGAAGTAAATTTTAATTTGTCTATTTTAAAAGAACGTGGCAAGGCAAGGATGACTTTCATGTCCTTCCTTCCTTCCTTCCTTCTATGTGAATATGAGATTTTTCACCCATTACTGGCAATAGGCAGCAGCAGGAAATTACTATTATAAGCAATAAAGGGAAGGATTCACTACATCATTCCACAATAACTTGATAAAGAACAAGGCGGTGGAGGTAAATTACATTTCATCATTTGAGTTTTAAAACCTAACCATGTAATGTCAGGACAGAATTGTCACCTTTAACAACTTCAAGTTTGTATCTATTTTGTTGTTGATTTCCCAAAAGTGTGCTGTCATTTGTCTCTTAATATTTTATGTTCCTTAGTGGTAGAGAAAGTAAAAAGAAAAGACAAATTTGAACAAGGTTGTAAACAGTAGTTAAAGAGTAAACAACAGCACGTGCAGGAGTTAGTTCTTTTACATGGCAGTAAATCTACTGACATGGAGTAGCTCCATCGGTCTGGGCCGGATTTGAACAAGCCACAACCGTGGGATCAGTAGGCCAACGTCCAACCAACAGAGCCACCCACACCGACTGACCGACTCTGGAACCAGAGGTTAGACGGGCGGGAGGGAGGGCCGGATTTGAGCAATCCACAACCGTGGGATCAGTAGGCCAACATCTAACCAACAGAGCCACCCACACCGACTGACTGACTGACTCTGGAACCAGAGGTTAGACGGGCGGGAGGGAGGGCCGGATTTGAGCAAGCCACAACCGTGGGATCAGTAGGCCAACGTCTAACCAACAGAGCCACCCACACCGACTGACTGACTGACTCTGGAACCAGAGGTTAGATGGGCGGGAGGGCCAGATGATCTCACGAAAGTAACTTCTAGGTATTTACAAGGTATGTACTTACCTCACTCTCTGTTTCTCTAACCATTATTTTTCGCTGTTCTGTAGGCCTCGGGCTCATTTGAACATCATTTTCCTCATTTCATTCATTCACCGTCCGACATGACACTACGTTGGAGCACGTTAATTAAACAAATATTTTTCACCATTTCTAAAGTGTCCCAAATTGAGCTAGGATGCAAAGAATGTAATGAATAATGATAACATATATACAAGCCCAGACACAACACATGAAAGTAATAAGAGAAACAGGCTTAAATAATTCTTGTGTTTAGAAAGTTGTATTTCTCAATTAAAAAGTGTGGTTCTTTCATCCATTAAACGTAACAAATGCCAAGAGCATATTCTCTCTTCCGTATAACACTAAAAACTGCATGGCATATTTTCAAAGTGCAAATTCTTTTAAAACTACAACAAATTGTTGATCACTTCGAAAGCCTGTAATCCACCCAAGAAGCCCACCTTCGAAGGTAAGTACCAAACTTTAGCCTTGGAAAGCATTTAAGCTGTTGACAAATCAGGGCAACGTTATTTATGGTAGTTAATTATGAGACTTATAAAAAATGTTAGTAAGCTTATAAAATTATGACAACTGTATGTAAATACATTTTCTTCAAAACTAATATTTAATTCTGAGCAACGTATTTAGTAATTTTTTTTTTAAATTTACACAAAAATATGCAGTGGGTACCCATTAGAGACGAGAGATAAGAAGGTGCTCAAAATGATTTATTATGGAGTTATATACCCATATTTACTGTATGCGATAGAAATTTGGGGCTGTGCTGCTGCAACCCATATGGAAAGGTTATTTAGATTGCAAAAACGGGCAGTCAGATTGATTTTCAATATGAACTCTCGTGAATCATGTAGGGGAATATTCAAGGATAAGCAGATATTAACATTGTATTCTCTGTATGTCTATAAAGTTGTAACCTATGCAGTTCAGAAACAAAACCTAAAAAATAGCAATATCCATAGTCCCTACACCCAACACAATGATGATTATTTTCAGCAGAGATTTAGTAAGAATATTTCAAAAAAGGATCCAAATGTCATGGGTTTAATGCTTCATGCAAAACTACCTGCATATTTAAAATGTTCTAAAGGTAAACAATTTGAGAGTGCTCTGAAGAAGTATTTGATAACAAAGACGTTGTACAGTATCAATGAACTATAATAATGTCCATATTGAAATTACAGACCCTCTGTGTAAATCACAAATGATAGGTAGCTATAGTTATATGTGTAACCATTAGGTTGTCCCATGCTTGAAAATAAAGAACTGAATTTTACGATGGCAAAATGCACACAGCACAGAACAGCAACCTAAGAGACGTCAATTAGTTTCAAACGGCTCGGCGGTAAAACAAACTGCGCAGTTGTGAACGCGTCACAAGCAGAGAATTCATGGAAGAGAAGAACCAATCACAACGAATATAGTGCTCATCCTTGTCTGTGATTCCTTATTTAAAGTCATGTGGAATACATAAATGTTGTTGCTGTTTAATGTGCAAAGTTCCTTTCTGCCATTTGCAGGGGATTCTAAAAACTAAAACTGACTGCTGTTTTACTAAGTAACATGCTGCTCTTCTGTTATTTTTCCGTATTTACTCACACGCAGACATTTAGAAACACATCATGAGCGTAGGCAGACTTTTCTCCAACGGGGGGCCACATGTTGGAAGTTTGCAATCAGATAATATTAATTCATTTATTTATTGTCAAAATGTATAATACCTATTTGTTGCAGATAACCGTATTAATTTGTGCCAAATAAACATTTTTCTTTACATCAAAATTAAAATAATAATTTAATAGTAATTGTTTGCACATTAAGTTCACCAACTTCCAAGGGGGACCGCGGCCCACCCTGCCCCCCCCCCCTTCGCGACGCCCATGAAACACATGTCCGAAGTTAACACTATTATTATTGAGGGTAATGAGATGAATAGTGACGCCATAGTTGCTAGGAACAATTATTAAAATCTTGCTTTAAAAATATTTAGCAAATCCATGCAGTAATGATCGTAAGTTGCAGATAAAACAATACATCAATGTTTCCAAATTAAACTATTTCGTGACTAAACTCTTGCAATATCGTGGGGATATTATCAAATGAAAAAGCAGTAATTCATAAATCTTAGCACGAATTTCACCCACGATGACGTCATTAATATTAACAGTTGTTAACAGGGCCAACGACAAACATTCCCAGCACACCGCGTTTAATTAAATTTATCCACAAACATAAATACAATTATCTTTATCGTATTTTCCGTGCTTAATGTGAAACCTATTATTACAGATACTACTAACATTTCATGGTTTATCTTACTGCGAATTTAGGACATTTCCAAAATGGAGGTACAAAGCGGATGGATGGATGGCCGATAAGAAAGGAAAATTGTAACATAATACAGCCTTTAACTATAATTCATTTAAGTAGGCATACACTTGGACGATAGAAGCTAATTATAAAATAGATTGTAACATTATGTGAAGAATACCGAACCAAAATATTTGAGAGTAAACTTGTTACCTTATCCGTCGTGAACTTGAATCTTGGCGGTTCAAGATAAAAGAGAAAGAAACAAATTCCTGCGATTATTTTAGTGACATGGAGGCGCGTTCAGTTTCTTTATTCAGAGCACTCTAACGGGAAATGGTGGAACTTCTTCGACATATACAGTTTGAGCAGTCCACAGTAGATGCCACTGTGGCTCTGGCGCGAAACATTCATGGCTGCCAATACAACTATTCCACATCTTGGTGTTACATATTAAACAGTTTAAAAAATAACATATTTGGTCTGCAGTTTGATACATTTTATAATTATTTAACCGTAAAGTCCTTTCAGTAATAATACATTTGATAAGTATTACTGTATTTCTGCTCAATGTACGTTGCGAATAAAACAACATAGTTGGCTAACTGTATTCTATTTAAAACGAAATATAAATTCCGCTTGTTTGTGTATTGGCCATTACTTGTAAGAAAAAGGATATTGAGTACTCAGGATGCTGTTTACAGTATATGTTGCTGCTACTGAACATTTATATGGAATGATGATACGCACATTACATATTTGATTACATGTTTCACTTTTAAATCTTTCAGTCGAGTAGAATACATTATCTGCGACTTTGGTAGGTACCTCCTTCAGTATTTGGTTATCAAGCAAACATTTGATTCTATAAGGCATGTGGTTGTATAGTTCCTTTCTTTACTTTTATTGCTTGCGGAATCTCCAACTATAATATATACAATGTATATAGAGACACATAAATATTAGGATCCGGTTATTAGTATCAAGAATGCGATTAAAATGAACTAGAATAAAACGAATGAAACATAAGGCAATGGATGCAGTTTTTATTGCTGATTAACATTTTGAAAGTTTTATTTGGCGCTCAAGCTTCGCTTTTGATTTATGAGAAAATTACGTTCTACAATGCAACGGTATTATTTCGCTTATGCATCGGATATTTAGCAAACAAACGTGTATAAACGAGTATAATATATGCTAGAATGATTGATTAATGCATTAATTCTCTCGGTGAGATGCTGCATGCACCAAATCATTCACTGAGTTGTGCTCATTGTGAGTAAACACAACCAACTGGGTGTAAAGGTTCCAGTTGGCATGGTCCAAATACCATCTAGTCATACGTGTGGAACTTGCGTTAAGAGACTAATAAAGACACGGAAAGTGATCACTAGGAAGGGCGGTTGGCTCCGTGCCATGGCACTACCTTAATAAATGAAGAAATTGCATATATTGTGGTATACTCCACGGTTACATAGAGAATAATAGCATGAGGGTTAAAGTGTCTTGAACAATTTACTACTACTATTCTTTGAAAATACAAGAAGACACGGAACACTATCAACACAGACTCTATATGATACGAGTGTGATCTGTGAAATAGCAATATGTTGTTAGCTAATGCTGGATTTCTGACAATGAAGTCATTAATCCTCTTGCTCTCCAATATTTTTCACTGATGGATGGGGTATTAGAAGTGTAACTTTCCTATCTGACCTTACCTTGGTCATCTCTTGTTCTCTTCCGACCCCGATGCTATTAGGGTTCCTGAGGGCTAGGGAGTCTTTATTTTTCCAACCTCTCCATTTCTCTATAAAACCTTAACCCCTAACATGCTGACCTGTCATGGCATGTAATACGTCTTCTGATTGGTAATCAGAGGATATGGTCGGTGAATTTATTTTGATAAGTCTCCCGGTCAGGTCGGCGAGACCCGTAAACCAACTACAGGTGTGGTCCCCCAGACATTCTGGGGGTTGTGAGAGAGCGATGTGACCGCCAAAACATAAAAATATGGTGCTCTCTAAAAAACGGTTACTATTACTGCTATTGCTCTCTTTTTTATGAAATAGCAAATGTATCATATCGTAAATGAGCTGAACAATAAGCAATTGTCAGGTTTGTTAGTTGGGTTGCCATCATGGTCACAATTCCAGCAATGACGATTACAGCTTGCAGTATTCAGTTCAGTTTCTTACAACTCACTGTATCCATGTTAGCATGGATAAATTTGTGACCAGCATGTGAGCAGTTACAGAAAGTAACGAGAGTGATGTATTCCAGTTTGAATCTCAGGCTTCAACTTCAAGCAGTATTAATATTACAGCTGATCAGGTAAAAACTGCAGCATTGGAATGATTTTATTGTGTAATTTGTGCATTCTTTCATCAAGATGTTGGCACAACCATCTAACACATAAGGTTTTTTATTTTTCATGCCCTTTATTGTAGAAATTGATTCATGTTCTGTTACAGATCAAAAGAAGAGAGTGGAATAAGACTTATCCATCTAATATAGACTTATATGTAGAAGCTTCTGATACTTGTGCAATAGTTATTGAAGATTTGTGCCATTTCCGTACAGTCTGATACTGTTAGGTTAGAATTTGGCTACTCTTTTCCATGCATCTGTATTTCTTGTTTAATAATATTGCAAACAGTTTTGGATTTGTTAAGTTGCTATTGTTTGTCATTATAAAGCTGTTTTTGCATTTCTAATAAAAATTTTGTTTTGTAGTGTTTAACGCCTGCTTTTGCTACTACAGCACCGCAGGTAATGACACTGATGATACATGGAACGAGAAACCTGCCACAGTGCTGCTTCGTCCACCACGAATCCAAGATGCTGTTGCCTGGGATCGAACCCTAGTTACTTTGGTGAGCTAATAATATTTATATTTTAAAAGATACCTATAGCCTAAATTATTGTTGTTCCGGTTTCTTTTATTAGTTTACTTTGTTAATGTTTCATTAGATGCACATATATCTTTTGTCATCCACTTGGCGCCATGTTTTTTGTTCAAAATAGCCATTTTAGTGGCAAAGCAATGTTGAACAAAGTGGTTAAATGTGTTTGCAGGGCAAACAGTAGCTGCACTTAGCTATTTCAAAGGAATAAGAACATTGCTAATAATAAGAGGTAGAACTGGAACTTAAAAATTCAATGCCACAACTGGGATTTGAACCACAGACCTTCCGCTTGCCGGGCGGACGCTCTAACCACTGAGCTATTGTGACAAACTGCCAAAATGGCATTAAATTCTCAAGCCAGTGGTTAGAGCGTCCGCCCGGCAAGCGGAAGGTCTGTGGTTCAAATCCCAGTTGTGGCATTGAATTTTTAAGTTCCAGTTCTACCTCTTAAACTTTGCCCACACACGGCTTGTGTGTTTAAAAACACCAACAGTAAGTTTGTTGCCATAAATAAATAATAATTACCATTGCTAATAATATTTACTAGAGGTGCTTTTAGAGTTGATGTGAGGAGCGAGCACGTTTAGAGCAGATACTTGTATGTTAACAGCTACTCACGTGACCAGAGCTACAGTCTCAACACATTTATCATCATTATGTAAAACAGTCACATCGCATTCTTTATATGTTGAATGAAAAGTTACTTTATTTCCAGACTCATTTTTGGAACAATGAACTGTCCAGTAATAGACAAATTTACAGGGATGCCGTCTCCCTTTTGTTTCTGTTGTGGTGAAAATGTGATATGATTACATTGTGTGAACTGATAAGAAGCAAGTTGTCCTCAAGTAATGCAGGTTAAAAGAGCTTCCTTCCTTATCATGCAAGTGCGGTTGTAGAGCCAGCCTCTAATTCAGTTCAACTCTTAATTGCTTATAAAACTTGTAATACAAGCATGGAGCATTGCCAAATGCTAATACACGAATAAAAAGTACATTATAGGCACATAATTAGAATTACGGTTAGTTAGTGAAAAGAATCTATATATTGTAATACAAACATGGAATATTGAATATACAAAAATACATTAGCAGCACATATAGACTAATTTAACATCTCTTCCAGCCTGTATGGGCATTTGTCAATCAAGTTAGATTTCTTTAACTCTTTAGCGAGAGAGTTTTTTGAGTGCTCTTTTATACTTTTTGGTAGGGCATTATATAGTATCATTCCCATTACAATTGCATCCTTTTTCGTTGAAGCTTATTTAAGTGTGCTCTATTTTAATTTTCATTCCTTCTGGTGTTATATGTGAAATATATTAATATGTTGAATGTGAATGTGTGATTTTAGTAAGTGATTTGTTTTGAGTCAGTATAATTAATTACTTTGTATACATAAATAGCAACAATTGTCAATATTTTATTCTTTTTAATGAGTGGCATAGAGGTGTCTGTAGTCTTCAGTTGAAAAATACGAGGTATGCATGTCTTCTGTAGCAATAGTATCGTGTTTAATTTTGCTACCCGACGCCCTCCCCAAATTTCAATACCGTATTCCAAGTGCACATATATTATTGCCTAATATATAGCTTTAAGCTCTTCTACATTAAGATAATTTGCAAAGTATTTTAGTAGGTATATGTTTTTTGCAATTTTGCTACTGACTTTGTTTACATGCATTTTGTATGTTAAGTGTTTGTCAAGATATATTCCTAAAAAATGTTGATTGGATAGCTGTTGTACTTTAGTATTTTCAAGTGCTACATTTATGTAGTTTAGTTCCTCCCCCTTGTTTGCTGATGCTGAAAATGTACCAGTTTGTTGACATTAGATGAAATATTGTCATAATAACATAAAGACTACACAATTTCCACATAATACAGAAACACTTACGTCAGTATACAGTGAAGCTGGTGAATATGAATGCCAAGTTAAACATAATCTTGTCATGTTATAGAAGTTCCTATATGTGTCGACCAATAGACACTTATCGTTTCACTTACACTTCTGGTCAACTCAGCACACCATACAACAGGATATTAAATTACTGAAACATGCAAAACCAACAGCAGAACTGATAATTGTGGAGAAAATACATATTATGAAGAATGTTCACATAGCCATGAATTTTGATATACCACAAGCAGACGACAAAATGTAGTCTATATCCAGCAACCCAGGTAGGTAGCAGCACAGTCACTATGACAGCAAACGTTTCCTCTTCAACTGGCAGTTGAGAAACTGTTGAGAATGAAAATGCTGGTCTTCAAAACACGTCTGGACGAAAATAACTGTACGTGAAACTATAAGTTTCTATAGGTCAACGCATGGAGTTGTAAACATTGGAAAAGTGTGACTGTCTACATCACTTTGTATATATTAAGTGGAATAACCTTCTCAGTTGTTAATATCAAATATAGATTGAGTAATTAGTGAACTAAAGCTGCACATGGTGTTGAGAAGCAAGTAAAGATATTTACAGGTGATATTTTGATGTTAGCAGCTACTGGTGTGAGACGCCTACTCAAGTGGCAGACTTTCTGGGAAGACAGTTGGTGACACTGCAGAGACTTCTGTTGTAATGGTGAGTTGTTTGTTGGATGTCCTGCTGTAGTATATCTGACATTACATGGTTAGGTTTTAAAACTCCAATAATGAAATTTAATTTGACTACCTGCGTTAACCTCTTTGATAAAAGACACACAGTCTGTGACCATGTAGAAACATAATGTTCTTATTTGCTCACAATAAAATATTGGTTCTAGCAATTTCCTTTCTTAAATACAGTTATTTGTCATGGCCTACTTAAACGTACAAAGGAAATTACACTAAATTTCGCTAGACGAGGTTTATTAAAATACTTTGTGATTGTTATCTCAATCATATTGCAGCTTTATAAGCATTTGTTTCTCTTTTGTATTGCTGTGTGTTAATATTTCACATGAAATAAAATATCTGCAGCATTTCTCTTGTTTTAGATGCATTTTCTGCGGAGTAACAACTATTTTGTTTCTTTTAAAGCTCCACAATGTTCATATTGTAGTACAAGGGTCTTTTAATCTCGGAGGTATAACAGCTCATTGTGGGCCAAGATCTATCGCCTGGCTGCTGCTTCGTCCACTTCTGCAATGGGTGGGGTGCAGTACTAGAGGGAGGGACATGGTCAGTGCCTCCGGTCTGGGATATATAGTCTTTTAATTATTTAAGAGCTAATTTAAAGGGTGTTTTATTGTCAATGTCTGTCAGAAAGAATGGAGCTTCTCAATGGTCAAAGAATTATAAAAATTGGTTGTGAGGTTTTTGAGATTACCTTACGTATACAGAAATTTTCCCTCTTAATCATATAGTTATATTATACACAGGGTATTAGGGATATGAGTGCACATATTTCATGTGATAGTAGATTCAAATATAGTCGAACAAGAAATGCATTTATTGTGAAAAGTGAAGTAGATAATTGAACATTACTGAATACATTATCTGCAATCTTTCAAGGAGTAGCACTAAAGAAGTGAATGTTTGTTTACTGCTGTGAAATCTACGAGTTTTTTTTTTTTTTTTTTTTTCCGTTGTATTAACATCCTCCAACGTAATGCCCTATTGGACACTGAATGAATGAAACGTGTGAAATGATGCTCAAACGAGCCCCAGTTCCACAGAGCTAGCTTTACGTTACCCGACATTCGTCTTCTCAGGATAAGGGGAAACCTACCTGGATAACTTTACCCTAAGCTAGATTCAAACTCATGTCGTCTTGAATGTCAGGCAGACACGCTAACCAGCACGCTACTAAGGCGGGCAACATCTACGAGTGAAAGTACAAATTAGGCCCCAGCCTTGTTCACTGCATGTTTATCAGGTAATGGGGGGAAGGGTGGCATTGTTTCAAGCTTTCCAAGCATTAACAACATTCCTGACCTTCCAGTCTGCATGTTGCCAAACATTCCAATAGACGCACTGGAATGCGATTACTTAATATCATTTTGTAACTTAGCGACTCATTTTAAGAATAAATACAAACTACACAAATAACGCATGTTTTGTAGCTCTACCTACCTATGATTGTTGCAGAAGTGAACGATTAATGACTGATTAATCATTGAAGCAAATTTGTTTTTATGTAACCATGCACTATAGAGGAGAATGACAGAGGTAGTTATTCTAAAGGTTATAATAAGTATCTTGGGGACTATAAGCTTTACTTATCTGAATATCTGTGGATCTTCTGCTTATTGAGCGGACATAAGCCCGGGACGTAAAGTACTTACTATTGTAAGTTGCCTTTGGGGTATTTATTTCTGGTGTTAGATTCCCTTGTGGTCTAACTGGGAAAGTACGATGATCTCTTTTCAGTTACTTAGGGTGATATATCTTAATCTAGAATGTAGTGAAATCTGATCTTATTAACTACACTAATATTCATTCTTAATTTTGTGAAATCATTGTCAAGTAATCAGATGAGATTCTTGTAATTTTAATGTCAATAACTTTGTTAACAGGACGTTTTTGCTCCTGTTCCATCCTGGTCTCCTGATCCTTATCTCCAACAGCCAGGGAGCTCATTCTTATCAGTGGATACCACCGTATGTAGCCTGCCTATAATAAACTACTGCGAGACTTTCTTCTCCTGATCCTTATCTCCAACAGCCAGCAAACTCGTCCTTATCTGGGTGTCTCTTATATAAAAGGTAGACAAGGTCCTCACATATAATAAATAGCAGTCACATGTCATTAGAGATAATAAGAGTAAAGTGGAATACACATAAGTGCAAGGATGAAACAACACAGCACCACTGACTTCTGTCACTAATTTTGAGCAGTTAGTGCTATATAGCATGTAGTATTTGTTGTGCCTTTGTTCACATGTTTACAAAAGCATTTATCCATGACTCATTACATTGATTTGATGCCACTATCAAAAGTTTGTTCTGTTATCAGAAATGGCATTTACAAATAACACGAAGCTTTCGCTCTTTCCGCTGTCTCACGTCGCAATGCTCATGAAGTGTGTACACGAGAGTAAAAGTTTGTCCGTTACTTCACTGTAATAGTTCAGTTGTATGTATTGTTAACCCAATCGCATCATATTTAAATGCATTAGCAACTAACCAAGAAATACTTTAAATCCCCCTATCTGTGAGGGCAGTAACACCTTGATGCTCAGAAAATCATTTAAAATCTGTCATTAATTATATTTTGTTGAAAATTTGGGTGCACAATATTAAAAGCACAAATTCACCAATATTGTTGTCCTAATACTGCTGTTGTGTGCGAAAGAAGTGGGAAAGCAGTTTGAATCTCTCCCTGCTCACTGTTTTATGAAAATTTGGATTGTCACGGCATCAGGTTTTGCTACAGTACAATTGAATAGCAATTTTCACACTCATGACATGAAAGTAACTAAAGCAATATAGGCAGGCCCTGATTTCATTTCTCATTGTCTTGGAACACTTTGTCGGTCGGGATGGTCCATCTACCTCATTGTGTAAGCTTTTGTTTCTCCATGCATTGCTGGTGTGTCGTTAGTTCTTTCTCCTTGTAACCTAATTAGGGGAATTAATGCGTTTTCTACTGTATTGCGACGACACACGTCTACCAATAACTGTGCACAATTACGCGTCTTCAGTATATGACACTTTGGTCATAGCTCTTGTAAAAGATTATCTTTTTATTCTCCTTGATTACGGAACCTAGCAACAATTGTTTTTCCTGTTTTCCCCACAATGTATACTTGTAATCAATGTTGGCCATGCTCCATATTACTGTACCGGATAGCATTGGACATAGCAGTAAAATTGACGAAATGACTTTTAGTTATATAAATGTTAAATTTTGACATATTCTTGTTGAACATGTAACAGGCAGCACGATAAATACCATATTTCTGATTTTGCTAAATTAAATATTCTGGGCTCAGAATTTCCCTTACAAATTTGTAGTCGAAGCTACTCATGAAATGGTTTGCCAACAACAAACATAAGCAGATTTATCCTTTAAAAGAATAATAACTGTTTGTGTACGTATGCGTACATTTCCAATGCATTAAAACTAAGAGTGATAAATATACAGATGATAGAAGTTAGTCTGTTGTGTAATGTAAAATATTTACATTTGCTGCTTTGTATTCTTCATTTGAGTAGAAAGCTTTATTTACGAGAAGGAGGAGGTGTTTATTGCCTCCTCGATTTTCTTCACTTGTGCATTTGTTTCCTTAATAAGGGGAGTGAGTGAGTAAACTACTGTATTATAAATCTTTTGCACTGCTAACTGTCAATACATTTGGTAGCTACTTAGATGCTTGAAGCATTCATATAATATAGGATTAGTCAAAATAACACTGATTGTTGTTAATTTTAAGGTTGTAGAGAGATTGTAGGTTGTGTATTATAGTGTTGCTGAACATGTATTCCGTTAACATGTTGTTATCAAGGAGCTAGAGAGCATTAACACAGCTACGTGGTGTTGGTTGTTATATAAAATTGTGCTGAACAGGACACCACACATTTTTACTACAAGGCCTTAGGAAAGTTCTGAAATAAGAGTAGTCCAGTATCTTTAATTGTAAACAATACAACCCTACGAAACCCTCTTGTAAATCTTGATTTAATTACTTTACACCCTTAAAAGACAGTACACGTTAAATGGAGTGCAGTGTTGCAACATGTACTAGTTACGAATCTTTCTCCGCGAGCGACTCGAGGTGGCCTTAGTCCTTCAATTGCTGCTTGACGAGATGGGCACTTTTAACTTTGGTATCCCTGCATGCCTTTGTCACTGTATGACCTAATTTTACAAATGACTCGTCTGTATAAACAATTGATTTCCCCTGGTCCCTAAACCTTTTTATGTTTTTTAGATATTTATGTTGCCATCTGATGATATCGATATCGTCTCTTTCTATTAATATGCACTTGTTACCCTTTCTTTCATATTCAAACCCCAAATCGGAGTAGCCCTTGAGAAATTTGGTAGGGTCTCATCACTGTTGAACTGTGACAAAATTATATTCAGCGTGGGTGGAATATTTGCAAACTGTAAAGAATGAACAAATCAGCGCACTCCACCTTGCACTATTCAATCATATTGCGTTAACCTAGCGTTTTGTGTAGTCCCGCCCTTTTTGCTTTCTTTTTCGATGGCGTTCTTAGAGGTCCTTTCATTAGTTCCTTTTTAATCATACACACTACTGCTTCTGAACACCCGATAGCCTTAGCTGTTTCTTTTACCGCCTTACTTACACGCATTTTACTTCAAAAATAATCTAACACATTCATAATTATTTGGCGTTCCTTACTTCTTAATTTATCAACATATCGTCTCTTCCTAGCTTCCCCCTCCATAACTACAAATATTTACAAAAATATTAAACAAATAACGCAATAACAGCTCACAGTTACACACACGGCTTCTTTCGAACTAATGTTAGTGCTGCTCCTTATACTATCTTCTGTGTCAGGCCTGGCGCTGAATAGATGAATACCTTTTGTTTGCCTTACTGGATAAAAGAAAGAGGTTACTGCCTTTTGGTTTATTTTAAAAACTTTCTCCAACCTTCCTCAACATTTGTTCTTGCTGGTTCCCTGATGTAAACTCAATAACAAAAAAGTTTCACACTGCGTAACTTTTGCAGTGCACAGATATAAAAGTTTCCGAAAATATTTAATTTAAAAAATTATAACACTTAACTGGGTAAACATAGAGAATTCAAAGTAGGCAGGTAGTAGCACTATGGTTTACTCTACGTAAGAAAAAAATATAGATGCATTCTAGCAGTTAGTTTGTTAGTTAGCGCGTGATGAGTATAGAAACAGCAAATATCGGACTTCTATTGAAAAAAACGTTTTCTGAAGAAATTTGGACCTATAGAAATGTATAATGACTCTGAAAAGGATATAACCTGATAGAGAAAAAAATTCTGCATAGGATAATGTGTTCAAACCTGAAATTTATAACAAATGAATATTTATACCATGCTATTAGTAATCTGGCAACAGAGCGGGGGTAGAAAAGGACGCGGCTAATGGCAACTTGTATGCGCTAGATAGAGACAGAGATGTCCCATTTAACTCCATACTGTCTTCTAAGAGTGGAACGCTATATAGCTTTATGTCATGATTTTTTGTCCAAAAGTGAAATGCAACCACTGATTTTTCTAATTGTTTACTCTTAGATCCAAGGAGCACGTTAGAAACATTAATTAACTCACCTTTTAAATTAAATCATTTCCATTGTTGACTGTGTTTTATTGCTGTATCATTGAATACTTGTCATAAGGTAACGTTTTTAAGGGAAATAATCACATTTTGTGTAAGATGCACATATTCTTGTCATTGGTGTACTGGGTAGCATGAGTTTGAAAAACACGATAACACATCATTGTAATAAGAATAAAATAATTGCACCTTTTGAGTAGATTAATTTAACATTTAAAGTTGCATATCCATAGATTTGAATACTGCTGTTTCGCCTCTGTATGCGGTTTGTACACTTTTTCTGTAAGATCAATACCCTGTTCATATTGGTGATGTTTGTGTTATCCCAGATCTCAATCCCACACTGCTGGCTGGCAGGCAGGCGTGAGTGAATTAGACCATAGTAAACCAGCTTTAGGGGGCTTATGTTTACATCTTTTTTTAGATTTCTTTACTATAGATTTGTGCTTACTTTTTTGCTTCTGTGATCAACGTGGTACAGTAAAACCTGCCTAAAACGGAACACAGTCATTCCACTAATATATCTCCGTTTTCCCTGGTTTCCGTCTTAGAAAGAGTTACACGTATTTTAGTAAGACAATCTTGTGTTGTACTCACATGACTTTCTCTACTGTTATACTAACCATTCTTACAGACTCTTATTCCTATATCTTCATGTTAATACAGATAAACATTTGCAGAAATTATGTTATTGCTCGTTTTCTTCAATGTACAACGGGAATATGGGAATACAGTAGGCTTTGATGGATAGTCAAATCTTTTAACGCTTTCAAATTCTGCTCTCTTTGTATGGTTAACATAAAAAAAGATGATTAGTGATGTTCCATTTGACAGAAGTATAAGTTCTACAAAATTTACACAAATAATGAGAAAATCTACATTTAGCAAGATCTACAATGAAAAATGATGTGACCGCCAAAACATAAAAATATGGTGCTCTCTAAAAAGCGGTTACTATTACTGCTATTGCTCTCTTCAATATCATCAGTGAAAAATATTGGAGAGCAAGAGGATTAATGACTTCATTGTCAGAAATCCAGCATTAGCTAACAACAACAATGAAAAATGGAGAGCAAGAGGATTAATGACTTCATTGTCAGAAATCCAGCATTAGCTAACAACAACATTTTTCTATAGTAAGATTTGCTCGATCTCTTACGGTTTACCAGGTATGCAAAAGTCATCCAGAGTAAATAAGACTACAGGGGCTATAGTCAGAAAATTCAAGATATACACTTCATTTGTCATAAAAACATCTCAAACATATGGCATTTTAATCAAATTCATTAGAGCCATTTTCAAGAAAATAAAAATTGTCCATATAAAGAATAGTTTAGGATGAAACAATTTTCTTCAAAATCTCCGTGTCGCATTCTTGAAAGACATTAAACTTACATATCAACTTTGGCTTTGAACCAATTGTTCGTTTTTGACTTATGCACACACACACACACACCACACACCACTTCATTTACAAAGCACATAACAATGTATTAAGCATAAAAGAAATTCGTGTTAGATTATTTATGCAAATTGTTGTGGAAAAAGTTTTCCATTTCCGCGTTAGGTAGTTTTCTGGTTTAGAGTTTTATTTGTCATGAGAAACAGCTCGGGCCGTTCTGAGTTTTATTTTCCCACTGTCCAGGTTTCTGGTATATAGGGGGTCGGTCCGGTTTATTCAGGTTTTACTATTGTTGAAAACGTCATAGTTTCATGAATAATTAGTCTGAGAAATGTTATGTTCTCTGTTTGCTCAATAGATTCATATGTATGTTTATGTTTAATGTTTCAATATTAGACATGTTATTTCAGTGTTGTAACATGATTGATTTCTTTTGATTAAGATTTACGTTTTAATTATTTTGTTTCAAATAGTGAGAGGTATTTTGCATTCTAAATCCTTTAACCTCTTGAGGGATATGGACGTGAAATCACGTACATTTAAAATGACGGATGAGCATAATGGGCGTGTATACATGTCCTGTGCATTTGTGCATTTAACCCCCATTTATCCCTCATGCAACTCATCTTATTTTAATTTTCCCTTTATGAAACATTTTATTAAAGTCTATATACTTTATTGGCTTACCTTAATATGTTCTTTCTGCAGTGATTTACCTCAAAACAGGGATAAACACATAAGGGTAGGTACATTTCCATATTTGCGAATTCCCTTCTTGCGGCACATGAAACACTTTGGAGATGGGCGGGACTTCTTTGCTGTTGGTGGTATCCTTTTAGGATAATGTTTTCATTGAAGTCTGAGGGATGCAGGGGTTTTGGATTTTCAACCCCCAGCGTGGTATTGTTCAATTAGGCTGCGAGCTATTTATAGTCGGTAGTCAAGGTCGGTCATTGTCCTTTGTGGGTTTAGAGGGCTGTCCAAATCACCAAACAATTGTATATGGTTATATCCAGTTGGTGCAAAAACACCTTTTTATACCACTTCTCCCTTCAGCTACAAGCAGGAAAGTATACGTATGTATTTCAACAAAGAAAGACACGGACTCTACTAAGTTACAAAACTCGCGTAAGCAAAAGTTGCAATGTTGATCTATTCTGATGACTCAAGAGACCACGAATGCAGTAGCACTTTATTACACAGGATGCTGACGCATAAGCCACACATACAATGGGTGTTTCTTTCCGAGAACTTATATTAGATTCGTTCGACAGAGCAAAGTTGACTTTTCACCACAGTGAAACAAAAAAATTGTGCCATTTCAACGTTTTGTAAATACAACTCAACTTTGCTGATGACGTACATTTATACTGCATATAACGAGTTTTATACCAGTTTTTGTTTCATTAAAATAACTTAATATTTACACAAAATACAGCTGTGTGTATACAACACACTTTAAATGCCCTGCGCTGGATATTGGGTAGCAGTTCTCGGCTCGCGGACGTTTTAAATGGCCATCGCTCAAGAGGTTAAGCTGGTTGCTACATATATGAGACAGTAGTGGTCCAAGTAGAGATCCTTGTGATGATGACATCTGTAAGGACTTGATGTAACATTGTATTGTCAGTTTACAACCCTCTCCCTGTTACAATAATGCTCCCTGTATGTACCTGTGTAAGCTGTAGATGTAGTGTTTTGTATCCATGTATTTTCAACCACCCTTCTTGCTATCCTCTCCTTGTACCTGTGTAAGCTGTAGATGTAGTGCTTTGTATCCATGTATTTTCAACCACCCTTCTTGCTATCCTCTCCTTGTACCTGTGTAAGCTGTAGATGTAGTGCTTTGTATGCATGTATTTTCAACCACCCTTCTTGCTATCCTCTCCTTGTACCTGTGTAAGCTGTAGATGTAGTATTTTGTATCCATGTATTTTCAACCACCCTTCTTGCTATCCTCTCCTTGTACCTGTGTAAGCTGTAGATGTAGTGCTTTGTATCCATGTATTTTCAACCACCCTTCTTGCTATCCTCTCCTTGTACCTGTGTAAGCTGTAGATGTAGTGCTTTGTATCCATGTATTTTCAACCACCCTTCTTGCTATCCTCTCCTTGTACCTGTGTAAGCTGTAGATGTAGTGCTTTGTATGCATGTATTTTCAACCACCCTTCTTGCTATCCTCTCCTTGTACCTGTGTAAGCTGTAGATGTAGTATTTTGTATCCATGTATTTTCAACCACCCTTCTTGCTATCCTCTCCTTGTACCTGTGTAAGCTGTAGATGTAGTATTTTGTATCCATGTATTTTCAACCACCCTTCTTGCTATCCTCTCCTTGTACCTGTGTAAGCTGTAGATGTAGTATTTTGTATCCATGTATTTTGAACCACCCTTCTTGCTATCCTCTCCTTGTACCTGTGTAAGCTGTAGATGTAGTATTTTGTATCCATGTATTTTCAACCACCCTTCTTGCTATCCTCTCCTTGTACCTGTGTAAGCTGTAGATGTAGTATTTTGTATCCACGTATTTTCAACCACCCTTCTTGCTATCCTCTCCTTGTACCTGTGTAAGCTGTAGATGTAGTATTTTGTATCCATGTATTTTCAACCACCCTTCTTGCTATCCTCTCCTTGTACCTGTGTAAGCTGTAGATGTAGTGCTTTGTATGCATGTATTTTCAACCACCCTTCTTGCTATCCTCTCCTTGTACCTGTGTAAGCTGTAGATGTAGTATTTTGTATCCACGTATTTTCAACCACCCTTCTTCCTATCCTCTCCTTGTACCTGTGTAAGCTGTAGATGTAGTGCTTTGTATCCATGTATTTTCAACCACCCTTCTTCCTATCCTCTCCTTGTACCTGTGTAAGCTGTAGATGTAGTGCTTTGTATCCATGTATTTTCAACCACCCTTCTTGCTATCCTCTCCTTGTACCTGTGTAAGCTGTAGATGTAGTGCTATGTATCCATGTATTTTCAACCACCCTTCTTGCTATCCTCTCCTTGTACCTGTGTAAGCTGTAGATGTAGTATTTTGTATTCATGTATTTTCAACCACCCTTCTTGCTATCCTCTCCTTGTACCTGTGTAAGCTGTAGATGTAGTATTTTGTATGCATGTATTTTCAACCACCCTTCTTGCTATCCTCTCCTTGTACCTGTGTAAGCTGTAGATGTAGTGCTTTGTATGCATGTATGTGTCGTAATAATTATATCCATTTACAAACCCCTCCCTCCCTTGTACAATAAAACACCTTTCCTATCCCTTCCTTCCCTGTACCAGTGTAAGTGGTAGGTGTAGTACTTTGTATGCTAACAACCCTCTCCCTTTCACAAAACAACCCCTTTACCCATCCCCTGCCTTGAACCTGTTTTATGTACCCGTAGATTTTTATTATATATGGTGTTCATATCCCTCCCTCCCCCCTTCGCTATACCTCTGCAAACGCTCAATGCAGTGTTATGTTTGCAATCTTTAGGGGTGATTTCTGAAATATTCAATGCTAAGATAACAATAGACAAAAAATCTGATGTGTTGCACTCACATGACTTTCTCTACTCTTGTCTCTAGTACTAACAATTCTCACAAACTTATTCTCCTATCTTCTTTCTGTTAGTTGGCGTAAACATTTGTGGAAATTATCTTATTGCTCATTTTCTTGCACATGCAACAGGAATATAGAAATACAGTAGCTTGTAGTAATTGTTAAATCTTTCAAAGCTTTCAAACAACACAAAAATGAATAGCGATGTTCCATTTGACAGAAGTAAAAGTTCCCCAAAACCTATATAAACAGGAATATCTCCGAAGTGGTCCACTCTACAAAAAAAGATTTTTAACATAAATTGTATTTTTGGAAATATCTACGTTTTGTGTATAGCAAGATTTGGCTCTCTCTTATGGTTTACCGGTTATGCAGAATATAGGATTTAATGGGCTATAGCTGGAAAATTCAAGCTGTACATTTCATTTGTCATACAAATGCCTCTAACATATGGCATTTTAATCACAATCGTTTGAGCCATTTTCAAGAAAATCAAAATTTTTGAACTATTTTCCATGTAAAGGGCAGTTTAGGGTGAAGGAATTTTCTTCAAAATGTCTGTGTGACATCCTTGAAAGATATTAAACTTGCATACCAACTTTGGCTTTTATTCAACGTTACGTTTTTGAGTAATGGTGACCACAGACATACACACATTTTTTTCTAAAAATGCTTTTTTTGGATTCAGATGGCCTCAGAACATATTTCCAGGAAATCTCAACATCAAATTTTTGGTTGGAAGACTATACTTCCTTTACTTTACTATACATAGTAGAGAAAATAAAAATAGTGGAATAGGGGTTGTATTTTCTTATTGCTAGGTTATTTTTGTTTCCTATGTTTGTGTTTACTGACATACACACATTTATGGACACCCATACCCATGGCGGGAGTCAAACCTGTTACTCATACGTCTTAAGAATACATGTAATTAATTCTCTGGTTCACTTAAAAGGTTTAATGATCACATTTACAAGCATTTTTCTGTCAGAAAACCCCTCTAAAAGGCTCTTCTTTAGATTTGGTCACTTGCCACTTGTCGGCCAGATTCTGTGGTAACATGGTAAGTTGTGGAGGCCTGGCAGTACAAGGTGAGTACTATAGCGGCAGTTGCCATAGGCGGCATTACAGTTGGTACTATCCAAATGTGCCAGATGGCAGTGCTAACAAAACATCCCAGTAGATGGCGCTGATACCTAACCAATTAGTAGCAACTTTCAGCAGCAGGTAGCGCTGAAGTATACTTTGGTAGATGGCGCAGATATCTACTCAATTAGTGTTAGCTTTTATCACTAGATGGCAGGAATGTAAGCTTGGTTAGTACTAACCTGTAACAGCAGATGGCGCTGATATCCGCCCAGTTAGTACCAACTTTTACAAGGAGAGGGCGCTATATTCTTGCAATTAGTACCAACTTTCTATCAGCAGGTGGCGCTGATATGCACCCAATTGGTACTATCTTTTCTCGTCAGATAGAGCTGATTTCCGCCCAATTAGTACCAACTTTTAGCAACAGATAGAGCTGATATCCACCCATATAGTACCAACTTTTCCCATCAGATGGCGCCGATATCCGCCGAATTAGTACAAACTGTTACCATCAGATAGAGCTGATATCCACCCTAATAGTACCGACTTTTACCATCAGATGGGGCTGATATCCACCCAATTAGTGCCAACTTTTACCAGCAGGTGACGCTAAAATCCACCAAATTGGTACCAACTTTTACCAGCAGGTAGCGCTGATAAGCATAAACAATAGATAATGAATCTATAAATATGTTCTTTTAAATGAAACAATAGTTAATGGATTTATAAAGATGTTCTCTTTAATTAAGGTATTGTTGTGGAATGCTGTTTGTGATTAAAGAGAATGTTGTTTGTGTGCAGGTGTTGGATGGAATGGTGAACCAAGTGGGTGAAGTGACAATACCTGGCTTGGGGTTTGACCCCATCGAGATAAGCCAAGCAGTTGTCAGATATTCTTAGCCCTGCTCAGGCTGCATGTACTGCGCATGTTTCGAGACGTCCATAAGTTGTATTTTATGACACTCCTTCCAGTTGCATTTGCCGCTGGCGGACTGTACATACAAAGTATGGATATAACAAAACCAAAAATGAAGTCTCTCGTCCTAAGTGGAGGTAAGGAACTGGCCAGCCAATTGTTAATGGAAGTGTTTATTGTCTGGGAACATTGTGATACATATGAGTCCTTTACAAGAATTTGAATATCTTGCTCGTATTAAACTTTATGAAAAATGATTTTAGTTGGGAGTATTTGTATATGAAACAGTTCGTTCATGCTTGATACAAATGAGAGGTGGAAAATAAGTTAGTTTTACTCTACTTTGTCTAAGTGCTACTTACCTGTAGTAGCTAGAGAAGGTATTATATTGAGTGAATAGTGAGATTTATTTGGGAATACACATTTTGAGGTCCTGTGATTAATTAAAAATACATTATTATTTATTTATGCCAACAAACTTACTGTTGGTGTTTTCAAACACACAAGCCGTGTGTGGGCAAAGTTTGAGAGATAGAACTGGAACTTAAAAATTCAATGCCACAACTGGGATTTGAACCACAGACCTTCCGCTTACCAGGCAGCTGCTCTAACCATTGAGCTATTGTGACAAACTGCCAGAATGGTATTAATATGTCTGTGAACAGCATAAGTGCAAAACAAAAACTTGGATAAGTTTAGCATCTTCCAAGGGTTGAATTTGGGGATTTACAAGCAAATCCCTTCCCATCCCAAAACTACCCTTTACAGGGAACATTTTTACCTATTTAAAGTAAAAACAAATTAGAAACTAAAAGCTTCACTTCTCTTACTAATATTCCAAGTTGTTTGGTGCTAACAATTTTCGAGTTGACTCCAACTCATTCTCAAAGCTATACAAAGAAATTTTTTACTGTAGATACTGATGCTCATTTTAATCACCAATCTCTGAAAACAAAAATCTATAAATAGCCTATTGGAGGGATTTCAAAATTCATAACATTGTTTCTGTTTTTTAAAATAAATATATTTTCCCAAACCATTAAATCTATAGGTCCACTTAATTGTTTTAATAATTTAACCTCTGGATTAATTTCATGATTAAATAACCAAAAATGATCTGCCACAGCTGATTTATCAGTTTGCTTATATTTAACATTTTAGAAATGTTCTTTTATTCTGGTTTATAAATGATGTTTAGTTTATACCAATATAAACCTTATTACAATGCAAACAGCTAAATTGATAAATACAAGATTTTTTTATAATTTGGAATTTTATCTTTTTTAGAAAAATTTAGTAAATTTTGTATATTAAATTTATTTTGGGGATGACATCACTTGGACGATGTAACCAGATCTTTCTCGAAGGTGCCCAACATGTGGCACGAAGGAGCTTAGCCCCATCCATCCTTTGTTGCACGCCAAGTTACTGGTTGTGCAATAAATCACTATAATACAAGAAGCAATGTGAAGTGTTTTAGCAAATACACACACTTAACCAATATCTTAAACACAGTGCATTTTAATGAAAATTGTTGGCCATTTTTTACAACATAAAGGGTTGTTTGGGGTAGAGTGTGTAGGAGGTTGGTGAACTTAAATGGCAAGCAGGTCTGGTACTTAACCAAGCTTTTGTTTTTGTTTTGTATTCTTAACACTGTCTAATGCATTTGATGTTTTCTGGTTGTTGATAGACACAATGGTAGCCTTCCATAATGCTACGTCGTCATCACTTGACATTTTGGTGAAGGCGTTAGAGGGGAGCGGAGTTGTGGCAGTGAACCAATACAATGGCAGCTACTCATTGCCCCACAGTTGGCTGCACTGTGGGACAAGCGAGAAGTGAACATCACCACATTATATAACGATACAGCACAATCATCATGAATCTTCTGAGCAATGCGATGTACAGGTAACATAAATTAATAGAGAAGATGTGTTTGTGTTGTACCATGCATTACGATGTCAACCTGATGAAAACTTACTTGCGGTATGTTAAAAGAAAAAGAGAAGTGCCTAAGGAACCTAATGAGGGCAAAAGTACCTATAGCAGAGTTCAGCAAAACATTTCACTTCTACGTATGCAGTTTCAATAATGAGTTTCAGTTGTATAGTAAAAATGGCTTCTCTATGCCACAAATAAGCCTTTTATTGTTTTCTTGTAAATTGTGGATTTTGTGTTCAGATTATTTAAAATTTTGGATTTGCGGGGTTGGGATTACTGGAGTTGTACTGTACTTACAATTGTAAGTTGCTCTTGGGATACTTTTCTCAAGATGCGACATTCCCTTGTGGTTTACTGAGAAATAAGGCACTGCAAGAGAGGAGAAGTGACTGGAGTGGTGGGGAAGAAGCCAGTGATGTCAGAACTCAGGCCGTGTATGTGCTAATCCCCACCTCTCCTATTATGCAAGTGGGCAGGTCCGACGTTCTGGACAGGCTTTACATTGATGACTCTTGGATGGACACTAATTTGATATTTGGCAGAGTGATTCATGTAAACCTAGAGCTGGCCTAAGTAGCTCCAAATGAAAGAAAGTGCATTTCCAAAAATTGTTATGTAATATATGTGCAACAGCGTTAATGCTCCATATTGCACTGTACAAGGAAATAAGCCTTTGTTGAAGTACGCTGTAAAGCAAGAAATGGTCGCAGAACACTACTTTGTGTTCTACTGCCAAATGACAGGGTAATAGATTACAGTTCATTTTATGCAGTGATATTGGCAACACTGGTGACTTGACTTATCTTTAAGAAAGTATGGAGTCTAAGGTTGTGACACGGGTGAGTTATCACATTCCTCTGGTGATTCATCTCCACATATTGCATAGTATGTGAACCGTGTGATATGCAATTAGCCATGAAACATATCTTACAATGACTTGTGGTGATATTGAGATTAACAAAATGACGTGGTTGATTTCAGAAAAGCCGAGATGCCCTTGCAGAAGTTGTGGTAGACAAGAGTGATGTTGGCGAGCATGAAGATAATGACGTGAGGGCAGAACGGCAGAAAGTAGCAGACATTCTTGCCGGCAGAATTCCCAATCCACCAATGGTTGTAGTTCAGGTAATTTACTTGAGAAACAGTTTGTAGACAGGCTTAGTTAATAACCTTCAAAGCTTGTGACTGACATACTAAACATTATATTAATGATTTTTTACTGCTTCTGGTTTAACCAGGAGTGACTTCACGCTTCTTAATTGAAATGGTACATCCTGCAGTTTGTTTTACAGATTTGGATAGGACCATATTTCCTCACATAATCATCACCATTGCATAATGGTCACACTATTATTGCAGGTGCTCAGTATCGAAAAATGTTTAAAAATAAGGTGCAAGCTGTTAGGTTCATGGGACAGAATACAGGTATTGTAATATATTCCTCATAGTCAATGCCATGAGTTTGTCAACAGCCGAGACGTGGGTAGGCCATCAGTGAATCTGATTGGTTCCAGTACATAAACTGCGGCACTTTGCAGACATGACTAAGTGATAAGCGAATGGACCGTTGATTAGCACGTGCCAAGTCAGTAACCATATTGCTCTTTAGTCGTGTACGGTTTTTCTATAGTTATTCTAACAAGTTCTTATATATACCAAATGTTCACACATGTCCATTACAATGACCCTTAAATTCTTTATAACTAAGCAACTGGTTATAAATCTTTTGTACTAAAGTAAATTGTTTAAATGTATTCTTTACACCGTCATTATTAGCTTTTAGGTACTTTAGTAGTCCAAATTTATTTGGTAGATTTCTAAACACTCCATGACTCGTCATTTTCTTTCCCAGCTGATGCACCATTTTCTTCTTCCTCTGCTGCTGGCAGTTCTTCTGTTTCTTCACCATCTTAACTGAATTAACAAGAATCAAAGTTAAAATCATCATAGTTGCTCTCATATTGCTTTCTAGTAACATTTTGTTAATTAAATTGTTTGTCAAATGTTTTGACACAGCCATCTTTGCTTGGTGTTTGGTAGTAAATATGTTTGTAGTGCAAATGCAATTGGAAGTCATTTTCCTACACTTATCTGTTTGGAATGTCAATGCTACCAACACAAAAAGCACAGAAAAGTGTAGCAGTGAACAGGAGGAACCAAGTTGGACAGCGGAACTATTGCTCCAGGCCTCATGGATTAATGTGCAGGTCAAGTGATTTATTTGTATGATTTATTCATCCATATGTTTCTGTTACATAGGATATATCAAGAGTTCAGAAGAACTTACCTAATATGTACATATAAAGTTTAATTACAACGTTTATTTACAAATCTGTTTCAATTTCACGTACCTGTAAAATACATCTACACTCATTTACACATTTTGATTACATTTAGTGTTGTACTTAAATTCTTCAGTATTGTAGAAAGCATTTTCTAGTAAATAGTTCTTAATGGTTTTTATTTGTATCTCTCTTTGTTTTAAGTCTTTTATTTCCTTGGGCAAAGCATTATAATGTTCCCCTGAGTGCAGTTCTGTAATAATCATGTTTATTTCTAACATTATAGCTATGCATGTGATTGTTTTTAGCAAATTTTCCATTTAGAAGAACATGCTTGATGCTTTCATAAATGTAGATACATGGAACTGTTAGGATTTTGTATTTTTTGAAACAGTCCCTACAACTGTGTCTTTTTTCTATTTTCCCAATTATTCTAATTGCCCTTTTTTGTAATTTGAATATTTTTAGTACTTCCTTAGCTGTAGTATTCCCCCATAGTGTTATGCCGTATTTTATATATGAATAAATGAATGCATAGTACACCTGCTTCAACGTTTTATTATCCATGTTATCCTTAACTTGTTTCATAATGTATAATCCCTTATTTATCTTTTTTGTTATGTACATTATATGTGGTTGCCAATTAAGATTTCTGTCTATAAGCACTCCTAGGAAATTTGTGACCTGTGTCTCAGGAATACTTTCCCCATCTACCTTGATATCAATGTGATCTGCATGTTTTTCTTTTAGCCTGAAATTTATCCATGATGTCTTTTTTATGTTTAATACCAGATCCAGATTTGAAAGATAGTCTTTTAATATTTTTATGATACTGTTTGCCTTGTTTTCTACACCTTTGGTAGTGGGATCTGTAACTATTATTGTTGTATCATCTGCATAGCCAATTGCTGCACCTCCATTATTTGCTACCATTTCAAAAAGATCATTTATATAAACTAAAAATAGAAAAGGACCCAATTTTGAGCCTTGCGGAACTCCTTGTTTAATTGTTTCAAATTGTGATCTTACTTTATTTACCATACCCTTTTCATTTTTGTAGTTTATTTCTACGCACTGCTGTCTATTTTCTAGATATGATGCAATCCACATAAGAGAACTGAGGTTTGAGCCTTAACATGGCATGGAGTTTTCAAGCACTTGGTTGTGGTAATTAAGAGGCTTGGGCTAGATTTTACAAACATTAATGTAGGTATATCTAATGCATGCAATTGATTGAAATGTGTTAGAATTTGAGGAAGGAGTAGCAACGCAAACGGCTGAAAGTGTGTGCTAGTGAAGAAGAAGGTAGCAGATGCTGCGTAAACCTAGATGAGGACCAGACCAAAGTGGCTGTGCGGAATCTGTCCATCCCTGTGGATGCTGGAGAAGTGTTTGGTCTTGTGGGACACAATGGGGCAGGCAAGACGACCACAATGAAGATTATTATTGCTGAAGAGGCTGCTACCAAAGGGAGGGTAAGTTAGAATTTCACTTACGCATTAAAAATTCATAATTTGGTGCCGAGTGTTTCTTTGGACACGTGGCACGCTGTTTGCCAGGGGAGTTGCATATTCATCACCTCTTACGTTGAAGTGCATAGCTTCCTCATGTAAAACCATGGCTTATAGAAGGTGAAGTGTGCAGGAAGTGATGGCAGCACTTTTGCCTTGACAGTGAGTAAGCTTTGTTTGAATTGAATTAAATTTATTGGATACTGAAGCTCTTGGGCTGCCCTTGGACTTGCACCCTGGCCCTTCTGTCATTGGAGAAGCTCTGAGATTCATACATATGTGTGTACTGTTGTTTACTTCTCTTGCTCTTCAATTTGTCTTTTACTTTATTCATCCTTTTAGAACATACACATGTTGTTGGATATATCAGGTTACATAAAATGCCTACATACGGACATAAAATACATACATTCTGGTTCATATAGTAATACTGGTTGAATGAGATTATAATTACTTTAATTATAATCAAAGTAACTGTCTTAATGGTAAAAAAATCTTCAAAATCACAATTGCAGATATTCATCTATGTCATAAAAAGCCCTCTCAATGAAGTAATTTTTGAAGCATTTATTGAACTTGGAACCAGTTGATTGTTTAATTGCGGTTGGCAGCTTATTGTATAAAGTTTTCCCAATTACAAATGGATTTTTAGCAAAGAATTTCTTACTCTTCACTTCCCTGTACATATTCTCTTTAGTTCTTGTGTCATGTTTATGTATACTGCTGTTACTCCTTATATTTGTAGTTCTCCTAACTAGTAAAATAACTCTAAGAATATATAATGCAACCACTGTAAGAATTCTTTCTTTTTTAAAAATTTCTCTACATGAGTCCCTTGATTTTAGTGAACAAACAATCCTTACACACCTCTTCTGTAATACCAATAATCGTTCTAAATTCTCTTTAGGCATTGTACCCCATAATTCAATACCATAATTCTATTACTTTCATCACTATTACTTTTCTCTTTTGGAACACTTTTCCCATCCACTCCCTTTATGCTTTCCATTTCCCTAAAATTCTTTATTATTTTTTAACCACTCATTTCATTCTAACCTTATTCTTTACCTCCCCTGTTTTTTCATTTCTAGGTTTCCTAACCATATATACTTATATATAAAAGTTACTTTGTACTATCATTTGTCAATTCTTATAAATTTATACCTTATGTTTTGACTACTGTAATATTCAATTGTTTAAAAGCCACTATTTCTGTATTGAAATCAAATGGCAAATAAATATAAAAATATAAAATATCCCCTGTTTAAATGCAGTCAACAATTGCATGGTAACTGAAATGTGAGCTTAGAAGTGACAAACATCGATCCTGCGGAGATGGTGGGAAACATTCGTGCAGTAATAAATTACAGCACATTGTAAAGTATGTAATATACGGTAAAGTAGACCTCTTTTAAGTGCAATTACACATCAGTTGTGCCAGAGGTGTATTCCAGTCCTGCAACCAATCTTCATTTATACACTACACACAGTTACACTGTAGCCATTTTACACCAACCTAATTTTGATTTGTCTTAAACAAATCAGTAAGTTTTGTTTGGTGGCATAATTCACAGTTTTTTTCTCTGCATATTGTTTGATTGTAGCAAGATAGAGATGAATACTGTTCAATTAATTTTGCTTCTCCCTACACAGAATCATATGGTACTTATCACTTCACTAACATGAACATATTCTTCTTCCATGCGCATGTGTCATTACTTTGGGAAATTCTTAGCAATGTAGTGGTCAAGGTCAATGCTAGGAATGCAGCGACTGCAGAGTGAACATCTGCAAGTATGAGAGTGAGGAAGTGATTACCCTCCCCTTATGTAGGACTTACGAGTCAGACGTCTGTCAGGGAACACAGGAACCTATGTACTAGACAGATTGAACACCTGCAAGTATGAGAGTGAGGAAGTGATTAACCTCCCCTTATGTAGGACTTACAAGACAGTGTCTAGAGTCAGACGTCTGTCAGGGAACACAGGAACCTATGTACCAGACAGAGTGAACACCTGCAAGTATGAGAGTGAGGAAGTGATTACTCTCCCCTTATGTAGGACTTACAAGACAGTGTCTAGAGTCAGACGTCTGTCAGGGAACACAGGAACCTATGTACCAGACAGAGTGAACACCTGCAAGTATGAGAGTGAGGAAGTGATTACCCTCCCCTTATGTAGGACTTACAAGACAGTGTCTAGAGTCAGACGTCTGTCAGGGAACACAGGAACCTATGTACCAGAGAGAACACCTGCAAGTATGAGAGTGAGGAAGTGATTAACCTCCCCTTATGTAGGACTTACAAGTCAGTGTCTAGAGTCAGACGTCTGTCAGGGAACACAGGAACCTATATACCAGAGAGAACACCTGCAAGTATGAGAGTGAGGAAGTGATTACCCTCCCCTTATGTAGGACTTACAAGACAGTGTCTAGAGTCAGACGTCTGTCAGGGAACACAGGAACCTATGTACCAGACAGTGAACACCTGCAAGTATGAGAGTGAGGACTTGCAAGCCAGTACCTAGGGTCAGACACCTGTTGGGGAGCAGGGGAACCTATGTACCAGACAGTGAACACCTGCAAGTATGAGAGTGAGGACTTGCAAGCCAGTACCTAGGGTCAGACACCTGTTGGGGAGCAGGGGAACCTATGTACCAGACAGTGAACACCTGCAAGTATGAGAGTGAGGACTTGCAAGCCAGTACCTAGGGTCAGACACCTGTAGGGGAGCAGGAAAAAAAAAAAATTATTTTGTTCTTTAACGACGCTGTCAATTGCCAGGATCACATCAGCGTCGCCGGTGTGCCGGAATTTTGTCCCACAGGAGTTCTTTAACATGCCAGTAAATCTACTGACATGGAGCTGTCGTTTTTAAGCACACTTAAAAACCATCGGTCTGGGCCGGGTTTGAACCCGCAACCTTGGGATCCGTAGGCCAGCGTCTAACCAACTGAGCCACCCAGACCGACGTAGGGGAGCAGGGGAACCTATGTACCAGACAGTGAACACCTGCAAGTATGAGAGTGAGGACTTGCAAGCCAGTACCTAGGGTCAGACACCTGTTGGGGAGCAGGGGAACCTATGTACCAGACAGTGAACACCTGCAAGTATGAGAGTGAGGACCTGCAAGCCAGTACCTAGGATCAGACACCTGTTGGGGAGCAGGGGAACCTATGTACCAGACAGTGAACACCTGCAAGTATGAGAGTGAGGACTTGCAAGCCAGTACCTAGGGTCAGACACCTGTTGGGGAGCAGGGGAACCTATGTACCAGACAGTGAACACCTGCAAGTATGAGAGTGAGGACTTGCAAGCCAGTACCTAGGGTCAGACACCTGTTGGGGAGCAGGGGAACCTATGTACCAGACAGTGAACACCTGCAAGTATGAGAGTGAGGACTTGCAAGCCAGTACCTAGGGTCAGACACCTGTTGGGGAGCAGGGGAACCTATGTACCAGACAGTGAACACCTGCAAGTATGAGAGTGAGGACTTGCAAGCCAGTACCTAGGGTCAGACACCTGTTGGGGAGCAGGGGAACCTATGTACCAGACAGTGAACACCTGCAAGTATGAGAGTGAGGACTTGCAAGCCAGTACCTAGGGTCAGACACCTGTTGGGGAGCAGGGGAACCTATGTACCAGACAGTGAACACCTGCAAGTATGAGAGTGAGGACTTGCAAGCCAGTTCCTAGGGTCAGACACCTGTTGGGGAGCAGGAGAACCTATGTACCAGACAGTGAACACCTGCAAGTATGAGAGTGAGGACTTGCAAGCCAGTACCTAGGGTCAGACACCTGTTGGGGAGCAGGGGAACCTATGTACCAGAGAGTGAACACCTGCAAGTATGAGAGTGAGGACTTGCAAGCCAGTTCCTAGGGTCAGACACCTGTCGGGGAGCAGGAGAACCTATGTACCAGACAGTGAACACCTGCAAGTATGAGAGTGAGGACTTGCAAGCCAGTACCTAGGGTCAGACACCTGTTGGGGAGCAGGGGAACCTATGTACCAGACAGTGAACACCTGCAAGTATGAAAGTGTGGAAGAGATTGATGTGAAAATCAGGTGAAAGGGATGATTTGAAAGTTGATGATAGAGCATTTGGTAGAATAGTGGCAGGGAAACCACAGAAGCTGTAGAAAACCAGCCCAGGTGCTACTTTGTCCACCACGAATACCACATGCGGGTCCCTGGGATTGAACCTGGGCTACCTAGGTAATAGGCGAACGGTCTATCTGCTTGGCCATGGCACCACCTCATACAATACTAGAAATTTAAAAAAGCATGTTATATTGATACACCAAGTGAAATTTACAGAATCTCTATTCAAAAAAACAAAATGTGTTATATTCATTTATACAAGAAAACTACTACTAAAAATATAATTCAATCTTGCTTCACTTAACTATATATTTTATTTAAAGTGGATATTAATCTTTCCCTTTTCCAGTGAAAAATCATCTTTCATTCCTTTACCTTAATCACTTCCCTCCACTGCTTTTCTCTTACTTTCCCTGCATGGTTGCCAAATTGTTCCAAAAATTCCTTTCGGGTAACTCCAAAAATGTTTAATGACAACATTCTTTTACTGCAAAGGTCCTTCTTAATATATAAACTTTGACTTTCACAGTCAGCATGAGGATTAATAAATATACTTTTATTTGCTGTGCTTGTGCACCATGGAAGGTATTACGGTTCCACCAAGGGCAGTGCTTGGCATCTTCATGGTGATTGTGATCTGTGGTCCATGTTGACTGGAACTTCCACCTTCGAGCTATGACTGGCATGGACCACATGGACAAGCTTTGGTATCTTCCATGCTGCATAAGCTCGGGAAATAAAAGTCTATTTTTTAATTGTTGTCTTAATTATATTTATTTACCATAAGAAATCATACAGATTTATTGGTTTTGTCATTTGAAAATGCTGTTATCCCCTAGACTGCTGATTCACCAGTTCTCATACATTAATTATTATTTGTAATACGCTGCACTATTCTCAGCTTTGTTCCCATTTTGTTTCCTGTTTTTATCTAATGACGTCATGAGACAACTTTTATGTCTAATACATCAGAAACGTTAACATATTTTCCTGGATTTTGAGTAACTTTGGGCTTAAGTTAACACCATCTTTTAGCTAAAGTTAGCTGATAATGCAGACATAAGTACTGTGTAAGTTAAAGTTAGTCAAGCCCAAAAGCATTAATTTAGACTCTGTCATATTGTTGCTTCACTGTTTACCACTTCCAATTGTCGTGCTCTCCTGTGTTTAATTATCATATATCAACTAATGTTATTACTCTTTAATTAACTTTGAATTCATTTATAAACAATCCTTTTTTTTCTTTTCTTGATTTATTTTATTACGTTGTGTTTTTATAAATCCAGGTTTTATTCTTCTTTCCTCTATATTGTGTATTTTCTGGTTTGAAATGACATATTACTTTATATAAAATATTATCACTTAGTAAAACTTCACTTCAGTAATACATAGGCATTGACACTCATGTTAACGACAGAACTGATATTGAATTATTGCAATTTTAGCATCCTGGAATCTCTAGCAATTTTCTTGATGCAAAAACTGTTTATGTGGAAAAACATTTCTTTTGCCGAGTTTTAACAGGTTGTTGTTGGTTTTGATTTTCTGCTTTCACTCTTCTTCAGTTTGAAATATTCCATTTTGATAAATGAATTCCATCCAAAACAGTTATCACTGCTGCCAGTATTTGAATCCATTCTTGCTGTATTGTGTGATGCAGGTTCACAACATAGCTGAGGCATTCAAACTCATGGGGTACTGCCCTCAGCATGATGCACAGTGGAAGAACGTAACAGTAAGAGAACATCTGGAATGTTACGCAGCGATTCCACACAGAGATAAGCAGGCAAGTTTTACAAAAAGTTTGTCCATGTGCGCATTCAGCGTACAACAATGAAACGCTGCTTTAATCCTTTACATGGAAAAAAGTGTTTAATTTTTATCTTTTCAAAAAAATTTTGCCCCTGCCCCAAACTAATCAGTTGAGCAACGTCACTAGAAATTATAAGAAACCTAAAATTATTTTTCATAAGTAATATAAACCTCATAAATTATTAGTAAAATCACATGTTATGTTAAGGAAGGTGCTAAGAAAGAATTCCATGTCAAATGTATTGTTATTTTAAACAGTAAACTCAGTGTTTTTGTGCAGAAGGATCACAATATAACTGTGACATGTACATACAGAAACAAATTGGCTCATAGACTAATTTTATACAACTACAAAATTCACATGTGTTTGAAAGGTAAAATTAGAAGTGAAAATTCAATACCATAATCGGGATTTGAGCCACAGATGTTCACTCTTAGCCACAGAGCTACCATGGCAACATGCCGATAAGACACAAATTCCTCTACTGATATGGATTTTCCCAGTAGACCACAAGGGAATCTCATTTTCGAGACCACTTACACCAGTGGTTCAAGTCCCAGTGATGGTATTTAATTTTTCAGTTCTCATTCTACCTTTTAAACTTTGCACACACCCATTTTATGTATGTTAGAACAATTAGTTATCATTGATTGGTCTTGTACACAGAAACTATAGCACATATGTAGTATAATATGCAAAATGTAAATTACAGACTTTTTTCTTAGTCTTGTTTTCGTGAAGCAACAATTTGCTAAAAATCACCAAATTGTTTTATAAAACTGATGATGAAAATGAAGAGTGCAGATGTTAATCAAATCTTTGTTAAAACGCTTGTGAGAAACAAGCATATATAAATGTTTACAAGTGTTTTAACAAAGATTTTTAAATTGCCTTATATTTAGTAACAACCCCCTGTCGTCAGAAGCAATACTTATTTTGACATTGAGTAGTTTGTATGCTAATTGCAGCTGGTCGGTCTTCAGCATGCAGAACTGTCAGATTGTTTCTTACTCTACAGTAATTGTTGGATTGCTTGAGCACAATTTGTATGAGAATGCCAACTTCTTGAGCTGTAAACTTTGCAGTATATTTTGACTCCAATTTTTTGGTTATTTCAAGTATATGTTGCTGGATAAAAGCATTGTCATAAACACTTAGAACTTAAATATTTGACATAGAAGCAATGTTGACAGTGAAGTTTCATTCATGTTGAAATAAGAAGAGTCACACTAATTTTTACAATTACTTCACTCACTTGTTTATTAAAAACTGGAACGTTTTCGAGAGATGTCTCTCTCATCTTCTGCAGTTGGTGACTGAGGTTTGAAGTTGGATCCTACATCTACTAGGGTTGCATCTTGCTGCCGTCTATCGGTAGAGAGGCAAAGCTCCATCAGATGGAGACTACCCTGCAGACAATCAAGGACACAAAATGGAAATACAAAAGGTTCACTTTTCATCCATGGGCTTTTAAAAAATTTGATAAAATTTTCAATAAGGTGGACATCAGATTAGCTCCCCAAAACAGATACAGCCTAAACAATTTACTAAACAAACCTCTCAGGAATACAATCCCAGACACACAAAAATCAGGAATTTACCAAATTAATTGTGAAGATTGCAATAAATTCTACATAGGCAAAACTAAGAGAAAATTAATCACTAGATTAAAGGAACATCAGAAAAACATTAAATTTAAACAAACAGACAAATCTGCTGTATCACACCATGTTTGGTCAGAAAACCACAACATCGGTCAAGCCAAAAATTTGTTAAAACCAGTTTCTTCACCACTAGAACTCTCCATCTGGGAAAAAATATACATCACCAAAAACGCAGACGACATTATAAATTTTGACATCCCGCCAACAAACCATCTGATGGAGCTTTGCCTCTCTACCGATAGACGGCAGCAAGATGCAACCCTAGTAGATGTAGGATCCAACTTCAAACCTCAGTCACCAACTGCAGAAGATGAGAGAGACATCTCTCGAAAACGTTCCAGTTTTTAATAAACAAGTGAGTGAAGTAATTGTAAAAATTAGTGTGACTCTTCTTATTTCAACTTAGAACTTACTTAATGCACATGTGCAAGTGTTACCAACCTTTCAGTTTCATGGAGTTGCTCAGCTCAATAAAGCCAAAGTGTGAAACTCAAAAGTAAAAGCCTTTCTTAAGTAGCATCTGTTGCCATAAAGTTAAATTGTTAAAGTGGTATTGAGCTTTTAGTAGTTGGCAAAGAAGGAATAAAGGTTTGCTTTTGCAGGGTGGTAGACATGTACTTGACCGGCCTGCAGATCCACGAACATGCCAACAAAGAGGCACAGCACTGCTCTGGGGCAGCCAGACGTAAACTGAGTTTTGCTATGGCTATTGTCGGCGGTCCACCTGTCGTCCTGAGGGATGAACCTAGTACAGGCATGGATCCTCGCTCAAAAAGGTTCCTCTGGGATACGATTCTTGCAAGTTTCCAGGTACGCAAATGTCCTCTTGTGATAGTGTTGACACTTCTTGGCCTTATACTTCGTTAAACAATGAAGCATAAGATTTAGAGTACTCACATGTAAATTATCATTACACTATTTTATGGATGAGAAAATAATTACCTCTTGACAGTTTCTGTAACTCTGTAACTTCCTGACAGTCTGGAGGTAGACCAGGGCAATAATTACCTCTTGACAGTCCCTGTAACTCCCTGACAGTCTGGAGGTAGACCAGGACAATAATTACCTCTTGACAGTCCCTGTAACTCCCTGACAGTCTGGAGGTAGACCAGGGCAATAATTACCTCTTGACAGTTCCTGTAACTCTGTAACTCCCTGACAGTCTGGAGGTAGACCAGGACAATAATTACCTCTTGACAGTTCCTGTAACTCTGTAACTCCCTGACAGTCTGGAGGTAGACCAGGACAATAATTACCTCTTGGCAGTTCCTGTAACTCTGCAACTCCCTGACAGTCTGGAGGTAGCTCAGGACAATAACTACCTCTTGACGGTTCCTGTAACTCCCTGACAGTCTGGAGGTAGCTCAGGACAATAATTACCTCTTGACGGTTCCTGTAACTCTGTAACTCCCTGACAGTCTGCAGGTAGACCAGGACAATAATTACCTCTTGACAGTTCCTGTAACTCTGTAACTCCCTGACAGTCTGCAGGTAGACCAGGACAATAATTACCTCTTGACAGTTCCTGTAACTCTGCAACTCCCTGACAGTCTGGAGGTAGACCAGGACAATAATTACCTCTTGACAGTTCCTGTAACTCTGCAACTCCCTGACAGTCTGGAGGTAGACCAGGACAATAATTACCTCTTGACAGTTCCTGTAACTCTGCAACTCCCTGACAGTCTGGAGGTAGAGCAGGACAATAATAATCTCTTGACAGTTCCTGTAACTCCCTGACAGTCTGGAGGCAGACCAGGGCAACAATTACCTCTTGACAGTTCCTGTAACTCCCTGAGAGTCTGGAGGTAGACCAGGGCAATAATTACCTCTTGGCAGTTCCTGTAACTCCCTGACAGTCTGGAGGTAGACCAGGACAATAATTACCTCTTGACAGTTCCTGTAACTCCCTGACAGTCTGGAGGTAGACCAGGGCAATAATTAACTCTTGACAGTTCCTGTAACTCCCTGACAGTCTGGAGGTAGACCAGGACAATAATTACCTCTTGACAGTTCCTGTAACTCTGCAACTCCCTGACAGTCTGGAGGTAGAGCAGGACAATAATAATCTCTTGACAGTTCCTGTAACTCCCTGACAGTCTGGAGGCAGACCAGGGCAATAATTACCTCTTGACAGTTCCTGTAACTCCCTGAGAGTCTGGAGGTAGACCAGGGCAATAATTACCTCTTGGCAGTTCCTGTAACTCCCTGACAGTCTGGAGGTAGACCAGGACAATAATTACCTCTTGACAGTTCCTGTAACTCCCTGACAGTCTGGAGGTAGACCAGGGCAATAATTAACTCTTGACAGTTCCTGTAACTCCCTGACAGTCTGGAGGTAGACCAGGGCAATAATTACCTCTTGACAGTTCCTGTAACTCTAAAACTCCCTGACAGTCTGGAGGTAGACCAGGGCAATAATTACCTCTTGACAGTTTCTGTAATTCCCTGACAGTCTGGAGGTAGACCAGGGCAATAATTATCTCTTGACAGTTCCTGCAACTCCCTGACAGTCTGGAGGTAGCTCAGGACAATAATTAGCTCTTGACGGTTCCTGTAACTCTGCAACTCCCTGACAGTCTGGAGGTAGACCAGGGCAATAATTACCTCTTGACGGTTCCTGTAACTCTGTAACTTCCTGACAGTCTGGAGGTAGCTCAGGACAATAATTAGCTCTTGACGGTTCCTGTAACTCTGTAACTTCCTGACAGTCTGGAGGTAGACCAGGGCAATAATTACCTCTTGACGGTTCCTGTAACTCTGTAACTTCCTGACAGTCTGGAGGTAGACCAGGGCAATAATTACCTCTTGACGGTTCCTGTAACTCCCTGACAGTCTGGAGGTAGCTCAGGACAATAATTAGCTCTTGACGGTTCCTGTAACTCTGTAACTCCCTGACAGTCTGGAGGTAGACCAGGACAATGATTACCTCTTGACAGTTCCTGTAACTCTGTAACTCCCTGACAGTCTGGAGGTAGACCAGGACAATAATTACCTCTTGACAGTTCCTGTAACTCTGTAACTCCCTGACAGTCTGGAGGTAGCTCAGGACAATAATTACCTCTTGACAGTTCCTGTAACTCCCTGACAGTCTGGAGGTAGCTCAGGACAATAACTACCTCTTGACGGTTCCTGTAACTCCCTGACAGTCTGGAGGTAGCTCAGGACAATAATTACCTCTTGACGGTTCCTGTAACTCTGTAACTCCCTGACAGTCTGCAGGTAGACCAGGAAAATAATTATCTCTTGACAGTTCCTGTAACTCTGTAACTCCCTGACAGTCTGCAGGTAGACCAGCAAATAATTACCTCTTGACAGTTCCTGTAACTCTGCAACTCCCTGACAGTCTGGAGGTAGACCAGGACAATAATTACCTCTTGACAGTTCCTGTAACTCTGCAACTCCCTGACAGTCTGGAGGTAGAGCAGGACAATAATTATCTCTTGACAGTTCCTGTAACTCCCTGACAGTCTGGAGGTAGACCAGAGCAATAATTACCTCTTGACAGTTCCTGTAACTCCCTGAGAGTCTGGAGGTAGACCAGGGCAATAATTACCTCTTGACAGTTCCTGTAACTCCCTGACAGTCTGGAGATAGACCAGGACAATAATTACCTCTTGACAGTTCCTGTAACTCCCTGACAGTCTGAAGGTAGACCAGGGCAATATTTACCTCTTGACAGTTCCTGTAACTCCCTGACAGTCTGGAGGTAGACCAGGGCAATAATTACCTCTTGACAGTTCCTGTAACTCTGCATCTCCCTGACAGTCTGGAGGTAGACCAGGGCAATAATTACCTCTTGACAGTTCCTGTAACTCTGTAACTTCCTGACAGTCTGGAGGTAGACCAGGGCAATAATTACCTCTTGACAGTTCCTGTAACTCTGCAACTCCCTGACAGTCTGGAGGTAGACCAGGGCAATAATTACCTCTTGACAGTTTCTGTAATTCTGTAACTTCCTGACAGTCTGGAGGTAGACCAGGGCAATAATTACCTCTTGACGGTTCCTGTAACTCCCTGACAGTCTGGAGGTAGCTCAGCACAATAATTACCTCTTGACGGTTCCTGTAACTCTGTAACTCCCTGACAGTCTGCAGGTAGATCAGGACAATAATTAACTCTTGACAGTTGCTGTAACTCCCTGACAGTCTGGAGGTAGACCAGGACAATAATTATCTCTTGACAGTTCCTGCAACTCCCTGACAGTCTGGAGGTAGACCAGGACAATAATTACCTCTTGACAGTTCCTGTAACTCCCTGACAGTCTGGAGGTAGACCAGGACAATAATTACCTCTTGACAGTTCCTGTAACTCTGTAACTCCCTGACAGTCTGGAGGTAGACCAGGACAATAATTACCTCTTGACAGTTCCTGTAACTCCCTGACAGTCTGGAGGTAGACCAGGACAATAATTACCTCTTGACAGTTCCTGTAACTCTGTAACTTCCTAACAGTCTGGAGGTAGACCAGGACAATAATCACCGCTTGACAGTTCCTGTAACTCTGTAACTCCCTGACAGTCTGGAGGTAGACCAGGACAATAATTACCGCTTGACAGTTCCTGTAACTCTGTAACTACTTGACAGTCTGGAGGTAGACCAGGACAATAATTACCGCTTCACAGTTCCTGTAACTCTGTAACTCCCTGACAGTCTGGAGGTAGACCAGGACAATGATTACCTCTTGACAGTTTCTGTAACTCTGTAACTCCCTGACAGTCTGGAGGTAGACCAGAACAATAATTACCTCTTGACAGTTCCTGTAACTCTCTGACAGTCTGGAGGTAGACCAGGACAATAATTACCTCTTGACAGTTCCTGTAACTCCCTGACAGTCTGGAGGTAGACCAGAACAATAATTACCTCTTGACAGTTCCTGTAACTCCCTGACAGTCTGGAGGTAGAGCAGGACAATAACTTGCTCTTGACAGTTCCTGTAACTCCCTGACAGTCTGGAGGTAGACAGGTAGACCAGGACAGTAGGTAACTCTGTAACTCCCTGACAGTCTGGAGGTAGACCAGGACAATAATTACCTCTTGACAGTTAATGTAACTCTGTAACTCCCTGACAGTCTGGAGGTAAACCAGGACAATAATTACCCCTTGACAGTTCCTGTAACTCTGTAACTCCCTGACAGTCTGGACGTAGACCAGGGCAATGATTACCTCTTGACAGTTCTTGTAACTCCCTGACAGTCTGGAGGTAGACCACGACAATAATTACCTCTTGACAGTTCCTGTAACTCTGTAACTCCCTGACAGTCTGGAGGTAGACCAGGACAATAATTACCTCTTGACAGTTCCTGTAACTCTGTAACACCCTGACAGTCTGGAGGTAGACCAGGACAGTAATTACCGCTTGACAGTTCCTGTAACTCTGTAACTCCCTGACAGTCTGGAGGTAGAGCAGGACAATAATTACCTCTTGACAGTTCCTGTAACTCCCTGACAGTCTGGAGGTAGACCAGGACAATAATTACCTCTTGACAGTTCCTGTAACTCCCTGACAGTCTGGAGATAGACCAGGACAATAATTACCTCTTGACAGTTCCTGTAACTCCCTGACAGTCTGGAGGTAGACCAGGACAATAATTACCTCTTGACAGTTGCTGTAACTCTGTAACTCCCTGACAGTCTGGAGATAGACCAGGACAATAATTACCTCTTGACAGTTCCTGTAACTCTGTAACTCCCTGGCAGTCTGGAGGTAGACCAGGACAATAATTACCTCTTGACAGTTGCTGTAACTCTGTAACTCCCTGACAGTCTGGAGGTAGACCACGACAATAATTACCTCTTGACAGTTGCTGTAACTCTGTAACTCCCTGACAGTCTGGAGGTAGACCAGGACAATGATTACCTCTTGACAGTTCTTGTAACTCCCTGACAGTCTGGAGGTAGACCAGGACAATGATTACCTCTTGACAGTTTCTGTAACTCTGTAACTCCCTGACAGTCTGGAGGTAGACCAGAACAATAATTACCTCTTGACAGTTCTTGTAACTCTCTGACAGTCTGGAGGTAGACCAGGACAATAATTACCTCTTGACAGTTCCTGTAACTCTCTGACAGTCTGGAGCTGGACCAGGACAATAATTACCTCTTGACAGTTCCTGTAACTCTCTGACAGTCTGGAGGTAGACCAGAACAATAATTACCTCTTGACAGTTCCTGTAACTCTCTGACAGTCTGGAGGTAGACCAGAACAATAATTACCTCTTGACAGTTCCTGTAACTCTCTGACAGTCTGGAGGTAGACCAGGACAATAATTACCTCTTGACAGTTCCTGTAACTCTCTGACAGTCTGGAGGTAGACCAGGACAATAATTACCTCTTGACAGTTCCTGTAACTCCCTGACAGTCTGGAGGTAGAGCAGGACAACAATTACCTCTTGACAGTTGCTGTAACTCCCTGACAGTCTGGTGGTAGACCAGGACAACAATTACCTTTTAACAGTTCCTGTAAGTCCCTGACAGTCTGGTGGTAGACCAGGACAACAATTACCTTTTAACAGTTCCTGTAAGTCCCTGACAGTCTGGTGGTAGACCAGGACAACAATTACCTTTTAACAGTTCCTGTAAGTCCCTGACAGTCTGGTGGTAGACCAGGACAACAATTACCTTTTAACAGTTCCTGTAACTCCCTGACAGTTTGGTGGTAGACCAGGACAACAATTACCTTTTAACAGTTCCTGTAAGTCCCTGACAGTCTGGTGGTAGAGCAGGACAACAATTACCTTTTAACAGTTCCTGTAACTCCCTGACAGTCTGGTGGTAGACCAGGACAACAATTACCTCTTGACAGTTCCTGTAACTCCCTGACAGTCTGGAGGTACACCAGGACAACAATTACCTCTTGACAGTTCCTGTAACTCCCTGACAGTCTGGAGGTAGACCAGGACAACAATTACCTCTTGACAGTTCCTGTAACTCCCTGACAGTCTGCAGGTAGACCAGGACAATAATTACCTCTTGACAGTTCCTGTAACTGTGTAACTCCCTGACAGTCTGGAGGTAGAGCAGGACAATAATTAGCTCTTGACAGTTCCTGTAACTCCCGGACAGTCTGGAGGTAGACCAGGACAGTAATTACCTCTTGACAGTTCCTGTAACTCTGTAACTCCCTGACAGTCTGGAGGTAGAGCAAGACAATAATTACCTCTTGACAGTTCCTGTAACTCTGTAACTCCCTGACAGTCTGGAGGTAGACGAGGACAATAATTACCTCTTGACAGTTCCTGTAACTCTGTAACTCCCTGACAGTCTGGACGTAGACCAGGACAATGATTACCTCTTGACAGTTCTTGTAACTCCCTGACAGTCTTGAGGTAGACCAGGACAATAATTACCTCTTGACAGTTCCTGTAACTCTGACTCCCTGACAGTCTGGACGTAGACCAGGACAATGATTACCTCTTGACAGTTCTTGTAACTCCCTGACAGTCTGGACGTAGACCAGGACAATAATTACCTCTTGACAGTTCCTGTAACTCTGTAACTCCCTGACAGTCTGGAGGTAGACCAGGACAGTAATTACCTCTTGACAGTTCCTGTAACTCTGTAACTCCCTGACAGTCTGGAGGTAGAGCAAGACAATAATTACCTCTTGACAGTTCCTGTAACTCTGTAACTCCCTGACAGTCTGGAGGTAAACCAGGACAATAATTACCTCTTGACAGTTCCTGTAACTCTGTAACTCCTTGACAGTCTGGACGTAGACCAGGACAATGATTACCTCTTGACAGTTCTTGTAACTCCCTGACAGTCTGGAGGTAGACCAGGACAATAATTACCTCTTGACAGTTCCTGTAACTCTGTAACTCCCTGACAGTCTGGAGGTAGACCAGGACAATGATTACCTCTTGACAGTTCTTGTAACTCCCTGACAGTCTGGAGGTAGACCAGGACAATGATTACCTCTTGACAGTTTCTGTAACTCTGTAACTCCCTGACAGTCTGGAGGTAGACCAGAACAATAATTACCTCTTGACAGTTCCTGTAACTCTCTGACAGTCTGGAGGTAGACCAGGACAATAATTACCTCTTGACAGTTCCTGTAACTCCCTGACAGTCTGGAGGTAGAGCAGGACAACAATTACCTCTTGACAGTTGCTGTAACTCCCTGACAGTCTGGTGGTAGACCAGGACAACAATTACCTTTTAACAGTTCCTGTAAGTCCCTGACAGTTTGGTGGTAGACCAGGACAACAATTACCTTTTAACAGTTCCTGTAAGTCCCTGACAGTCTGGTGGTAGACCAGGACAACAATTACCTTTTAACAGTTCCTGTAAGTCCCTGACAGTCTGGTGGTAGACCAGGACAACAATTACCTTTTAACAGTTCCTGTAAGTCCCTGACAGTCTGGTGGTAGACCAGGACAACAATTACCTTTTAACAGTTCCTGTAACTCCCTGACAGTTTGGTGGTAGACCAGGACAACAATTACCTTTTAACAGTTCCTGTAAGTCCCTGACAGTCTGGTGGTAGACCAGGACAACAATTACCTTTTAACAGTTCCTGTAAGTCCCTGACAGTCTGGTGGTAGACCAGGACAACAATTACCTTTTAACAGTTCCTGTAAGTCCCTGACAGTCTGGTGGTAGACCAGGACAACAATTACCTTTTAACAGTTCCTGTAACTCCCTGACAGTTTGGTGGTAGACCAGGACAACAATTACCTTTTAACAGTTCCTGTAAGTCCCTGACAGTCTGGTGGTAGACCAGGACAACAATTACCTTTTAACAGTTCCTGTAACTCCCTGACAGTCTGGTGGTAGACCAGGACAACAATTACCTCTTGACAGTTCCTGTAACTCCCTGACAGTCTGGAGGTACACCAGGACAACAATTACCTCTTGACAGTTCCTGTAACTCCCTGACAGTCTGGAGGTAGACCAGGACAACAATTACCTCTTGACAGTTCCTGTAACTGTGTAACTCCCTGACAGTCTGGAGGTAGAGCAGGACAATAATTAGCTCTTGACAGTTCCTGTAACTCCCGGACAGTCTGGAGGTAGACCAGAACAGTAATTACCTCTTGACAGTTCCTGTAACTCTGTAACTCCCTGACAGTCTGGAGGTAGAGCAAGACAATAATTACCTCTTGACAGTTCCTGTAACTCTGTAACTCCCTGACAGTCTGGAGGTAGACGAGGACAATAATTACCTCTTGACAGTTCCTGTAACTCTGTAACTCCCTGACAGTCTGGACGTAGACCAGGACAATGATTACCTCTTGACAGTTCTTGTAACTCCCTGACAGTCTTGAGGTAGACCAGGACAATAATTACCTCTTGACAGTTCCTGTAACTCTGACTCCCTGACAGTCTGGACGTAGACCAGGACAATGATTACCTCTTGACAGTTCTTGTAACTCCCTGACAGTCTGGACGTAGACCAGGACAATAATTACCTCTTGACAGTTCCTGTAACTCTGTAACTCCCTGACAGTCTGGAGGTAGACCAGGACAGTAATTACCTCTTGACAGTTCCTGTAACTCTGTAACTCCCTGACAGTCTGGAGGTAGAGCAAGACAATAATTACCTCTTGACAGTTCCTGTAACTCTGTAACTCCCTGACAGTCTGGAGGTAAACCAGGACAATAATTACCTCTTGACAGTTCCTGTAACTCTGTAACTCCTTGACAGTCTGGACGTAGACCAGGACAATGATTACCTCTTGACAGTTCTTGTAACTCCCTGACTGTCTGGAGGTAGACCAGGACAATAATTACCTCTTGACAGTTCCTGTAACTCTGTAACTCCCTGACAGTCTGGAGGTAGACCAGGACAATGATTACCTCTTGACAGTTCTTGTAACTCCCTGACAGTCTGGAGGTAGACCAGGACAATAATTACCTCTTGACAGTTCCTGTAACTCTGTAACTCCCTGACAGTCTGGAGGTAGACCAGGACATTGATTACCTCTTGACAGTTCTTGTAACTCCCTGACAGTCTGGAGGTAGACCAGGACAATGATTACCTCTTGACAGTTTCTGTAACTCTGTAACTCCCTGACAGTCTGGAGGTAGACCAGAACAATAATTACCTCTTGACAGTTCCTGTAACTCTCTGACAGTCTGGAGGTAGACCAGGACAATAATTACCTCTTGACAGTTCCTGTAACTCCCTGACAGTCTGGAGGTAGAGCAGGACAACAATTACCTCTTGACAGTTGCTGTAACTCCCTGACAGTCTGGTGGTAGACCAGGACAACAATTACCTTTTAACAGTTCCTGTAAGTCCCTGACAGTTTGGTGGTAGACCAGGACAACAATTACCTTTTAACAGTTCCTGTAAGTCCCTGACAGTCTGGTGGTAGACCAGGACAACAATTACCTTTTAACAGTTCCTGTAAGTCCCTGACAGTCTGGTGGTAGACCAGGACAACAATTACCTTTTAACAGTTCCTGTAAGTCCCTGACAGTCTGGTGGTAGACCAGGACAACAATTACCTTTTAACAGTTCCTGTAACTCCCTGACAGTTTGGTGGTAGACCAGGACAACAATTACCTTTTAACAGTTCCTGTAAGTCCCTGACAGTCTGGTGGTAGACCAGGACAACAATTACCTTTTAACAGTTCCTGTAAGTCCCTGACGGTCTGGTGGTAGACCAGGACAACAATTACCTTTTAACAGTTCCTGTAAGTCCCTGACAGTCTGGTGGTAGACCAGGACAACAATTACCTTTTAACAGTTCCTGTAACTCCCTGACAGTCTGGTGGTAGACCAGGACAACAATTACCTCTTGACAGTTCCTGTAACTCCCTGACAGTCTGGAGGTACACCAGGACAACAATTACCTCTTGACAGGTCCTGTAACTCCCGGACAGTCTGGAGGTAGACCAGGACAGTAATTACGTCTTGACAGTTCCTGTAACTCTGTAACTCCCTGACAGTCTGGAGGTAGAGCAAGACAATAATTACCTCTTGACAGTTCCTGTAACTCTGTAACTCCCTGACAGTCTGGAGGTAGACGAGGACAATAATTACCTCTTGACAGTTCCTGTAACTCTGTAACTCCCTGACAGTCTGGACGTAGACCAGGACAATAATTACCTCTTGACAGTTCCTGTAACTCTGTAACTCCCTGACAGTCTGGAGGTAGACCAGGACAATAATTACCTCTTGACAGTTAATGTAACTCGGTAACTCCCTGACAGTCTGGAGGTAGAGCAAGACAATAATTACCTCTTGACAGTTCCTGTAACTCTGTAACTCCCTGACAGTCTGGAGGTAAACCAGGACAATAATTACCTCTTGACAGTTCCTGTAACTCTGTAACTCCTTGACAGTCTGGACGTAGACCAGGACAATGATTACCTCTTGACAGTTCTTGTAACTCCCTGACAGTCTGGAGGTAGACCAGGACAATAATTACCTCTTGACAGTTCCTGTAACTCTGTAACTCCCTGACAGTCTGGAGGTAGACCAGGACAATGATTACCTCTTGACAGTTCTTGTAACTCCCTGACAGTCTGGAGGTAGACCAGGACAATGATTACCTCTTGACAGTTTCTGTAACTCTGTAACTCCCTGACAGTTTGGTGGTAGACCAGGACAACAATTACCTTTTAACAGTTCCTGTAAGTCCCTGACAGTCTGGTGGTAGACCAGGACAACAATTACCTTTTAACAGTTCCTGTAAGTCCCTGACAGTCTGGTGGTAGACCAGGACAACAATTACCTTTTAACAGTTCCTGTAAGTCCCTGACAGTCTGGTGGTAGACCAAGACAACAATTACCTTTTAACAGTTCCTGTAACTCCCTGACAGTTTGGTGGTAGACCAGGACAACAATTACCTTTTAACAGTTCCTGTAAGTCCCTGACAGTCTGGTGGTAGAGCAGGACAACAATTACCTTTTAACAGTTCCTGTAACTCCCTGACAGTCTGGTGGTAGACCAGGACAACAATTACCTCTTGACTGTTCCTGTAACTCCCTGACAGTCTGGAGGTACACCAGGACAACAATTACCTCTTGACAGTTCCTGTAACTCCCTGACAGTCTGGAGGTAGACCAGGACAACAATTACCTCTTGACAGTTCCTGTAACTGTGTAACTCCCTGACAGTCTGGAGGTAGAGCAGGACAATAATTAGCTCTTGACAGTTCCTGTAACTCCCGGACAGTCTGGAGGTAGACCAGGACAGTAATTACCTCTTGACAGTTCCTGTAACTCTGTAACTCCCTGACAGTCTGGAGGTAGAGCAAGACAATAATTACCTCTTGACAGTTCCTGTAACTCTGTAACTCCCTGACAGTCTGGAGGTAGACGAGGACAATAATTACCTCTTGACAGTTCCTGTAACTCTGTAACTCCCTGACAGTCTGGACGTAGACCAGGACAATGATTACCTCTTGACAGTTCTTGTAACTCCCTGACAGTCTTGAGGTAGACCAGGACAATAATTACCTCTTGACAGTTCCTGTAACTCTGACTCCCTGACAGTCTGGACGTAGACCAGGACAATGATTACCTCTTGACAGTTCTTGTAACTCCCTGACAGTCTGGACGTAGACCAGGACAATAATTACCTCTTGACAGTTCCTGTAACTCTGTAACTCCCTGACAGTCTGGAGGTAGACCAGGACAGTAATTACCTCTTGACAGTTCCTGTAACTCTGTAACTCCCTGACAGTCTGGAGGTAGAGCAAGACAATAATTACCTCTTGACAGTTCCTGTAACTCTGTAACTCCCTGACAGTCTGGAGGTAGACGAGGACAATAATTACCTCTTGACAGTTCCTGTAACTCTGTAACTCCCTGACAGTCTGGACGTAGACCAGGACAATGATTACCTCTTGACAGTTCTTGTAACTCCCTGACAGTCTTGAGGTAGACCAGGACAATAATTACCTCTTGACAGTTCCTGTAACTCTGACTCCCTGACAGTCTGGACGTAGACCAGGACAATGATTACCTCTTGACAGTTCTTGTAACTCCCTGACAGTCTGGACGTAGACCAGGACAATAATTACCTCTTGACAGTTCCTGTAACTCTGTAACTCCCTGACAGTCTGGAGGTAGACCAGGACAGTAATTACCTCTTGACAGTTCCTGTAACTCTGTAACTCCCTGACAGTCTGGAGGTAGAGCAAGACAATAATTACCTCTTGACAGTTCCTGTAACTCTGTAACTCCCTGACAGTCTGGAGGTAAACCAGGACAATAATTACCTCTTGACAGTTCCTGTAACTCTGTAACTCCTTGACAGTCTGGACGTAGACCAGGACAATGATTACCTCTTGACAGTTCTTGTAACTCCCTGACAGTCTGGAGGTAGACCAGGACAATAATTACCTCTTGACAGTTCCTGTAACTCTGTAACTCCCTGACAGTCTGGAGGTAGACCAGGACAATGGTTACCTCTTGACAGTTCTTGTAACTCCCTGACAGTCTGGAGGTAGACCAGGACAATAATTACCTCTTGACAGTTCCTGTAACTCTGTAACTCCCTGACAGTCTGGAGGTAGACCAGGACAATGATTACCTCTTGACAGTTCTTGTAACTCCCTGACAGTCTGGAGGTAGACCAGGACAATGATTACCTCTTGACAGTTTCTGTAACTCTGTAACTCCCTGACAGTCTGGAGGTAGACCAGAACAATGATTACCTCTTGACAGTTCCTGTAACTCTCTGACAGTCTGGAGGTAGACCAGGACAATAATTACCTCTTGACAGTTCCTGTAACTCCCTGACAGTCTGGAGGTAGAGCAGGACAACAATTACCTCTTGACAGTTGCTGTAACTCCCTGACAGTCTGGTGGTAGACCAGGACAACAATTACCTTTTAACAGTTCCTGTAAGTCCCTGACAGTTTGGTGGTAGACCAGGACAACAATTACCTTTTAACAGTTCCTGTAAGTCCCTGACAGTCTGGTGGTAGACCAGGACAACAATTACCTTTTAACAGTTCCTGTAAGTCCCTGACAGTCTGGTGGTAGACCAGGACAACAATTACCTTTTAACAGTTCCTGTAAGTCCCTGACAGTCTGGTGGTAGACCAGGACAACAATTATCTTTTAACAGTTCCTGTAACTCCCTGACAGTTTGGTGGTAGACCAGGACAACAATTACCTTTTAACAGTTCCTGTAAGTCCCTGACAGTCTGGTGGTAGACCAGGACAACAATTACCTTTTAACAGTTCCTGTAAGTCCCTGACAGTCTGGTGGTAGACCAGGACAACAATTACCTTTTAACAGTTCCTGTAAGTCCCTGACAGTCTGGTGGTAGACCAGGACAACAATTACCTTTTAACAGTTCCTGTAACTCCCTGACAGTCTGGTGGTAGACCAGGACAACAATTACCTCTTGACAGTTCCTGTAACTCCCTGACAGTCTGGAGGTACACCAGGACAACAATTACCTCTTGACAGTTCCTGTAACTCCCGGACAGTCTGGAGGTAGACCAGGACAGTAATTACGTCTTGACAGTTCCTGTAACTCTGTAACTCCCTGACAGTCTGGAGGTAGAGCAAGACAATAATTACCTCTTGACAGTTCCTGTAACTCTGTAACTCCCTGACAGTCTGGAGGTAGACGAGGACAATAATTACCTCTTGACAGTTCCTGTAACTCTGTAACTCCCTGACAGTCTGGACGTAGACCAGGACAATAATTACCTCTTGACAGTTCCTGTAACTCTGTAACTCCCTGACAGTCTGGAGGTAGACCAGGACAATAATTACCTCTTGACAGTTAATGTAACTCGGTAACTCCCTGACAGTCTGGAGGTAGAGCAAGACAATAATTACCTCTTGACAGTTCCTGTAACTCTGTAACTACCTGACAGTCTGGAGGTAAACCAGGACAATAATTACCTCTTGACAGTTCCTGTAACTCTGTAACTCCTTGACAGTCTGGACGTAGACCAGGACAATGATTACCTCTTGACAGTTCTTGTAACTCCCTGACAGTCTGGAGGTAGACCAGGACAATAATTACCTCTTGACAGTTCCTGTAACTCTGTAACTCCCTGACAGTCTGGAGGTAGACCAGGACAATGATTACCTCTTGACAGTTCTTGTAACTCCCTGACAGTCTGGAGGTAGACCAGGACAATGATTACCTCTTGACAGTTTCTGTAACTCTGTAACTCCCTGACAGTTTGGTGGTAGACCAGGACAACAATTACCTTTTAACAGTTCCTGTAAGTCCCTGACAGTCTGGTGGTAGACCAGGACAACAATTACCTTTTAACAGTTCCTGTAAGTCCCTGACAGTCTGGTGGTAGACCAGGACAACAATTACCTTTTAACAGTTCCTGTAAGTCCCTGACAGTCTGGTGGTAGACCAGGACAACAATTACCTTTTAACAGTTCCTGTAACTCCCTGACAGTTTGGTGGTAGACCAGGACAACAATTACCTTTTAACAGTTCCTGTAAGTCCCTGACAGTCTGGTGGTAGAGCAGGACAACAATTACCTTTTAACAGTTCCTGTAACTCCCTGACAGTCTGGTGGTAGACCAGGACAACAATTACCTCTTGACAGTTCCTGTAACTCCCTGACAGTCTGGAGGTACACCAGGACAACAATTACCTCTTGACAGTTCCTGTAACTCCCTGACAGTCTGGAGGTAGACCAGGACAACAATTACCTCTTGACAGTTCCTGTAACTGTGTAACTCCCTGACAGTCTGGAGGTAGAGCAGGACAATAATTAGCTCTTGACAGTTCCTGTAACTCCCGGACAGTCTGGAGGTAGACCAGGACAGTAATTACCTCTTGACAGTTCCTGTAACTCTGTAACTCCCTGACAGTCTGGAGGTAGAGCAAGACAATAATTACCTCTTGACAGTTCCTGTAACTCTGTAACTCCCTGACAGTCTGGAGGTAGACGAGGACAATAATTACCTCTTGACAGTTCCTGTAACTCTGTAACTCCCTGACAGTCTGGACGTAGACCAGGACAATGATTACCTCTTGACAGTTCTTGTAACTCCCTGACAGTCTTGAGGTAGACCAGGACAATAATTACCTCTTGACAGTTCCTGTAACTCTGACTCCCTGACAGTCTGGACGTAGACCAGGACAATGATTACCTCTTGACAGTTCTTGTAACTCCCTGACAGTCTGGACGTAGACCAGGACAATAATTACCTCTTGACAGTTCCTGTAACTCTGTAACTCCCTGACAGTCTGGAGGTAGACCAGGACAGTAATTACCTCTTGACAGTTCCTGTAACTCTGTAACTCCCTGACAGTCTGGAGGTAGAGCAAGACAATAATTACCTCTTGACAGTTCCTGTAACTCTGTAACTCCCTGACAGTCTGGAGGTAAACCAGGACAATAATTACCTCTTGACAGTTCCTGTAACTCTGTAACTCCTTGACAGTCTGGACGTAGACCAGGACAATGATTACCTCTTGACAGTTCTTGTAACTCCCTGACAGTCTGGAGGTAGACCAGGACAATAATTACCTCTTGACAGTTCCTGTAACTCTGTAACTCCCTGACAGTCTGGAGGTAGACCAGGACAATGATTACCTCTTGACAGTTCTTGTAACTCCCTGACAGTCTGGAGGTAGACCAGGACAATGATTACCTCTTGACAGTTTCTGTAACTCTGTAACTCCCTGACAGTCTGGAGGTAGACCAGAACAATGATTACCTCTTGACAGTTCCTGTAACTCTGACAGTCTGGAGGTAGACCAGGACAATAATTACCTCTTGACAGTTCCTGTAACTCCCTGACAGTCTGGAGGTAGAGCAGGACAACAATTACCTCTTGACAGTTGCTGTAACTCCCTGACAGTCTGGTGGTAGACCAGGACAACAATTACCTTTTAACAGTTCCTGTAAGTCCCTGACAGTTTGGTGGTAGACCAGGACAACAATTACCTTTTAACAGTTCCTGTAAGTCCCTGACAGTCTGGTGGTAGACCAGGACAACAATTACCTTTTAACAGTTCCTGTAAGTCCCTGACAGTCTGGTGGTAGACCAGGACAACAATTACCTTTTAACAGTTCCTGTAAGTCCCTGACAGTCTGGTGGTAGACCAGGACAACAATTACCTTTTAACAGTTCCTGTAACTCCCTGACAGTTTGGTGGTAGACCAGGACAACAATTACCTTTTAACAGTTCCTGTAAGTCCCTGACAGTCTGGTGGTAGACCAGGACAACAATTACCTTTTAACAGTTCCTGTAAGTCCCTGACAGTCTGGTGGTAGACCAGGACAACAATTACCTTTTAACAGTTCCTGTAAGTCCCTGACAGTCTGGTGTTAGACCAGGACAACAATTACCTTTTAACAGTTCCTGTAACTCCCTGACAGTCTGGTGGTAGACCAGGACAACAATTACCTCTTGACAGTTCCTGTAACTCCCTGACAGTCTGGAGGTACACCAGGACAACAATTACCTCTTGACAGTTCCTGTAACTCCCGGACAGTCTGGAGGTAGACCAGGACAGTAATTACGTCTTGACAGTTCCTGTAACTCTGTAACTCCCTGACAGTCTGGAGGTAGAGCAAGACAATAATTACCTCTTGACAGTTCCTGTAACTCTGTAACTCCCTGACAGTCTGGAGGTAGACGAGGACAATAATTACCTCTTGACAGTTCCTGTAACTCTGTAACTCCCTGACAGTCTGGAGGTAGAGCAAGACAATGATTACCTCTTGACAGTTCCTGTAACTCTGTAACTCCCTGACAGTCTGGACGTAGACCAGGACAATAATTACCTCTTGACAGTTCCTGTAACTCTGTAACTCCCTGACAGTCTGGAGGTAGACCAGGACAATAATTACCTCTTGACAGTTAATGTAACTCGGTAACTCCCTGACAGTCTGGAGGTAAACCAGGACAATAATTACCCCTTGACAGTTCCTGTAACTCTGTAACTCCCTGACAGTCTGGACGTAGACCAGGGCAATGATTACCTCTTGACAGTTCTTGTAACTCCCTGACAGTCTGGAGGTAGACCAGGACAATAATTACCTCTTGACAGTTCCTGTAACTCTGTAACTCCCTGACAGTCTGGAGTTAGACCAGGACAATAATTACCGCTTGACAGTTCCTGTAACTCTGTAACTCCCTGACAGTCTGGACGTAGACCAGGACAATAATTACCTCTTGACAGTTCCTGTAACTCTGTAACTCCCTGACAGTCTGGAGGTAGACCAGGACAATAATTACCTCTTGACAGTTCCTGTAACTCTGTAACTCCCTGACAGTCTGGAGGTAGACCAGGACAATAATTACCTCTTGACAGTTCCTGTAACTCTGTAACTCCCTGAGAGTCTGGAGGTAGACCATTACAATAATTAGCTCTTTAGTATTTTTGTACTATTTTGTAGGAATAAATGACATGGATTTTTGCCCTATAGCACAAGTTTTAGTCTAGATTTAGCTCCGGCTTGTCATTCAATATTGTAATCAGTAATAAGACCAACAAATGTTAAGATTTTTACTTTCATGTTGTTTCCTTAGGCCTTTTTTTTGTAGAAATTAATTAATTTAATTTTTTCAACGTTTATATGGATCTTTTTACTGTTAATGCAATGTACATTCTATAAGTGTGATTTTCATAGAGAAGTGTATGACAATGTTACAGGGAACCCGTGGTTCTATTTTGACAACACACTCGATGGAGGAAGCAGATGCTCTCTGTTCTTGTGTTCGAATTCTGGTGAAAGGAGAGCTCAGGTTGGTTCTGCAACATTATAGGCAGCAACATACCAAGTAACATTCATACTGTGCATTTGGGTGGATAATGGTCAGAAAAAGTCTTCACTTTGCACTCTGTTTTGTAGTCAAATAATAATAAACAACAAGCAAATTGTGCAAAATAGCTCTTAAAATGCTTTTTTGGATTTGATATTTCAAAACTCCTGCAGAAGTGTTTAATAATGATGGAGGAAGCTGAAACTCTTGGCTCCTATTTTGTATGTAAAGGTAATTACAAATATATGTACTATTCAATATACCTTACACTATTTTTGCACATAGTGCCCACACTGGTTCAGACATTTATCCAATTGGACACTAAATTTCAGATGCAGCTGTGACAAAGTTTGTCCAGCTAACTGTGAAAGCACCACTGCTTCATGTTGCATGTGCATCACTGTCCTTATTCAGAACTCCAATCATGAGTGGGGAGGTTCAGACTGTAAGATGGGTGGTCCACATTCTCCCAGTCAAATGCCTGGAGCTTGTTGCTGGTTCATTGTCATGCAGGTTAATCATGTCCACATGGAGAATCCCTCAGTGCTTTTGCCTAATGGCAGGCCACAGACAGGGCATTGATGGTTGTATCTTATGGCATGACATCCAGCAGGAGTGGTCCGTGGCAATCCCACAAGGCTGTTAACATCCATTTCCAACACATGTCACAGGCGAACCCGGATGTTTCCACGTCATGTAATACCATCACCAGTAACAATGAGGTCCAGGAAATTTCCACCCTCCTCAGCCTACTGTTGCAGATGATTCATTTGTTGCCTTTGATCATGTCATCCAACTGCTTTGGCACCCAATCTCTCAGTGTGTGAGTGAGTGCGGGACAGCTGTGTGTGTGTAGGTGCAACATAAAGAAGATTCAAGGAACATTGAATGATTGTATATAGTTAGTGTATCAAAGAAGAGAAAGTGAAAGGAGTGTGTGAAGGCTACTAGAAGAGAACAGTTGTGAGCTGTGAAAGACTGCAGAGTGTGTTTACAGTGTATTTGTTATAACATTTTAGAAGACAATAAAGTGACTTGGTCAGTGAGTGTATACAGTTTAAGGGTCCGTCGCGTTAGAAAGTAATCAGACTGATTTTGTAATTTTGTGTCAATATTGTGAAATATTTCTTACCATAGTAAATATCCCTAAAACATTTATAACTTTGTTGTTCCAGTTAAGAAAAGGAGATAGACTACATGAGTGTTTATTTGATGTGCTTTGGTCGTAAGTAGACCACAACGGATATTCCAAATAAATCCCTACAAAGAGCAATAACTAATGACAAGTTGTTTATGATTTGTATGGTAATGTACCTGCAAGCAGCAGTAACTAAACAGTGTGTTAAATCTGCATCATCAAGTGATGACAGTGCAAGATACGACATGCAAGTTAATGCTTTATTTAAATGCTTTTAATGTGATTAATTGCTTTTTGTTTTTGATGATGTAGAAAATTATGTTTTTACTACACAACGTGTAAATGTATTACATAAAATGAAAGGCTGATATGGCTTGTACATGGCAGGATATGAACATCTTGGATACAATATACAGCACATGATTATAGAATACAAATCAGTGAGACTAGGTTTTTAACAGAATTTAAATTAATGAATAGTGTAATGATAAACTGCTGTGAATAACAGTACATAATACCAAACCACAGACTTTCCTACTTTCCCATCTTATTGAAAAAAATTCATTTCAATTTCAGAAAAAAATGATGTGAATGTTGTTGCATAAGACAAACTGAAAGTAGTACAGTATTAACTAAAGTCATGTGTGTGTTTACTCTTCAGTTTGAGAAGAAGACCATTAAAAACACTTGTGATTTTATTTAAAACTTGTAGTCCTTTCAGTTTTCTTATATGTGTTCCAAAAGAAGTGGAAGGCGGCGGGTCATGCAGGAATTGTGATGTTGTTGTCACTAAGTATCATAATACCACCACCTCAGAATGGAAATGAGTAAATCCTGGTGTTCCCAGGTCTAGTGTGTTTGGACGCTTCACCAAGGACTACCCTTGTCATCTTCACAAGTGATTCGGTGATTGGCTGGTCGGTCAGAGCTTGAACCAAGACACTGGCCGTAAAAGTCTCATATCGTACAGAATACTTGTTCTCAAAAACTGAGCTTGAGAATTCTATATAAGACTAGACGACGCAGTGAACTTGGCACCACCTAAAATTGATTTGCTTTTAACTCTTCATAAGTGATTACCAATCCTAATCAATCTTCAAACTCCAATTGATTGAGACTAATAATATCATATGCATCATGTAAGGCTTGGGTGTTTGGTTATTAAATGAAACCCTTTTGTAATTCAAATGAAATTAATGTATTTTGTGTACATGAAAGATAAATGCACTTAACATTCAATGCAAAGCTTTCTGGTAGACTGTTTTTTGTTGTCTTTTCCTATGCCTAAATAAAAATAGATAATTGTTTCCTGACATGCGAACATGCGACAACAGTTGTCCATGCACAAAACACAGACACAGAGACTCCAAGTTAATTCTGCAAACTTCCAACACTTGGCCTTGTGATTTGTTGGTGGTCATCGCAAAGGCCAGACATGCAGGTAATTGCAGCCGTTTGAAACCGAATGGCAAGTCCGTTGGAATCATCAGGATGTGCAGAATCAAAATATGCTCTCCTTAGTACTTTCAAATATGTTGAACTTGCCTAGAAAACTTTATAAAATTGAAATTATCAAATTAATTCCTTGTTAAAATGCATTTTGGGATTACGTCTAAGCCTGGCCTAATTCCTTGAGTCACTCTAAAACAAAACTGAATGAATTTGTTTCTTTATCTCTAAGTCTACTAAGTCGATTTACCTCGATAGCATGGCTGATCAAAATGAAAGTTTGCAAAATATAATTAAATTTTATTCAACCAAATGTATATTTAAAACCTACAACTATTTTTAGGAAGAAATGTTTTAAATGTAATAGATGCCAATTTCAAACGATAGGTCTTTCACAAACACCATAAATTCAAAGTAGTCCAAAGTGGCAATTCCCATACAAAATTATCAATTTCGATCCTTTCAATTTTTCAACTGTTCTGTAGGGTATCTCCTAATGTTCCTTTTCTAAACCATGCTAATATTGAGGCGAACAAAATGAAAAAGAAGTTATTCAAATTGGTCGAGCGATTTAAGAGCTTTTGTAAGACTAACAATTGGCAATTGATTTTTATATAGATACAAAAGGAGGAATCATACACAAGTACAGCTTATCTAAAACGTCCTGGCATTCCCCCCACTCTGGACGCAAAGATGCGTAGTAGCACTGAGCAGTCCACTTGCATAAAAGAGAAGTGGGAGTCAGTCTTCCAGCTGCCTGCCTGCCTGCGGTGAGAGTGACAAGTTCATGTGTTGTATATGTGACTACCTGCTTCAAGTTCTGATCACTTGCTCCCCCACCACTCTCACCACTTCTCCGCATTTCTCCTCACTTGCACATGTGGAGTGTCAGGACGTTTCAGACAAGCTGTGTCTTTAAAACTGAAAATAATGTGAAACTTGGCGAGACTTGAAGCATTGTATGAGCTATATTAAATAAACAAGCTTTCAGTAGACAAGCTTGAAAAAGCAAAAATACTAAAATTAATAACTAATCGGCCACCAACAGCTCACTCAGAAATAGTCCCTCATAGCACAATTTTTGAACAACCTAACGAAGTCAAATTTCTAGGTCTTCTAGTATACAGTCTATTTGACTGGAAATCACATATTAACAACATCACGTCTAACCTTAATGGTGCATGTTACATCATTCCAACGTTGGTTAACTTTGACCAGTCAACACAGGTAAGTTAGTTTATTTTAATTGTATACTGTGATGATAATTCAGTGTATGATAGTAAACACATATTACTCCTGATACAAAAGAAGGTGAGTGCAGCAGCACACAGAACTTGTACAAACAACTATTTTGTGTATACTAACTCTACCTTGTGTCTATGCATTATACTCTTTAAAATTGTACACAAATAATCAAGGTAACCTTATCATAAACACACAAGTAGACTACGCATCGTCCCAAGACAAAAATTTCTTTCTTCCAGAAAGGACTCCACTATAAAACAATTAAAATATTTAATGATCTTCCCAGTAATAATCTAAAGGAGCAATTTCAAAGTTTTTAAAGCTTCCCTTGAAAAGTATCCCTTTTGTCAGTCATTTACTGTGTAGAAGTATATTCAAATTATTAATCAACACTGATGTATAAGTGTGCTGCACTCTGTGTTAAAAAATGCATTTATAAAATATTACTGTGAACGATAAAGATATTAGCACATTTTGCATATAAGTAAACAAAACGTGTAATATTGTGTAATGATCAGGGTCCAGATTTGTGTATAGAAACAAAGTTTATTATCCCAGTTGAGAGTTCACAAGTATAAATTAAAATTCTTATTTCACTTAAAAGGAATATTTCACAAAAAATTATTTAAATTCATTTTTTAATAACTCCATATTTTGTATACCTTTTAGTAAATTTAGTGAAATATTTCTGTTCCTTTTATAATAAATACATATTTTAATAATTCTTTCGCCATCAAGAAAAAAACTGAAGATTTGGGTAACACACAAACGTTGCAGCATCTGCTGTTATATCATCGCTTCAAATACTCCCCACCCACCCACCTTATGCCTTAACTTTCACACTGTAAAAGGTGCAGGGATCCACGTTGACAAACTGTAAATCCCCAATGGGCAATCGTAAGTTCGTAACTGCATATCTGTTTCCTTTGGGATGCAGTCTAACTAGTAAATGTTTATGATCTTAAGTGTGTGAATTCAACAATTGCAGATAGGACAACATTTATCTGGATATATACACAGCTTCCTCTCATGTTTCCTCTCAGCAAGTTCTTATAGGTGAACCTACTCCATCCTTATCTAACGTTAAAAGAAATTCACAGTATTATTCTGGTTTACTAGAAGCACTTGTTTTGGCCGATATACCCCTTTATAAGGTAAACGATCCCAAATTAAAAGTGTCTTGTCATATATATGGATATAAGCAATCCTGAAGGGTCAGCTCTTCGGAAAAACTATCTCCTGAAGTGCTATGATGAAACATTAAAATACATTAGGTCAGCATGTGAAAATAAGAAGATCTGGGTGAGCATTGACAGAACTAGCGATTTTAGTGACATTAGAGGAGTGGGAAATGTTGCAGTAGGTGTGTTGGAAAATGATGACAGAGTTTCCAAACAACACTTCTTGCGAGTTTGTAAATAAGTGTCAGTTGCTAGGCTGTTCAATGAAACTTTGCAGATGTTATGGCCAAATGCTGTGAAGTACGACAATATGTTGCTTTTCCTAACCGAAGGTGTACCATATATGAAGAAGCTCTTTGTGTATGTTATCCTGAAACGATTCATGTGACCCGTATCATACATGCTCTACACAGACTGTGTGATAAAATCCAAACACTATATCTGGAAGTGGACCAGTTAGTGTCAGACGGGAGGAAAAGTTTTGTAAAACCACCAACTAGAGTCAATCTTTTCAAAGAAAGAAGTCCTGATCTTCCACTTTCTCCTAAACCCATAAACATGCGTTGGGGCACTTGGCTAAGTATAGCAATGTATTGCACATACAATTTTGAAGCATTTGTATCTGTAGTAAGTGAGCTGGACTCAGACAATGCTTCTTCAATTGACGTTCGAAATTTACTAAAGACAGCAATGTAAAATGTGACTTGGCTATCTTATTGGCCAATTTCGGATTCTTTTCTCCCTCTATAGTGAAACTAGAGACTTTGGGGTATTCATTGAGTATTGCAGTTGAAGAGATAGAGTGCATTGCAAGACAACTGGACACATTTTCCAATTCAAAAGTCGAAGTCTTAAAGAAAAAATATAAACATTTGTTTGACAAAAATACAGGTTACAGAAGCCATAGCAAAGTAGCACTAGTTTTGGAAGGCTAAGGGACAAGTGAAGTTGATGTTACTGACATGCCCTATTTCAAATATGCAAACTTAACATCGTGCGACGTGGAGTGATCGTTTTCTAAATATAAGGCATTATTTCATGACAACAGGCATGGATTACTGATGGAGCATTTGGAAAAGACGTTAGATGTTCACTGCAATCAGTGTTCCACATCGGATGATCAGGAGCAGTTGGTGAGTTAACATTTTTATGTTGTGTGTTGGTGGAATTTAAAGAAGTTTTATTACATGTTTTTTTTTTAATTTTTGTTGGCTTACAAATAAATATGTGGGTCCTGCTAATGACTAATACTTTAAAAGCTTTAATAACTCCTTAATAACTACTTTAAAAACTCCTTTGCCAAAGAGTTAAACAATTATCTAATTGAAAAGTGCCCATACAGGTTAGAAGAGATGTTAAATTAATGTGTACTGTTAATGTATTTTTGTATATTCAATATTCCATGTTTGTGTTCCATAAGTCTAATTATATGCCATGATGTACTTTTTATTCATGTATTAGCATTTGAAAATGCTCCATGCCTGTATTACAAGTTTTATGAGCACTAAATTTGAATTTAAGTGGAATAACGATATTCAGAGTACTCTAGCGGGAATAGGTGGAACTTCTTCGACATATAGTGTTAGTTTGGGCAGTCAACAGTAGATGTCACTGCGACTCTGGCGCCAAACAGTCATGGCTGCCAATACAACTATTCTACATCTGGGTGTTACATATTAAACAATTTTAAAAATAACATATTTGGTCTAAAGTTTGATATATTTTATAATTATTTGACCTTAAAGTCCTTTCAGTAATATTACATTTGATAACTATTACTGTATTTCTGCATTTCTGCTCAATGTACATTGTGAATAGAAAAAAACATAGTTGGCTAACTGTATCCTATTTAAATACTGCTTGTTTGTGTTTTCGCCATTTGTAAGAAAAAGGTTGTTGTATAGGCACGATACAGTATATGTGGCTGCTACTGAACGTTTACAAGGAATGATGGTACGTACATTACATATTTGATTACATGTTTCACTTTTGAATCTATCAGTCGAGTAGAATGCATTATCTGCGACTTTGGTAGGTACCTCCTTCAGTATTTGGTTATCAAGCAAACCTTTGATTCTATAAGGCAAGTGGTTGTATAGTTCCTTTCTTTATCTCCAACTATCGTGTTTGATTTATGAGCAAATTACGTACGTACGATGCAACGGTATTATTTTGCTTATGCGTCGGATATTTAGCAAACAAACGTGTATAAACGAGTATAATATATGCTAGAATGATTGATTAATGCATTAATTCTCTCGGTGGGATGTTGCATGCACCAAATCATTCACTGAGTTGTGCTCATTGTGAGTAAACAAAACCAACTGATTGTAAAGGTTCCAGTTGGCAAAAATAAATGGTCCAAGCACCATCTCGGCATACGTGTGGAACATGTATCTTGCGTTAAGAGACTAATAAATACACGGAAAGTGATCACTAGGAAGGGCGGCTGGCTCCGTGCCATGGCACTACCTTAATAAATGAAGAAATTGCATATATTGTTGTATACTCCACGGTTTCATAGAGAATTATAGCATGAGGGTTTAAGTGTCTTGAACAAGTTACTATTACTATTCTTTGAAAATACAAGAAGACACGGAACACTTCCAACACAGACTGTATATGATACAAGTGTGATCTGTGAAATAGCAAATGTATCATATCGCAAATGAGCTGAACAATATGCAAATGTCAGGTTCGTTCGTTGGGTTGCCATCATGGTCACAATTCCAGCAATGACGATTACAGCTTGCAGTATTCAGTTCAGTTTCTTACAACTCACCGTATCCATGTTAGCATGGATAAATTTGTGACCAGCATGTGAGCAGTTACAGAAAGTAACGAGAGTGATGTATTCCAGTTTGAATCTCAGGCTTCAACTTCAAGCAATATTAATACTACAGCTGATCAGGTAAAAACTGCAGCATTGGAAGCATGGCCATAGCCAGAGGGGCCCAGGATGGGGAACACCCGTACTGGGAGAATCCCCATTTGTCCTTTCCTGTTATGAAGTTTTAGAAATATTTCAATAATAAATTAAGAACCAAACTGGCCATATATCGAAGACTATTTTAATGGTAACAATGCTGTAATAGTTATCCATTGTCTTATTCCAGTGTGCAGAATATCCAAACCTGTTGGCAGTTAAACGCCGCTAAAGCACGATCGACCCTAGCTATACATAAGGCGTCAGGCCCTAGACACTGGATTGTAATTCATAGGGGGGTAGGTCCTCCACAAGGGGAGGCTAATGAGGAAAAGAAAAGAAAAAAGAACTTAAGCAGTGGTGAGGACAGTGAGTGCATGCATTATGGACATAAGAGATTTCTTTGGCAAATGCAAAACAGTGGAGCATCAAGAAGACCAAGTTGTCTCCAGTAGCACAGTCCACACAGATCAGGGGCCAATGGTGCAACAAGAGCTGATAGTTACTATTTAATACAGAAAGGTTAGCCAGTAAAGCAAGTTTATCTAAAGGATTACCCTAAACAAAGCAATAGACATAGTTTTTGCCCTGAGTGGTATAAGTAGTTTGCTTGATTGCAGTATGCAGTGCTCAAAGATGCTGCATTTTGTTGTGCTTGCATGCAGTTTCAGCCTTATGGCACAACGGAGAGAAGCTGTACTGAGAAAGGTTTCAGAAACTGGAAAAATGCCTTACGTGCCAGCCATGGGTTTCCTAAAGACGAAACGTCAGAAACTCATATCTGTGCCATGTCAATGTGGAAGAAATGTGAAACTCGTACAGAAACCTGTGCTTCGGTGTCAACATTAGTGAAATCACACTTGAGAAACAAATTACTGTGTTAAATCATAGACGGGGTAATACAGATTTTGGCCTTCAGTGAGCTGGCCCTGCGTGGCAGTTATAATTTAGAGGAGGGGACCGAAAGGAGTCCATTTTTAAATGTTTTTGAATGCATCTCCAAGAAGATAAAAACCTCTTGGAATATATAACATACACACCTATACTTCTCCTGACTGTTACAATCTTAGACTACACTTACTAGTTGTTAAAACACTGAAGTCCCTTAAGAAGCTTATGTTACTAATGTGCTATGTTAAACAATTTCTATTGGAGAGGCAAAATTGCATCCTTCTATGAAGGCAGAACCATAGTGCGTCTTCTAGAACAGCGTTGGAGTGGGTGGGCACCTAGCAATTACTAAAGCAATTTTGTCAAACTATGAAGAAGTACTTAGAGTGCTAAATGCCATAGGAAGAGAACACTTCAATAAAGAAGACATTGCCAAAAACGTTGGTTCCGAGACTGTGATAATGTCACTTCAATTTCGCTTTCTGTTAGTTTTCAACATGAAAGTACACGGATTGCTGGAAGCAGCTGATAAAGCACTCGTCTCGCACTACAAGCTTAAGTGGCGCTATTGTTATCATTAAGCGTGTGTGTCAAACAAGAAATCAGTGAGTTTCGAAAACAAAAGTTTCCTTTTGTGCTGAAAATGTGCTAGGTACCAGAAACTTTGTTTTCAGTTCCTGTACAAAATAAAAGGCCCAAGAAGACAACTGAAAACACGGACTATATTCACTCTAGTCTGTTGATGTGGCATTCCACAAGCAGTTCCAACACACAACAGCCTAACACCTTTAAGTGAGACCACGCACTTAGTGCATTTAGATGAACGCTTCAGCGAGAATGAAGAGCTTTTACTGACTATGGAAAGAGCAGCACAACTCAACATTGATAATCTTCAAACTTCATGAAAATTTAGATGTAAAGAAGTGTCAGAGATGCAGGTTTATTTGTCCTCAAGACCTAATGAAATAAAATGAACCTTCTATACAAAAACCGGGATGTGTTCAAAAAGAGTTATGCATTGTTTGCAACAGAAATATTTGTTTGGAGGCCCACTGAATCCAAACGAAACTGTCAGTTAAAAATAAAACTTTATATGTAAGTTTAACATCTTCCAAGGATGTGGCACAAAGATTTTAAAGACTCCCGTCCACTCTATAAACTATACTTTACATGGATACTTTCAAATATTTTGATTATCTCAAACATGAGTGCAATGATTTTGAATTTTTAGCAAATAGCGCCTGAGGACCTCTTTAATCTGGATGACCTTTTGCTAAGTAGTAAACAGTAAGAAATTGACAAAATTTTCCTAGATAAAAAGTGTAGGTTCGTTAAAACACACAATGTATGTCGTATACATTTGTTTTTGTGTAGTTAGCCGTTTCAGAGGTTTTAGTTGTTACTGGTTTGAATTTTAAAATAATTACTTTTCTCAAATGGGAAGTCATTTTTGTTCTCCCTGTTGGACATGCAAAGAGAACGCAATTTCAATACCATTACCTAGCGATCGGTCTTAGAACATTTGATTATCGCTTAAAGCTTATGGTTAACCCATTGTAATCGCAAGGAAATGTGCAATAAGACAATTTCTGCAAATCTTTGTGAATTAACGTGAAGTAAATAAAAGAATGCGCATTTGTAAGAAAAAGTAGTTTGGACAAGAGTGAGCATGGAAACTTGTGATAGCAACGCATCTGCTTTTTAAAGTTATGTTATCCTGCCCACCTCCTATAAAATGTGAAGCCTAAAGTTCAATCTTGGTAAGACATGTTTGCTTTTGTTCATTGGTTTCCAGCATAATGTAATGCATTATAGTATTTATTCATTATCAATCGCCATATGTGCATTTTAGTGTTCTTACGCTTTTCCATAATATAGTGCGATGACATTTAATTTCTAAATCGAGTACTATTTAGCTATATATAAACATTATGACGTGCTATTGTATTTTAACATAATATAAAATTGTATTCTTTAATAATGGTAAATGTCATTGATTAAAAACGCATTTTCAAATAAAATGCGCATAATTAGAATGGGTATCGCATGTGTTTCACCTCAGGTGTGGCAGTAGGGATACATCTTCGCCATTTTTAATCTGGTAGGTGGTTGCAATATATGTATGTTGCTACGTTTTTCATCAGATGACCAGAGAACAGTTGGAGATTGAGGTCTATTATTGTTTTTTATTTTAAAGTAATGTACTACTATTACGCAGTGAATTACAGTTATCGTTAAATAGTCCTTAACTTTGTATACGTCGGAATTAAGCAGATGCCGGCGAATTCAAAGGTATGTGTTACACATATATTGTTGTATCAAGTTTAGCCTCTTATCCTTTGTATTTGATGAAGGAATGCCTTCCATTTCAAATGACAATTTTATAGTGCTTTTAAGTTTTGCATAGTTATTAAACAACAAAGTTGGTTGTCTAGGCAACTTTTGCGGAAAGTGTCCAGGAATAACTAAACGATAAACCATGTTCCAATTTCGTCTTGAACATTCCACGTTTTAACTCAGCGTAATACTATTTGTTTATATTATCGGTAGTTGTTTACAACTTGGGCAGTGTTTATGCAACAATTTCAACGTAAATGCATTAATCAATCATTCTGATATTATACTCGTTTATACACATTCATTTTTTAAATATCCGCCGCGTAAGCGAAATTAAACCGCTTCTATCCAAATTTACGCCATTCATACATTTCCATTCATTCGTTTCTGTTGGTCATGGAAGTAAAGTAATTTCAAAGGCAGCATACGGCGGGGTGCCTGTATCCCATACAGCGAAGTGTCTCGGAGTGTTCATAAGGGAATGGGAAATAAGATTGGTCAAGTTTTAGCTTTTTCGTTCTCATTACTGGGCTGGGCAAGTTATTCACATTATGCATATTACACTTTTTGATGTAGGAATTATTCAAGGTGACTGTGCCATGCAATAACCCCCAGAGCTCAACCTAGTCGCAATGTGGTAAATTTATCAATGTCCATTAGAAACAAATGAATTCCAATGTACAATATCGACCTCCACTTTGCTAACAATATGCTGATGGATAATATGCATTCTCGTTCTGGTTTCCATTACCATGTTGTTGTCAACCAGGCTTAATGTTGGAGTTACAGTATAACTTCACAAGCTGTGCCTTTTTGTTGTCCAGTGGTGGTGCTGAATATACGAGAGAGTGAAATGGTGTAAAACTGTTTGAGGACATTTGTTGCCATGCTGATGACAAAACAGGTGTTTGCACATGGAGCAATACAGTGTAGTTCCGTGTGTTCCCTGAGCAGCTGGACCACCCTGCGGAGGCACCATGACACGGAAGTTCATGTTGACTGATTGCCTGTGTTTCTCTTGTGATACTGTCCTACAATTCTTGTAATGTGTGTGGGTTGGATGCGTACACTTTATTCACATGGAGACAGGTCAGGGGAATGAGATGGCCACAATCCTCGACTAATGAATCTGTCACCATACACACTTTGCAATTCATGCATAGAATTCACAACAGTGTGCGCTGTAGCCGAGTCGTGCTGATACCACCCACACAGTCGTTCATCTCTTGTTAGTTACGGAAAAAAATTGTTTAAAATGGAGTTTATATAAACTCGTGAATCAACTGTTGTGTCGAAAAATATGGCATCAATAATCCTACGAGCACTTACTGCACACCAAACCCCAACGTTTGCTGCGTACTGAGGCATTTCATTAATATAATGAGGGTTTTCCATAGCCCCGTATCTATTGTTCTGGGTAGAAATGTGACCTTGAAGATAAAACCATGCTTCATCAGTGAAGAAGGTTAAAAGTGGGTCCACGTCACCATTATAAACGGATTGCAATAATTTACCCTAGGTTGTAAAGTATGAACTGCAGTCACGTTGTACAGCTTAAGTTTCAGAAGTTTCGTTGCCCTAAACGCTGATGTCTTGGAAATGTTAACCTCTTGTGCTACACGTCTCGATGATTTTTCCAGTGAATGCTCCGACTGGGTCCCTACTTCATCAAGCTTCTCTTCTGATAGTGCACTGCATTTTTAGCATTTTGTGGTCGTAAATGATCATGTATGTGGTGCGGATTTTATTAAAAGATTCTTACTTAGCAGCAGGAATAATGTTTTTACTGAATGATGAAATAGTTTGTTAGCAGACGCTACTCTTATCTTCAGGGTTGTGGTAACAATGGAATGCATAAATCAACGTTCCTTTATCACAACATATTTATTCGTTAATTTACACTTTTAGCACCATATTAATTATTCAACAACTTTCAAAATTCGATAGAATCTACACTGGTTAAAAGTTTGGGTGTAAGTTCCATGTTCACACACTACCAAACACACGTCTGATCATCATGAGCATACAGACGCCAATGAATCTAGTTCCTGGCGTCGGTATGACGCAACACCGCCATTCTTATGTATTCATCCGCGCAACAGTTCTCATTGGTTGAACACGAAGTGACAAGAAAACATTGGCTATCTTGGATATTGAAAAATAAGTCCCTGATACACCCAAATTAAAAGAATTAGAAATTTACACACTCTTACAAAAATATTTACATGAACGATTTTCTATTGATCAATATTCTGTCTCATATGCTTGAGTTTATTGACGACTTCATGAATAGTTGACGTGCTAGGAATTCGAAGACCTGCGTAATGAAGTTGATATTCTATACGATACCTTCTTGTAGAAGAGTATTTCACAGTGTCATACAGAAAAATACATTCTAAAGTGTACTGAGCCATTAGTAATGGACAAATTATCACCAAGAGACAACACACTGTAACTCTGATCACGCACACAGACCACTTTCCCTCTCCACAGATCCAACTAGAACGACACGGCAGCAGTAGCGCCATTCTCTGGCAGCAGGTGCGCCACTTGTCACCCAGTGCAAGGCCGCTGCCAAACGGTCCGGTCCCTCAGGGAATGCACGTTATATAATGTATGCAGACGCCATGTTAGGTGATTTGTGCTTGTTATAGCAAATATGTCAAATTGTGTTATGCTGTCGGGATGCTAGAAGAAATAAATAAAAGTTTCAAAGACGTGTAATTGTTCCCATTTCCCTGTTAAATACCATGTTCTAATGTTTGGTTGCAAGTTCACACAAAAACTTTGAGACAGCTCATTAAAGTAGAAAATATTTTATTTTATCCATGCAGAGTAATTATTGGAAGCGTCAGAATTGAAGAAGAAAGAGTTTGTTGTTGCTATTAAGAAAACTAGTGAGTTGAACCTGCAACCATTACAGAACTCATTAATATTTCATAAAAGCTATTGATGTACAGACTATTGGACAATTTCAATAAAAAAGAAATATAACAAATAAACTATTTTTATACCTGTTTACTTGTCAGTCTTAGCTAATGATATGTCCTAATGCCATATTGCTTCCGATGATGCCCAAAGTTTAATATTTACCTTTCCATAGCTGTGATTGCAGTTTTTAAAAGTGCCACATTTATTAAAGGAAATAAAAGTTAATTTGCATGAGCTTTGATATGCAGCAATCTTAAAAACTGATCACAACTGTGGAAGCTCACATGACACGCCAGCAGTAGCAATATGGCGTTATGGCGTATCATCAGGTAAGTAGGTATGAAAAATACAGCCGTAGGAGCTAACGGCAACATGAGAATTTGGAGTGCGATGTCTCATACTTCAGTTCCAACACAACGCACTTGGAGCACTTTTTGTTTCCACAGAATAACAAGGGAGTTTCATTTCTTGCCCTTAGGTGTTCTGTGCCTACGTAGCAGAGAAAGTAAATATGTTGACAGTACTACAGAGCCAACGGACTGCCACATCGTAACCAATGGGATTTGTTCAGAGAGTAACCTGAAGTCACCGGAGGATATCAGTAACGTCAAGTTACCACAGCCACACCATGCACCCAGAGAAACGTGTGTCAATTACAAGGTAATTCCTCACCAGCTCTTAATGTATGTTTCGTTCATTTACAGTTGGATATCCTAAACCAGATTATCTTATATCACATTCTTTGAAAGTAATTAGGAGTGTTGGGTTTGAATGTGTATTTTTACGTGATGCTGGAACGTGATCAATATGAGAAGCAATACAGCTAGTCCACATGGATCATTTGCTTGCACATGTGCATTGGTAAATCCTTTGTACTTAAGGGGACAGGGTAGTGATTTGGGCTCAAAAAGTCAATTTTTTGTTTTTCATCTTTAAAGAAAGTAGAAATCTTCCTCTTCAAAATGATATATACGTTGTAAGGGTACCGGCACATTTAAGGCTTTAAATTACCCCATTTAAATATGGTGGAGTGCTGCGCCACACTGGGTAAAGAGGGCTTCAGAGATGACACACTTTTCTTTAAATGTAGTTTTCTGTAACTTGACATTTTTCAAACTCAGGTACACTTTTTTTCAAAACCACTGAACCTATTTGAATGAAAATTTTACACTAGTTCCAGAAGCATGTATTCTACAAACGTAACCCATTGTTATTGGAAAAATCCAAAACAGAAAATTTAAAAAAAAATATTTGTCTAAAAAATATTTACGTTTTTTTTTTTTACCAAAGTTATATATTTTTTCTTTTGAATATAGCCAGAGATATTTAAATACATTTAGGTTAACAGTTATGAATACATATTGCCTAGTGCACTACAAAAGTTTCAACACATATGCTTGAATGTTGTAGAAGGAATTTGTACCGTTAGTACTATATATATATATATATATATTATATTTTTTCAAAAACATGTTATCAGTTTTTGCCTTATTACATGCCCATTTTAAATAATTGTTTTGATGTTCTCTATATCAGTGTAATCACAATGAATCACTAAATATTCACCCCAAATTAAATTTTGATCTGAGCAGTAGAATCTTAGATATCCTCAACTAAAGTTATGTTTTGAAATACTGAAATCGTGTACGAAACACTACCTTGTCCCCTTAAATAAAATTTCTCCCGTCAAATGTCCTTCCAACTTAAATTTATTCATCTTTTAGGACATCTGCTTGTTGTGGATTCATTTCTGGAATACAGCCTTCCCTCATAGATTTATTGAATAATATAATGATTTTATTACGTAATTTGTGCATTGTTTCCTTAAGAAGTTGGCACAGCCATCTAAACCATAAGATTTTTTATTTTTCATGCCCGTTATTGTAGAAATTGATTCATGTTCTGTTACAGATCAAAAGAAGAGAGTGGAATAATACTTTTATCCATCTAATATAGATTATATGTAGAAGCTTCTGATACTTGTGCAATAGTTGTTGAAGATGTGTGCCATTTCCGTACAGTCTGATACTGTTAGGTTAGAATTTGGCTACTCTTTTCCATGCATCTGTATTTCTTGTTTAATAATATTGCAAACAGTTTTTGCGTTTGTTTTGAGTCAGTATAACTAATTACTTTGTATACATAAATAGCAACAATTGTCAATATTTTATTCTTTTTAATGAATGGTATAGTCGTGTCTGTAGTCTTCAGTTGAACAATACGAGGTATGCATTTCTTCTGTAGCAATAGTATCGTGTTTAATTTTGCTACCCCACACCCTCCCCAAATTGTAATACCGTATTCCAAGTGCACATATATTATTGCCTAATATATAGCTTTAAGCTCTTCTACATTAAGATAATTTGCAAAGTATTTTAGTAGGTATATGTTTTTTGCGATTTTTCTACAGACTTTGTTTACATACATTTTGTATGTTAAGTGTTTGTCAAGATATATTGCTAAAAAATGTTGATTAGATAGCTGTTGTACTTTAGTATTTTCAAGTGCTACATTTATGTAGTTTAGTTCCTGCCCCTTGTTTGCTGATGCTGAAAATGTACCAGTTTGTTGACATTAGATGAAATATTGTCATAATAACATAAAGACTACACAGTTTCCACATAATACAGAAACACTTGCGTCAGTATACAGTGAAGCTGGTGAATATGAATGCCAAGTTAAACATAATCTTGTCATGTTATAGAAGTTCCTATATGTGTCGACCAATAGACACTTATCGTTTCACTTACACTTCTGGTCAACTCAGCACACCATACAACAGGATATTAAATTACTGAAACATGCAAAACCAACAGCAGAACTGATAATTGTGGAGAAAATACATATTATGAAGAATGTTCACATAGCCATGAATTTTGATATACCACAAGCAGACGACAAAATGTAGTCTATATCCAGCAACCCAGGTAGCAGCACAGTCACTATGACAACAAACGTTTCCTCTTCAACTGGCAGTTGAGAAACTGTTGAGAATGAAGATGCTGGTCTTCAAAACACGTCTGGACGAAAATAACTGTACGTGAAACTATAAGTTTCTATAGGTGAACGCATATACTTGTAAACATTGGAGAAGTGTGACTGTCTACATCACTTTGTATATATTAAGTGGAATAACCTTCTCAGTTGTTAATATCAAATATAGATTGAGTAATTAGTGAACTAAAGTTGCACATGGTGTTGAGAAGCAGGTAAAGATATTTACAGGTGATATTTTGATGTTAGCAGCTACTGGTGTGTTGCCCGTGAGACGTCTACTCAAGTGGCAGACTTTCTGGGAAGACAGTTGGTGACACTGCAGAGACTTCTGTTGTAATGGTGAGTTATTTGTTGGATGTCCTGCTGTAGTATATCTGACATTACATGGTTAGGTTTTAAAACTCCAATAATGAAATTTAATTTGACTACCTGCGTTAACCTCTTTGATAAAAGACCATTCTGTGACCATTTAGAAAAATAATGTTCTTATTTGCTCACAATAAAATATTGGTACTAGCAATTTCCTTTCTTAAATACAGTTATTTGTCATGGCTTACTTAAACGTACAAAGGAAATTACACTAAATTTTGCTAGACGAGGTTTATTAAAATACTTCGTGATTGTTATCTCAATCATATTGTAGCTTTATAAGCATATTTGTTTCTCTTTTGTATTGCTGTGTGTTAATATTTCACATGGAATAAAATATCTGCAGCATTTCTCTTGTTTTAGATGCATTTTCTGCGGAGTAACAACTATTTTGTTTCTTTTAAAGCTCCACAATGTTCATATTGTAGTACAAGGGTCTTTTAATCTCGGAGGTATAACAGCTCATTGTGGGCCAAGATCTATCGCCTGGCTGCTGCTTCGTCCACTTCTGCAGTGGGTGGGGTGCAGTACTAGAGGGAGGGACATGGTCAGTGCCTCCGGTCTGGGATATATAGTCCTTTAATTATTTAAGAGCTAATTTAAAGGGTGTTTTATTGTTAATGCCTGTTAGAAAGAATGGAGCTTCTCAATGGTCAAAGAATTATAAAAATTGGTTGTGAGGTTTTTGAGATTACCTTACTTATACAGAAATTTTCTCTCTTAATCATATAGTTACATTATACACAGGGTATTAGGGATATGAGTGCACATATTTCATGTGATAGTAGATTCAAATATAGTCGAACAAGAAATTCATTTATTGTGAAAAGTGAAGTAGATAATTTAACATTATTGAATACCTTATAATCTTTCAAGGAGTAGCACTAAAGAAGTGAATGTTTGATTACTGCTGTGAAGCATGCAGTGATATCTACGAGTCCCCCCCCCTGTTGTATTAACATCCTCCAATGTAATGCCCTATTGGACGGTGAATGAATTAAACGTGTGAAATGATGCTCAAACGAGCCCCAGTTCCACAGAGCTTTACGTTACCCGACATTCGTCTTCTCAGGATAAGGGGAAACCTTACGTGGATAACTTTACCCTAAGCTAGATTCAAACTCATGTCGTCTTGAATGTCAGGCAGACACGCTAACCAGCACGCTACTAAGGCGGGCAACATCTACGAGTGAAAGTACAAATTAGGCCCCAGCCTTGTTCACTGCATGTTTATCAGGTAATGGGGGGAAGGGTGGCATTGTTTCAAGCTTTCCAAGCATTAACAACATTCCTGACCTTCCAGTCTACATGTTGCTAAACATTCCAATAGACGCACTGGAATGCGATTACTTAATATCATTTTGTAACTTAGCGACTCATTTTAAGAATAAATACAAAATACACAAATAACTCGTGTTTTGTAGCTCTACCTATCTATGATTATTGCAGAAGTGAACGATTAATGACTGATTAATCATTGAAGCAAATTTGTTTTTATGTAACCATGCACTATAGAGGAGAATGACAGAGGAAGTTATTCTGAAGGTTATAATAAGTATCTTGGGGACTATAAGCTTTACTTATCTGAATATCTGTGGATCTTCTGCTTATTGAGCGGACATAAGCCCGGCACGTAAAGTACTTACTATTGTAAATTGCCTTTGGGGTATTTATTTCTGGTGTTAGATTCCCTTGTGGTCTAACTGGGAAAGTACGATGATCTCTTTTCAGTTACTTAGGGTGATATATCTTAATCTAGAATGTAGTGAAATCTGATCTTATTAACTACACTAATATTCATTCTTAATTTTGTGAAATCATTGTCAAGTAATCAGATGAGATTCTTGTAATTTTAATGTCAATAACTTTGTTAACAGGACGTTTTTGCTCCTGTTCCATCCTGGTCTCCTGATCCTTATCTCCAACAGCCAGGGAGCTCATTCTTATCAGTGGATACCACCGTATGTAGCCAGCCTATAATAAACTACTGCGAGACTTTCTTCTCCTGATCCTTATCTCCAACAGCCAGGGAGCTCATTCTTATCAGCGGATACCACCGTATGTAGCCAGCCTATAATAAACTACTATGAGACTTTCTTCTCCTGATCCTTATCTCCAACAGCCAGCAAACTCGTCCTTATCTGGGTATCTCTTGTATAAAAGGTAGACAAGGTTCTCACATATAATAAATAGCAGTCACATGTTATTAGAGATAATAAGAGTAAAGTGGAATACACATAAGTGCAAGGGTGAAACAACACAGCACGACTGACTTCTGTCACTAATTTTGAGCACTTAGTGCTATATAGCATGTAGTATTTGTTGTGCGTTTGTTCACATGTTTACAAAAACATTTATGCATGACTCATTACATTGATTTGATGCCACTATCAAAAGTTTGTTCTGTTATCAGAAATGGCATTTACAAATAACACGAAGCCTTCGCTCTTTCCGCTGTCTCACGTCGCAATGCTCATGAAGTGTGTACACGAGAGTAAAAGTTTGTCCGTTACTTCACTGTAATAGTTCAGTTGTATGTATTGTTAACCCAATCGCATCATATTTAAATGCAACATTAGCAACTAACCAAGAAATACTTTAAATCCCCCTATCTGTGAGGGCAGTAACACCTTGATGCTCAAAAAATCATTTAAAATCTGTCATTAACTATTTTTTGTTGAAAATTTGGGTGCACAATATTAAAAGCACAAATTCACCAATATTGTTGTCCTAATACTGCTGTTGTGTGTGAAAGAAGTGGGAAAGCAGTTTGAATCTCTCTGTCCCTGCGCACTGTTTTATGAAAATTTGGATTGTCACGGCATCAGGTTTTGCTCCAGTACAATTGAATAGCAATTTTCACACTCAAGACATGAAAGTAACTAAAGCAATATAGGCAGGCCCTGATTTCATTTCGGAACACTTTTTGTCGGTCGGGATGGTCCATCTACCTCATTGTGTAAGCTTTTGTTTCACCATGCATTGCTGGTGTGTCGTTAGTTCTTTCTCCTTGTAACCTAATTAGGGGAATTAATGCGTTTTCTACTGTATTGCGACGACACACGTCTACCAATAACTGTGCACAATTACGCATCTTCAGTATGACACTTTGGTCATAACTCTTGTAAAAGATTATCTTTTTATTCTCCTTGATTACGGAACCTAGCAACAATTGTTTTTCCTGTTTTCCCCACAATGTATACTTGTAATCAATGTTGGCCATGCTCCATATTACTGTATCGGATAGCATTGGACATAGCAGTAAAATTGTTGAAATGCCTTTTAGTTATATAAATGTTAACCTCTTGAGGGATATGGACGTCATATCACGTCCATTTAAAATGGCGGATGAGCGATGTGGGCGTCCTGTGCGTTTAAGCATTTAACCCTTATTTATCCCTTATGCAACTCAACTTATTATAATTTTCCCTTTATGAAACATTTTAGTAAGGTCTATATACTTTATTGGCTTACCTTAATATGTTCGTTCTGCAGTGATTTACCTCAAAACAGGGATAAACACACAAGGGTAGGTACATCTCCACATTCGCGAATTCCCTTCTTGTGGCACACGAAACACTTTCGAAATGGGCGGGACTTCTTTGCTGTTGGTGGTATCCTTTTAGGATAATGTTTTCCTTGAAGTCTGAGGGGTGCAGGGGTTTTGGATTTTCAACCCCCAACGTGGTATTGTTCAATTAGGCTGCGAGTTATTTATAGTCGGTAGTCAAGGTCGGTCATTGTCCTGTGTGGGTTTAGAGAGCTGTCCAAATCACCAAACAATTGTATATGGTTATATCCAGTTGGTGCAAAAACACCTTTTTATACCACTTCTCCCTTCAGCTACAAGCAGGAAAGAATACATATGTATTTCAACAAAGAAAGACACGGACTCTACTCAGTTACGAAACTCGCGTAAGCAAAAGTTGTAATGTTGATCTATTCTGATGACTAAGAGACCACGCAAGCAGTAGCGATTTATTACACAGGATGCTGACGCATTAGCCACACATACAATGGGTGTTTCTTTACTGAATCTTTCCGAGAACGAATATTAGATGCATTCGAAAGAGCAAAGTTGACTTTTCACCACAGTGAAGCAAAATTGTGCCATTTCAACGTTTTGTAAATACAACTCAACTTTGCTGATGACGTACATTTATACTGCAAATAACGTGTTTTATACCAGTTTTTGTTTCATTAAAATAACTTAATATTTACACAAAATACAGCTGTGTATATACGAAGCGCATTTAAGAATTTAAATGCTAGCAGTTCTCGGCTCGCGGACATTTAAATGGCCATCGCTCAAGAGGTAAAATTTTGACATATTCTTGGTGAACATGTAACAGGCAGCACAATAAATACCATATTTCTGATTTTGCTAAATTAAATATTCTGGGCTCAGAATTTCCATTACAAATTTGTAGTCGAAGCTACTCATGAAATGGTTTGCCAACAACAAACATAAGCAGATTTATCCTTTAAAAGAATAATAACTGTGTGTGTACGTATGCGTACATTTCCAATGCATTAAAAGTAAGAGTGATAAATATACAGATGATAGAAGTTAGTCTGTTATGTAATGTAAAATATATACTTTTGCTGCTTTGTATTCTTCATTTGAGTAGAAAGCTTTATTTACGAGAAGGAGGAGGTGTTTATTGCCTTCTCGATTTTCTTCAGTTGTGCCATAGCGGATAGAAGAGATAGTGTGAGCTCTTCGGGAGTTACTATGGTTCGCTCGCAAGATGGCACTGGTGTCGGGGTCGCTTGACTTTAGTTCACGAATGCATGGTGAAAATGGGTTTCATATTATCAGTTAGCATTTTAAATACCTAAAATCGTAAGCAGGAATATTGGAAATACTGTTTTGAAACATCGTCTTTCCTTGACACATAATATAGGATGGTATTTTACAATAATGGGTATTATAATTAACGAAGAACAGTGGGAAATATCTGCTTACATGATTTTACGCTGAAAAATTAAACCAAAATGCAAATTATGTATTTTTTAAGCATTGTATCTAGAACCAGCTTTTGTGTTTTACTTAAAGAATTTAAATTGCGTTTATGTTCGGAACAATTAGTAGCAAATTTCTTTTCTACTATTTTTAATTTAGCCCTCTCTTTAGATAGCAGGATTTTAGTTCTAACTAAATTTCTATTGAGGTTTCTAATTCTTTTCTTCAGTGTAGCAATTTCATTATTGACACTTGTGTTTGTGACCTTGGAGGAATTAGAACTGTTTTGTGTGAATTCCTCACTGTTTAAGGACGGCGCGTTTGGAATAAGAACTGGTTGACTGGATCCTGCATCTGGTAATTTACTGATTGTTGAATATTGCTTTTTCAGTCATTTTTTGTCTCTGTTTTGTGGAGATTTTCGGGATTTATGCACTGTAGTTAAGTACCTGGGTAAATTTGGAAATATACAGGGAATAACCCCTGGCTTTAACCGCCATTTAGTTCTAGGGATTTCAGCTAGTTTTCCATGCACAACGAATGAATCAACTTTCCTAAAAAGTCCTCTGGAAAATGTTTGTCACAAATACTAGATTTAACAGATAATTTAGTGTCTTTCCTAGGAATAGACTTTTCCCATTTGTAAAACAGATTTTTATCTTTAGGAGGAGTAAAAAAATGTCTAGCTTCTGAGCAGTTTGTGTATCCTGAACGACACCCGGGTACAAAACAAGTTGGCATTTTTAATCAATTATTGATGTTGCTTGAAACTTACGTTTTGAACACACACATTTATGCACAAAATTAGAAGCAATTTCACAAGTTATGTACCTAATTACTCAACACACAACACATACATATAAAATTGTCTACTTCCGAATCACATACTAGGCAGTTCGGCCGCATTTTAAGGCGACTGCGATCGCCACGCCGCAGTTTCGGTCAGTTGCCATTGGACCACGGATCATGCAGTGAACTAGCGGGAGAGCTCACACTTTCTCTTCTATCCGCTATGCTTGTGCATTTGTTTCCTTAATATGGGGAGTGAGTGAGTAAACAACTGTGTTGTAAATCTTTTGCACTGCTAACTTTCAATACATTTGGTAGCTACTTAGATGATTGAAGCATTCATATAATATAGGATTAGTCAAAATAACACTGATTGTTGTTGTTAATTTTAAGGTTAAGAGATTGTAGGTTGTGTATTATAGTGTTGCTGAACATGTATTCCGTCAACATGTTGTTATCGAGGAGCTAGAGAGCATTAACACAGCTACGTGGTCTTGGTTGTTATATAAAATTGTGCTGAACAGGACACCACACATTTTTACTACAAGGCCTTAGGAAAGTTCTGAAATTAGAGTAGTCCAGTATCTTTAACTGTAAACAATACAACCCTACGAAACCCTCTTGTAAATCTTGATTTAATTACTTTGCACTAAATCCATGTACTCTGAAGTAGGCGGAACCATAACGCTACCGTTGTTGGTCAAATTTTTCCCACCCACCACCAAAAGGCTTCCAATATAGTTAAAATAAGGGGAGAACAAGCATTTAAGTGTTAAAAAATTGAACTCAAACATGAACACTTAATTGTTAACAGTGCTCCTGTTTTTGTCACTATTTTTTACATTCACCTGAAATTTGCAGTGATTTCCCATACAAAAAATGCCTCAGGTTTGCTAATGGATACATAAGTTGGTCAGTTTTACTTGTTTTATTGCTCAGTCATTAAGTAAATACACAATTTACAATAAACTTTGTCACTTACAGCTAAGTATTTCTAATCACATATTATTTTTGTCTTCATGCATATCATGATGTACAGGATTTTCTACTAGCCAAGTATAAACTGTATTATTAAATTCTTGAAGAATTAGGTTGGTACATATTCTGTTCGGTAGTGCATTAGAAAAATCAGCGGTTGCATTTCACTTTTGGATAAAAAATCATGACATAAAGCTAGAACCGAAACTTCTCAAACACACAACTGGAAAACAAGAACTGTCCACATGGGAACAAATCTTTATTTTAAAAAATAGAAACCGAGTATTTAATTTTGACATTCCTCAGAGGGACATTTTCAGTAAGTTCATTGAACCGTTACCAGAAGAAGCATCACCATGAAACGCCATGGAAACCCAGTTATTGTCCGGTTGATAATGGAGGAAAGTTAACCTTCGAAACGCGTCCTGGAAAAATATGTTGTAAGTGTTATTAATTAACTCACCTTTTAAATTAAATCATTTCCATTGTTGACTGTGTTTTATTGCTGTATCATTGAATACTTGTCATAAGGTAACGTTTTTAAGGGAAATAATCACATTTTGTGTAATATGCACATATTCTTGTCATTGGTGTACTGGGTAGCATGAGTTTGAAAAACACGATAACACATCATTGTAATAAGAATAAAATAATTGCACCTTTTGAGTAGATTAATTTAACATTTAAAGTTGCATATCCATAGATTTGAATACTGCTGTTTCGCCTCTGTATGCGGTTTGTACACTTTTTCTGTAAGATCAATACCCTGTTCATATTGGTGATGTTTGTGTTATCCCAGATCTCAATCCCACACTGCTGGCAGGCAGGCAGGCAGGCAGGCGTGAGTGAATTAGACCATAGTAAACCAGCTTTAGGTGGCTTATGTTTACATCTTTTTTTAGATTTCTTTATTATAGATTTGTACTTACTTTTTTGCTTCTGTGATCAACGTGGTACAGTAAAACCTGCCTAAAACGGAACGCGGTCATTCCACTAATATATCTCCGTTTTCACTGGTTTCCGTCTTAGAAAGGGTTGCACGTATTTTAGTAAGACAAAGTAAAACAATCTTGTGTTGCACTCAAATGACTTTCTCTACTGTTGCACTAACCATTCTTACAAACTCTTATTCCTATATCTTCATGTTAATACAGATAAACATTTGCAGAAATTATGTTATTGCTCGTTTTCTTCAATGTACAACGGGAATATGGGAATACAGTAGGCTTTGATGGATAGTCAAATCTTTTAAAGCTTTCAAATTCTGCTCTCTTTGTATGGTTAACAAAAAAGAGGAATAGCGATGTACCATTTGACAGAAGTATAAGTTCTACAAAATTTACACAAATAATGAGAAAATCTACATTTAGCAAGAGAGCAATAGCAGTAGCAATAGGCAATTCGAATGGCCCTACAAAATCTTTTGTACAGAATTTCACATTTTCAGCAAGCAGTTATTCTCTCAGATTCCAGGGCAGCAATTATAGCAATTACTTCCAAGTTGTCACCAAAAAACCAAACTATTATAGAATGTTGGAAGATGCTTAGCCATCTAACAGCACTTCAAAAACACCTAGTCTTCCAATGGATACCGGCTCACTGTGGACTGAGTGGTAATGAGAAAGCTGATTTTCTTGCAAAAAAGGGTACCAGCGGTGTACAAAAATCTATAGTTAATTTACCATTTTATGCAGCTAAAAGATTAGTCAACTCTGAATTCAAAAAAATTATTGCAAAATATTACTATGAAAAATCAAAGAATAAAAGATGGGAACTACCAAACATTCAAACAGTGATTCCTGAGTATCCTCGAAAAACAGCAGTTGCAACCTTCAGGTTGATTACAGGACATGATTGTCTGGCAAAACATTTAAACAGAATTGGGATATATTCTTCACCACTCTGTCCTCTATGTGATCTGCAAGAGGAAATGGATCAAGACCACCTTCAAATATGCCCGGCCACTTCTAGTGCCCCATCCATCAGTGAAAAATATTGGAGAGCAAGAGGATTAATGACTTCATTGTCAGAAATCCAGCATTAGCTAACAACAACATTTAGCAAGATCTACATTTTTCTATAGTAAGGTTTGCTCGATCTCTTACGGTTTACCAGGTATGCAAAAGTCATCCAGAGTAAATAAGACTACAGGGGCTATAGTCAGAAAATTCAAGATATACATTTCATTTGTCATAAAAACATCTCAAACATATGACATTTTAATCAAATTCATTAGAGCCATTTTAAAGAAAATAATTGTCCATATAAAGAATAGGTTAGGGTGAAGCAATATTTTTCAAAATCTCCGTGTCGCATTCTTGAAAGACATTAAACTTACATATCAACTTTGGTTTTTAACCAATTGTTCGTTTTTGAGTTATGCTCCCCCCCCCCTACACACACACACACACACACACACACACACACACACACACCACTTCATTTACAAAGCACATAACGATGTATTAAGCATAAAAGAAATTTGTGTTAGATTATTTATGCAAACTGTTCTGGAAAAACTGTTCCGTTTCTACGTTGGGTGGTTTTCTGGTTTAGAGTTTTATTTGTCATGGGAAATAGCTCCGTCCGTTCTGATTTTTATTTTCCGACTGTCCAGGTTTCTGGTATATAGGGGGTCGGTCCGGTTTATTCAGGTTTTACTATACTTGAGAACGTCATAGTTTCGTGAATAATTAGTCTGAGAAATGTTATGTTCTCTGTTTGCTCAATAGATTCATATGTATGTTTATGTTTAATGTTTCAATATTAGACATGTTATTTCAGTGTTGTAACATGATTGATTTCTTTTGATTAAGATTTGCCTTTAAATTATTTTGTTTCAAATAGTGAGAGGTATTTTGCATTCTAAATCCTTTAAGCTGGTTGCTACATATATGAGACAGTAGTGGTCCAAGTCGAGATCCTTGTGATGATGACATCTGTAAGGACTTGATGTAACATTGTATTGTCAGTTTACAACCCTCTCCCTGTTACAGTAATGCTCCCTGTATGTACCTGTGTAAGCTGTAGATGTAGTATTTTGTGTCCATGTATTTTCAACCACCCTTCTTGCTATCCTCTCCTTGTACCTGTGTAAGCTGTAGATGTAGTATTTTGTATCCATGTATTTTCAACCACCCTTCTTGCTATCCTCTCCTTGTACCTGTGTAAGCTGTAGATGTAGTATTTTATATGCATGTATTTTCAACCACCCTTCTTGCTATCCTCTCCTTGTACCTGTGTAAGCTGTAGATGTAGTATTTTGTATCCATGTATTTTCAACCACCCTTCTTGCTATCCTCTCCTTGTACCTGTGTAAGCTGTAGATGTAGTATTTTGTGTCCATGTATTTTCAACCACCCTTCTTGCTATCCTCTCCTTGTACCTGTGTAAGCTGTAGATGTAGTGCTTTCTATGCATGTATGTGTGTAATAGTTTTATCCATTTACAAACTCCTCCCTCCCTTGTACAATAAAACACCTTTCCTATCCCTTCCTTCCCTGTACCAGTGTAAGCGGTAGGTATAGTACTTTGTATGCAAACAACCCTCTCCCTTTCACAAAACAACCCCTTTACACATCCCCTGCCTGGAACCCGTTTTATGTACCCGTAGATTTTTATTATATATGGTGTTCATATCCCTCCCTCCACCCTTCGCTATACCTCTGCAAACGCTCAATGCAGTGTTATGTTTGCAATCTTTAGGGGTGATTTCTGAAATATTCAATGCTAAGATAACAATAGACAAAAAATCTGATGTGTTGCACTCACATGACTTTCTCTACTCTTGTCTCTAGTACTAACAATTCTCACAAACTTATTCTTCTATCTTCTTTGTGTTAGTTGGCGTAAACATTTGTGGAAATTATCTTATTGCTCATTTTCTTGCACATGCAACAGGAATATGGAAATACAGTAGCTTGTAGTAATTGTTAAATCTTTTAAAGCTTTCAAACAACACAAAAATGAATAGCGATGTTCCATTTGACAGAAGTAAAAGTTCCCCAAAACCTATATAACAAGGAATAACTCTGAAGTGGTCCACGATACAAAAAAAAAAAAAAAAAAAAAAAATTAACATAAATTGTGTTTTGGTAATATGTACGTTTTATGTATAGTAAGATTTGGCTCTCTCTTATGGTTTACCGGTTATGCAGAATATAGGATTTAATGGGCTATAGCTGGAAAATTCAAGCTATACATTTCATCTGTCATACAAATGCCTCTAACATATGGCATTTTAATCACAATCGTTTGAGCCATTTTTAAGAAAATCAATTTTTGAATAATTTTCCATGTAAAGGGCAGTTTAGGGTGAAGGAATTTTCTTCAAAATGTCTGTGTCGCATCCTTGAAAGATATTAAACTTGCATACCAACTTTGGCTTTTATTCAACGTTACGTTTTTGAGTAATGGTGACCACAGACATACACACATTTTTTTCTAAAAATGCTTTTTTTGGATTCAGATGGCCTCAGAACATATTTCCAGGAAATCTCAACATCAAATTTTTGGTTGGAAGACTATACTTCCTTTACTTTACTATACATAGTAGAGAAAATAAAAATAGTGGAATAGGGGTTGTATTTTCTTATTGCTAGGTTATTTTTATTTCCTATGTTTGTGTTTACTGACATACACATTTATGAACACCCATACCCATGGCGGGAGTCAAACCTGTTACTCATACGTCTTAAGAATACATGTAATTAATTCTCTGGTTCACTTAAAAGGTTTAATGATCACATTTACAAGCATTTTTCTGTCAGAAAACCCCTCTAAAAGGCTCTTCTTTAGATTAGGTTACTTGCCACTTGTCGGCCAGATTCTAAGTCCGAAGTTACTTACTGCACATGCGCCGACAGTGGTTTCACAATTGCCAGTAGGTTTCGCTGCGTGAGTTAGTTGTCACTCGCAGACGATTTTCACATCTGCCAACATTGCTTTTTACACTACACTACTGTTGGTTGCCATCACATTAAACACAAATGCACTCGCGTCTTTGCCGCCACAGACATACTGTTAGCACGACTCCATTTTGCTCACACTTTTATTCTGCATTTGAAAACCAATCTATTTATTTATCCTTAAAAAGCAGTAATATTTTATGCCTTAGTTTATTAAGTAAATGCATTCGGCTGTTCTTTAGAATAGGTGACTTAGCACTTGCCGGCCAGATATTGTGTACATTATTTTGCTCACACAGATATATTTCGCTAGTGTGACTCCATACTATTGTTGTGAAAATTGTGTACATTATCGTAATGGCCTTGTTACTGGGTCCACGAAACGCTGGCTCGTTTTTTTTTTATTTCATATTATGTTATTTATTATTACAGTTATATTAGATATGATATATAGTATATTTATATTATATCCTTCTCACAGGGTGTAGCACGGCATCACGTTCCCTGCATAGCATTGGAGTTCTCAGCAGGCCCTCGTCGTAAAGAAATTGCATGCATTTCTCCTCATTATAGTGCAGAGGCGCTAAATCTACTATGCTAATGAAGCGATCCGTTGAATTCTCACAACTTCCTTCTAGGAAGTTCACCAGCATATTGCCGGCTCCCGCTAAAACATTCAAATTCAAAATTGTGCTGTTGGTAGTGCTGAATTGACACAGCAACTTCGGCAACTTTCGTGACCATTTGTACACACTGCATAGTTGGACTTAGCCGAAATACTGACCAAGTGCTCGTGTCACCTAATCTAAAGAGTGTATTGTGGAAAAAAGAACATGGTGTTTGGCTGACATCTTGGCCCATATAGTTGTTAACTGGTATCATGATTAATACCGAAACATGAGTTAGCAGTACAACATAAGGAGCCAAAACACTAGATGGTAAGTAATATGGCTGAACAAACTAAGTGCTAACATGGTAAGTTGTGGAGGCCTGCGAGTACAAGGTGAGTACTGTAGCTACAGTTGGCTAGCCCCACCCAGCACGTGGCAGCGATATCGAGACATCGATATTTGCCGGTTAAAGTTAGTACCAATTGGGTAGATATGAGCGCCAGCTCTGGTGGTAAAGGTTACCACTAATTAGGTTGGTATCAGCTACACCTGCTGCTTAAACTTAGTACTAGTTCGGTAGATATCTGCGCCATCTACTGGGAAAAGCAGGTATTGATTAGGTAAATAGCGGATATTGGTGGTAGGGATTAGCAGGAAACTGCCATCTGGTGGTGACACTTGTTACTAATGAGATGGTCACCTTGTTAAACTTCGTACTAATTCTGTAAATATTAGCGCCATCTCGTAGGAAAAAGTTGATACTAATTAGTAATCGGCTCCCTCAGGTGGTAGCAATTAGTACTAAGCAAGAGGAAAACTCTGCCATCTGGTGGTAAAAGTTGGCATTAATTACGTATATATCAGCATCACTTAGCTAATAAACATAGTCCTACTTCAGTAGGTATGAGCGCCATCTCCTGTGGAACATTGTTACCAATTAGGTAGTGATCTGCGCCCTCTCATGGTAGGCATTGGTACTAATCAAGTAGGATTCGCTGCCATCTGGTGGCAAAGGTTGACACTAATTGGGAGTATGTCGGCGCCATCTGCTGGTTAAACTTCGAACTACTTCATTAGATGTTAGCGCCATCTCCTGGGGAAAATTGGTACCAATTAGGTAGTAATCTGCGCCCTCTCATGGTGGACTTTAGAACTAACTAAGTGGGAAACCCTGCCATCTGGTGGTGGTGGTTCGAATTAATTAGGCGTATATTAGCGCCATCTCCTGGGGAAAATCCGTACCAATCAGGTAGTGATTTGCGCCCTCTCATCGTAGAAATTAGAACTAAGTAAGTGGGGAAACCCTGCCATCTGGTGGTGAAGGTTCGAACTAATTAGGCGTATATTAGCGCCACCTCCTAGGGAAAATTGGTACCAATTTGGTAGTGATCTGCGCCCTCTCATGGTAGAAATTAGAACTAAGTAAGTGGGAAACACTGCCACCTGGTGCTGACGGTTGGCACTACTTAGACGTATATCAGCGCCACCTCCAGGTTAAACTTGGAACTACTTCGGTAGATATTAGCGCCATCTCCTGGGGAAACTTGGTACCAATCTGGTGGCAGCCATATGTACTTGACTAATCTCTATCATCAGATAGTGGTGACATGTACCCAATTAGTACTAACCTTTACCAGTAGATGGCGGTGATATCTACCAAATTAGTACTAACTTTTACGCACAGATGACGCTTATATGTACGTAAATAGTACTAACCTGTACCACCAATTGGCGGTAATATCTACCCAATTTCGCCAATGGATGTAGCACTGCTGCCTTGTGCCATTTGGCGCGTTCGCCTACTACTCACAGAGGACATCTCCTAACCTAAGATCTTCTACTTAAAGCCTGGTTGGCAGTAATAACATCCCGAGCATTTTATTACTGATGCTCAGGGTAGGCTTCGGTATAATTTTACCGAACAGGCTAAGTGGTTCTTGCTTACTAGAGGACAAGGGAACTTAAGCTCTGGTTATCAGGAGCTGTTAGACATATATGCAGTTCTCTTCTACGGCCTCAAATTGAGTGGTAATCCGGCCGATAATAATCGTGCCTTTATTGAGATGGCAGCACGCTTTGCTCAACAGCGAAACGCGGCGATGTCTAATTAGACCAACCACACCCTCTCCCGAGCCAACACACACACATAATGACAAACAACCAACCCCATATTAAAATACTCCTCTGGAATACCAGAGGCGCCCGCAGTAAACTACAGGAACTAAAACACTACCTCTATAACAATAAAATAACCGTTGTACTCCTCACAGAAACCTTCTTAAATAGCAAAGCACGCTTTTCTATCCCAGGCTACAGAGTGTATCGTACCGATAGGCCGGGTGCTAGAGCGAGAGGTGGAACCGCCATTGCCGTCCTTGAGACCGCCGAACATAAACAAAAACACATCAGCACACTTGCCAACATGGAGGCTACAGCAGTCACCATACCTGTTAATAACCAACAGGTTACCATTGCCAGTGCTTATAGCCCACCGTCCCAATTAAACATCAAAGACATTGAAACACTATTAGAACTTGACGATAAAGTAATAGCAGCAGGAGATTTTAATGCAATCCACCAATCCTGGGGAAATGTGACATCCAACCCAGAAGGGAATGCTCTATATAACCATATGACACACAATGATTACATAATCACATATCCCGATGAACCGACATACATGCCCCAACGAGCACATCACACCCCCCATACTTTAGACATTGCCCTACTAAAGAACACCACCTTTAGACACTCTATTAGGGTAATCCCCGCTCTAGCATCAGACCATATCGCGGTACAGATTGATATAGACGCCACCCCTAAATGCCAACCACAACCACCGCGCAGGGACTATAACGCAACCCACTGGCCCATATTTACGCGCACCCTAGACGAAGAGCTCCATCCCACCACGCCCTTGCAAAGTCAGCAAGAAGTGGACCAAAAGGCGACACAACTAGAAAGAGCTATACAAATCGCTCTTGAAGCTGCAGTACCATACAAGCAACCGCCTAAGCATGAAATCACCTTCCCACCGGATGTCCTTCAACTCATCCGCGAACGTGACCACGAAAGGCGCAAATGGCAGCGCACAAGAAATATTGTACACCGGGTTAATATGGCAACACTGAATAGTGACATAAAAACGCGCATAGGCCAATTGGCACGGCGTCAATGGGAAGATAAGCTATCCCAACTACATCCCGGAGGCCAAACAACATGGCAGTTAACACGCAACTTGCTCAGGGAACCATTGACTATTCCGCCCCTGCGTAAGCCAAATAATACACACGCAGAAAGCGAGGCAGACAAAGCTAATATACTAGCCGAAGCTTTAGAGCAGACATGTACCCCTAACGATGGCCCAATAGACCAAACCCTCTGCCTCGAGATGGAAAGAGAAATGAGCGAGATCCTGGAAGGACCAACACATAATAAGAACAGACAAACCAATCCAGGAGAACTGCGCTGGATAATCAAGCACCTACCACAGCGAAAAGCACCAGGGCCAGATCAAATACCAAATTTGGTACTCAAACACCTCACGGATAAAGCCCTGCGCTGCCTTACCGAAATCTGCAATTATTGCTTGCAGTATGGCTACTTCCCTAACTGTTGGAAGACCGCCAATGTGCTAATGTTTCCAAAACCCGGAAAAGAGCGGTCAGACCCCAATAACTACAGGCCCATTAGCCTCTTAAAAACAATCAGCAAGGTCGCAGAGAAAGTAATCCTGAAGCGCATAACCACTCACATAGTAAAAAACAACCTACTTATTGACGAGCAATTCGGCTTTAGAGCTAGACACTCGAGCACCCTTCAGGTGACGCGGGCTGTAGAACACATAACACGGGGTTTTAATCAAAACCGATCAACAGGTGTTATATTTCTTGATGTTCAGAGAGCGTTTGATACAGTCTACCACCCCGCACTAATCAGGAAACTTAAGGTAATGAGGTTCAATGACTCAATGGTCCGGCTAGTGGCCCATTACCTAACAAATCGAACGTTCACAGTCTCTATCAGGGACACAACCTCCCCCAGACGAATAATAAGAGCCGGTGTACCCCAGGGTAGTTTACTGGGGCCCGTACTCTTTAACTTATACATTAATGATATCCCCAAATGTGATAATATACACCTGTCCATTTATGCTGATGATACGGCTATAGCAGCACAGTCGTGGAAACCCGAGTTAATAACCCAGAGGTTACAAACAGCCTTATCAACTCTTGAACCGTGGCTAACCAAATGGCGCATAAAAGTTAATCCCCTGAAATCAAAAGCAGTGCTATTTACTAGACGACCAAAGCACACGAATCGGGCCGCCCCCCTCAAACTATATGGCACAGACATAATCTGGTCTGACAGCGCCAAATATCTCGGGGTGACATTGGATTCCAAGCTCACCTTCGCCGAACATGTAGCTACAGTAAGGCAAAGAGCAAATGCCCAATTGGGTCGCCTTTACCCATTGTTAAATCGAAGATCGGCCCTTAGTATGCCGATGGGCTTAACCTTATACAAGTCATTAATCCGACCCATTTTCACATACGCAGCCCCAGCATGGGGACACTGCGCAAAAACGCACCTCCAAAAACTACAACTACTCCAGAACAAGGTGCTTAGAATAATCACAAAGTCACCCAGAACAGTCCCATTGGACTTGCTGCACAAAGATCTGCGCATGGACACAGTACACGAGTTTATCAAACGATTAGCATACAATATGTACAAAGCAACTGAAAACCACCACAACCCTCTCATTCAGCAACTTGGCAACTATGAAACCAACAATGACAAGCACAAGCGTCCTCTCTCCCTATTTGATCGCACTATGCCAGTTAACAAACACGACACTGTCACCAACCACGAAATACAACAATACCTGCAGAGCCTAGTCCCACTATAGACAACACCCTCAATATAATTAACAGGCTCGGGAACCACCCCGCCCCCCAGGATAAATATACGACGACCCAGCAATCCCTAGGACACGGCAATGGAACCCTAAATTAGCTTAATACATTAAAAAAAAAAAAAAAAAAAAAAAAAAAAAAAATATATATATATATATATATATATATAACAACAATAAAAATAATAAACAACAACATTAAAAGATAGATATCCATCTCCCACCTACAATGGACGTGAGTACCTCGCTACTCTACATGCATCCCTGTAAATAACCTAATGAAACCTCTTTATTATGATTATAGGACCAACAGCACTGCTGCGGATAGCCAAATCAGCACCCTCTCCAGCTGAAGCCACAGGACACGGTATAGTATTAACTAGATCCATTACTAAGCATGTACCTCACCCGCAAATCCTGCCTTATGCATGAATACCTCTACTGACACTTAGGTACTGGTCTGGGCGTTTTGCGTCAAGATCAATACCTAACCCCACTCTCTGTCTGTCTACTCACTTGTAGGCAGGCGCACTTTCTTAGTAATTACCCACTAACATCAGGTTTGCTTCGGCGGTACCTGACTCCACTTACCTACTCCTCCCTTCCCCATCGTAGCGTAGCTAGTGCATGGTAGGGGAGGCGATGTATATCCCTTTCGGATGATCGCCACCTGGTGTGGCGGAGGCGGGGCCACACCAAAAGAAAAAAAAAAAAAAATAACAAGCATTATAGTGCCATCTAGCAAGCGTAGCTATAGTACTCACCTTGTACTGCCAGCCTTTGACAGCTTACGGTGTTTTGTCAGCCATACTATATCTTACGATATACTCTTTTGGCTGCCTCTCTGTATTTAGCTATAATGATGCCAGTTAACATAAAAAGCATTAAGTCTGAAAAAAAAGTACAAACTGGCTTTCAAAACACTTACTATAATGGAAAGCTGTTACTATTCAGTGGACGAATTTATCTTGTAAATATTTATGTAATATTCTTTTGTACTGTATTTTCTATCTTCTAATTTTAGTAGTGTTATGTCTGAATTTCAAATATTTGTAAGCTTGACGAAGCCAGTATCACGTATAAGATCAAAATGGAGAATGAAGTGCTGATACATGGAGCAAGAATGGTCAGAGCCAAACACTACTATTATTTTCTTCTTTACACAGTACGTACTTTAGAGGGGTTTTCTAAAAAAAAATGTTTATTAATGTGATTATTAAACCCATTGAGTGGACCAGAGAATCAATTACGTATATTCTTTAGATGTGTGAGTGTTTGTAAATGTGTGCATATCTATCAGAAAAATGGAAATAGTGGTATATGAGTGGTGTTTCCTTATTGCTTTGTGTTATAGCCTGCTAGTTTTTTCTAGTGTTATTTGTAGCATTGAGTGCTTCAGAAATCACTCCTAAAGATTGCAAACATAACACTGCATTGAAAGTTTGCAGCTGTAAAGGGAAGGGGGCAGGGTTAGAAACACAGTACATGAAAATATACAAGTAGGTACATAAAATGAGCTTCAGGTAGAGGATGGGGAAGGTGTCTGTTTGTGGGTAGTACAGGGAGGGGATAGGAAGGGAATTTTATTGTACAAGGAAGGAGGTTGTAAATGAATAATACAATGATACAAAACACTAATCCACAGCTTACAGAGGTAGGTACAGGGAGCATTATTGTAAGGAGAGGGTTATAAACTGACAACACAATGTTACATTAAGTTCTTACATATGTCATCACCACAAGAAAATTGTACTCATACTGTTTCATACAAGTAGCCAGCTTATAGGACTTAAAATGCAAAATATCTTTCACTATTTAAAACAAAATAAAAAAAAAGCTAAATCAATCATGTTACAATACTGAAATAACAGATCTAATAATGAATCATTAATCATAAATATACATAATGAATCTATTGAGCAGACAGAGAGCATAACATTTCTGGAAATAATTATTGACGAAAATATGATTTTCAAATACCATGTTGAACACAGATGCAAAAAAGTAACTACAAATCGATAACAAAGAAATCTAAAGCTAGTTTACTACACACCTGCAGTGTGGGATTACATACATTACCAATATGAACAGCATATTACTCTTACACAAAAAGTGCACAATAGGCATACAGAGGCAACACAGCAGTATTCAAATCTACAGATATGTAACTTTAAATGCTAAATTTAAACCCAGATTCCCATAATTTGATGACCGGCGTCTATTACAAGTGATATACTGAAAGATTACTTTTACTGGTGTTCTGTTGATCTGCTCTAGAACTGGGCAATTACAATTTATGGAACATCAAAATAGGCAATTCTAAGATTTTCACAGAGTAGGTATAGCTTTAATTCAGATAACACTTTTAAAGAGTTTCATATGGGCTTATTTTATAGATATAATTCGACCTTGATTTGTACCAGCATACGTGCTGCATGTTTGTATATGTTTTGATTCCATTATCAGGTTTCCGGTAATGAAAGTGGATCACTATGACATCACTCGCATTCTAACCAGGCTTGATCATAACACCTTAGAAAAATGCCCTTGTACCATCGGAGCTGATATAGCAGCAAATATCTCCAAGAGTAGAGTTTATTATATTTTACAACACGTATTTCAGTCATCATGGCACCCGCCTTGGTAGCGTGATGGTTAGCGTGTCTGCCTCATGTTCAAGAGGTTGCGAGTTCGAATCTCGCTCAGGGTAAGTTATCCGGGTAAGGTTTTTTTCCAAGGTTTTCCTTACCCTGAGAAGACGAGTGTCAGTTAACTTAAAAAGCTCCATGGACCTCGGGCTCATTTGAGCATCATTTCACCCATTTCATTGCATTCATTCGTCCGATGTGACACAATGTTGGAGAACGTTAATTCAAAAAAAAAAAAAAAACAGTCACCATGGTTGAAGAAAGCAGTGTATTTATGAGGCACTTTGTTCATCTATTAAAGGAAAATCAAGACATTCTATTAAAATAACAATTGTCAGAAAGCAAGTGCAAAAGTTTAGCAGTAGCTACAGTAAGGCAACAATTGGAGGAAGAGTTTAAAACATCCATCAGCAAGATGCAAATACTAAAAAAAAAGCAACTTAAAAACAAGAATTTAGTCCAAAACTAATTGGCAATAAGCCAGTTGTTTTAAAACAATGGGAGCAGGAAATCCTGGCCTTGGTACTAACTGATTGAGCAAGCTGAGGTACCTACATAGCTACCTCAGAAAATAGCGAGCAAAAGCTTCGTCGGAGTGAGGAAGCCAGATTTTTATTTATACCATTTCACGAGCAATAGCTCCGCGGTCAAGGTCGGGAAGCTTTAGCTTGCAAGGAGATGGAGAAAAAGGATTTTATTTATACGAAAACATCCTCTTGCTCTGAATTAGTGAGAAAAAGCTAGTGCTTGCTTTTATTTATACCACCCAATAACTATTGCTGGAGGACATACAAAAGCTGGTGAAATATGTACATGGGGAAGATGCACAAAAATGTTATGAAGATCTATTGCAGTGGCCGGCCAGTGATTTCATAAAACATTCTTTAGGTACAGTAGAATGAATCAGGTACCCTAATGTGCAAATTACTTCTCCAAGATTTTTAAATGTACTACAAATATTAATGTGCTTTTTCCCATTCTGTTGTTTATGACTTATCTATGTTATTCAAGATGCTGAACATCAATATTGTAACAAAAAGTACATTTTTAAGCAAATAAACACATTAAACTGTGGTAAACCTATCATCAAGTGGAGAAAGGAACTAAGTCAATTTTTTTCAAAATCAATTTTTGAAATATTTACAAAGGATTAAGCGAGTGCATTTATACGCATTTACTGGACTGCAGTAAATACAATAAAACATCAAACAGAAATATCTGAAAATAAGTTTATCGGCTAAACAGTTTTTGTCTCTCCTGAAAAGTTAAAAAAATTGACTTAGTTCCTTTCTCCGCCGACCGATTCAAATACTGATATTCATTTTAATTACCAATCTCTGAAAACAACAATTTATAAATACAATCTATAGAAGGTAATTCAAAGTTCATAACACGGTTCCTGTTTTTTAAAATAAAAATATTTTCCCAAACCATTAAATCTATAGGTCCACTTAATTGTTTTAATAATTTAACTTCTGGATAAGATAAGTGAAGTTTTTAGTTTCTAATTTGTTCTTACTTTAGAAGCACAATTTGGTAAAATTTGTTTTTTATATGTTGATTCTATCTTTAAAATTATGGATATTGTGAATTTTTTTCCGAAAGCTAATATTTCAAGTCATAATAGTCTGGCATTTTTCACCGCAGTAGCCATACTTGGACTTGGTATTTTAAAGTCAGGCAAGACACGGTCAATGCATGTGACACTAAAACTGAAATGAAGGTATATTAAAACATGGAAGGAGTTTGTTTATTTTAATGTTAATGTCTTAATACTCATATGTCTTTTAGTAGCATAATGTTGACATTTGAATACTTCTGTTTGCCTCTGTATATACCGCAAATAATAGGGAATCTTGTAGAGAGATCATTGTAAAATTGCAAAATACTGACTGATGCATCAATGTACATATATAAAGTAATAATATGTTTGTAGTGGGGAACAAAAAAACAGTACAGATAAAAGATATACATAAGTATAACACCAGAATGCAAAATAACTACTATACAGGAACAGTAAATAAAAAAGCAACACAAAAGGATGCCGTTACAATGTGCAAAATTCTCTACAACTAACTTCCATTAAGAATATTCTTAGCTGTATTTGGAACATATTACTGTTAAGTTTACTTTATTTGGCAAAGTGCCGACATAGATTGAATGAGTTGTAAGTATTTTGTAAATACTGTTGAACCTGCTTTATACATAACGCAGTGCTCTATAATTCACATTTACATGTAAATATGTAATTTGCAGTTATACATATTAAATTTCAGTGAAATACAAATGAGGGTTACGTAATTATAATGAGCATATGGCATTAAAAGAAATGTGAGGCATAATTTCCTTATCTCTTTTGACTAAGATCCAATCTGAGCAGATGGCTCTCAGGGCAACAATCTCGTAGCAACTAACAAGAAGTAAACAAACATTTTCTGTGCTATTTTTTAAAAAAAGTATGATACATTATCAAAATCTCAGTAGTAAGTAATTCTGAGTTAAGTAATCTTGCCCCTTCCCCTTGACATACGCATAAATCAGGTTCAAATGTATGTATTTATCACTCTATTATCTGCTTATACAACTTGTGCAAGTTTCAAGCATCCTCAAAGATTACGATTCCATAATAATTCATATGAAATATTATTTTGTGTAATTCTGGCTATCAATATTTCTTCTTATGGTTACTGAATAATTGAAATACACAACAGCAAATGTTTCAGAAAGTTGATGCTAGAAAACATTTGACCTAAAGAGTACATTGTTTATGACATAAGACTGAATGCCAGGTAAAGAATGTGCAGAAAAGCCACTCCAGCTCGTTTAGTTGTATTCAAATAATTATCATTAACGCTTATACAAAGGCTGGTTTTGTAGTTTTGGCAACCGTGCTGCAGCGCTAAGTTGGATTGGTGTTGGGTGCTACCACTTTTACCAAAGGTTGCTGACCTGCATCCCCTCCCTTAGAGCATATGAGCATGCCCATACCACCGACCACTCGAGCGCAGTCGCACCCGTTAGATGAATAGTGGGAAGCCAGTGCTCGGTAACGACAGTCCCAATGTTTTCCAAGGAGGAGCAACGAACATGGATAAAAATTGAGTGTGCTAGGGGTCGAGCGGTTCAACAGTGCCACCAAGGATTAAACGAGGCGTGCAGTGCAGCTGCGTTACCTTACAGAACGGTAGCAAGATGGGTTGCAGCATTTCGAGATGGGCGCAAACGTGTGGAGGACTTGCCTCGATCTGCTCACCCACGAGTAAGTGATGAAACTGTACAGATGGTGTCCGCATTAGTGGAGGTAGATCGGAACATAACGATTCGTCAGTTAGAGCAAGAAACTCGACTGGCGCATTAGACTGCCCTCCACGTACTGAAAAGGAGGAAGATTGGGTCCAAATGGGTTCTGTATGATTTAACCGACATGCACAAATGGCTGCAATATGACACTTCTCGTATGCACTTGCAGCATTATGAGGACGAAGGAGAGGCCTTCTTATGGCGAATAATAATCATTGACGAGACGTGGGCAAAATGTTGTGAGCCACAGTTAAAACACCAATCGAACCAGTGGCACCACTACGGATCACTACGGAAACAAACAGTTCAACCATCTCCCACCAAAGTGAAGGTAGTGTTGATTCTAGCCTATGATTGGGATGGTGTGATCATCAACCAAACCGTTCCTCAAAATGAAACCGTTAATGCAGCTTACTATTGTTCATTTCTGCAAGACCATCTCCGAGCAACTCTGAGGAGGAAACGGTGCCACATTGCCCATTGTTGTGCATGACAATTCTAGGGCACACACAGCAGGTGTTCTGTCGGCATTGTTGAATCGCTGGGGCTGGGAGGTGCCCTATCACCACCCTATTCTCCAGACATCAGTCCCTGCGACTATGATCTCATCCCGAAGATGAAGATGCCAATGTGCGGGAACTGCTACTGCACCATTGAAGACGTTAAGCAAACTGCCAAGCTTTCTCGTCGCACCATCAATAGATTGAGCAGTGCCAACGGCATCCAGCGACTTCAGCATCGCTGGGAACACGTTGTACGCAACAGTGGGGATTACATCAAGGGCCTGTGAAACTTGGAACCATCTGGGTGAACTATTTACCCACTTATAACATTGTTGCCAAAACTAAAAAAACAGCCCATGTGTGATTTAGATATATTATGAAGAATAAAATGTATGGTGTGTAAACTGAAATAAAGATTATGCTTTTAAGACAATGCATCAGTTAAATCTTTGGAGGGGGAGGTAACTTATGTTATAATTGACAGCACAAGGTCCATTCCTCTCACCTCCCTCCCACAACATTTCATTGTTCAAAATGCTCTGCCTACCAAAGTGTTTCTAAATTGCATGCTTTTAGTTCTTACAACTTTAAATATAAAAGTATTCAAAATTGTAGTACAATTATTTGAAAATACATATCAAGTAATTCACTTGCAATTAAACTATTTTTCATAGCATAAGTTGCTAACAGTTGAAACATTTTAATAGCACAAATATGTACTATGCTTGTCACATAGGAGTTGGCGTACTGTAGCACATCTTGGGACCTTGTTTTACACTTTTTCATTACGCAGAAGCTTGCACCCACTTCTGAAGTGATTTCAGTACTTCCATGTTATTAGTATTTTACTTTGTCTGGCACATACCTAGTACGCAGTTATAGCATTCCACCCAACGAGCTCCATACGTTGGTATCCATTGACAAGGATGAGGTCATTGGGTGTTGGAGAACAGGGATCAGGAGAAAACAAATGCAGGGGCACAATGACCTGTTAACATAAAGTTATTGATATTAAAATTACAAGAATCGGATTTAATTACTTGACAGTGATTTGACAAAATTAAGAATGAATATTAATATCCTTAATAATATCACATTTCATGACATTCTAGACCATGATACCGAGAGAGTAAAAAAGTACCGAACCGGCTGCACAGTGTTTTGCTGTTGACGTCCTCAGCACCTGTTGCCATCTGCTGCTACCATAGAAAGGTGTCGATTTCCTAAAGAGGTGACAAACATGTATGTATAGGCATTGACGGTGGCAGTTTCAGCATCTCCTTTCACAAACTTGGTAATTAAAGTAGTTTTAAAAATGTTGTATGATTTCAGCCGAGCCTTTGTACGATAGCAGTGGATAGCAACGAGCACCGAGAATATGGACGGGGAAAACACGGAGCAGCTGGCTCAGAATTGTTCAACTCTCTCACAATATCACCCTAAATAAATGTGGCTGCTATTATTAGAAATTATATTCTACAAAAAAAAGATATAGAAGTTAATTTTATTTGCAAACAGAATACACTGTAGCCTTTACAAAGTCAGATATCCATTACAAGCTGCAGATTTGTGTGTGTATAAAGAAGACTACTGAAGCAAATTCAATAATTCTTTCATATTGAAAAGAACTGTTATTCCTGACAGACATATTGTAATTTGAGCTTCTAAATGATTAAAAGAAATGTGCAAGACCTGGATATTAAAATACAAACCTGGAATCATAAAAAATATATATTTTGTTGTTTAATGATGCTGTCAGTTCTCAGGATCACATGGGTGTCCCCGGTGTGCCAGAATGTTGTCCCATAGGAGTTCTTTTACATGAAAGAACTACCCAGTCTGGGTAGGTAGGATTTGAACCCGCGACCTTGGGATCAGTAGTCCAGCATCTACCAACTCAGCCACCCGGACCAACTGCAGTCATAAAACAACATGCTTAACAAGTTGGTTCTGATTTTCACATTGGATTGGTTTACAACACACACACACACACACACACACATAAATGACAAAACTGTTTAATAACACTCATGTAAAACAAAGTTTTGTTGCATTTCCTGAGTATGTTGTAATTAAGTTTACTGCCAGCATATGCTAAAACTATAAAATTCTATGTAAATATAAGTTCTGAACACCTCGAGATTCACCATGCCATTGACCAGTCAACTTACAACTGAACTAACTTTGGTCAGCCCTGCGCGGTAGTAAGCTCAGAGAAGTGAAGCCCTTCTGATAAACTGGGTAACTTCCTCCTGCATATCTCGTCACGAGGAGGTTAGCTTGGCTCGGTTGCAAATAGGCCACTGCAATTTTTTGCATGGTTACCTATTTAAAAGGGACCCTCCTCGTCTTTGTCTGCTATGCGACAAGCTTTTGTCAGTCCATCACGTGCTGTTAGTGTTCCCCTCTAGTGGACTTTCGGGGGTCTCTGAAGATGTCTGCCGGACTTGCAGATGTCTTGTAAGACAACAAAATAGCAGTTGACAGAGTGTTTAATGGAGTGTAGCTCAAGTTGGAGAATTTGAAACTTTGGATATCTATTTTTATGCATTTTGACATTTTTGTCACTTTGTTTTAATTCAGGCCATTGCCACTCTGTTTAGTATACTTATGTATATATTTTCCTTTTTATTGTAATTTTATTTTTAATTGAGTTTTATATCTGGCTTTCGCCATGAATTGTTAAGGTCGTTGATGACCATGCAGTTGACACCCTTAAACCTACATCTACTCCTCCTCTACAACTGAACGTGGGAACAAAGGCTACTCAAACATCCAGTATAAAAACAGAGTGTCTCTCAAATTCAACCCTTAATGTTCAACCTTGGGCTTTACTGTTAAAAAGTGTGTAAATAAATTACCAGTCCAATTTGGTTACACCGACTTGGTGGCACTGGAACCAACCCATCAATCATGCAGACCCTTGTTCAACAAGATGGGTATTCTTCAGTATATTTTGTTCGCTTATGTGTTATGTGACTGATAACTACGGTATCTTTAATTTCAATTCTCTTGTACACAACCATAATAGAGGCAGTATAACTCTTTGTACGTTTATCAGAAAGGTCCTTACTACTCCGCCATACAAATATAGGGTAGTTAAATTCTATTGGAACCCACTCTCACGGCCGGCCTCTCCCTACAGATGCAATACAATACAATGACCTACATACTATTATCATTAGAATACCTAAGTTTTTACAGCTGTTGTCAAACTTATAACATGAAATATTTTCCACGCTGTTTTGCCATGATGTGCTGGAGCAGATTAATCTCCAGCAGACCACCGCAAAACAGCCCAGAAGGTATTGCATTTTATAATACTATTATCACTTTGTTCTTATGCATCAAACACATTGCCCAATAAGGAGTTGACACATATAATATAGGAGATTAAAGAAACTATACCTTTATGTGTAAAAAAACATTTCGACTTGTTACAAAATTGAGTGTAGTTTGAATGGAGAGTTCCAACTGAGGCTGCAGTTGAATGCTTCCAAGCTGAGGCTAATCACTTTGAATGTGCAAGTTAAAAGAAATACTGCAATTGACTGCAAACTAACAGAGTTTGCACTGGAAGTAAATTTTAATTTGTCTATTTTAAAAGAACGTGGCAAGGCAAGGATGACTTTCATGTCCTTCCTTCCTTCCTTCCTTCTATGTGAATATGAGATTTTTCACCCATTACTGGCAATAGGCAGCAGCAGGAAATTACTATTATAAGCAATAAAGGGGAGGATTCACTAAATCATTCCACAATAACTTGATAAACAACAAGGCGGTGGAGGTAAATTACATTTCATCATTTGAGTTTTAAAACCTAACCATGTAATGTCAGGACAGAATTGTCAGCTTTAACAACTTCAAGTTTGTATCTATTTTGTTGTTGATTTCCCAAAAGTGTGCTGTCATTTGTCTCTTAATATTTTATGTTCCTTAGTGGTAGAGAAAGTAAAAAGAAAAGACAAATTTGAACAAGGTTGTAAACAGTAGTTAAAGAGTAAACAACAGCACGTGCAGGAGTTAGTTCTTTTACATGGCAGTAAATCTACTGACATGGAGTAGCTCCATCGGTCTGGGCCGGATTTGAACAAGCCACAACCGTGGGATCAGTAGGCCAACATCTAACCAACAGAGCCACCCACACCGACTGACTGACTGACTCCGGAACCAGAGGTTAGACGGGCGGGAGGGAGGGCCGGATTTGAACAAGCCACAACCGTGGGATCAGTAGGCCAACATCTAACCAACAGAGCCACCCACACCGACTGACTGACTCCGGAACCAGAGGTTAGACGGGAGGGAGGGCCGGATTTGAACAAGCCACAACCGTGGGATCAGTAGGCCAACATCTAACCAACAGAGCCACCCACACCGACTGACTGACTGACTCCGGAACCAGAGGTTAGACGGGCGGGAGGGAGGGCCGGATTTGAACAAGCCACAACCGTGGGATCAGTAGGCCAACATCTAACCAACAGAGCCACCCACACCGACTGACTGACTCCGGAACCAGAGGTTAGACGGGTGGGAGGACCGGATTTGAACAAGCCACAACCGTGGGATCAGTAGGCCAACGTCTAACCAACAGAGCCACCCACACCGACTGACTGACTGACTCTGGAACCAGAGGTTAGACGGGAGGGAGGGCCGGATTTGAGCAAGCCACAACCGTGGGATCAGTAGGCCAACATCTAACCAACAGAGCCACCCACACCGACTGACTGACTGTCTCCGGAACCAGAGGTTAGACGGGCGGGAGGGCCGGATTTGAACAAGCCACAACCATGGGATCAGTAGGCCAACGTCTAACCAACAGAGCCACCCACACCGACTGACTGACTCCAGAACCAGAGGTTAGACGGGCGGGAGGGCCGGATTTGAACAAGCCACAACCATGGGATCAGTAGGCCAACGTCTAACCAACAGAGCCACCCACACCGACTGACTGACTGACTCCGGAACCGGAGGTTAGACGGGCGGGAGGGCCGGATTTGAACAAGCCACAACCGTGGGATCAGTAGGCCAACGTCTAACCAACAGAGCCACCCACACCGACTGACTGACTCCAGAACCAGAGGTTAGACGGTCGGGAGGGCCGGATTTGAGCAAGCCACAACCGTGGGATCAGTAGGCCAACGTCTAACCAACAGAGCCACCCACACCGACTGACTGACTGACTCTGGAACCAGAGGTTAGACGGGCGAGAGGGCCGGATTTGAACAAGCCACAACCGTGGGATCAGTAGGCCAACGTCTAACCAACAGAGCCACCCACACCGACTGACTGACTGACTCTGGAACCAGAGGTTAGACGGGCGGGAGGGCCGGATTTGAACAAGCCACAACCGTGGGATCAGTAGGCCAACGTCTAACCAACAGAGCCACCCACACCGACTGACTGACTGACTCTGGAACCAGAGGTTAGACGGGCGAGAGGGCCGGATTTGAACAAGCCACAACCGTGGGATCAGTAGGCCAACGTCTAACCAACAGAGCCACCCACACCGACTGACTGACTGACTCTGGAACCAGAGGTTAGACGGGCGGGAGGGAGGGCGGATTTGAACAAGCCACAACCGTGGGATCAGTAGGCCAATGTCTAACCAACAGAGACACCCACACCGACTGACTGACTCTGGAACCAGAGGTTAGATGGGCGGGAGGGCCAGATGATCTCACGAAAGTAACTTCTAGGTATTTACAAGGTATGTACTTACCTCACTCTCTGTTTCTCTAACCATTATTTTTCGCTGTTCTGTAGGCCTCGGGCTCATTTGAACATCATTTTCCTCATTTTATTCATTCACTGTCCGACATGACACTACGTTGGAGCACGTTAATTAAACAAATATTTTTCATCATTTCTAAAGTGTCTCACATTGAGCTAGGATGCAAAGAATGTAATGAATAATGATAACATATATACAAGCCCAAACACAACAGATAAAAGTAATAAGAGAAACAGGCTTAAATAATTCTTGTGTTTAGAAAGTTGTATTTCTCAATTAAAAAGTGTGGTTCTTTCACCCATTAAACGTAACAAATGCCAAGAGCATATTCTCTCTTCCGTATAACACTAAAAACTGCATGGCATATTTTCAAAGTGCAAATTCTTTTAAAACTACAACAAATTGTTGATCACTTCGAAAGCCTGTAATCCACCCAAGAAGCCCACCTTCGAAGGTAAGTACCAAACTTTAGCCTTGGAAAGCATTTAAGCTGTTGACAAATCAGGGCAACGTTATTTATGGTAGTTAATTATGAGACTTATAAAAAATGTTAGTAAGCTTATAAAATTATGACAACTGTATGTAAATACATTTTCTTCAAAAGTAATATTTAATTCTGAGCAACGTATTTAGTAAATTTTTTTAAATGAACACAAAAATATGCAGTGGGTACCCATTAGAGACGAGAGATAAGAAGGTGCTCAAAATGATTTATTATGGAGTTATATACCCATATTTACTGTATGCGATAGAAATTTGGGGCTGTGCTGCTGCAACCCATATGGAAAGGTTATTTAGATTGCAAAAATGGGCAGTCAGATTGATTTTCAATATGAACTCTCGTGAATCATGTAGGGGAATATTCAAGGATAAGCAGATATTAACATTGTATTCTCTGTATGTCTATAAAGTTGTAACCTATGCAGTTCAGAAACAAAACCTAAAAAATAGCAATATCCATAGTCCCTACACCCAACACAATGATGATTATTTTCAGCAGAGATTTACTAAAAATATTTCAAAAAAGGATCCAAATGTCATGGGTTTAATGCTTCATGCAAAACTACCTGCATATTTAAAATGTTCTAAAGGTAAACAATTTGGAGTGCTCTGAAGAAGTATTTGATAACAAAGACAGTGTACAGTATCAATGAACTATAATAATGTCCATATTGAAATTACAGAACCTCTGTGTAAATCACAAATGATAGGTAGCAATAGTAATGTGTAACCATTAGGTTGTCCCATGCTTGAAAATAAAGAACTGAATTTTACGATGGTAAAAAGTTAATCAATCATTCCATACCTTTGTGTTTTGTGGAGAAATCCTCAGCTTTGCGTTGCACACAGCACAGAACAGCAACCTAAGAGACATCAATTAGTTTCAAACGGCTCGGCGGTAAAACAAACTGCGCAGTTGTGAACGCGTCACAAGCAGAGAATTCATGGAAGAGAAGAACCAATCACAACGAATATAGTGCTCATCCTTGTCTGTGATTCCTTATTTAAAGTCATGTGGAATACATAAATGTTCTTGTTGTTTAATGTGCAAAGTTCCTTTCTGCCATTTGCAGGTGACTTTAAAAACTAAAACTGACTGCTGTTTTACTAAGTAACATGCTGCTCTTCTGTTATTTTTCCGTATTTACTCACACGCAGACATTTAGAAACACATCATGAGCGTAGGCAGACTTTTCTCCAACGGGGGGCCACATGTTGGAAGTTTGCAATCAGATAATATTAATTCATTTATTTATTGTCAAAATGTATAATACCTATTTGTTGCAGATAACCATATTAATTTGTGCCAAATAAACATTTTTCTTTACATCAAAATTAAAATAATAATTTAATAGTAATTGATTGCACATTAAGTTCACCAACTTCCAAGGGGGGGCCGCGGCCCACCCTTGCCCCCCCCCCCTTTGCGACACCCATGAAACACATGTCCGAAGTTAACACTATTATTATTGAGGGTAATGAGATGAATAGTGACGCCATAGTTGGTAGGAACAATTATTAAAATCTTGCTTTAAAAATATTTACCAAATTCATGCAGTAATGATCGTAAGTTGCAGATAAAACAATACATCAATATTTCCAAATTAAACTATTTCTTGACTAAACTCTTGCAATATCGTGGGGATATTATCAAATGAAAAAGCAGTAATTCATAAATCTTAGCACGAATTTCACCCACGATGACGTCATTAATATTAACAGTTGTTAACAGGGCCAACGACAAACATTCCCAGCACACCGCGTTTAATTAAATTTATCCACAAATATAAATACAATTATGTTTATCGTATTTTCCGTGCTTAATGTGAATCCTATTATTACAGATACTACTAACATTTCATGGTTTATCTTACTGCGAATTTAGGACATTTCCAAAATGGAGGTACAAAGCGGATGGATGGATGGATGGCCGATAAGAAAGGAAAATTGTAACATAATACAGCCTTTAACTATAATTCATTTAAGTAGGCATACACTTGGACGATAGAAGCTAATTATAAAATAGATTTTAACATTATGTGAAGAATACCGAACCAAAATATTTGAGAGTAAACTTGTTACCTTATCCGTCATGAACTTGAATCTTGGCGGTTCAAGATAAAAGAGAAAGAAACAAATTCCTGCGATTATTTTAGTGAGATGTTGGTTTAAAGGAGGCGCGTTCAGTTGCTTTATTCAGAGCACTCTAACGGGAAATGGTGGAACTTCTTCGACATCTACTGTTTGAGCAGTCCACAGTAGATGTCACTGTGGCTCTGGCGCGAAACATTCATGGCTGCCAATACAACTATTCCACATTTTGGTGTTACATATTAAACAATTTTAAAAATAACATATTTGGTCTGCAGTTTGATATATTTTATAATTATTTAACCGTAAAGTCCTTTCAGTAATATTACATTTGATAAGTATTACTGTATTTCTGCTCAATGTACGTTGTGAATAAAACAACATAGTTGGCTAACTGTATTCTATTTAAAACGAAATATAAATTCCGCTTGTTTGTGTATTGGCAATTTGTAAGGAAAAGGATATTGTGTACGCAGGATGCTGTTTACAATACATTTTGCTGGTACTGAACATTTACATGGAATGATGGTACGTACATTACATATTTGATTACATGTTTCACTTTTAAATCTTTCAGTCGAGTAGAATACATTATCTGCGACTTTGGTAGGTACCTCCTTCAGTATTTGGTTATCAAGCAAACATTTGATTCTATAAGGCAAGTGGTTGTATAGTTCCTTTCTTTACTTTTATTGCTTGCGGAATCTCCAACTATAATATATACAATGTATATAGAGACAGATAAATATTAGGATCCGGTTATTAGTATCAAGAATGCGATTAAAATGAACTAGAATAAAACGAATGAAACATAAGGCAATGGATGCAGTTTTTATTGCTGATTAACATTTTGAAAGTTTTATTTGGTGCTCAAACTTCGCTTTTGATTTATGAGCAAATTACGTTCTACAATGCAACGGTATTATTTCGCTTATGAATCGGATATTTAGCAAACAAACGTGTATAAACGAGTATAATATATGCTAGAATGATTGATTAATGCATTAATTCTCTCGGTGAGATGCTGCATGCACCAAATCATTCACTGAGTTGTGCTCATTGTGAGTAAACACAACCAACTGGGTGTAAAGGTTCCAGTTGGCATGGTCCAAACACCATCTAGTCATACGTGTGGAACTTGCGTTAAGAGACTAATAAAGACACGGAAAGTGATCACTAGGAAGGGCGGTTGGCTCCGTGCCATGGCACTACCTTAATAAATGAAGAAATTGCATATATTGTTACGTACTCCATGGTTACATAGAGAATAATAGCATGAGGGTTAAAGTGTCTTGAACAATTTACTACTACTATTCTTTGAAAATACAAGAAGACACGGAACACTATCAACACAGACTCTATATGATACGAGTGTGATCTGTGAAATAGCAAATGTTGTTGTTAGCTAATGCTGGATTTCTGACAATGAAGTCATTAATCCTCGTGCTCTCCAATATTTTTCACTGATGGATGGGGCATTAGAAGTGTAACTTTCCTATCTGACCTTACCTTGGTCATCTCTTGTTCTCTTCCGACCCCGATGCTATTAGGGTTCCTGAGGGCTAGGGAGTCTTTATTTTTCCAACCTCTCCATTTCTCTAATTTTTCTATAAAACCTTAACCCCTAACAGGCTGACCTGTCATGGCATGTAATACGTCTTCTGATTGGTAATCAGAGGATATGGTCGGTGAATTTATTTTGATAAGTCTCCCGGTCAGGTCGGCGAGACCCGTAAACCAACGACAGGTGTGGTCCCCCAGACATTCTGGGGGTTGTGAGAGAGCGATGTGACTGCCAAAACATAAAAATATGGTGCTCTCTAAAAAACGGTTACTATTACTGCTATTGCTCTCTTTTTTATGAAATAGCAAATGTATCATATCGCAAATGAGCTGAACAATAAGCAATTGTCAGGTTCGTTATACCGCTCGCAAAAGTTAAAGGCATGTGAACGCTGGCCAATGCTCAAGCAGAGCGCTGTTGCCAAGCGTAGTGTGTGTACCGGCAGAGGGTCTGTACACAAGGTTGTGTGGGATGCATGCACCACATTCGGCAGCGGTGGTAGGAGGGGCAAGCATAGGATTCGCTGGAGTCTGCAGTACGCCCCGCCTTCATATGCCTTTAAGTTTTGCGAAGATTATAGTTGGGTTGCCATCATGGTCACAATTCCAGCATTGACGATTACAGCTTGCAGTATTCAGTTCAGTTTCTTACAACTCACCGTATCCATGTTAGCATGGATAAATTTGTGACCAGCATGTGAGCAGTTACAGAAAGTAACGAGAGTGATGTATTCCAGTTTGAATCTCAGGCTTCAACTTCAAGCAGTATTAATATTACAGCTGATCAGGTAAAAACTGCAGCATTGGAATGATTTTATTGTGTAATTTGTGCATTCTTTCATCAAGATGTTGGCACAACCATCTAACCCATAAGATTTTTTATTTTTCATGCCCTTTATTGTAGAAATTGATTCATGTTCTGTTACAGATCAAAAGAAGAGAGTGGAATAAGACTTATCCATCTAATATAGATTTATATGTAGAAGCTTCTGATACTTGTGCAATAGTTATTGAAGATTTGTGCCATTTCCGTACAGTCTGATACTGTTAGGTTAGAATTTGGCTACTCTTTTCCATGCATCTGTATTTCATGTTTAATAATATTGCAAACAGTTTTGGATTTGTTCAAGTCGCTGTTGTTTGTCATTATAAAGTTGTTTTTGCATTTCTAATAATTTTTTTTTTTTTTTTTGGTAGTGTTTAACACCTGCTTTTGCTACTACAGCACCGCAGGTGTTGACAGCGATGATACATGGAACGAGAAACCTGCCACAGTGCTGCTTCGTCCACCACGAATCCAAGATGCTGTTGCCTGGGATCGAACCCGAGTTACTTTGGTGAGCTAATAATATTTATATTTTAAAAGATACCTATAGCCTAAATGATTGTTGTTCCGGTTTCTTTTATTAGTTTACTTTGTTAATGTTTCATTAGATGCACATATATCTTTTGTCATCCACTTGGCGCCATGTTTTTTGTTCCAAATAGCCATTTTAGTGGCAAAGCAATGTTGAACAAAGTGGTTAAATGTGTTTGCAAGGCAAACAGTAGCTGCACTTAGCGATTTCAAAGGAATAAGAACATTGCTAATAATATTTACTAGAGGTGCTTTTAGAGTTGATGTGAGGAGCGAGCACGTTTAGAGCAGATACTTGTATGTTAACAGCTACTCACGTGACCAGAGCTACAGTCTCAACACATTTATCATCATTATGTAAAACAGTCACATCGCATTCTTTATATGTTGAATGAAAAGTTACTTTATTTCCAGACTCATTTTTGGAACAATGAACTGTCCAGTAATAGACAAATTTACAGGGATGCCGTCTCCCTTTTGTTTCTGTTGTGGTGAAAATGTGATATGATTACATTGTGTGAATTGATAAGAAGCAAGTTGTCCTCAAGTAATGCAGGTTAGAATTGCTTCCTTCCTTATCATGCAAGTGCGGTTGTAGAGCCAGCCTCTAATTCAGTTCAACTCTTAATTGCTTATAAAACTTGTAATACAAGCATGGAGCATTGCCAAATGCTAATACACGAATAAAAAGTACATTATAGGCACATAATTAGAATTACGGTTAGTTAGTGAAAAGAATCTATATATCGTAATACAAACATGGAATATTGAATATACAAAAATACATTAGCAGCACATATAGACTAGTTTAACATCTCTTCCAGCCTGTATGGGCATTTGTCAATCAAGTTAGATTTCTTTAACTCTTTAGCGAGAGAGTTTTTTGAGTGCTCTTTTATACTTTTTGGTAGGGCATTATATAGTATCGTTCCCATTACAATTGCATCCTTTTTCGTTGAAGCTTATTTAAGTGTGCTCTATTTTAATTTTCATTCCTTCTGGTGTTATATGTGAAATATATTAATATGTTGAATGTGAATGTGTGATTTTAGTAAGTGATTTGTTTTGAGTCAGTATAATTAATTACTCTGTATACATAAATAGCAACAATTGTCAATATTTCATTCTTTTTAATGAGTGGCATAGAGGTGTCTGTAGTCTTTAGTTGAAAAATACGAGGTATGCATGTCTTCTGTAGCAATAGTATCGTGTTTAATTTTGCTACCCGACGCCCTCCCCAAATTGTAATACCGTATTCCAAGTGCACATATATTATTGCCTAATATATAGCTTTAAGCTCTTCTACATTAAGATAATTTGCAAAGTATTTTAGTAGGTATATGTTTTTTGCAATTTTTCTACAGACTTTGTTTACATGCATTTTGTATGTTAAGTGTTTGTCAAGATATACTCGTAAAAATGTTGATTAGATAGCTGTTGTACTTTGGTATTTTCAAGTGCTACATTTATGTAGTTTAGTTCCTCCCCCTTTTTTGCTGATGCTGAAAATGTACCAGTTTGTTGACATTAGATGAAATATTGTCATAATAACATAAAGACTACACAATTTCCACATAATACAGAAACACTTACGTCAGTATACAGTGAAGCTGGTGAATATGAATGCCAAGTTAAACATAATCTTGTCATGTTATAGAAGTTCCTATATGTGTCGACCAATAGACACTTATCGTTTCACTTACACTTCTGGTCAACTCAGCACACCATACAACAGGATATTAAATTACTAAAACATGCAAAACCAACAGCAGAACTGACAATTGTGGAGGAGAAAATACATATTATGAAGAATGTTCACATAGCCATGAATTTTGATATACCACAAGCAGACGACAAAATGTAGTCTATATCCAGCAACCCAGGTAGCAGCACAGTCACTATGACAACAAACGTTTCCTCTTCAACTGGCAGTTGAGAAACTGTTGAGAATGAAAATGCTGGTCTTCAAAACACGTCTGGACGAAAATAAGTGTACGTGAAACTATAAGTTTCTATAGGTCAACGCATGGATTTGTAAACATTGGAAAAGTGTGACTGTCTACATCACTTTGTATATATTAAGTGGAATAACCTTCTCAGTTGTTAATATCAAATATAGATTGAGTAATTAGTGAACTAAAGCTGCACATGGTGTTGAGAAGCAGGTAAAGATATTTACAGGTGATATTTTGATGTTAGCAGCTACTGGTGTGTTGCCCGTGAGACGTCTACTCAAGTGGCAGACTTTCTGGGAAGACAGTTGGTGACACTGCAGAGACTTCTGTTGTAATGGTGAGTTATTTGTTGCATGTCCTGCTGTAGTATATCTGACATTACATGGTTAGGTTTTAAAACTCCAATAATGAAATTAATTTGACTACCTGCATTAACCTCTTTGATAAAAGACCATTGTGTGACCATGTAGAAAAATAATGTTATTTGCTCACAATAAAATATTGGTTCTAGCAATTTCCTTTCTTAAATACAGTTATTTGTCATGGCCTACTTAAACATACAAAGGAAATTACACTAAATTTTGCTAGACGAGGTTTATTAAAATACTTTGTGATTGTTATCTAAATCATATTGCAGCTTTATAAGCATTTGTTTCTCTTTTGTATTGCTGTGTGTTAATATTTCACATGAAATAAAATATCTGTAGCATTTCTCTTGTTTTAGATGCATTTTCTGTGGAGAACAACTATTTTGTTTCTTTTAAAGCTCCACAATGTTCATATTGTAGTACAAGGTTCTTTTAATCTCGGCGGTATAACAGCTCATTGTGGGCCAAGATCTATCGCCTGGCTGCTGCTTCGTCCACTTCTGCAATGGGTGGGGTGCAGTACTAGAGGGAGGGACATGGTCACTGCCTCCGGTCTGGGATATATAGTCTTTTAATTATTTAAGAGCTAATTTAAAGGGTGTTTTATTGTCAATATCTGTTAGAAATAATGGAGCTTCTCAATGGTCAAAGAATTATAAAAATTGGTTGTGAGGTTTTTGAGATTACCTTACTTATACAGAAATTTTCTCTCTTAATCATATAGTTACATTATACACAGGGTATTAGGGATATGAGTGCACATATTTCATGTGATAGTAGATTCAAATATAGTCGAACAAGAAATTCATCTATTGTGAAAAGTGAAGTAGATAATTGAACATTATTGAATACCTTATCTGCAATCTTTCAAGGAGTAGCACTAAAGAAGTGAATGTTTGTTTAGTGCTGTGAAGCATGCAGTGATATCTACGAGTGGTTTTTTTTTTTTTTTTTTTTTTTTTCTTCCGTTGTATTAACATCCTCCAACGTAATGCCCTATTGGACAGTGAATGAATGAAACGTGTGAAATGATGCTCAAACGAGCCCCAGTTCCACAGAGCTAGCTTTACGTTACCCGACATTCGTCTTCTCAGGATAAGGGGAAACCTTACGTGGATAACTTTACCCTAAGCTAGATTCAAACTCATGTCGTCTTGAATGTCAGGCAGACACGCTAACCAGCACGCTACTAAGGCACGCAACATCTACGAGTGAAAGTACAAATTAGGCCCCAGCCTTGTTCACTGCATGTTTATCAGGTAATGGGGGGAAGGGTGGCATTGTTTCAAGCTTTCCAAGCACTAACAACATTCCTGACCTTCCAGTCTGATGCACTGGAATGCGATTACTTAATATCATTTTGTAACTTAGCGACTCATTTTAAGAATAAATACAAACTACACAAATAACTCGTGTTTTGTAGCTCTACCTATCTATGATTATTGCAGAAGTGAACAATTAATGACTGATTACTCATTGAAGCAAATTTGTTTTTATGTAACCATGCACTATAGAGGAGAATGACAGAGGTAGTTATTCTAAAGGTTATAATAAGTATCTTGGGGGCTATAAGCTTTACTTATCTGAATATCTGTGGATCTCCTGCTTATTGAGCGGACATAAGCCCGGCACGTAAAGTACTTACTATTCTAAGTTGCCGTTGGGGTATTTATTTCTGGTGTTAGATTCTCTTGTTGCGCTAACTGGGAAAGTACGATGATCTCTTTTCAGTTACTTAGGGTGATATATCTTAATCTAGAATGTAGTGAAATCTGATCTTATTAACTACACTAATATTCATTCTTAATTTTGTCAAATCATTGTCAAGTAATCAGATGAGATTCTTGTAATTTTAATGTCAATAACTTTGTTAACAGGACGTTTTTGCTCCTGTTCCATCCTGGTCTCCTGATCCTTATTCTACAGCACACAGCAACCGGGTCCTTATTAGTGGATACCACCGTATGTAGCCAGCCTAGGGCAAACTCCTACCAGACTTCCTTCTCCTGATCCTTATCTCCAACAGCCAGCAAACTCGTGCTTATCTGGGTATCTCTTGTAAAAAAGGTAGACAAGGTCCTCACATATAATAAATAGCAGTCACATGTCATTAGAGATAATAAGAGTAAAGTGGAATACACATAAGTGCAAGGGTGAAACAACACAGCACCACTGACTTCTGTCACTAATTTTGAGCAGTTAGTGCTATATAGCATGTAGTATTTGTTGTGCCTTTGTTTACAGAGTTTACAAAAGCATTTATCCATGACTCATTACATTGATTTGATGCCGCTAACAAAAGTTTCTGTTATCAGAAATGGCATTTAGAAATAACATGTAGACTTCGCTCTTTCCGCTGTCTCACGTCGCAATGTTGATGAAGTGTGTACACGAGAGTAAAAGTTTGTCTGTTACTTCACTGTAATAGTTCAGTTGTATGTATTGTTAACCCAATCGCATCATATTTAAATGCATTAGCAACTAACCAAGAAATACTTTAAATCCCCCTATCTGTGAGGGCAGTAACACCTTGATGCTCAGAAAATCATTTAAAATCTGTCATTAATTATTTTTTGTTGAAAATTTGGGTGCACAATATTAAAAGCACAAATTCACCAATATTGTTGTCCTAATACTGCTGTTGTGTGTGAAAGAAGTGGGAAAGCAGTTTGAATCTCTCCCTGCGCACTGTTTTATGAAAATTTGGATTGTCACGGCATCAGGTTTTGCTCCAGTACAATTGAATAGCAATTTTCACACTCAAGACATGAAAGTAACTAAAGCAATATGTTGTTGTTGTTAGCTAATGCTGGATTTCTGACAATGAAGTTATTAATCCTCTTGCTCTCCAATATTTTTCACTGGTGGATGGGGCATTAGAAGTGGCCGGGCATATTTGAAGGTGGTCTTGATCCATTTCCTCTTGCAGATCACATAGAGGACAGAGTGGTGAAGAATATATCCCAATTCTGTTTAAATGTTTTGCCAGACAATCATGTCCTGTAATCAACCTGAAGGTTGCAACTGCTGTTTTTCGAGGATACTCAGGAATCACTGTTTGGATGTTTGGTAGTTCCCATCTTTTATTCTTTGATTTTTCATAGTAATATTTTGCAACAATTTTTTTGAATTCAGAGTTGACTAATCTTTTAGCTGCATAAAATGGTAGATTAACTATAGATTTTTGTACACCGCTGGTACCCTTTGTCTGGGTTACTGCCCGCTCCAGAATAATGTATGAAGACTAAAGCAATATAGGCAGGCCCTGATTTCATTTCTCATTGTCTTGGAACACTTTCTGTCGGGATGGTCCATCTACCTCATTGTGTAAGCTTTTGTTTCACCATGCATTGCTGGTGTGTCGTTAGTTCTTTCTCCTTGTAACCTAATTAGGGGAATTAATGCGTTTTCTACTGTATTGCGACGACACACGTCTACCAATAACTGTGCACAATTACGCGTCTTCAGTATATGACACTTTGGTCATAACTCTTGTAAAAGATTATCTTTTTATGCTCCTTGATTACGGAACCTAGCAACAATTGTTTTTCCTGTTTTCCCCACAATGTATACTTGTAATCAATGTTGGCCATGCTCCATATTACTCTATCGGATAGCATTGGACATAGCATTAAAATTGTTGAAATGCCTTTTAGTTATATAAATGTTAAATTTTGACATATTCTTGGTGAACATGTAACAGGCACGATAAATAGCATATTTCTGATTAAGTAAAAATTGAAGCTATTAACAGTGAAGCAACAAGATTCTAAAATAAGAACAAATTAGAAACTAAAAACTTCACTTATCTTAGTATGTTGATATTCTTTTTCTATTTTCTATTTGCTTGGCAACGATTTTGTTTATATGACTTTGAGAATGAGCTGGATATAGCTTGAAACCCCTGGGTCAGAAAAATAGAAAAAGAATATCAACATACTAAGATAAGTGAAGTTTTTAGTTTCTAATTTGTTCTTATTTTAGAACCATATTTCTGATTTTGCTAAATTAAATATTCTGGGCTCAGAATTTCCCTTACAAACTTGTAGTCGAAGCTACTCATGAAACGGTTTGCCAACAACAAACATAAGCAGATTTATCCTTTAAAAGAATAATAACTGTGTACGTATGTGTACATTTTCAATGCATTAAAACTAAGAGTGATAAATATACAGATGATAGAAGTTAGTCTGTTGTGTAATGTAAAATATTTACATTTGCTGCTTTGTATTCTTCATTTGAGTAGAAAGCTTTATTTACGAGAAGGAGGAGGTGTTTATTGCCTCCTCGATTTTCTTCACTTGTGCATTTGTTTCCTTAATATGGGGAGTGAGTGAGTAAACTAAGGTATTATAAATCTTTTGCACTGCTAACTTTCAATACATTTGGTAGCTACTTAGATGCTTGAAGCATTCATATAATATAGGATTAGTCAAAATAACACTGATTGTTGTTAATTTTAAGGTTGTAGAGAGATTGTAGGTTGTGTATTATAGTGTTGCTGAACATGTATTCTGTCAACATGTTGTTATCGAGGAGCTAGAGAGCATTAACACAGCTACGTGGTGTTGGTTGTTATATAAAATTGTGCTGAGCAGGACACCACACATTTTTACTACAAGGCCTTAGGAAAGTTCTGAAATTAGAGTAGTCCAGTATCTTTAATTGTAAACAATACAACCCTACGAAACCCTCTTGTAAATCTTGATTTAATTACTTTACACCCTTAAAAGACAGTACACGTTAAATGGAGTGCAGTGTTGCAACATGTACTAGTTGCGAATCTTTCTCCGCGAGCGACTCGAGGTGGCCTTAGTCCTTCAATTGCTGCTTGACGAGACGGGCACTTTTAACTTTGGTATCCCTGCATGCCTTTGTCACTGTATGACCTAATTTTACAAATGACTCGTCTGTATAAACAATTGATTTCCCCTGGTCCCTAAACCTTTTTTATGTTTTTTAGATATTTATGTTGCCATCTGATGATATCGATATCGTCTCTTTCTATTAATATGCACTTGTTACCCTTTCTTTCATATTCAAACCCCAAATCGGAGTGGCCCTTGAGAAATTTGGTAGGGTCTCATCACTGTTGAACTGTGACAAATTTATATTCAGCGTGGGTGGAATATTTGCAAACTGTAAAGAATGAACAAATCAGCGCACTCCACCTTGCACTATTCAATCATATTGCGTTAACCTAGCGTTTTGTGTAGTCCCGCCCTTTTTGCTTTCTTTTTCGATGGCGTTCTTAGAGGTCATTTCATTAGTTCCTTTTTAATCATACACACTACTGCTTCTGAACACCCGATAGCCTTAGCTGTTTCTTTTACCGCCTTACTTACATGCATTTTACTTCAAAAATAATCTAACACATTCATAATTATTTGGCGTTCCTTACTTCTTAATTTATCAACATATCGTCTCTTCCTAGCTTCCCCCTCCATAACTACAAATATTTACAAAAATATTAAACAAATAACGCAATAACAGCTCACAGTTACACACACGGCTTCTTTCGAACTAATGTTAGTGCTGCTCCTTATACTATCTTCTGTGTCAGGCCTGGCGCTGAATAGATGAATACCTTTTGTTTGCCTTACTGGATAAAAGAAAGAGGTTACTGCCTTTTGGTTTATTTTAAAAACTTTCTCCAACCTTCCTCAACATTTGTTCTTGCTGGTTCCCTGATGTAAACTCAATAACAAAAAAGTTTCACACTGCGTAACTTTTGCAGTGCACAGATATAAAAGTTTCCGAAAATATTTAATTTAAAAAAGTATAACACTTAACTGGGTAAACATAGAGAATTCGAAGTAGGCAGGTAGTAGCACTATGGTTTACTCTACGTAAGAAAACAATATAGATGCATTCTAGCAGTTAGTTTGTTAGTTAGTGCGTGATGAGTATAGAAACAGCAAATATCGGACTTCTATTGAAAAAAACGTTTTCTGAAGAAATTTGGACCTATAGAAATGTATAATGACTCTGAAAAGGATATAACCTGATAGAGAAAAAAATTCTGCATAGGATAATGTGTTCAAACCTGAAATTTATAACAAATGAATATTTATACCATGCTATTAGTAATCTGGCAACAGAGCGAGGGTAGAAAAGGACGCGGCTAATGGCAACTTGTATGCGCTAGATAGAGACAGAGATGTCCCATTTAACTCCATACTGTCTTCTAAGAGTAGAACGCTATATAGCTTTATGTCATGATTTTTTGTCCAAAAGTGAAATGCAACCACTGATTTTTCTAATTGTTTACTCTTAGATCCAAGGAGCACGTTAGAAACATTAATTAACTCACCTTTTAAATTAAATCATTTCCATTGTTGACTGTGTTTTATTGCTGTATCATTGAATACTTGTCGTAAGGTAACGTTTTTAAGGGAAATAATCACATTTTGTGTAAGATGCACATATTCTTGTCATTGGTGTACTGGGTAGCATGAGTTTGAAAAACACGATAACACATCATTGTAATAAGAATAAAATAATTGCACCTTTTGAGTAGATTAATTTAACATTTAAAGTTGCATATCCATAGATTTGAATACTGCTGTTTCGCCTCTGTATGCGGTTTGTACACTTTTTCTGTAAGATCAATACCCTGTTCATATTGGTGATGTTTGTGTTATCCCAGATCTCAATCCCACACTGCTGGCAGGCAGGCAGGCAGGCGTGAGTGAATTAGACCATAGTAAACCAGCTTTAGGTGGCTTATGTTTACATCTTTTTTTAGATTTCTTTATTATAGATTTGTACTTACTTTTTTGCTTCTGTGATCAACGTGGTAGTGTAAAACCTGCCTGAAACGGAACGCAGTCATTCCACTAATATATCTCCGTTTTCGCTGGTTTCCGTCTTAGAAAGGGTTGCACGTATTTTAGTAAGACAAAGTAAAACAATCTTGTGTTGCACTCAAATGACTTTCTCTACTGTTGTACTAACCATTCTTACAGACTCTTATTCCTATATCTTCATGTTAATACAGATAAACATTTGCAGAAATTATGTTATTGCTCGTTTTCTTCAATGTACAATGGGAATATGGGAATACAGTAGGCTTTGATGGATAGTCAAATCTTTTAAAGCTTTCAAATTCTGCTCTCTTTGTATGGTTAACATAAAAAAAGATGATTAGTGATGTTCCATTTGACAGAAGAATAAGTTCTACAAAATTTACACAAATAATGAGAAAATCTACATTTAGCAAGATCTACAATGAAAAATGATGTGACCGCCAAAACATAAAAATATGGTGCTCTCTAAAAAGCGGTTACTATTACTGCTATTGCTCTCTTCAATATCATCAGTGAAAAATATTGGAGAGCAAGAGGATTAATGACTTCATTGTCAGAAATCCAGCATTAGCTAACAACAACAATGAAAAATGGAGAGCAAGAGGATTAATGACTTCATTGTCAGAAATCCAGCATTAGCTAACAACAACATTTTTCTATAGTAAGATTTGCTCGATCTCTTACGGTTTACCAGGTATGCAAAAGTCATCCAGAGTAAATAAGACTACAGGGGCTATAGTCAGAAAATTCAAGATATACACTTCATTTGTCATAAAAACATCTCAAACATATGGCATTTTAATCAAATTCATTAGAGCCATTTTCAAGAAAATAAAAATTGTCCATATAAAGAATAGTTTAGGGTGAAACAATTTTCTTCAAAATCTCCGTGTCGCATTCTTGAAAGACATTAAACTTACATATCAACTTTGGTTTTGAACCAATTGTTCGTTTTTGACTTATGCACACACACACCACACACACCACTTCATTTACAAAGCACATAACAATGTATTAAGCATAAAGGAAATTCGTGTTAGATTATTTATGCAAATTGTTGTGGAAAAAGTTTTCCATTTCCGCGTTAGGTAGTTTTCTGGTTTAGAGTTTTATTTGTCATGAGAAATAGCTCGGGCCGTTCTGAGTTTTATTTTCCCACTGTCCAGGTTTCTGGTATATAGGGGGTCGGTCCGGTTTATTCAGGTTTTACTATACTTGAAAACGTCATAGTTTCATGAATAATTAGTCTGAGAAATGTTATGTTCTCTGTTTGCTCAATAGATTCATATGTATGTTTAATGTTTCAATATTAGACATGTTATTTCAGTGTTGTAACATGATTGATTTCTTTTGATTAAGATTTACCTTTTAATTATTTTGTTTCAAATAGTGAGAGGTATTTTGCATTCTAAATCCTTTAACCTCTTGAGGGATATGGACGTGAAATCACGTACATTTAAAATGACGGATGAGCATAATGGGCGTGTATACATGTCCTGTGCATTTGTGCATTTAACCCCCATTTATCCCTTATGCAACTCATCTTATTTTAATTTTCCCTTTATGAAACATTTTATTAAAGTCTATATACTTTATTGGCTTACCTTAATATGTTCTTTCTGCAATGATTTACCTCAAAACAAGGATAAACACATAAGGGTAGGTACATTTCCATATTTGCGAATTCCCTTCTTGCGGCACATGAAACACTTTGGAGATGGGTGGGACTTCTTTGCTGTTGGTGGTATCCTTTTAGGATAATGTTTTCCTTGAAGTCTGAGGGATGCAGGGGTTTTGCATTTTCAACCCCCAGCGTGGTATTGTTCAATTAGGCTGCGAGCAATTTATAGTCGGTAGTCAAGGTGTCCTGTGTGGGTTTAGAGGGCTGTCCAAATCACCAAACAATTGTATATGGTTATATCCAGTTGGTGCAAAAACACCTTTTTATACCACTTCTCCCTTCAGCTACAGGCAGGAAAGTATACGTATGTATTTCAACAAAGAAAGACACGGACTCTACTAAGTTACGAAATTTGCGTAAGCAAAAGTTGCAATGTTGATCTATTCTGATGACTCAAGAGACCATGCATGCAGTAGCGCTTTATTACACAGTATGCTGACGCATAAGCCACACATACAATGGGTGTTACTTTCCGAGAACTTATATTAGATTCGTTCGACAGAGCAAAGTTGACTTTTCACCAACCACAGTGAAACAAAAAAATTGTGCCATTTCAACGTTTTGTAAATACAACTCAACTTTGCTGATGACATACATTTATACTGCATATAACGAGTTTTATACCAGTTTTTGTTTCATTAAAATAACTTAATATTTACACAAAATACAGCTGTGTGTATACAACACACTTTAAATGCCCTGCGCTGGATATTGGGTAGCAGTTCTCGGCTCGCGGACGTTTTAAATGGCCATCGCTCAAGAGGTTAAGCTGGTTGCTACATGTATGAGACAGTAGTGGTCCAAGTAGAGATCCTTGTGATGATGACATCTGTAAGGACTTGATGTAACATTGTATTGTCAGTTTACAACCCTCTCCCTGTTACAATAATGCTCCCTGTATGTACCTGTGTAAGCTGTAGATGTAGTATTTTGTATCCATGTATTTTCAACCACCCTTCTTGCTATCCTCTCCTTGTACATGTGTAAGCTGTAGATGTAGTATTTTGTATGCATGTATTTTCAACCACCCTTCTTGCTATCCTCTCCTTGTACCTGTGTAAGCTGTAGATGTAATGCTTTGTATGCATGTATGTGTGTAATAGTTATATCCATTTACAAACCCCTCCCTCCCTTGTACAATAAAACACCTTTCCTATCCCTTCCTTCCCTGTACCAGTGTAAGCGGTAGGTATAGTACTTTGTATGCTAACAACCCTCTCCCTTTCACAAAACAACGCCTTTACCCATCCCCTGCCTGGAACCCGTTTCATGTACCCGTAGATTTTTATTGTATATTGTGTTCATATCCCTCCCTCCCCCCTTCGCTATACCTCTGCAAACGCTCAATGCAGTGTTATGTTTGCAATCTTTAGGGGTGATTTCTGAAATATTCAATGCTAAGATAACAATAGACAAAAAATCTGATGTGTTGCACTCACATGACTTTCTATACTCTTGTCTCTAGTACTAACAATTCTCACAAACTTATTCTCCTATCTTCTTTGTGTTAGTTGGCGTAAAAATTTGTGGAAATTATCTTATTGCTCATTTTCTTGCACATGCAACAGGAATATGGAAATACAGTAGCTTGTAGTAATTGTTAAATCTTTCAAAGCTTTCAAACAACACAAAAATGAATAGCGATGTTCCATTTGACAGAAGTAAAAGTTCCCCAAAACCTATATAACCAGGAATATCTCCGAAGTGGTCCACTCTACAAAAAAAAATTTTTAACCTAAATTGTATTTTTGGAAATATCTACGTTTTGTGTATAGTAAGGTTTGGCTCTCTCTTATGGTTTACCGGTTATGCAGAATATAGGATTTAATGGGCTATAGCTGGAAAATTCAAGGTATACATTTCATTTGTCATACAAATGCCTCTAACATATGGCATTTTAATCACAATCGTTTGAGCCATTTTCAAGAAAATCAAAATTTTTGAACAATTTTCCATGTAAAGGGCAGTTTAGGGTGAAGGAATTTTGTTCAAAATGTCTGTGTGACATCCTTGAAAGATATTAAACTTACATACCAACTTTGGCTTTTATTCAACGTTACGTTTTTGAGTAATGGTGACCACAGACATACACACATTTTTTTCTAAAAATGCTTTTTTTGGATTCAGATGGCCTCAGAACATATTTCCAGGAAATCTCAACATCACATTTTTGGTTGGAAGACTATACTTCCTTTACTTTACTATACATAGTAGACAAAATAAAAATAGTGGAATAGGGGTTGTATTTTCTAATTGCTAGGTTATTTTTCTTTCTTTTCTTTTTTTTTTTTTTTTTTTTTTTCCCCTCCTGTGTTTGTGTTTATTGACATACACACATTTATGAACACCCATGCCCATGGCAGGAGTCAAACCTGTTACTCATACGTCTTAATAATACATGTAATTAATTCTCTGGTTCACTTAAAAGGTTTAATGATCACATTTACAAGCATTTTTCTGTCAGAAAACCCCTCTAAAAGGCTCTTCTTTAGATTTGGTCACTTGCCACTTGTCTGCCAGATTCTGTGGTAACATGGTAAGTTGTGGAGGGCTGGCAGTACAAGGTGAGTACTATAGCTGCAGTTGCCATAGGCTGCATTACAGTTGGTAGTATCCAAATGTGCCAGATGGCAGTGCTAACAAAACATCCCAGTAGATGGCGCTGATACCTAACCAATTAGTAGCAACTTTCAGCAGCAGGTAGCGCTGAAGTATACTTTAGTACATGGCGCAGATATCTACTCAATTAGTGTTAGCTTTTATCACTAGATGGCAGGAATGTAAGCTTGGTTAGTACTAACCTGTACCAGCAGATAGCGGTATATCCGCCTAGTTAGTACCAACTTTTACAAGGAGAGGGCGCTATATTCTCGCAATTAGTACTAACTTATACCGTCAGATAGAGCTGATTTACGCCCAATTAGTACCAACTTTCAGCATCAGATGGAGCTGATATCCACCCAATTAGTACCAACTTTTCCCATCAGATGGCGCTGATATCCGCCAAATTAGTACAGACTTTTACCATCAGATAGAGCTGATATCCACCCTAATAGTACCGACTTTTTCCATCAGATGCAGCTGATGTCCACCCAATTAGTACCAAATTTTACCAGCAGGTGACGCTGAAATCCACCAAATTGGCACCAACTTTTACCAGCAGGTAGCGCTGATAAGCACAAACAATAGATAATGAATCTATAAATATGTTCTTTTAAATGAAACAATAGTTTATGATCTATAAATGGTTGTCTTTAAAATAGTATTTAATGGTTCTGCAAACCTGTACTGTTTAAAGAAACAATAGTTAATGGTATATAAAGTTGTTCTCATTAAAAAACAAGTTAGTGGATCTATAGAAATATTCTCTTTAATGAAACAATAGTTAATGGATTTATAAAGATGTTCTCTTTAATTAAGGTATTGTTGTGGAATGCTGGTTGTGATTAAAGAGAATGTTGTTTGTATGCAGGTGTTGCATGGAATGGTGAACCAAGTGGGTGAAGTGACAATACCTGGCTTGGGGTTTGACCCCATCGAGATAAGCCAAGCAGTTGTCAGATATTCGTAGCCCTGCTCAGGCTGCATGTACTGCGCATGTTTCGAGACGTCCATAAGTTGTATTTTATGACACTCCTTCCAGTTGCATTTGCCCACAGATTATACCAGATGATCGACTCTGTGTTAAAGGATGATGTCACAAATGGCGCTGATGTCGCTATGTTTCACCACGGGGCCGGTACGAACTAACGATCCGTCGGTAATGCAGTGCGCCTCTATATCGACCGAGCAGCGCTACTCCCACCTCTCCTTCGTCCGTATTCATTGCCAGAATTTCTTTCGAAATCACATCTCGCACACTCACGAATAGTTCACCGCACATTTCAAAATTTCACCTATTAGCGTAATGCGCGTTACAAGAACTACATGGAAGCCAAATGCAGTAAACGATTCTTATCCACGTAGCTGATGTATCGCATATTACGCTAATATATGAATACTGGAAATGTGCCGTAACTGTTTTTGAGTGTGCGAGATGCGACTTCGAAAGAAGTTCGGCAAGAAGAACCCACTTCTAAACTTGACATTTTTCCCCCTACAAGTAATAGTTGTCTTCAATTAATCATAATAGCTTTAGTAACCAGATGGATAGTGTCAGATCACAAATTGTTGAGATTATTCAATACATGTTTATTCCCTTTCCCTCAAGAATTTCAAATAATGGCTATAGCAATTATAACTACACATTGAGTTAGTGGCAGAGGAAAGCAGGAAAGGATACCACAAGGTTATCTGTAATGCAATTTTCTTGTACACAGTGAATTAGTAATCATGTTAAAAAAAAACTGTGAAAGATAACCTTAGTGACCAAGAAATGAAAAACTAAACAGATACATGTAAATTCTAAATGAAGATAATTATACCAACAACTATGTACAAAAAAACAGCACTATCTGTTTCAAACAGAAAACAAACAAGTCATATTAACGCTTATGTTTAATAAGATTCTGAAGAGCAATTACACTTTAATATATATGTACAATTACTTTCTGCACAAGTTCACAACAGAATGTATTAAGAGAAAGATATGAAATTTGAGATTGTCTTATATGGCATTCATAATTTAACAAATTAAAATTAGCACATGAGACAGTGTCACTAATCAAGCGATATGTATAACACTGTCCAAAGTAGGTGCTGCTTCCCTGAAACAAACAACAGGAAATAGTGCAAGTAATTCATCAGTGTTTCATATAGTTCATTTCAAAACATAATCAAGTCCCTCCCATTCAAAATTTAGTTTGGTTCAATTTCCTACTCCTAGTGTGTATTCTACAGTTCTACTGACACATCTTATATCTCTTCCTATCTTGTTTGCTGGTTGGAGTTGGAATGTCGGAGTGAATCGTATTCTTTTTACAAAAGTGATCGGTTCAAAACGTATTAAAATCCAGCGCAAATTTCTGAACTTTCTAAGCCTGCTTGATACTGCGCAGATTTGTTTCTGAACTGTTAGTGTGACTTGTGATTGTTGATTCATTGTGTTGTGATGGCATGTGTATGTGTCCTGGGTGTTTGAACAAGATTAGCAGCGATGTAAACATATGTAGCATGGTGTTCTTCAGGAGGAAAGCGTGTGCTGGTCCTGTGTTGTAGATTTGCAGTGCGAAAACGAACTCGAGCTTAATTAAGAAGCCTCTGATAAAAATTACGCAATTTGTCATGCCCAATATAAAATGGGACACTAAGAACTATATCACTTAAAGCGTGTCCATAAATAAAAACTTAATTTTTCCTGTATACATCTCTAAGAGTAAAATAGCATTGCTGTAATTAAACCCCATACTACTAATGATTTGGATTAAAACAAATTGTCAAACACCTATTATACTTCACCTAATGAAATTTCAAAAAGTATATTTACATTAAATGAACATACCCTATCGCAGTACAATGATAAACATTCTGAATAAATCCAGCAATTAATAATTGTGAAACAGGCATATTTAAGGTATATGATTACCTATCAATTACAGTTGTACAGCTAAAATTAAGTTTCAGGACCATTTGAAAACTTTGTGTTGACATTGTGCTGCAAATATAATTTTAATGCAACACAGAACAAAATACAATTGTACCATCAACTGTATGACTTGTTGAAAGAAAACTGCTTTCACTGCTCCAATTATACTTTAACGTATTTATACACATGACCCAACCAAATGAAAACATTTGGTTTTTACATGATACTATTGCTTAACAATTGATGGTACAAAACATTCGGTTGGCCCATCATGGATAATGTAGCATATTGACCAATACCCAATTTTCATCACAATTATTTACATTAGGGAATGTTGGGTGCCTTGATAAATAACATCAGTATATTATTATTGTTTTAACATCATTATATTGCCTCCTAAAACTCTAAAAAACATGCAAATAACACTTTTCCCTACCTCGTTGGAAAGCAACACAACCTATAGTGATGGCACGTAGAGGGGAGTTGAGTCAGGTATGGGAAGGTGGGGAAAGTGGTATTGCCAACATATGAAATGCAGGAACGATGTGAGCAACATGCAGGAAATGGTGTGTGTTCTTTGGGAAGTGCTGATGTTGGCAACATCTGGACAGGAGAGGGAAGGGATGCAGCGTAGAGGAAGGCTCCCGTGATGCCTTGCGTGAAGTACCTGCAGATAATTTAATTTCACTGCTTCACTTTCTGCACCTTGTCTCAATAAAATGCAAGTCAAAGACATTTACAGAAATAAATTACCTATTGTGTGTGCCAATTGTTATTCCTGAAGATGTATTCTTAATATTTGTACAACAAAACAGTGCAATAGTATTAAAAGTGTGGGAAAATCTATTTGAAGAATTTTGGTCAATACGTTACATTATACCCTATCACTAAATACAAAACATCCAATTATTTTAATAGATTGTTCCCTCATCCTCAGCAAATCTAAACTCCTCTAATTTTGCAAATGCAAAATTCTAGTTTCACCTGTTTACCATAAACTGCTTCTTTATTTCACTGGAGATTTTATCACATCCTTCTTTACTGAAGTTTGTAAATTTAAATGAATTCCTTGATAAAATGACAGTATTATTTTGTACAGCTAGTAAAGAAGCTTAACCTTAGCATGTGATCCTAGTCTATTTCTTAATGCTGTACCAACAATATTCAGATTGTGTAAGTAATCTCTCAGTGACAAAATTGAAGAAAAGATAATTTACGAAAGATGCCATTGAGTCTGCAATGAGTCTGCTATAGGGTTATGAGACAATAAAATGGAAAATGTATTAAAAGTAACTTACTTCACATGATACATGAAGGAAATCTGTACCATAGTCCTGAAGATGCACTTCTGTAGGTGTTCAGCACTGCAGTGGTCCAGTTTACAATGTATACAGTTCTGAAATTCAGAGAATGCAAAAAGTGAACTTACTCCAAATGCACTTTTGTTGTTCACTAGTATTAAGAACTATCTGGTTACAAACTGTTTAGTATTATTATTATCATACATAAGCAGACTAGATTCGAACTACAGTTGATTTGCAAAAAGTAATATTAGTCAGGTCTATATTGAAAATAAATGAACAAGCAATGCAGGTACATTACAAATCAGGTTATGTCATGGTTTATTTAATAAATACATACATTAAAGGTACTTACCAATGGCCTTGTGACAACAGATTTACTTCCTTCTTACTGCTCATATGCTCTTGCACGTCTTTCAAATCTTGCGGGTTTTACAAATACAAGAATATTATTTGAAGGTTTACGAGATATACTTTCGCTCTGCTGTCGTTACGATTTCACAGAACGTTCACCACAACGATCACAGCTTTTAAATTTCGAATTAAATAAGATACAGGTAGCCAACTGTACTGTTTTATTCACATCGTACTTTGACTAAAATACTGTGCAAGTTATCCAATATAATATTACGCAAAGGCCTTTATCAGTAGAAACTGACATAAATACACCAATTTGTTTTACTAAATGTGAGTTATTTTGTAAAATTATTTAGAACACAATACAGAGGTGTATACCAATTGTGTTGGCACCCTTTAATGTTTGTCGCAGGAAGTACGCACTGTCATCTAGCGTGTGAATTTGAAAGTAAAGGTTGCATGCAGCGCTCGATATGTATGTTTCACCACGGTGACCTTGACAGAACGATGTAGAACCGGAAGTGCCTATTCCAGTCGGCACCCACTGCATTTGCCGCTGGTGGACTGTACATACAAAGTATGGATATAACAAAACCAAAAATGAAGTCTCTCGTCCTAAGTGGAGGTAAGGAACAGGCCAGCCAATTGTTAATGGAAGTGTTTATTGTCTGGGAACATTGTGATACATATGAGTCCTTTACAAGAATTTGAATATCTTGCTCGTATTAAACTTTATGAAAAATGATTTTAGTTGGGAGTATTTGTATATGAAACAGTTCGTTCATGCTTGATACAAATGAGAGGTGGAAAATAAGTTAGTTTTACTCTACTTTGTCTAAGTGCTACTTACCTGTAGTAGCTAGAGAAGGTATTATATTGAGTGAATAGTGAGATTTATTTGGGAATACACATTTTGAGGTCCTATGATTAATTAAAAATACATTATTATTTATTTATGCCAACAAACTTACTGTTGGTGTTTTCAAACACACAAGCCGTGTGTGGGCAAAGTTTGAGAGATAGAACTGGAACTTAAAAATTCAATGCCACAACTGGGATTTGAACCACGGACCTTCCGCTTACCAGGTCGCTGCTCTAACCATTGAGCTATTGTGACAAACTGCCAGAATGGTATTAATATGTCTGTGAACAGCATAAGTGCAAAACAAAAACTTGGATAAGTTTAGCATCTTCCAAGGGTTGAATTTGGAGATTTACAAGCAAATCCCTTCCCATCCCAAAACTACCCTTTACAGGGAACATTTTTACCTATTTAAAGTAAAAACAAATTAGAAACTAAAAGCTTCACTTCTCTTACTAATATTCCAAGTTGTTTGGTGCTAACAATTTTCGAGTTGACTCCAACTCATTCTCAAAGCTATACAAAGAAATTTTTTACTGTCGATACTGATGCTCATTTTAATCACCAATCTCTGAAAACAAAAATCTATAAATAGCCTATTGGAGGGATTTCAAAATTCATAACATGGTTTCTGTTTTTTAAAATAAATATATTTTCCCAAACCATTAAATCTATAGGTCCACTTAATTGTTTTAATAATTTAACCTCTGGATTAATTTCATGATTAAATAACCAAAAATGATCTACCACAGCTGATTTATCAGTTTGCTTATATTTAACATTTTAGAAATGTTCTTTTATTCTGGTTTATAAACGATGTTTAGTTTATACCAATACAAACCTTATTACAATGCAAACAGCTAAATTGATAAATGCAAGATTTTTTATAATTTGGAATTTTATCTTTTTTAAAAAAATTTAGTAAATTTTGTATATTAAATTTATTTTGGGGATGACATCACTTGGACGATGTAACCAGATCTTTCTCAAAGGTGCCCAACATGTGGCAGGAAGGAGCTTAGCCCCATCCATCCTTTGTTGCACGCCAAGTTACTGGTTGTGCAATAAATCACTATAATACAAGAAGCAATGTGAAGTGTTTTAGCAAATACACACACTTAACCAATATCTTAAACACAGTGCATTTTAATGAAAATTGTTGGCCATTTTTTACAACATAAAGGGTTGTTTGGGGTAGAGTGTGTAGGAGGTTGGTGAACTTAAATGGCAAGCAGGTCTGGTACTTAACCAAGCTTTTGTTTTTGTTTTGTATTCTTAACACTGTCTAATGCATTTGATGTTTTCTGGTTGTTGATAGACACAATGGTAGCCTTCCATAATGCTACGTCGTCATCACTTGACATTTTGGTGAAGGCGTTAGAGGGGAGCGGAGTTGTGGCAGTGAACCAATACAATGGCAGCTACTCATTGCCCCACAGTTGGCTGCACTGTGGGACAAGCGAGAAGTGAACATCACCACATTATATAACGATACAGCACAATCATCATGAATCTTCTGAGCAATGCGATGTACAGGTAACATAAATTAATAGAGAAGATGTGTTTGTGTTGTACCATGCATTACGATGTCAACCTGATGAAAACTTACTTGCGGTATGTTAAAAGAAAAAGAGAAGTGCCTAAGGAACCTAATGAGGGCAAAAGTACCTATAGCAGAGTTCAGCAAAACATTTCACTTCTACGTATGCAGTTTCAATAATGAGTTTCAGTTGTATAGTAAAAATGGCTTCTCAATGCCACAAATAAGCCTTTTATTGTTTTCTTGTAAATTGTGGATTTTGTGTTCAGATTATTTAAAATTTTGGATTTGCGGGGTTGGGATTACTGGAGTTGTACTGTACTTACAATTGTAAGTTGCTCTTGGGATACTTTTCTCAAGATGCGACATTCCCTTGTGGTTTACTGAGAAATAAGGCACTGCAAGAGAGGAGAAGTGACTGGAGTGGTGGGGAAGAAGCCAGTGATGTCAGAACTCAGGCCGTGTATGTGCTAATCCCCACCTCTCCTATTATGCAAGTGGGCAGGTCCGACGTTCTGGACAGGCTTTACATTGATGACTCTTGGATGGACACTAATTTGATATTTGACAGAGTGATTCATGTAAACCTAGAGCTAAGTAGCTCCAAATGAAAGAAAGTGCATTTCCAAAAATTGTTATGTAATATATGTGCAACAGCGTTAATGCTCCATATTGCACTGTACAAGGAAATAAGCCTTTGTTGAAGTACGCTGTAAAGCAAGAAATGGTCGCAGAACACTACTTTGTGTTCTACTGCCAAATGACAGGGTAATAGATTACAATTTATTTATGCCAACAAACTTACTGTTGGTGTTTTTAAACACACAAGCCGTGTGTGGGCAAAGTTTAAGAGGTAGAACTGGAACTTAAAAATTCAATGCCACAACTGGGATTTGAACCACAGACCTTCCGCTTGCCGGGCGGACGCTCTAACCACTGAGCTATTGTGACAAACTGCCAGAATGGCATTAAATTCTCAAGCCAGTTCAAGCCCACACATGGCTTGTGTGTTTAAAAACACCAACAGTAAGTTTGTTGGCATAAATAAATAATAATTACCATGTGAAGGTTATTTAATCCTGGGATATAAAGTACTTGCAATAGTAAGTCACCATTGGGGTAATTGTCTCTGATGTGAGACTGCCTTTGTGGTTTACCAGGAGAAATACGAACTGGCTTGAGAATTTAATGCCATTCTGGCAGTTTGTCACAATAGCTCAGTGGTTAGAGCGTCTGCCCGGCAAGCGGAAGGTCTGTGGTTCAAATCCCAGTTGTGGCATTGAATTTTTAAGTTCCAGTTCTACCTCTTAATAGATTACAGTTCGTTTTATGCAGTGATATTGGCAATACTGGTGACTTGACATATCTTTAAGAAAGTATGGAGTCTAAGGTTGTGACACGGGTGAGTTATCACATTCCTCTGGTGATTCATCTCCACATATTGCATAGTATGTGAACCATGTGATATGCAATTAGCCATGAAACATATCTTACAATGACTTGTGGTGATATAGAGATTAACAAAATGACGTGGTTGATTTCAGAAAAGCCGCGATGCCCTTGCAGAAGTTGTGGTAGACAAGAGTGATGTTGGCGAGCATGAAGATAATGACGTGAGGGCAGAACGGCAGAAAGTAGCAGACATTCTTGCCGGCAGAATTCCCAATCCACCGATGGTTGTAGTTCAGGTAATTTACTTGAGAAACAGTTTGTAGACAGGCTTAGTTAATAACCTTCAAAGCTTGTGACTGACATACTTAACATTATATTAATGATTTTTTACTGCTTCTGGTTTAACCAGGAGTGACTTCACGCTTCTTAATTGAAATGGTACATCCTGCAGTTTGTTTTACAGATTTGGATAGGACCATATTTCCTCACATAATCATCACCATTGCATAATGGTCACACTATTATTGCAGGTGCTCAGTATCGAAAAATGTTTAAAAATAAGGTGCAAGCTGTTAGGTTCATGGGACAGAATACAGGTATTGTAATATATTCCTCATAGTCAATGCCATGAGTTTGTCAACAGCCGAGACGTGGGTAGGCCATCAGTGAATCTGATTGGTTCCAGTACATAAACTGCGGCACTTTGCAGACATGACTAAGTGATAAGCGAATGGACCGTTGATTAGCACGTGCCAAGTCAGTAACCATATTGCTCTTCAGTCGTGTACGGTTTTTCTATAGTTATTCTAACAAGTTCTTATATATACCAAATGTTCACACATGTCCATTACAATGACCCTTAAATTCTTTATAACTAAGCAACTGGTTATAAATCTTTTGTACTAAAGTAAATTGTTTAAATGTATTCTTTACACCGTCATTATTAGCTTTTAAGTACTTTAGTAGTCCAAATTTATTTGGTAGATTTCTAAACACTCCATGACTCGTCATTTTCTTTCCCAGCTGATGCACCATTTTCTTCTTCCTCTGCTGCTGGCAGTTCTTCTGTTTCTTCACCATCTTAACTGAATTAACAAGAATCAAAGTTAAAATCATCATAGTTGCTCTCATATTGCTTTCTAGTAACATTTTGTTAATTAAATTGTTTGTCAAATGTTTTGACACAGCCATCTTTGCTTGGTGTTTGGTAGTAAATATGTTTGTAGTGCAAATGCAATTGGAAGTCACTTTCCTACACTTATCTGTTTGGAATGTCAATGCTACCAACACAAAAAGCACAGAAAAGTGTAGCAGTGAACAGGAGGAACCATGTTGGACAGCGGAACTATTGCTCCAGGCCTCATGGATTAATGTGCAGGTCAAGTGATTTATTTGTATGATTTATTCATCCATATGTTTCTGTTACATAGGATATATCAAGAGTTCAGAAGAACTTACCTAATATGTACATATAAAGTTTAATTACAACGTTTATTTACAAATCTGTTTCAATTTCACGTACCTGTAAAATACATCTACACTCATTTACACATTTTGATTACATTTAGTGTTGTACTTAAATTCTTCAGTATTGTAGAAAGCATTTTCTAGTAAATAGTTCTTAATGGTTTTTATTTGTATCTCTCTTTGTTTTAAGTCTTTTATTTCCTTGGGCAAAGCATTATAATGTTCCCCTGAGTGCAGTTCTGTAATAATCATGTTTATTTCTAACATTATAGCTATGCATGTGATTGTTTTTAGCAATTTTTCCATTTAGAAGAACATGCTTGATGCTTTCATAAATGTAGATACATGGAACTGTTAGGATTTTGTATTTTTTGAAACAGTCCCTACAACTGTGTCTTTTTTCTATTTTCCCAATTATTCTAATTGCCCTTTTTTGTAATTTGAATATTTTTAGTACTTCCTTAGCTGTAGTATTCCCCCATAGTGTTATGCCGTATTTTATTAATGAATAAATGAATGCATAGTACACCTGCTTCAACGTTTTATTATCCATGTTATCCTTAACTTGTTTCATATTGTATAATCCCTTATTTATCTTTTTTGTTATGTACATTATATGTGGTTGCCAATTAAGATTTCTGTCTATAAGCACTCCTAGGAAATTTGTGACCTGTGTCTCAGGAATACTTTCCCCATCTACCTTGATATCAATGTGATCTGCATGTTTTTCTTTTAGCCTGAAATTTATCCATGATGTCTTTTTTATGTTTAATACCAGATCCAGATTTGAAAGATAGTCTTTTAATATTTTTATGATACTGTTTGCCTTGTTTTCTACACCTTTGGTAGTGGGATCTGTAACTATTATTGTTGTATCACCTGCATAGCCAATTGCTGTACCTCCATTATTTGCTACCATTTCAAAAAGATCATTTATATAAACTAAAAATAGAAAAGGACCCAATTTTGAGCCTTGCGGAACTCCTTGTTTAATTGTTTCAAATTGTGATCTTACTTTATTTACCATACCCTTTTCATTTTTGTAGTTTATTTCTACGCACTGCTGTCTATTTTCTAGATATGATGCAATCCACATAAGAGAACTGAGGTTTGAGCCTTAACATGGCATGGAGTTTTCAAGCACTTGGTTGTGGTAATTAAGAGGCTTGGGCTAGATTTTACAAACATTAATGTAGGTATATCTAATGCATGCAATTGATTGAAATGTGTTAGAATTTGAGGAAGGAGTAGCAACGCAAACGGCTGAAAGTGTGTGCTAGTGAAGAAGAAGTTAGCAGATGCTGCGTAAACCTAGATGAGGACCAGACCAAAGTGGCTGTGCGGAATCTGTCCATCCCTGTGGATGCTGGAGAAGTGTTTGGTCTTGTGGGACACAATGGGGCAGGCAAGACGACCACAATGAAGATTATTATTGCTGAAGAGGCTGCTACCAAAGGGAGGGTAAGTTAGAATTTCACTTACCCATTAAAAATTCATAATTTGGTGCCGAGTGTTTCTTTGGACACGTGGCACGCTGTTTGCCAGGGGAGTTGCATATTCATCACCTCTTACGTTGAAGTGCATAGCTTCCTCATGTAAAACCATGGCTTATAGAAGGTGAAGTGTGCAGGAAGTGATGGCAGCACTTTTGCCTTGACAGTGAGTAAGCTTTGTTTGAATTGAATTAAATTTATTGGATACTGAAGCTCTTGGACTTGCACCCTGGCCCTTCTGTCATTGGAGAAGCTCTGAGATTCATACATGTGTGTGCTGTTGTTTACTTCTCTTGCTCTTCAATTTGTCTTTTACTTTATTCATCCTTTTAGAACATTCACATGTTGTTGGATATATCAGGTTACATAAAATGCCTACATACGGACATAAAATACATACATTCTGGTTCATATAGTAATACTGGTTGAATGAGATTATAATTACTTTAATTATAATCAAAGTAACTGTCTTAATGGTAAAAAAATCTTCAAAATCACAATTGCAGATATTCACCTATGTCATAAAAAGCCCTCTCAATGAAGTAATTTTTGAAGCATTTATTGAACTTGGAACCAGTTGATTGTTTAATTGCGGTTGGCAGCTTATTGTATAAAGTTTTCCCAATTACAAATGGATTTTTATCAAAGAATTTCTTACTCTTCACTTCCCTGTACATATTCTCTTTAGTTCTTGTGTCATGTTTATGTATACTGCTGTTACTCCTTATATTTGTAGTTCTCCTAACTAGTAAAATAACTCTAAGAATATATAATGCAACCACTGTAAGAATTCTTTCTTTTTTAAAAATTTCTCTACATGAGTCCCTTGATTTTAGTGAACAAACAATCCTTACACACCTCTTCTGTAATACCAATAATCGTTCTAAATTCTCTTTAGGCGTTGTACCCCATAATTCAATACCATAATTCTATTACTTTTATCACTATTACTTTTCTCTTTTGGAACACTTTTCCCATCCACTCCCTTTATGCTTTCCATTTCCCTAAAATTGTTTATTATTTTTTAACCACTCATTTCATTCTAACCTTATTCTTTACCTCCCCTGTTTTTTCATTTCTAGGTTTCCTAACCATATATACTTATATATAAAAGTTACTTTGTACTATCATTTGTCAATTCTTATAAATTTATACCTTATGTTTTGACTACTGTAATATTCCATTGTTTAAAAGCCACTATTTCTGTATTGAAATCAGATGGCAAATAAATATAAAAATATAAAATATCCCCTGTTTAAATGCAGTCAACAATTGCATGGTAACTGAAATGTGAGCTTAGAAGTGACAAACATCGATCCTGCGGAGATGGTGGGAAACATTCGTGCAGTAATAAATTACAGCACATTGTAAAGTATGTAATATACGGTAAAGTAGACCTCTTTTAAGTGCAATTACACATCAGTTGTGCCAGAGGTGTATTCCAGTCCTGCAACCAATCTTCATTTATACACTACACACAGTTACACTGTAGCCATTTTACACCAACCTAATTTTGATTTGTCTTAAACAAATCAGTAAGTTTTGTTTGGTGGCATAATTCACAATGTTTTTTTCTCTGCATATTGTTTGATTGTAGCAAGATAGAGATGAATACTGTTCAATTAATTTTGCTTCTCCCTACACAGAATCTTATGGTACTTATCACTTCACTAACATGCAGAACATATTCTTCTTCCATGCGCATGTGTCATTACTTTGGGAAATTCTTAGCAATGTAGTGGTCAAGGTCAATGCTAGGAATGCAGCGACTGGAGAGTGAACATCTGCAAGTATGAGAGTGAGGAAGTGATTACCCTCCCCTTATGTAGGACTTACGAGTCAGACGTCTGTCAGGGAACACAGGAACCTATGTACTAGACAGATTGAACATCTGCAAGTATGAGAGTGAGGAAGTGATTACCCTCCCCTTATGTAGGACTTACAAGACAGTGTCTAGAGTCAGACGTCTGTCAGGGAACACAGGAACCTATGTACCAGACAGAGTGAACACCTGCAAGTATGAGAGTGAGGAAGTGATTACTCTCCCCTTATGTAGGACTTACAAGACAGTGTCTAGAGTCAGACGTCTGTCAGGGAACACAGGAACCTATGTACCAGACAGAGAGAACACCTGCAAGTATGAGAGTGAGGAAGTGATTACCCTCCCCTTATGTAGGACTTACAAGTCAGTGTCTAGAGTCAGACGTCTGTTGGGGAGCAGGGGAACCTATGTACCAGACAGAGTGAACACCTGCAAGTATGAGAGTGAGGAAGTGATTACCCTCCCCTTATGTAGGACTTACGAGTCAGACGTCTGTCAGGGAACACAGGAACCTATGTACTAGACAGAGTGAACACCTGCAAGTATGAGAGTGAGGAAGTGATTACTCTCCCCTTATGTAGGACTTACAAGACAGTGCCTAAAGCCAGACGTCCGTCAGGGAACACAGGAACCTATATACCAGAGAGAACACCTGCAAGTATGAGAGTGAGGAAGTGATTACCCTCCCCTTATGTAGGACTTACAAGTCAGTGTCTAGAGTCAGACGTCTGTTGGGGAGCAGGGGAACCTATGTACCAGACAGAGTGAACACCTGCAAGTATGAGAGTGAGGACTTGCAAGCCAGTACCTAGGGTCAGACACCTGTTGGGGAGCAGGAGAACCTATGTACCAGACAGTGAACACCTGCAAGTATGAGAGTGAGGACTTGCAAGCCAGTACCTAGGGTCAGACACCTGTTGGGGAGCAGGGGAACCTATGTACCAGACAGTGAACACCTGCAAGTATGAGAGTGAGGACTTGCAAGCCAGTACCTAGGGTCAGACACCTGTTGTGGAGCAGGGTAACCTATGTACCAGACAGTGAACACCTGCAAGTATGAGAGTGAGGACTTGCAAGCCAGTACCTAGGGTCAGACACCTGTTGGGGAGCAGGGGAACCTATGTACCAGACAGTGAACACCTGCAAGTATGAGAGTGAGGACTTGCAAGCCAGTACCTAGGGTCAGACACCTGTTGGGGAGCAGGGGAACCTATGTACCAGACGGTGAACACCTTCAAGTATGAGAGTGAGGACTTGCAAGCCAGTACCTAGGGTCAGACACCTGTTGGGGAGCAGGGGAACCTATGTACCAGACAGTGAACACCTGCAAGTATGAGAGTGAGGACTTGCAAGCCAGTACCTAGGGTCAGACACCTGTTGGGGAGCAGGAGAACCTATGTACCAGACAGTGAACACCTGCAAGTATGAGAGTGAGGACTTGCAAGCCAGTACCTAGGGTCAGACACCTGTTGGGGAGCAGGGGAACCTATCTACCAGACAGTGAACACCTGCAAGTATGAGAGTGAGGACTTGCAAGCCAGTACCTAGGGTCAGACACCTGTTGGAGAGCAGGAGAACCTATGTACCAGACAGTGAACACCTGCAAGTATGAGAGTGAGGACTTGCAAGCCAGTACCTAGGGTCAGAGACCTGTTGGGGAGCAGGAGAACCTATGTACCAGACAGTGAACACCTGCAAGTATGAGAGTGAGGACTTGCAAGCCAGTACCTAGGGTCAGAGACCTGTTGGGGAGCAGGAGAACCTATGTACCAGACAGTGAACACCTGCAAGTATGAGAGTGAGGACTTGCAAGCCAGTACCTAGGGTCAGACACCTGTAGGGGAGCAGGGGAACCTATGTACCAGACAGTGAACACCTGCAAGTATGAGAGTGAGGACTTGCAAGCCAGTACCTAGGGTCAGACACCTGTTGGGGAGCAGGGGAACCTATGTACCAGACAGTGAACACCTGCAAGTATGAGAGTGAGGAAGAGATTGATGTGAAAATCAGGTGAAAGGGATGATTTGAAAGTTGATGATAGAGCATTTGGTAGAATAGTGGCAGGGAAACCACAGAAGCTGTAGAAAACCAGCCCAGGTGCCACTTTGTCCACCTCGAATACCACATGCGGGTCCCTGGGATTGAACCTGGGCTACCTAGGTAATAGGCGAACGGTCTAACTGCTTGGCCATGGCACCACCTCATACAATACTAGAAATTTAAAATATATGTTATATATATGTTATATTGATACACCAAGTGAAATTTACAGAATCTCTATTCAAAAAAACAATGTGTTATATTCATTTATAGAAGAAAACTACTACTAAAAATATAATTCAATCTTGCTTCACTTAACTATATATTTTATTTAAAGTGGTAATTAATATTTCCCTTTTCCAGTGAAAAATCATCTTTCATTCCTTTACCTTAATCACTTCCCTCCACTGCTTTTCTCTTACTTTCCCTGCATGGTTGCCAAAGTGTTCCAAAAATTCCTTTCGGGTAACTCCAAAAATGTTGAATGCCAACATTCTTTTACTGCAAAGGTCCTTCTTAATATATAAACTTTGACTTTCACAGTCGGCATGAGGATTAATAAATATACTTTTATTTGCTGTGCTTGTGCACCATGGAAGGTATTAGGGTTCCACCAAGGGCAGTGCTTGGCATCTTCATGGTGATTGTGATCTGTGGTCCATGTTGATTGGAACTTCCACCTTCGAGCTATGACTGGCATGGACCACATGGACAAGCTTTGGTATCTTCCATGCTGTATAAGCTCGGGAAATAAAAGTCTATTTTTTAATTGTTTTCTTAATTATATTTATTTACCATAAGAAATCATACAGATTTATTGGTTTTGTCATTTGAAAATGCTGTTATCCCCTAGACTGCTGATTCACCAGTTCTCATATTAATTATTATTTGTAATACGCTGCACTATTCTCAGCTTTGTTCCCATTTTGTTTCCTGTTTTTATCTAATGATGTCGTGAGACAACTTTTATGTCTAATACATCAGAAACGTTAACATATTTTCCTGTGATTTTGAGTAACTTTGGGCTTAAGTTAACACCAACTTTTAGCTAAAGTTAGCTGATAATGCAGACATAAGTACTGTGTAAGTTAAAGTTAGTCAAGCCCAAAAGCATTAATTTAGACTCTGTCATATTGTTGCTTCACTGTTTACCACTTCCAATTGTCGTGCTCTCCTGTGTTTAATTATCATATATCAACTAATGTCATTACTCTTTAATTAACTTTGAATTCATTTATAAACAATCCTTTTTTTTCTTTTCTTGATTTATTTTATTACGTTGTGTTTTTATAAATCCAGGTTTTATTCTTCTTTCCTCTATATTGTGTATTTTCTGGTTTGAAATGACATATTACTTTATATAAAATATTATCACTTAGTAAAACTTCACTTCAGTAATACATAGGCATTGACACTCATGTTAACGACAGAACTGATATTGAATTATTGCAATTTTAGCATCCTGGAATCTCTAGCAATTTTCTTGATGCAAAAACTGTTTATGTGGAAAAACATTTCTTTTGCCGAGTTTTAACAGGTTGTTGTTGGTTTTGATTTTCTGCTTTCACTCTTCTTCAGTTTGAAATATTCCATTTTGATGAATGAATTCCATCCAAAACAGTTATCACTGCTGCCAGTATTTGAATCCATTCTTGCTGTATTGTGTGATGCAGGTTCACAACATAGCTGAGGCATTCAAACTCATGGGTTACTGCCCTCAGCATGATGCACAGTGGAAGAACGTAACAGTAAGAGAACATCTGGAATGTTACGCAGCGATTCCACACAGAGATAAGCAGGCAAGTTTTACAAAAAGTTTGTCCATGTGCGCATTCAGCATACAACAATGAAACGCTGCTTTAATCCTTTACATGGAAAAAAGTGTTTATTTTTTATCTTTTCAAAAAAATTTTGCCCCTGCCCCAAACTAATCAGTTGAGCAACGTCACTAGAAATTATAAGAAACCTAAAATTATTTTTCATAAGTAATATAAACCTCATAAATTATTAGTAAAATCACATGTTATGTTAAGGAAGGTGCTAAGAAAGAATTCCATGTCAAATGTATTGTTATTTTAAACAGTAAACTCAGTGTTTTTGTGCAGAAGGATCACAATATAACTGTGACATGTACATACAGAAACAAATTGGCTCATAGACTAATTTTATACAACTACAAAATTCACATGTGTTTGAAAGGTAAAATTAGAAGTGAAAAATTCAATGCCATAATCGGGATTTGAGCCACAGATGTTCACTCTTAGCCACAGAGCTACCATGGCAACATGCCGATAAGACACAAATTCCTCTACTGATATGGATTTTCCCAGTAGACCACAAGGGAATCTCATTTTCGAGACCACTTACACCAGTGGTTCAAGTCCCAGTGATGGTATTTAATTTTTCAGTTCTCATTCTACCTTTTAAACTTTGCACACACCCATTTTATGTATGTTAGAACAATTAGTTATCATCGATTGGTCTTGTACACAGAAATTATAGCACATATGTAGTATAATATGCAAAATGTAAATTACAGACCTTTTTTCTTAGTCTTGTTTTCGTGAAGCAACAATTTGCTAAAAATCACCAAATTGTTTTATAAAACTGATGATGAAAATGAAGAGTGCAGATGTTAATCAAATCTTTGTTAAAACGCTTGTGAGAAACAAGCATATATAAATGTTTACAAGTGTTTTAACAAAGATGTTTAAATTGCCTTATATTTAGTAACAACCCCCTGTCGTCAGAAGCAATACTTATTTTGACATTGAGTAGTTTGTATGCTAATTGCAGCTGGTCGGTCTTCAGCATGCAGAACTGTCAGATTGTTTCTTACTCTACAGTAATTGTTGGATTGCTTGAGCACAATTTGTATGAGAATGCCAACTTCTTGAGCTGTAAACTTTGCAGTATATTTTGACTCCAATTTTTTGGTTATTTCAAGTATATGTTGCTGGATAAAAGCATTGTCATAAACACTTAGAACTTAAATATTTGACATAGAAGCAATGTTGACAGTGAAGTTTCATTCATGTTGAAATAAGAAGAGTCACACTAATTTTTACAATTACTTCACTCACTTGTTTATTAAAAACTGGAACGTTTTCGAGAGATGTCTCTCTCATCTTCTGCAGTTGGTGACTGAGGTTTGAAGTTGGATCCTACATCTACTAGGGTTGCATCTTGCTGCCGTCTATCGGTAGAGAGGCAAAGCTCCATCAGATGGAGACTACCCTGCAGACAATCAAGGACACAAAATGGAAATACAAAAGGTTCACTTTTCATCCATGGGCTTTTAAAAAATTTGATAAAATTTTCAATAAGGTGGACATCAGATTAGCTCCCCAAAACAGATACAGCCTAAACAATTTACTAAACAAACCTCTCAGGAATACAATCCCAGACACACAAAAATCAGGAATTTACCAAATTAATTGTGAAGATTGCAATAAATTCTACATAGGCAAAACTAAGAGAAAATTAATCACTAGATTAAAGGAACATCAGAAAAACATTAAATTTAAACAAACAGACAAATCTGCTGTATCACACCATTTTTGGTCAGAAAACCACAACATCGGTCAAGCCAAAAATTTGTCAAAACCAGTTTCTTCACCACTAGAACTCTCCATCTGGGAAAAAATATACATCACCAAAAACGCAGACAACATTATAAATTTTGACATCCCGCCAACAAACCATCTGATGGAGCTTTGCCTCTCTACCGATAGACGGCAGCAAGATGCAACCCTAGTAGATGTAGGATCCAACTTCAAACCTCAGTCACCAACTGCAGAAGATGAGAGAGACATCTCTCGAAAACGTTCCAGTTTTTAATAAACAAGTGAGTGAAGTAATTGTAAAAATTAGTGTGACTCTTCTTATTTCAACTTAGAACTTACTTAATGCACATGTGCAAGTGTTACCAACCTTTCAGTTTCATGGAGTTGCTCAGCTCAATAAAGCCAAAGTGTGAAACTCAAAAGTAAAAGCCTTTCTTAAGTAGCATCTGTTGCCATAAAGTTAAATTGTTAAAGTGGTATTGAGCTTTTAGTAGTTGGCAAAGAAGGAATAAAGGTTTGCTTTTGCAGGGTGGTAGACATGTACTTGACCGGCCTGCAGATCCACGAACATGCCAACAAAGAGGCACAGCACTGCTCTGGGGCAGCCAGACGTAAACTGAGTTTTGCTATGGCTATTGTCGGCGGTCCACCTGTCGTCCTGAGGGATGAACCTAGTACAGGCATGGATCCTCGCTCAAAAAGGTTCCTCTGGGATACGATTCTTGCAAGTTTCCAGGTACGCAAATGTCCTCTTGTGATAGTGTTGACACTTCTTGGCCTTATACTTCGTTAAACAATGAACCATAAGATTTAGAGTACTCACATGTAAATTATCATTACACTATTTTATGGATGAGAAAATAATTACCTCTTGACAGTTTCTGTAACTCTGTAACTTCCTGACAGTCTGGAGGTAGACCAGGGCAATAATTACCTCTTGACAGTCCCTGTAACTCCCTGACAGTCTGGAGGTAGACCAGGACAATAATTACCTCTTGACAGTCCCTGTAACTCCCTGACAGTCTGGAGGTAGACCAGGGCAATAATTACCTCTTGACAGTTCCTGTAACTCTGTAACTCCCTGACAGTCTGGAGGTAGACCAGGACAATAATTACCTCTTGGCAGTTCCTGTAACTCTGTAACTCCCTGACAGTCTGGAGGTAGACCAGGGCAATAATTACCTCTTGACAGTTCCTGTAACTCTGTAACTCCCTGACAGTCTGGAGGTAGACCAGGACAATAATTACCTCTTGGCAGTTCCTGTAACTCTGCAACTCCCTGACAGTCTGGAGGTAGCTCAGGACAATAATTACCTCTTGACAGTTCCTGTAACTCCCTGACAGTCTGGAGGTAGCTCAGGACAATAACTACCTCTTGACGGTTCCTGTAACTCCCTGACAGTCTGGAGGTAGCTCAGGACAATAATTACCTCTTGACGGTTCCTGTAACTCTGTAACTCCCTGACAGTCTGCAGGTAGACCAGGACAATAATTACCTCTTGACAGTTCCTGTAACTCTGTAACTCCCTGACAGTCTGCAGGTAGACCAGGACAATAATTACCTCTTGACAGTTCCTGTAACTCTGCAACTCCCTGACAGTCTGGAGGTAGACCAGGACAATAATTACCTCTTGACAGTTCCTGTAACTCTGCAACTCCCTGACAGTCTGGAGGTAGACCAGGACAATAATTACCTCTTGACAGTTCCTGTAAGTCTGCAACTCCCTGACAGTCTGGAGGTAGAGCAGGACAATAATAATCTCTTGACAGTTCCTGTAACTCCCTGACAGTCTGGAGGCAGACCAGGGCAATAATTACCTCTTGACAGTTCCTGTAACTCCCTGAGAGTCTGGAGGTAGACCAGGGCAATAATTACCTCTTGGCAGTTCCTGTAACTCCCTGACAGTCTGGAGGTAGACCAGGACAATAATTACCTCTTGACAGTTCCTGTAACTCCCTGACAGTCTGGAGGTAGACCAGGGCAATAATTACCTCTTGACAGTTCCTGTAACTCCCTAACAGTCTGGAGGTAGACCAGGGCAATAATTACCTCTTGACAGTTCCTGTAACTCTAAAACTCCCTGACAGTCTGGAGGTAGACCAGGGCAATAATTACCTCTTGACAGTTTCTGTAATTCTGTAACTTCCTGACAGTCTGGAGGTAGACCAGGGCAATAATTACCTCTTGACCGTTCCTGTAACTCCCTGACAGTCTGGAGGTAGCTCAGGACAATAATTAGCTCTTGACGGTTCCTGTAACACTGTAACTCCCTGACAGTCTGGAGGTAGACCAGGACAATAATTACCTCTTGACAGTTCCTGTAACTCTGTAACTCCCTGACAGTCTGGAGGTAGACCAGGACAATAATTACCTCTTGACAGTTCCTGTAACTCTGTAACTCCCTGACAGTCTGGAGGTAGCTCAGGACAATAATTACCTCTTGACAGTTCCTGTAACTCCCTGACAGTCTGGAGGTAGCTCAGGACAATAACTACCTCTTGACGGTTCCTGTAACTCCCTGACAGTCTGGAGGTAGCTCAGGACAATAATTACCTCTTGACGGTTCCTGTAACTCTGTAACTCCCTGACAGTCTGCAGGTAGACCAGGACAATAATTATCTCTTGACAGTTCCTGTAACTCTGTAACTCCCTGACAGTCTGCAGGTAGACCAGCAAATAATTACCTCTTGACAGTTCCTGTAACTCTGCAACTCCCTGACAGTCTGGAGGTAGACCAGGACAATAATTACCTCTTGACAGTTCCTGTAACTCTGCAACTCCCTGACAGTCTGGAGGTAGAGCAGGACAATAATTATCTCTTGACAGTTCCTGTAACTCCCTGACAGTCTGGAGGTAGACCAGAGCAATAATTACCTCATGACAGTTCCTGTAACTCCCTGAGAGTCTGGAGGTAGACCAGGGCAATAATTACCTCTTGACAGTTCCTGTAACTCCCTGACAGTCTGGAGATAGACCAGGACAATAATTACCTCTTGACAGTTCCTGTAACTCCCTGACAGTCTGGAGGTAGACCAGGGCAATAATTACCTCTTGACAGTTCCTGTAACTCCCTGACAGTCTGGAGGTAGACCAGGGCAATAATTACCTCTTGACAGTTCCTGTAACTCTGCATCTCCTTGACAGTCTGCAGGTAGACCAGGGCAATAATTACCTCTTGACAGTTCCTGTAACTCTGCAACTCCCTGACAGTCTGGAGGTAGACCAGGGCAATAATTACCTCTTGACAGTTTCTGTAATTCTGTAACTTCCTGACAGTCTGGAGGTAGACCAGGGCAATAATTACCTCTTGACGGTTCCTGTAACTCCCTGACAGTCTGGAGGTAGCTCAGGACAATAATTACCTCTTGACGGTTCCTGTAACTCTGTAACTCCCTGACAGTCTGCAGGTAGATCAGGACAATATTTAACTCTTGACAGTTGCTGTAACTCCCTGACAGTCTGGAGGTAGACCAGGACAATAATTATCTCTTGACAGTTCCTGCAACTCCCTGACAGTCTGGAGGTAGACCAGGACAATAATTACCTCTTGACAGTTCCTGTAACTCCCTGACAGTCTGGAGGTAGACCAGGACAATAATTACCTCTTGACAGTTCCTGTAACTCTGTAACTTCCTAACAGTCTGGAGGTAGACCAGGACAATAATCACCGCTTGACAGTTCCTGTAACTCTGTAACTCCCTGACAGTCTGGAGGTAGACCAGGACAATAATTACCGCTTGACAGTTCCTGTAACTCTGTAACTACTTGACAGTCTGGAGGTAGACCAGGACAATAATTACCGCTTCACAGTTCCTGTAACTCTGTAACTCCCTGACAGTCTGGAGGTAGACCAGGACAATGATTACCTCTTGACAGTTCCTGTAACTCCCTGACAGTCTGGAGGTAGACCAGGACAATGATTACCTCTTGACAGTTCCTGTAACTCTGTAACTCCCTGACAGTCTGGAGGTTAGAGCAGGACAATAATTACCTCTTGACAGTTCCTGTAACTCTGTAACTCCCTTACAGTCTGGAGGTAGACCAGGACAATGATTACCTCTTGACAGTTCCTGTAACTCTGTAACTCCCTGACAGTCTGGAGGTAGACCAGGACAATAATTACCTCTTGACAGTTCCTGTAACTCTGTAACTCCCTGACAGTCTGGAGGTAGACCAGGACAATGATTACCTCTTGACAGTTCTTGTAACTCCCTGACAGTCTGGAGGTAGACCAGGACAATGATTACCTCTTGACAGTTTCTGTAACTCTGTAACTCCCTGACAGTCTGGAGGTAGAGCAGGACAATAATTACCTCTTGACAGTTCCTGTAACTCTCTGACAGTCTGGAGGTAGACCAGGACAATAATTACCTCTTGACAGTTCCTGCAACTCCCTGACAGTCTGGAGAGGTAGACCAGGACAATAATTACCTCTTGACAGTTCCTGTAACTCTGTAACTTCCTGACAGTCTGGAGGTAGACCAGGACAATAATTACCTCTTGTCAGTCTGGAGGTAGACCAGGACAATAATTACCTCTTGACAGTTCCTGTAACTCTGTAACTTCCTGACAGTCTGGAGGTAGACCAGGACAATAATTACCTCTTGTCAGTCTGGAGGTAGACCAGGACAGTAATTACCTCTTGACAGTTCCAGTAACTCTGTAACTTCCTGACAGTCTGGAGGTAGACCAGGACAATAATTACCTCTTGTCAGTCTGGAGGTAGACCAGGACAGTAATTACCTCTTGACAGTTCCTGTAACTCTGTAACTTCCTGACAGTCTGGAGGTAGACCAGGACAATAATTACCTCTTGTCAGTCTGGAGGTAGACCAGGACAGTAATTACCTCTTGACAGTTCCAGTAACTCTGTAACTTCCTGACAGTCTAGAGGTAGACCAGGACAATAATTACCTCTTGACAGTTCCTGTAACTCTGTAACTTCCTGACAGTCTGGAGGTAGACCAGGACAATAATTACCTCTTGTCAGTCTGGAGGTAGACCAGGACAATAATTACCTCTTGACAGTTAATGTAACTCTGTAACTCCCTGACAGTCTGGAGGTAAACCAGGACAATAATTACCTCTTGACAGTTCCTGTAACTCTGTAACTCCCTGACAGTCTGGAGGTAGACCAGGACAATAATTACCTCTTGACAGTTCCTGTAACTCTGTAACTCCCTGACAGTCTGGAGGTAGACCAGGACAATAATTACCTCTTGACAGTTAATGTAACTCTGTAACTCCCTGACAGTCTGGAGGTAAACCAGGACAATAATTACCCCTTGACAGTTCCTGTAACTCTGTAACTCCCTGACAGTCTGGACGTAGACCAGGGCAATGATTACCTCTTGACAGTTCTTGTAACTCCCTGACAGTCTGGAGGTAGACCAGGACAATAATTACCTCTTGACAGTTCCTGTAACTCTGTAACTCCCTGACAGTCTGGAGTTAGACCAGGACAATAATTACCGCTTGACAGTTCCTGTAACTCTGTAACTCCCTGACAGTCTGGACGTAGACCAGGACAATAATTACCTCTTGACAGTTCCTGTAACTCTGTAACTCCCTGACAGTCTGGAGGTAGACCAGGACAATAATTACCTCTTGACAGTTCCTGTAACTCTGTAACTCCCTGACAGTCTGGAGGTAGACCAGGACAATAATTACCTCTTGACAGTTCCTGTAACTCTGTAACTCCCTGAGAGTCTGGAGGTAGACCATTACAATAATTAGCTCTTTAGTATTTTTGTACTATTTTGTAGGAATAAATGACATGGATTTTTGCCCTATAGCACAAGTTTTAGTCTAGATTTAGCTCCGGCTTGTCATTCAATATTGTAATCAGTAATAAGACCAACAAATGTTAAGATTTTTACTTTCATGTTGTTTCCTTAGGCCTTTTTTTTGTAGAAATTAATTTATTTAATTTTTTCAACGTTTATATGGATCTTTTTACTGTTAATGCAATGTACATTCTATAAGTGTGATTTTCATAGAGAAGTGTATGACAATGTTACAGGGAACCCGTGGTTCTATTTTGACAACACACTCGATGGAGGAAGCAGATGCTCTCTGTTCTTGTGTTCGAATTCTGGTGAAAGGAGAGCTCAGGTTGGTTCTGCAACATTATAGGCAGCAACATACCAAGTAACATTCATACTGTGCATTTGGGTGGATAATGGTCAGAAAAAGTCTTCACTTTGCACTCTGTTTTGTAGTCAAATAATAATAAACAACAAGCAAATTGTGCAAAATAGCTCTTAAAATGCTTTTTTGGATTTGATATTTCAAAACTCCTGCAGAAGTGTTTAATAATGATGGAGGAAGCTGAAACTCTTGGCTCCTATTTTGTATGTAAAGGTAATTACAAATATATGTACTATTCAATATACCTTACACTATTTTTGCACATAGTGCCCACACTGGTTCAGACATTTATCCAATTGGACACTAAATTTCAGATGCAGCTGTGACAAAGTTTGTCCAGCTAACTGTGAAAGCACCACTGCTTCATGTTGCATGTGCATCACTGTCCTTATTCAGAACTCCAATCATGAGTGGGGAGGTTCAGACTGTAAGATGGGTGGTCCACATTCTCCCAGTCAAATGCCTGGAGCTTGTTGCTGGTTCATTGTCATGCAGGTTAATCATGTCCACATGGAGAATCCCTCAGTGCTTTTGCCTAATGGCAGGCCACAGACAGGGCATTGATGGTTGTATCTTATGGCATGACATCCAGCAGGAGTGGTCCGTGGCAATCCCACAAGGCTGTTAACATCCATTTCCAACACATGTCACAGGCGAACCCGGATGTTTCCACGTCATGTAATACCATCACCAGTAACAATGAGGTCCAGGAAATTTCCACCCTCCTCAGCCTACTGTTGCAGATGATTCATTTGTTGCCTTTGATCATGTCATCCAACTGCTTTGGCACCCAATCTCTCAGTGTGTGAGTGAGTGCGGGACAGCTGTGTGTGTGTAGGTGCAACATAAAGAAGATTCAAGGAACATTGAATGATTGTATATAGTTAGTGTATCAAAGAAGAGAAAGTGAAAGGAGTGTGTGAAGGCTACTAGAAGAGAACAGTTGTGAGCTGTGAAAGACTGCAGAGTGTGTTTACAGTGTATTTGTTATAACATTTTAGAAGACAATAAAGTGACTTGGTCAGTGAGTGTATACAGTTTAAGGGTCCGTCGCGTTAGAAAGTAATCAGACTGATTTTGTAATTTTGTGTCAATATTGTGAAATATTTCTTACCATAGTAAATATCCCTAAAACATTTATAACTTTGTTGTTCCAGTTAAGAAAAGGAGATAGACTACATGAGTGTTTATTTGATGTGCTTTGGCCGTAAGTAGACCACAACGGATATTCCAAATAAATCCCTACAAAGAGCAATAACTAATGACAAGTTGTTTATGATTTGTATGGTAATGTACCTGCAAGCAGCAGTAACTAAACAGTGTGTTAAATCTGCATCATCAAGTGATGACAGTGCAAGATACGACATGCAAGTTAATGCTTTATTTAAATGCTTTTAATGTGATTAATTGCTTTTTGTTTTTGATGATGTAGAAAATTATGTTTTTACTACACAACGTGTAAATGTATTACATAAAATGAAAGGCTGATATGGCTTGTACATGGCAGGATATGAACATCTTGGATACAATATACAGCACATGATTATAGAATACAAATCAGTGAGACTAGGTTTTTAACAGAATTTAAATTAATGAATAGTGTAATGATAAACTGCTGTGAATAACAGTACATAATACCAAACCACAGACTTTCCTACTTTCCCATCTTATTGAAAAAAATTCATTTCAATTTCAGAAAAAAATGATGTGAATGTTGTTGCATAAGACAAACTGAAAGTAGTACAGTATTAACTAAAGTCATGTGTGTGTTTACTCTTCAGTTTGAGAAGAAGACCATTAAAAACACTTGTGATTTTATTTAAAACTTGTAGTCCTTTCAGTTTTCTTATATGTGTTCCAAAAGAAGTGGAAGGCGGCGGGTCATGCAGGAATTGTGATGTTGTTGTCACTAAGTATCATAATACCACCACCTCAGAATGGAAATGAGTAAATCCTGGTGTTCCCAGGTCTAGTGTGTTTGGACGCTTCACCAAGGACTACCCTTGTCATCTTCACAAGTGATTCGGTGATTGGCTGGTCGGTCAGAGCTTGAACCAAGACACTGGCCGTAAAAGTCTCATATCGTACAGAATACTTGTTCTCAAAAACTGAGCTTGAGAATTCTATATAAGACTAGACGACGCAGTGAACTTGGCACCACCTAAAATTGATTTGCTTTTAACTCTTCATAAGTGATTACCAATCCTAATCAATCTTCAAACTCCAATTGATTGAGACTAATAATATCATATGCATCATGTAAGGCTTGGGTGTTTGGTTATTAAATGAAACCCTTTTGTAATTCAAATGAAATTAATGTATTTTGTGTACATGAAAGATAAATGCACTTAACATTCAATGCAAAGCTTTCTGGTAGACTGCTTTTTGTTGTCTTTTCCTATGCCTAAATAAAAATAGATAATTGTTTCCTGACATGCGAACATGCGACAACAGTTGTCCATGCACAAAACACAGACACAGAGACTCCAAGTTAATTCTGCAAACTTCCAACACTTGGCCTTGTGATTTGTTGGTGGTCATCGCAAAGGCCAGACATGCAGGTAATTGCAGCCGTTTGAAACCGAATGGCAAGTCCGTTGGAATCATCAGGATGTGCAGAATCAAAATATGCTCTCCTTAGTACTTTCAAATATGTTGAACTTGCCTAGAAAACTTTATAAAATTGAAATTATCAAATTAATTCCTTGTTAAAATGCATTTTGGGATTACGTCTAAGCCTGGCCTAATTCCTTGAGTCACTCTAAAACAAAACTGAATGAATTTGTTTCTTTATCTCTAAGTCTACTAAGTCGATTTACCTCGATAGCATGGCTGATCAAAATGAAAGTTTGCAAAATATAATTAAATTTTATTCAACCAAATGTATATTTAAAACCTACAACTATTTTTAGGAAGAAATGTTTTAAATGTAATAGATGCCAATTTCAAACGATAGGTCTTTCACAAACACCATAAATTCAAAGTAGTCCAAAGTGGCAATTCCCATACAAAATTATCAATTTCGATCCTTTCAATTTTTCAACTGTTCTGTAGGGTATCTCCTAATGTTCCTTTTCTAAACCATGCTAATATTGAGGCGAACAAAATGAAAAAGAAGTTATTCAAATTGGTCGAGCGATTTAAGAGCTTTTGTAAGACTAACAATTGGCAATTGATTTTTATATAGATACAAAAGGAGGAATCATACACAAGTACAGCTTATCTAAAACGTCCTGGCATTCCCCCCACTCTGGACGCAAAGATGCGTAGTAGCACTGAGCAGTCCACTTGCATAAAAGAGAAGTGGGAGTCAGTCTTCCAGCTGCCTGCCTGCCTGCGGTGAGAGTGACAAGTTCATGTGTTGTATATGTGACTGCCTGCTTCAAGTTCTGATCACTTGCTCCCCCACCACTCTCACCACTTCTCCGCATTTCTCCTCACTTGCACATGTGGAGTGTCAGGACGTTTCAGAAAAGCTGTGTCTTTAAAACTGAAAATAATGTGAAACTTGGCGAGACTTGAAGCATTGTATGAGCTATATTAAATAAACAAGCTTTCAGTAGACAAGCTTGAAAAAGCAAAAATACTAAAATTAATAACTAATCGGCCACCAACAGCTCACTCAGAAATAGTCCCTCATAGCACAATTTTTGAACAACCTAAGGAAGTCAAATTTCTAGGTCTTCTAGTATACAGTCTATTTGACTGGAAATCACATATTAGCAACATCACATCTAACCTTAATGGTGCATGTTACATCATTCCAACGTTGGTTAACTTTGACCAGTCAACACAGGTAAGTTAGTTTATTTTAATTGTATACTGTGATGATAATTCAGTGTATGATAGTAAACACATATTACTCCTGATACAAAAGAAGGGGAGTGCAGCACACAGAACTTGTACAAAATAACTATTTTGTGTATACTAACTCTACCTTGTGTCTATGCATTATACTCTTTAAAATTGTACACAAATAATCAAGGTAACCTTATCATAAACACACAAGTAGACTACGCATCGTCCCAAGACAAAAATTTCTTTCTTCCAGAAAGGACTCCACTATAAAACAATTAAAATATTTAATGATCTTCCCAGTAATAATCTAAAGGAGCAATTTCAAAGTTTTTAAAGCTTCCCTTGAAAAGTATCCCTTTTGTCAGTCATTTACTGTGTAGAAGTATATTCAAATTATTAATCAACACTGATGTATAAGTGTGCTGCACTCTGTGTTAAAAAATGCATTTATAAAATATTACTGTGAACGATAAAGATATTAGCACATTTTGCATATAAGTAAACAAAACGTGTAATATTGTGTAATGATCAGGGTCCAGATTTGTGTATAGAAACAAAGTTTATTATCCCAGTTGAGAGTTCACAAGTATAAATTAAAATTCTTATTTCACTTAAAAGGAATATTTCACAAAAAATTATTTAAATTCATTTTTTAATAACTCCATATTTTGTATACCTTTTAGTAAATTTAGTGAAATATTTCTGTTCCTTTTATAATAAATACATATTTTAATAATTCTTTCGCCATCAAGAAAAAAACTGAAGATTTGGGTAACACACAAACGTTGCAGCATCTGCTGTTATATCATCGCTTCAAATACTCCCCACCCACCCACCTTATGCCTTAACTTTCACACTGTAAAAGGTGCAGGGATCCACGTTGACAAACTGTAAATCCCCAATGGGCAATCGTAAGTTCGTAACTGCATATCTGTTTCCTTTGGGATGCAGTCTAACTAGTAAATGTTTATGATCTTAAGTGTGTGAATTCAACAATTGCAGATAGGACAACATTTATCTGGATATATACACAGCTTCCTCTCATGTTTCCTTGCAGCAAGTTCTTATAGGTGAACCTACTCCATCATTATCTAACGTTAAAAGAAATTCACAGTATTATTCTGGTTTACTAGAAGCACTTGTTTTGGCCGATATACCCCTTTATAAGGTAAACGATCCCAAATTAAAAGTGTCTTGTCATATATATGGATATAAGCAATCCTGAAGGGTCAGCTCTTCGGAAAAACTATCTCCTGAAGTGCTATGATGAAACATTAAAATACATTAGGTCAGCATGTGAAAATAAGAAGATCTGGGTGAGCATTGACAGAACTAGCGATTTTAGTGACATTAGAGGAGTGGGAAATGTTGCAGTAGGTGTGTTGGAAAATGATGACAGAGTTTCCAAACAACACTTCTTGCGAGTTTGTAAATAAGTGTCAGTTGCTAGGCTGTTCAATGAAACTTTGCAGATGTTATGGCCAAATGCTGTGAAGTACGACAATATGTTGCTTTTCCTAACCGAAGGTGTACCATATATGAAGAAGCTCTTTGTGTATGTTATCCTGAAACGATTCATGTGACCCGTATCATACATGCTCTACACAGACTGTGTGATAAAATCCAAACACTATATCTGGAAGTGGACCAGTTAGTGTCAGACGGGAGGAAAAGTTTTGTAAAACCACCAACTAGAGTCAATCTTTTCAAAGAAAGAAGTCCTGATCTTCCACTTTCTCCTAAACCCATAAACATGCGTTGGGGCACTTGGCTAAGTATAGCAATGTATTGCACATACAATTTTGAAGCATTTGTATCTGTAGTAAGTGAGCTGGACTCAGACAATGCTTCTTCAATTGACGTTCGAAATTTACTAAAGACAGCAATGTAAAATGTGACTTGGCTATCTTATTGGCCAATTTCGGATTCTTTTCTCCCTCTATAGTGAAACTAGAGACTTTGGGGTATTCATTGAGTATTGCAGTTGAAGAGATAGAGTGCATTGCAAGACAACTGGACACATTTTCCAATTCAAAAGTCGAAGTCTTAAAGAAAAAATATAAACATTTGTTTGACAAAAATACAGGTTACAGAAGCCATAGCAAAGTAGCACTAGTTTTGGAAGGCTAAGGGACAAGTGAAGTTGATGTTACTGACATGCCCTATTTCAAATATGCAAACTTAACATCGTGCGACGTGGAGTGATCGTTTTCTAAATATAAGGCATTATTTCATGACAACAGGCATCGATTACTGATGGAGCATTTGGACAAGATGTTAGATGTTCACTGCAATCAGTGTTCCACATCTGATGATCAGGAGCAGTTGGTGAGTTAACATTTTTATGTTATGTGTTGGTGGAATTTAAAGAAGTTTTATTACATGTTTTTTAAATTTTTGTTGGCTTACAAATAAATATGTGGGTCCTGCTAATGACTAATACTTTAAAAGCTTTAATAACTCCTTAATAACTACTTTAAAAACTCCTTTGCCAAAGAGTTAAACAATTATCTAATTGAAAAGTGCCCATACAGGTTAGAAGAGATGTTAAATTAATGTGTACTGTTAATGTATTTTTGTATATTCAATATTCCATGTTTGTGTTCCATAAGTCTAATTATATGCCATGATGTACTTTTTATTCGTGTATTAGCATTTGAAAATGCTCCATGCCTGTATTACAAGTTTTATGAGCACTAAATTTGAATTTGAATTTAAGTGGAATAACGATATTCAGAGTACTCTAGCGGGAATAGGTGGAACTTCTTCGACATATAGTGTTAGTTTGAGCAGTCAACAGTAGATGTCACTGCGACTCTGGCGCCAAACAGTCATGGCTGCCAATACAACTATTCTACATCTGGGTGTTACATATTAAACAATTTTAAAAATAACATATTTGGTCTAAAGTTTGATATATTTTATAATTATTTGACCTTAAAGTCCTTTCAGTAATATTACATTTGATAACTATTACTGTATTTCTGCATTTCTGCTCAATGTACATTGTGAATAGAAAAAAACATAGTTGGCTAACTGTATCCTATTTAAATACTGCTTGTTTGTGTTTTCGCCATTTGTAAGAAAAAGGTTGTTGTATAGGCACGATACAGTATATGTGGCTGCTACTGAACGTTTACAAGGAATGATGGTACGTACATTACATATTTGATTACATGTTTCACTTTTGAATCTATCAGTCGAGTAGAATGCATTATCTGCGACTTTGGTAGGTACCTCCTTCAGTATTTGGTTATCAAGCAAACCTTTGATTCTATAAGGCAAGTGGTTGTATAGTTCCTTTCTTTATCTCCAACTATCGTGTTTGATTTATGAGCAAATTACGTACGTACGATGCAACGGTATTATTTTGCTTATGCGTCGGATATTTAGCAAACAAACGTGTATAAACGAGTATAATATATGCTAGAATGATTGATTAATGCATTAATTCTCTCGGTGGGATGTTGCATGCACCAAATCATTCACTGAGTTGTGCTCATTGTGAGTAAACAAAACCAACTGATTGTAAAGGTTCCAGTTGGCAAAAATAAATGGTCCAAGCACCATCTCGGCATACGTGTGGAACATGTATCTTGCGTTAAGAGACTAATAAATACACGGAAAGTGATCACTAGGAAGGGCGGCTGGCTCCGTGCCATGGCACTACCTTAATAAATGAAGAAATTGCATATATTGTTGTATACTCCACGGTTTCATAGAGAATTATAGCATGAGGGTTTAAGTGTCTTGAACAAGTTACTATTACTATTCTTTGAAAATACAAGAAGACACGGAACACTTCCAACACAGACTGTATATGATACAAGTGTGATCTGTGAAATAGCAAATGTACCATATCGCAAATGAGCTGAACAATATGCAAATGTCAGGTTCGTTCGTTGGGTTGCCATCATGGTCACAATTCCAGCAATGACGATTACAGCTTGCAGTATTCAGTTCAGTTTCTTACAACTCACCGTATCCATGTTAGCATGGATAAATTTGTGACCAGCATGTGAGCAGTTACAGAAAGTAACGAGAGTGATGTATTCCAGTTTGAATCTCCGGCTTCAACTTCAAGCAGTATTAATACTACAGCTGATCAGGTAAAAACTGCAGCATTGGAAGCATGGCCATAGCCAGAGGGGCCCAGGATGGGGAACACCCGTACTGGGAGAATCCCCATTTGTCCTTTCCTGTTATGAAGTTTTAGAAATATTTCAATAATAAATTAAGAACCAAACTGGCCATATATCGAAGACTATTTTAATGGTAACAATGCTGTAATAGTTATCCATTGTCTTATTCCAGTGTGCAGAATATCCAAACCTGTTGGCAGTTAAACGCCGCTAAAGCACGATCGACCCTAGCTATACATAAGGTGTCAGGCCCTAGACACTGGATTGTAATTCATAGGGGGGTAGGTCCTCCACAAGGGGAGGCTAATGAGGAAAAGAAAAGAAAAAAGAACTTAAGCAGTGGTGAGGACAGTGAGTGCATGCATTATGGACATAAGAGATTTCTTTGGCAAATGCAAAACAGTGGAGCATCAAGAAGACCAAGTTGTCTCTAGTAGCACAGTCCACACAGATCAGGGGCCAATGGTGCAACAAGAGCTGTTAGTTACTATTTAATACAGAACGGTGAGCCAATAAAGCAAGTTTATCTAAAGGATTACCCTAAACAAAGCAATAGACATAGTTTTTGCCCTGAGTGGTATAAGTAGTTTGCTTGATTGCAGTATGCAGTGCTCAAAGATGCTGCATTTTGTTGTGCTTGCATGCAGTTTCAGCCTTATGGCACAACGGAGAGAAGTTGTACTGAGAAAGGTTTCAGAAACTGGAAAAATGCCTTACGTGCCAGCCATGGGTTTCCTAAAGACGAAACGTCAGAAACTCATATCTGTGCCATGTCAATGTGGAAGAAATGTGAAACTCGTACAGAAACCTGTGCTTCGGTGTCAACATTAGTGAAATCACACTTGAGAAACAAGTTACTATGTTAAATCATAGACGGGGTAATACAGATTTTGGCCTTCAGTGAGCTGGCCCTGCGTGGCAGTTATAATTTAGAGGAGGGGACCGAAAGGAGTCCATTTTTAAATGTTTTTGAATGCATCTCCAAGAAGATAAAAACCTCTTGGAATATATAACATACACACCTATACTTCTCCTGACTGTTACAATCTTAGACTACACTTAGTAGTTGTTAAAACACTGAAGTCCCTTAAGACGCTTATGTTACTAATGTGCTATGTTAAACAATTTCTATTGGAGAGGCAAAATTGCATCCTTCTATGAAGGCAGAACCATAGTGCGTCTTCTAGAACAGCGTTGGAGTGGGTGGGCACCTAGCAATTACTAAAGCAATTTTGTCAAACTATGAAGAAGTACTTAGAGTGCTAAATGCCATAGGAAGAGAACACTTCAATAAAGAAGACATTGCCAAAAACGTTGGTTCCGAGACTGTGATAATGTCACTTCAATTTCGCTTTCTGTTAGTTTTCAACATGAAAGTACACGGATTGCTGGAAGCAGCTGATAAAGCACTCGTCTCGCACTACAAGCTTAAGTGGCGCTATTGTTATCATTAAGCGTGTGTGTCAAACAAGAAATCAGTGAGTTTCGAAAACAAAAGTTTCCTTTTGTGCTGAAAATGTGCTAGGTACCAGAAACTTTGTTTTCAGTTCCTGTACAAAATAAAAGGCCCAAGAAGACAACTGAAAACACGGACTATATTCACTCTAGTCTGTTGCCGTGGCATTCCACAAGCAGTTCCAACACACAACAGCCTAACACCTTTAAGTGAGACCACGCACTTAGTGCATTTAGATGAACGCTTCAGCGAGAATGAAGAGCTTTTACTGACTATGGAAAGAGCAGCACAACTCAACATTGATAATCTTCAAACTTCATGAAAATTTAGATGTAAAGAAGTGTCAGAGATGCAGGTTTATTTGTCCTCAAGACCTAATGAAAATAAAATGAACCTTCTATACAAAAACCGGGATGTGTTCAAAAAGAGTTATGCATTGTTTGCAACAGAAATATTTGTTTGGAGGCCCACTGAATCCAAACGAAACTGTCAGTTAAAAATAAAACTTTATATGTAAGTTTAACATCTTCCAAGGATGTGGCACAAAGATTTTAAAGACTCCCGTCCACTCTATAAACTATACTTTACATGGATACTTTCAAATATTTTGATTATCTCAAACATGAGTGAAATGATTTTGAATTTTTAGCAAATAGCGCCTGAGGACCTCTTTAATCTGGATGACCTTTTGCTAAGTAGTAAACAGTAAGAAATTGACAAAATTTTCCTAGATAAAAAGTGTAGGTTCGTTAAAACACACAATGTATGTCGTATACATTTGTTTTTGTGTAGTTAGCCGTTTCAGAGGTTTTAGTTGTTACTGGTTTGAATTTTAAAATAATTACTTTTCTCAAATGGGAAGTCATTTTTGTTCTCCCTGTTGGACATGCAAAGAGAACGCAATTTCAATACCATTACCTAGCGATCGGTCTTAGAACATTTGATTATCGCTTAAAGCTTATGGTTAACCCATTGTAATCGCAAGGAAATGTGCAATAAGACAATTTCTGCAAATCTTTGTGAATTAACGTGAAGTAAATAAAAGAATGCGCATTTGTAAGAAAAAGTAGTTTGGACAAGAGTGAGCATGGAAACTTGTGATAGCAACGCATCTGCTTTTTAAAGTTATGTTATCCTGCCCACCTCCTATAAAATGTGAAGCCTAAAGTTCAATCTTGGTAAGACATGTTTGCTTTTGTTTATTGGTTTCCAGCATAATGTAATGCATTATAGTATTTATTCATTATCAATCGCCATATGTGCATTTTAGTGTTCTTACGCTTTTCCATAATATAGTGCGATGACATTTAATTTCTAAATCGAGTACTATTTAGCTATATATAAACATTATGACGTGCTATTGTATTTTAACATAATATAAAATTGTATTCTTTAATAATGGTAAATGTCATTGATTAAAAACGCATTTTCAAATAAAATGCGCATAATTAGAATGGGTATCGCATGTGTTTCACCTCAGGTGTGGGAGTAGGGATACATCTTCGCCATTTTTAATCTGGTAGGTGGTTGCAATATATGTATGTTGCTACGTTTTTCATCAGATGACCAGAGAACAGTTGGAGATTGAGGTCTATTATTGTTTTTTATTTTAAAGTAATGTACTACTATTACGCAGTGAATTACAGTTATCGTTAAATAGTCCTTAACTTTGTATACGTCGGAATTAAGCAGATGCCGGCGAATTCAAAGGTATGTGTTACACATATATTGTTGTATCAAGTTTAGCCTCTTATCCTTTGTATTTGATGAAGGAATGCCTTCCATTTCAAATGACAATTTTATAGTGCTTTTAAGTTTTGCATAGTTATTAAACAACAAAGTTGGTTGTCTAGGCAACTTTTGCGGAAAGTGTCCAGGAATAACTAAACGATAAACCATGTTCCAATTTCGTCTTGAACATTCCACGTTTTAACTCAGCGTAATACTATTTGTTTATATTATCGGTAGTTGTTTACAACTTGGGCAGTGTTTATGCAACAATTTCAACGTAAATGCATTAATCAATCATTCTGATATTATACTCGTTTATACACATTCATTTTTTAAATATCCGCCGCGTAAGCGAAATTAAACCGCTTCTATCCAAATTTACGCCATTCATACATTTCCATTCATTCGTTTCTGTTGGTCATGGAAGTAAAGTAATTTCAAAGGCAGCATACGGCGGGGTGCCTGTATCCCATACAGCGAAGTGTCTCGGAGTGTTCATAAGGGAATGGGAAATAAGATTGGTCAAGTTTTAGCTTTTTCGTTCTCATTACTGGGCTGGGCAAGTTATTCACATTATGCATATTACACTTTTTGATGTAGGAATTATTCAAGGTGACTGTGCCATGCAATAACCCCCAGAGCTCAACCTAGTCGCAATGTGGTAAATGTATCAATGTCCATTAGAAACAAATGAATTCCAATGTACAATATCGACCTCCACTTTGCTAACAATATGCTGATGGATAATATGCATTCTCGTTCTGGTTTCCATTACCATGTTGTTGTCAACCAGGCTTAATGTTGGAGTTACAGTATAACTTCACAAGCTGTGCCTTTTTGTTGTCCAGTGGTGGTGCTGAATATACGAGAGAGTGAAATGGTGTGAAACTGTTTGAGGACATTTGTTGCCATGCTGATGACAAAACAGGTGTTTGCACATGGAGCAATACAGTGTAGTTCCGTGTGTTCCCTGAGCAGCTGGACCACCCTGCGGAGGCACCATGACACGGAAGTTCATGTTGACTGATTGCCTGTGTTTCTCTTGTGATACTGTCCTACAATTCTTGTAATGTGTGTGGGTTGGATGTGTACACTTTATTCACATGGAGACAGGTCAGGGGAATGAGATGGCCACAATCCTCGACTAATGAATCTGTCACCATACACACTTTGCAATTCATGCATAGAATTCACAACAGTGTGTGCTGTAGCCGAGTCGTGCTGATACCACCCACACAGTCGTTCATCTCTTGTTAGTTACGGAAAAAAATTGTTTAAAATGGAGTTTATATAAACTCGTGAATCAACTGTTGTGTCGAAAAATATGGCATCAATAATCCTACGAGCACTTACTGCACACCAAACCCCAACGTTTGCTGCGTACTGAGGCATTTCATTAATATAATGAGGGTTTTCCATAGCCCCGTATCTATTGTTCTGGGTAGAAATGTGACCTTGAAGATAAAACCATGCTTCATCAGTGAAGAAGGTTAAAAGTGGGTCCACGTCACCATTATAAACGGATTGCAATAATTTACCCTAGGTTGTAAAGTATGAACTGCAGTCACGTTGTACAGCTTAAGTTTCAGAAGTTTCGTTGCCCTAAACGCTGATGTCTTGGAAATGTTAACCTCTTGTGCTACACGTCTCGATGATTTTTCCAGTGAATGCTCCGACTGGGTCCCTACTTCATCAAGCTTCTCTTCTGATAGTGCACTGCATTTTTAGCATTTTGTGGTCGTAAATGATCATGTATGTGGTGCGGATTTTATTAAAAGATTCTTACTTAGCAGCAGGAATATAGCAGCAGGAATAGTGTTTTTACTGAATGATGAAATAGTTTGTTAGCAGACGCTACTCTTATCTTCAGGGTTGTGGTAACAATGGAATGCATAAATCAACGTTCCTTTATCACAACATATTTATTCGTTAATTTACACTTTTAGCACCATATTAATTATTCAACAACTTTCAAAATTCGATAGAATCTACACTGGTTAAAAGTTTGGGTGTAAGTTCCATGTTCACACACTACCAAACACACGTCTGATCATCATGAGCATACAGACGCCAATGAATCTAGTTCCTGGCGTCGGTATGACGCAACACCGCCATTCTTATGTATTCATCCGCGCAACAGTTCTCATTGGTTGAACACGAAGTGACAAGAAAACATTGGCTATCTTGGATATTGAAAAATAAGTCCCTGATACACCCAAATTAAAAGAATTAGAAATTTACACACTCTTACAAAAATATTTACATGAACGATTTTCTATTGATCAATATTCTGTCTCATATGCTTGAGTTTATTGACGACTTCATGAATAGTTGACGTGCTAGGAATTCGAAGACCTGCGTAATGAAGTTGATATTCTATACGATACCTTCTTGCAGAAGAGTATTTCACAGTGTCATACAGAAAAATACATTTTAAAGTGTACTGAGCCATTAGTAATGGACAAATTATCACCAAGAGACAACACACTGTAACTCTGATCACGCACACAGACCACTTTCCCTCTCCACAGATCCAACTAGAACGACACGGCAGCAGTAGCGCCATTCTCTGGCAGCAGGTGCGCCACTTGTCACCCAGTGCAAGGCCGCTGCCAAACGGTCCGGTCCCTCAGGGAATGCACGTTATATAATGTATGCAGACGCCATGTTAGGTGATTTGTGCTTGTTATAGCAAATATGTCAAATTGTGTTATGCTGTCGGGATGCTAGAAGAAATAAATAAAAGTTTCAAAGACGTGTAATTGTTCCCATTTCCCTGTTAAATACCATGTTCTAATGTTTGGTTGCAAGTTCACACAAAAACTTTGAGACAGCTCATTAAAGTAGAAAATATTTTATTTTATCCATGCAGAGTAATTATTGGAAGCGTCAGAATTGAAGAAGAAAGAGTTTGTTGTTGCTATTAAGAAAACTAGTGAGTTGAACCTGCAACCATTACAGAACTCATTAATATTTCATAAAAGCTATTGATGTACAGACTATTGGACAATTTCAATAAAAAAGAAATATAACAAATAAACTATTTTTATACCTGTTTACTTGTCAGTCTTAGCTAATGATATGTCCTAATGCCATATTGCTTCCGATGATGCCCAAAGTTTAATATTTACCTTTCCATAGCTGTGATTGCAGTTTTTAAAAGTGCCACATTTATTAAAGGAAATAAAAGTTAATTTGCATGAGCTCTGATATGCAGCAATCTTAAAAACTGATCACAACTGTGGAAGCTCACATGACACGCCAGCAGTAGCAATATGGCGTTATGGCGTATCATCAGGTAAGTAGGTATGAAAAATACAGCCGTAGGAGCTAACGGCAACATGAGAATTTGGAGTGCGATGTCTCATACTTCAGTTCCAACACAACGCACTTGGAGCACTTTTTGTTTCCACAGAATAACAAGGGAGTTTCATTTCTTGCCCTTAGGTGTTCTGTGCCTACGTAGCAGAGAAAGTAAATATGTTGACAGTACTACAGAGCCAACGGACTGCCACATCGTAACCAATGGGATTTGTTCAGAGAGTAACCTGAAGTCACCGGAGGATATCAGTAACGTCAAGTTACCACAGCCACACCATGCACCCAGAGAAACGTGTGTCAATTACAAGGTAATTCCTCACCAGCTCTTAATGTATGTTTCGTTCATTTACAGTTGGATATCCTAAACCAGATTATCTTATATCACATTCTTTGAAAGTAATTAGGAGTGTTGGGTTTGAATGTGTATTTTTACGTGATGCTGGAACGTGATCAATATGAGAAGCAATACAGCTAGTCCACATGGATCATTTGCTTGCACATGTGCATTGGTAAATCCTTTGTACTTAAGGGGACAGGGTAGTGATTTGGGCTCAAAAAGTCAATTTTTTGTTTTTCATCTTTAAAGAAAGTAGAAATCTTCCTCTTCAAAATGATATATACGTTGTAAGGGTACCGGCACATTTAAGGCTTTAAATTACCCCATTTAAATATGGTGGAGTGCTGCGCCACACTGGGTAAAGAGGGCTTCAGAGATGACACACTTTTCTTTAAATGTAGTTTTCTGTAACTTGACATTTTTCAAACTCAGGTACACTTTTTTTCAAAACCACTGAACCTATTTGAATGAAAATTTTACACTAGTTCCAGAAGCATGTATTCTACAAACGTAACCCATTGTTATTGGAAAAATCCAAAACAGAAAATTTAAAAAAAAATATTTGTCTAAAAAATATTTACGTTTTTTTTTTTTTACCAAAGTTATATATTTTTTCTTTTGAATATAGCCAGAGATATTTAAATACATTTAGGTTAACAGTTATGAATACATATTGCCTAGTGCACTACAAAAGTTTCAACACATATGCTTGAATGTTGTAGAAGGAATTTGTACCGTTAGTACTATATATATATATATATATTATATTTTTTCAAAAACATGTTATCAGTTTTTGCCTTATTACATGCCCATTTTAAATAATTGTTTTGATGTTCTCTATATCAGTGTAATCACAATGAATCACTAAATATTCACCCCAAATTAAATTTTGATCTGAGCAGTAGAATCTTAGATATCCTCAACTAAAGTTATGTTTTGAAATACTGAAATCGTGTACGAATCACTACCTTGTTCCCTTAAATAAAATTTCTCCCGTCAAATGTCCTTCCAACTTAAATTTATTCATCTTTTAGGACATCTGCTTGTTGTGGATTCATTTCTGGAATACAGCCTTCCCTCATAGATTTATTGAATAATATAATGATTTTATTACGTAATTTGTGCATTGTTTCCTTAAGAAGTTGGCACAGCCATCTAAACCATAAGATTTTTTATTTTTCATGCCCGTTATTGTAGAAATTGATTCATGTTCTGTTACAGATCAAAAGAAGAGAGTGGAATAATACTTTTATCCATCTAATATAGATTATATGTAGAAGCTTCTGATACTTGTGCAATAGTTGTTGAAGATGTGTGCCATTTCCGTACAGTCTGATACTGTTAGGTTAGAATTTGGCTACTCTTTTCCATGCATCTGTATTTCTTGTTTAATAATATTGCAAACAGTTTTTGCGTTTGTTTTGAGTCAGTATAACTAATTACTTTGTATACATAAATAGCAACAATTGTCAATATTTTATTCTTTTTAATGAATGGTATAGTCGTGTCTGTAGTCTTCAGTTGAACAATACGAGGTATGCATTTCTTCTGTAGCAATAGTATCGTGTTTAATTTTGCTACCCCACACCCTCCCCAAATTGTAATACCGTATTCCAAGTGCACATATATTATTGCCTAATATATAGCTTTAAGCTCTTCTACATTAAGATAATTTGCAAAGTATTTTAGTAGGTATATGTTTTTTGCGATTTTTCTACAGACTTTGTTTACATACATTTTGTATGTTAAGTGTTTGTCAAGATATATTGCTAAAAAATGTTGATTAGATAGCTGTTGTACTTTAGTATTTTCAAGTGCTACATTTATGTAGTTTAGTTCCTGCCCCTTGTTTGCTGATGCTGAAAATGTACCAGTTTGTTGACATTAGATGAAATATTGTCATAATAACATAAAGACTACACAGTTTCCACATAATACAGAAACACTTGCGTCAGTATACAGTGAAGCTGGTGAATATGAATGCCAAGTTAAACATAATCTTGTCATGTTATAGAAGTTCCTATATGTGTCGACCAATAGACACTTATCGTTTCACTTACACTTCTGGTCAACTCAGCACACCATACAACAGGATATTAAATTACTGAAACATGCAAAACCAACAGCAGAACTGATAATTGTGGAGAAAATACATATTATGAAGAATGTTCACATAGCCATGAATTTTGATATACCACAAGCAGACGACAAAATGTAGTCTATATCCAGCAACCCAGGTAGCAGCACAGTCACTATGACAACAAACGTTTCCTCTTCAACTGGCAGTTGAGAAACTGTTGAGAATGAAGATGCTGGTCTTCAAAACACGTCTGGACGAAAATAACTGTACGTGAAACTATAAGTTTCTATAGGTGAACGCATATACTTGTAAACATTGGAGAAGTGTGACTGTCTACATCACTTTGTATATATTAAGTGGAATAACCTTCTCAGTTGTTAATATCAAATATAGATTGAGTAATTAGTGAACTAAAGTTGCACATGGTGTTGAGAAGCAGGTAAAGATATTTACAGGTGATATTTTGATGTTAGCAGCTACTGGTGTGTTGCCCGTGAGACGTCTACTCAAGTGGCAGACTTTCTGGGAAGACAGTTGGTGACACTGCAGAGACTTCTGTTGTAATGGTGAGTTATTTGTTGGATGTCCTGCTGTAGTATATCTGACATTACATGGTTAGGTTTTAAAACTCCAATAATGAAATTTAATTTGACTACCTGCGTTAACCTCTTTGATAAAAGACCATTCTGTGACCATTTAGAAAAATAATGTTCTTATTTGCTCACAATAAAATATTGGTACTAGCAATTTCCTTTCTTAAATACAGTTATTTGTCATGGCTTACTTAAACGTACAAAGGAAATTACACTAAATTTTGCTAGACGAGGTTTATTAAAATACTTCGTGATTGTTATCTCAATCATATTGTAGCTTTATAAGCATATTTGTTTCTCTTTTGTATTGCTGTGTGTTAATATTTCACATGGAATAAAATATCTGCAGCATTTCTCTTGTTTTAGATGCATTTTCTGCGGAGTAACAACTATTTTGTTTCTTTTAAAGCTCCACAATGTTCATATTGTAGTACAAGGGTCTTTTAATCTCGGAGGTATAACAGCTCATTGTGGGCCAAGATCTATCGCCTGGCTGCTGCTTCGTCCACTTCTGCAGTGGGTGGGGTGCAGTACTAGAGGGAGGGACATGGTCAGTGCCTCCGGTCTGGGATATATAGTCCTTTAATTATTTAAGAGCTAATTTAAAGGGTGTTTTATTGTTAATGCCTGTTAGAAAGAATGGAGCTTCTCAATGGTCAAAGAATTATAAAAATTGGTTGTGAGGTTTTTGAGATTACCTTACTTATACAGAAATTTTCTCTCTTAATCATATAGTTACATTATACACAGGGTATTAGGGATATGAGTGCACATATTTCATGTGATAGTAGATTCAAATATAGTCGAACAAGAAATTCATTTATTGTGAAAAGTGAAGTAGATAATTTAACATTATTGAATACCTTATAATCTTTCAAGGAGTAGCACTAAAGAAGTGAATGTTTGATTACTGCTGTGAAGCATGCAGTGATATCTACGAGTCCCCCCCACTGTTGTATTAACATCCTCCAATGTAATGCCCTATTGGACGGTGAATGAATTAAACGTGTGAAATGATGCTCAAACGAGCCCCAGTTCCACAGAGCTTTACGTTACCCGACATTCGTCTTCTCAGGATAAGGGGAAACCTTACGTGGATAACTTTACCCTAAGCTAGATTCAAACTCATGTCGTCTTGAATGTCAGGCAGACACGCTAACCAGCACGCTACTAAGGCGGGCAACATCTACGAGTGAAAGTACAAATTAGGCCCCAGCCTTGTTCACTGCATGTTTATCAGGTAATGGGGGGAAGGGTGGCATTGTTTCAAGCTTTCCAAGCATTAACAACATTCCTGACCTTCCAGTCTACATGTTGCTAAACATTCCAATAGACGCACTGGAATGCGATTACTTAATATCATTTTGTAACTTAGCGACTCATTTTAAGAATAAATACAAAATACACAAATAACTCGTGTTTTGTAGCTCTACCTATCTATGATTATTGCAGAAGTGAACGATTAATGACTGATTAATCATTGAAGCAAATTTGTTTTTATGTAACCATGCACTATAGAGGAGAATGACAGAGGAAGTTATTCTGAAGGTTATAATAAGTATCTTGGGGACTATAAGCTTTACTTATCTGAATATCTGTGGATCTTCTGCTTATTGAGCGGACATAAGCCCGGCACGTAAAGTACTTACTATTGTAAATTGCCTTTGGGGTATTTATTTCTGGTGTTAGATTCCCTTGTGGTCTAACTGGGAAAGTACGATGATCTCTTTTCAGTTACTTAGGGTGATATATCTTAATCTAGAATGTAGTGAAATCTGATCTTATTAACTACACTAATATTCATTCTTAATTTTGTGAAATCATTGTCAAGTAATCAGATGAGATTCTTGTAATTTTAATGTCAATAACTTTGTTAACAGGACGTTTTTGCTCCTGTTCCATCCTGGTCTCCTGATCCTTATCTCCAACAGCCAGGGAGCTCATTCTTATCAGTGGATACCACCGTATGTAGCCAGCCTATAATAAACTACTGCGAGACTTTCTTCTCCTGATCCTTATCTCCAACAGCCAGGGAGCTCATTCTTATCAGCGGATACCACCGTATGTAGCCAGCCTATAATAAACTACTATGAGACTTTCTTCTCCTGATCCTTATCTCCAACAGCCAGCAAACTCGTCCTTATCTGGGTATCTCTTGTATAAAAGGTAGACAAGGTTCTCACATATAATAAATAGCAGTCACATGTTATTAGAGATAATAAGAGTAAAGTGGAATACACATAAGTGCAAGGGTGAAACAACACAGCACGACTGACTTCTGTCACTAATTTTGAGCACTTAGTGCTATATAGCATGTAGTATTTGTTGTGCGTTTGTTCACATGTTTACAAAAACATTTATGCATGACTCATTACATTGATTTGATGCCACTATCAAAAGTTTGTTCTGTTATCAGAAATGGCATTTACAAATAACACGAAGCCTTCGCTCTTTCCGCTGTCTCACGTCGCAATGCTCATGAAGTGTGTACACGAGAGTAAAAGTTTGTCCGTTACTTCACTGTAATAGTTCAGTTGTATGTATTGTTAACCCAATCGCATCATATTTAAATGCAACATTAGCAACTAACCAAGAAATACTTTAAATCCCCCTATCTGTGAGGGCAGTAACACCTTGATGCTCAAAAAATCATTTAAAATCTGTCATTAACTATTTTTTGTTGAAAATTTGGGTGCACAATATTAAAAGCACAAATTCACCAATATTGTTGTCCTAATACTGCTGTTGTGTGTGAAAGAAGTGGGAAAGCAGTTTGAATCTCTCTGTCCCTGCGCACTGTTTTATGAAAATTTGGATTGTCACGGCATCAGGTTTTGCTCCAGTACAATTGAATAGCAATTTTCACACTCAAGACATGAAAGTAACTAAAGCAATATAGGCAGGCCCTGATTTCATTTCGGAACACTTTTTGTCGGTCGGGATGGTCCATCTACCTCATTGTGTAAGCTTTTGTTTCACCATGCATTGCTGGTGTGTCGTTAGTTCTTTCTCCTTGTAACCTAATTAGGGGAATTAATGCGTTTTCTACTGTATTGCGACGACACACGTCTACCAATAACTGTGCACAATTACGCATCTTCAGTATGACACTTTGGTCATAACTCTTGTAAAAGATTATCTTTTTATTCTCCTTGATTACGGAACCTAGCAACAATTGTTTTTCCTGTTTTCCCCACAATGTATACTTGTAATCAATGTTGGCCATGCTCCATATTACTGTATCGGATAGCATTGGACATAGCAGTAAAATTGTTGAAATGCCTTTTAGTTATATAAATGTTAACCTCTTGAGGGATATGGACGTCATATCACGTCCATTTAAAATGGCGGATGAGCGATGTGGGCGTCCTGTGCGTTTAAGCATTTAACCCTTATTTATCCCTTATGCAACTCAACTTATTATAATTTTCCCTTTATGAAACATTTTAGTAAGGTCTATATACTTTATTGGCTTACCTTAATATGTTCGTTCTGCAGTGATTTACCTCAAAACAGGGATAAACACACAAGGGTAGGTACATCTCCACATTCGCGAATTCCCTTCTTGTGGCACACGAAACACTTTCGAAATGGGCGGGACTTCTTTGCTGTTGGTGGTATCCTTTTAGGATAATGTTTTCCTTGAAGTCTGAGGGGTGCAGGGGTTTTGGATTTTCAACCCCCAACGTGGTATTGTTCAATTAGGCTGCGAGTTATTTATAGTCGGTAGTCAAGGTCGGTCATTGTCCTGTGTGGGTTTAGAGAGCTGTCCAAATCACCAAACAATTGTATATGGTTATATCCAGTTGGTGCAAAAACACCTTTTTATACCACTTCTCCCTTCAGCTACAAGCAGGAAAGAATACATATGTATTTCAACAAAGAAAGACACGGACTCTACTCAGTTACGAAACTCGCGTAAGCAAAAGTTGTAATGTTGATCTATTCTGATGACTAAGAGACCACGCAAGCAGTAGCGATTTATTACACAGGATGCTGACGCATTAGCCACACATACAATGGGTGTTTCTTTACTGAATCTTTCCGAGAACGAATATTAGATGCATTCGAAAGAGCAAAGTTGACTTTTCACCACAGTGAAGCAAAATTGTGCCATTTCAACGTTTTGTAAATACAACTCAACTTTGCTGATGACGTACATTTATACTGCAAATAACGTGTTTTATACCAGTTTTTGTTTCATTAAAATAACTTAATATTTACACAAAATACAGCTGTGTATATACGAAGCGCATTTAAGAATTTAAATGCTAGCAGTTCTCGGCTCGCGGACATTTAAATGGCCATCGCTCAAGAGGTAAAATTTTGACATATTCTTGGTGAACATGTAACAGGCAGCACAATAAATACCATATTTCTGATTTTGCTAAATTAAATATTCTGGGCTCAGAATTTCCATTACAAATTTGTAGTCGAAGCTACTCATGAAATGGTTTGCCAACAACAAACATAAGCAGATTTATCCTTTAAAAGAATAATAACTGTGTGTGTACGTATGCGTACATTTCCAATGCATTAAAAGTAAGAGTGATAAATATACAGATGATAGAAGTTAGTCTGTTATGTAATGTAAAATATATACTTTTGCTGCTTTGTATTCTTCATTTGAGTAGAAAGCTTTATTTACGAGAAGGAGGAGGTGTTTATTGCCTTCTCGATTTTCTTCAGTTGTGCCATAGCGGATAGAAGAGATAGTGTGAGCTCTTCGGGAGTTACTATGGTTCGCTCGCAAGATGGCACTGGTGTCGGGGTCGCTTGACTTTAGTTCACGAATGCATGGTGAAAATGGGTTTCATATTATCAGTTAGCATTTTAAATACCTAAAATCGTAAGCAGGAATATTGGAAATACTGTTTTGAAACATCGTCTTTCCTTGACACATAATATAGGATGGTATTTTACAATAATGGGTATTATAATTAACGAAGAACAGTGGGAAATATCTGCTTACATGATTTTACGCTGAAAAATTAAACCAAAATGCAAATTATGTATTTTTTAAGCATTGTATCTAGAACCAGCTTTTGTGTTTTACTTAAAGAATTTAAATTGCGTTTATGTTCGGAACAATTAGTAGCAAATTTCTTTTCTACTATTTTTAATTTAGCCCTCTCTTTAGATAGCAGGATTTTAGTTCTAACTAAATTTCTATTGAGGTTTCTAATTCTTTTCTTCAGTGTAGCAATTTCATTATTGACACTTGTGTTTGTGACCTTGGAGGAATTAGAACTGTTTTGTGTGAATTCCTCACTGTTTAAGGACGGCGCGTTTGGAATAAGAACTGGTTGACTGGATCCTGCATCTGGTAATTTACTGATTGTTGAATATTGCTTTTTCAGTCATTTTTTGTCTCTGTTTTGTGGAGATTTTCGGGATTTATGCACTGTAGTTAAGTACCTGGGTAAATTTGGAAATATACAGGGAATAACCCCTGGCTTTAACCGCCATTTAGTTCTAGGGATTTCAGCTAGTTTTCCATGCACAACGAATGAATCAACTTTCCTAAAAAGTCCTCTGGAAAATGTTTGTCACAAATACTAGATTTAACAGATAATTTAGTGTCTTTCCTAGGAATAGACTTTTCCCATTTGTAAAACAGATTTTTATCTTTAGGAGGAGTAAAAAAATGTCTAGCTTCTGAGCAGTTTGTGTATCCTGAACGACACCCGGGTACAAAACAAGTTGGCATTTTTAATCAATTATTGATGTTGCTTGAAACTTACGTTTTGAACACACACATTTATGCACAAAATTAGAAGCAATTTCACAAGTTATGTACCTAATTACTCAACACACAACACATACATATAAAATTGTCTACTTCCGAATCACATACTAGGCAGTTCGGCCGCATTTTAAGGCGACTGCGATCGCCACGCCGCAGTTTCGGTCAGTTGCCATTGGACCACGGATCATGCAGTGAACTAGCGGGAGAGCTCACACTTTCTCTTCTATCCGCTATGCTTGTGCATTTGTTTCCTTAATATGGGGAGTGAGTGAGTAAACAACTGTGTTGTAAATCTTTTGCACTGCTAACTTTCAATACATTTGGTAGCTACTTAGATGATTGAAGCATTCATATAATATAGGATTAGTCAAAATAACACTGATTGTTGTTGTTAATTTTAAGGTTAAGAGATTGTAGGTTGTGTATTATAGTGTTGCTGAACATGTATTCCGTCAACATGTTGTTATCGAGGAGCTAGAGAGCATTAACACAGCTACGTGGTCTTGGTTGTTATATAAAATTGTGCTGAACAGGACACCACACATTTTTACTACAAGGCCTTAGGAAAGTTCTGAAATTAGAGTAGTCCAGTATCTTTAACTGTAAACAATACAACCCTACGAAACCCTCTTGTAAATCTTGATTTAATTACTTTGCACTAAATCCATGTACTCTGAAGTAGGCGGAACCATAACGCTACCGTTGTTGGTCAAATTTTTCCCACCCACCACCAAAAGGCTTCCAATATAGTTAAAATAAGGGGAGAACAAGCATTTAAGTGTTAAAAAATTGAACTCAAACATGAACACTTAATTGTTAACAGTGCTCCTGTTTTTGTCACTATTTTTTACATTCACCTGAAATTTGCAGTGATTTCCCATACAAAAAATGCCTCAGGTTTGCTAATGGATACATAAGTTGGTCAGTTTTACTTGTTTTATTGCTCAGTCATTAAGTAAATACACAATTTACAATAAACTTTGTCACTTACAGCTAAGTATTTCTAATCACATATTATTTTTGTCTTCATGCATATCATGATGTACAGGATTTTCTACTAGCCAAGTATAAACTGTATTATTAAATTCTTGAAGAATTAGGTTGGTACATATTCTGTTCGGTAGTGCATTAGAAAAATCAGCGGTTGCATTTCACTTTTGGATAAAAAATCATGACATAAAGCTAGAACCGAAACTTCTCAAACACACAACTGGAAAACAAGAACTGTCCACATGGGAACAAATCTTTATTTTAAAAAATAGAAACCGAGTATTTAATTTTGACATTCCTCAGAGGGACATTTTCAGTAAGTTCATTGAACCGTTACCAGAAGAAGCATCACCATGAAACGCCATGGAAACCCAGTTATTGTCCGGTTGATAATGGAGGAAAGTTAACCTTCGAAACGCGTCCTGGAAAAATATGTTGTAAGTGTTATTAATTAACTCACCTTTTAAATTAAATCATTTCCATTGTTGACTGTGTTTTATTGCTGTATCATTGAATACTTGTCATAAGGTAACGTTTTTAAGGGAAATAATCACATTTTGTGTAATATGCACATATTCTTGTCATTGGTGTACTGGGTAGCATGAGTTTGAAAAACACGATAACACATCATTGTAATAAGAATAAAATAATTGCACCTTTTGAGTAGATTAATTTAACATTTAAAGTTGCATATCCATAGATTTGAATACTGCTGTTTCGCCTCTGTATGCGGTTTGTACACTTTTTCTGTAAGATCAATACCCTGTTCATATTGGTGATGTTTGTGTTATCCCAGATCTCAATCCCACACTGCTGGCAGGCAGGCAGGCAGGCAGGCGTGAGTGAATTAGACCATAGTAAACCAGCTTTAGGTGGCTTATGTTTACATCTTTTTTTAGATTTCTTTATTATAGATTTGTACTTACTTTTTTGCTTCTGTGATCAACGTGGTACAGTAAAACCTGCCTAAAACGGAACGCGGTCATTCCACTAATATATCTCCGTTTTCACTGGTTTCCGTCTTAGAAAGGGTTGCACGTATTTTAGTAAGACAAAGTAAAACAATCTTGTGTTGCACTCAAATGACTTTCTCTACTGTTGCACTAACCATTCTTACAAACTCTTATTCCTATATCTTCATGTTAATACAGATAAACATTTGCAGAAATTATGTTATTGCTCGTTTTCTTCAATGTACAACGGGAATATGGGAATACAGTAGGCTTTGATGGATAGTCAAATCTTTTAAAGCTTTCAAATTCTGCTCTCTTTGTATGGTTAACAAAAAAGAGGAATAGCGATGTACCATTTGACAGAAGTATAAGTTCTACAAAATTTACACAAATAATGAGAAAATCTACATTTAGCAAGAGAGCAATAGCAGTAGCAATAGGCAATTCGAATGGCCCTACAAAATCTTTTGTACAGAATTTCACATTTTCAGCAAGCAGTTATTCTCTCAGATTCCAGGGCAGCAATTATAGCAATTACTTCCAAGTTGTCACCAAAAAACCAAACTATTATAGAATGTTGGAAGATGCTTAGCCATCTAACAGCACTTCAAAAACACCTAGTCTTCCAATGGATACCGGCTCACTGTGGACTGAGTGGTAATGAGAAAGCTGATTTTCTTGCAAAAAAGGGTACCAGCGGTGTACAAAAATCTATAGTTAATTTACCATTTTATGCAGCTAAAAGATTAGTCAACTCTGAATTCAAAAAAATTATTGCAAAATATTACTATGAAAAATCAAAGAATAAAAGATGGGAACTACCAAACATTCAAACAGTGATTCCTGAGTATCCTCGAAAAACAGCAGTTGCAACCTTCAGGTTGATTACAGGACATGATTGTCTGGCAAAACATTTAAACAGAATTGGGATATATTCTTCACCACTCTGTCCTCTATGTGATCTGCAAGAGGAAATGGATCAAGACCACCTTCAAATATGCCCGGCCACTTCTAGTGCCCCATCCATCAGTGAAAAATATTGGAGAGCAAGAGGATTAATGACTTCATTGTCAGAAATCCAGCATTAGCTAACAACAACATTTAGCAAGATCTACATTTTTCTATAGTAAGGTTTGCTCGATCTCTTACGGTTTACCAGGTATGCAAAAGTCATCCAGAGTAAATAAGACTACAGGGGCTATAGTCAGAAAATTCAAGATATACATTTCATTTGTCATAAAAACATCTCAAACATATGACATTTTAATCAAATTCATTAGAGCCATTTTAAAGAAAATAATTGTCCATATAAAGAATAGGTTAGGGTGAAGCAATATTTTTCAAAATCTCCGTGTCGCATTCTTGAAAGACATTAAACTTACATATCAACTTTGGTTTTTAACCAATTGTTCGTTTTTGAGTTATGCTCCCCCCCCCCTACACACACACACACACACACACACACACACCACTTCATTTACAAAGCACATAACGATGTATTAAGCATAAAAGAAATTTGTGTTAGATTATTTATGCAAACTGTTCTGGAAAAACTGTTCCGTTTCTACGTTAGGTAGTTTTCTGGTTTAGAGTTTTATTTGTCATGGGAAATAGCTCCGTCCGTTCTGATTTTTATTTTCCGACTGTCCAGGTTTCTGGTATATAGGGGGTCGGTCCGGTTTATTCAGGTTTTACTATACTTGAGAACGTCATAGTTTCGTGAATAATTAGTCTGAGAAATGTTATGTTCTCTGTTTGCTCAATAGATTCATATGTATGTTTATGTTTAATGTTTCAATATTAGACATGTTATTTCAGTGTTGTAACATGATTGATTTCTTTTGATTAAGATTTGCCTTTAAATTATTTTGTTTCAAATAGTGAGAGGTATTTTGCATTCTAAATCCTTTAAGCTGGTTGCTACATATATGAGACAGTAGTGGTCCAAGTCGAGATCCTTGTGATGATGACATCTGTAAGGACTTGATGTAACATTGTATTGTCAGTTTACAACCCTCTCCCTGTTACAGTAATGCTCCCTGTATGTACCTGTGTAAGCTGTAGATGTAGTATTTTGTGTCCATGTATTTTCAACCACCCTTCTTGCTATCCTCTCCTTGTACCTGTGTAAGCTGTAGATGTAGTATTTTGTATCCATGTATTTTCAACCACCCTTCTTGCTATCCTCTCCTTGTACCTGTGTAAGCTGTAGATGTAGTATTTTATATGCATGTATTTTCAACCACCCTTCTTGCTATCCTCTCCTTGTACCTGTGTAAGCTGTAGATGTAGTATTTTGTGTCCATGTATTTTCAACCACCCTTCTTGCTATCCTCTCCTTGTACCTGTGTAAGCTGTAGATGTAGTGCTTTGTATGCATGTATGTGTGTAATAGTTATATCCATTTACAAACCCCTCCCTCCCTTGTACAATAAAACACCTTTCCTATCCCTTCCTTCCCTGTACCAGTGTAAGCGGTAGGTATAGTACTTTGTATGCAAACAACCCTCTCCCTTTCACAAAACAACCCCTTTACACATCCCCTGCCTGGAACCCGTTTTATGTACCCGTAGATTTTTATTATATATGGTGTTCATATCCCTCCCTCCCCCCTTCGCTATACCTCTGCAAACGCTCAATGCAGTGTTATGTTTGCAATCTTTAGGGGTGATTTCTGAAATATTCAATGCTAAGATAACAATAGACAAAAAATCTGATGTGTTGCACTCACATGACTTTCTCTACTCTTGTCTCTAGTACTAACAATTCTCACAAACTTATTCTTCTATCTTCTTTGTGTTAGTTGGCGTAAACATTTGTGGAAATTATCTTATTGCTCATTTTCTTGCACATGCAACAGGAATATGGAAATACAGTAGCTTGTAGTAATTGTTAAATCTTTTAAAGCTTTCAAACAACACAAAAATGAATAGCGATGTTCCATTTGACATAAGTAAAAGTTCCCCAAAACCTATATAACAAGGAATAACTCTGAAGTGGTCCACTCTACAAAAAAAAAAAAAAAAAAATTAACATAAATTGTGTTTTGGTAATATGTACGTTTTATGTATAGTAAGATTTGGCTCTCTCTTATGGTTTACCGGTTATGCAGAATATAGGATTTAATGGGCTATAGCTGGAAAATTCAAGCTATACATTTCATCTGTCATACAAATGCCTCTAACATATGGCATTTTAATCACAATCGTTTGAGCCATTTTTAAGAAAATCAATTTTTGAATAATTTTCCATGTAAAGGGCAGTTTAGGGTGAAGGAATTTTCTTCAAAATGTCTGTGTCGCATCCTTGAAAGATATTAAACTTGCATACCAACTTTGGCTTTTATTCAACGTTACGTTTTTGAGTAATGGTGACCACAGACATACACACATTTTTTTCTAAAAATGCTTTTTTTGGATTCAGATGGCCTCAGAACATATTTCCAGGAAATCTCAACATCAAATTTTTGGTTGGAAGACTATACTTCCTTTACTTTACTATACATAGTAGAGAAAATAAAAATAGTGGAATAGGGGTTGTATTTTCTTATTGCTAGGTTATTTTTATTTCCTATGTTTGTGTTTACTGACATACACATTTATGAACACCCATACCCATGGCGGGAGTCAAACCTGTTACTCATACGTCTTAAGAATACATGTAATTAATTCTCTGGTTCACTTAAAAGGTTTAATAATCACATTTACAAGCATTTTTCTGTCAGAAAACCCCTCTAAAAGGCTCTTCTTTAGATTAGGTTACTTGCCACTTGTCGGCCAGATTCTAAGTCCGAAGTTACTTACTGCACATGCGCCGACAGTGGTTTCACAATTGCCAGTAGGTTTCGCTGCGTGAGTTAGTTGTCACTCGCAGACGATTTTCACATCTGCCAACATTGCTTTTTACACTACACTACTGTTGGTTGCCATCACATTAAACACAAATGCACTCGCGTCTTTGCCGCCACAGACATACTGTTAGCACGACTCCATTTTGCTCACACTTTTATTCTGCATTTGAAAACCAATCTATTTATTTATCCTTAAAAAGCAGTAATATTTTATGCCTTAGTTTATTAAGTAAATGCATTCGGCTGTTCTTTAGAATAGGTGACTTAGCACTTGCCGGCCAGATATTGTGTACATTATTTTGCTCACAAAGATATATTTCGCTAGTGTGACTCCATACTATTGTTGTGAAAATTGTGTACATTATCGTAATGGCCTTGTTACTGGGTCCACGAAACGCTGGCTCGTTTTTTTTTTATTTATTTCATATTATGTTATTTATTATTACAGTTATATTAGATATGATATATAGTATATTTATATTATATCCTTCTCACAGGGTGTAGCACGGCATCACGTTCCCTGCATAGCATTGGAGTTCTCAGCAGGCCCTCGTCGTAAAGAAATTGCATGCATTTCTCCTCATTATAGTGCAGAGGCGCTAAATCTACTATGCTAATGAAGCGATCCGTTGAATTCTCACAACTTCCTTCTAGGAAGTTCACCAGCATATTGCCGGGTCCCGCTAAAACATTCAAATTCAAAATTGTGCTGTTGGTAGTGCTGAATTGACACAGCAACTTCGGCAACTTTCGTGACCATTTGTACACACTGCATAGTTGGACTTAGCCGAAATACTGACCAAGTGCTCGTGTCACCTAATCTAAAGAGTGTATTGTGGAAAAAAGAACATGGTGTTTGGCTGACATCTTGGCCCATATAGTTGTTAACTGGTATCATGATTAATACCGAAACATGAGTTAGCAGTACAACATAAGGAGCCAAAACACTAGATGGTAAGTAATATGGCTGAACAAACTAAGTGCTAACATGGTAAGTTGTGGAGGCCTGCGAGTACAAGGTGAGTACTGTAGCTACAGTTGGCTAGCCCCACCCAGCACGTGGCAGCGATATCGAGACATCGATATTTGCCGGTTAAAGTTAGTACCAATTGGGTAGATATGAGCGCCAGCTCTGGTGGTAAAGGTTACCACTAATTAGGTTGGTATCAGCTACACCTGCTGCTTAAACTTAGTACTAGTTCGGTAGATATCTGCGCCATCTACTGGGAAAAGCAGGTATTGATTAGGTAAATAGCGGATATTGGTGGTAGGGATTAGCAGGAAACTGCCATCTGGTGGTGACACTTGTTACTAATGAGATTGGTCACCTTGTTAAACTTCGTACTAATTCTGTAAATATTAGCGCCATCTCGTAGGAAAAAGTTGATACTAATTAGTAATCGGCTCCCTCAGGTGGTAGCAATTAGTACTAAGCAAGAGGAAAACTCTGCCATCTGGTGGTAAAAGTTGGCATTAATTACGTATATATCAGCATCACTTAGCTAATAAACATAGTCCTACTTCAGTAGGTATGAGCGCCATCTCCTGTGGAACATTGTTACCAATTAGGTAGTGATCTGCGCCCTCTCATGTAGGCATTGGTACTAATCAAGTAGGATTCGCTGCCATCTGGTGGCAAAGGTTGACACTAATTGGAAGTATGTCGGCGACATCTGCTGGTTAAACTTCGAACTGCTTCATTAGGTGTTAGCGCCATCTCCTGGGGAAAATTGGTACCAATTAGGTAGTAATCTGCGCCCTCTCATGGTGGACTTTAGAACTAACTAAGTGGGAAACCCTGCCATCTAGTGGTGGTGGTTCGAATTAATTAGGCGTATATTAGCGCCATCTCCTGGGGAAAATCCGTACCAATCAGGTAGTGATTTGCGCCCTCTCATGGTAGAAATTAGAACTAAGTAAGTGGGGAAACCCTGCCATCTGGTGGTGAAGGTTCGAACTAATTAGGCGTATATTAGCGCCACCTCCTGGGGAAAATTGGTAGTGATCTGCGCCCTTTCATGGTAGAAATTAGAACTAAGTAAGTGGGAAACACTGCCACCTGGTGCTGACGGTTGGCACTACTTAGACGTATATCAGCGCCACCTCCAGGTTAAACTTGGAACTACTTCGGTAGATATTAGCGCCATCTCCTGGGGAAACTTGGTACCAATCTGGTGGCAGCCATATGTACTTGACTAATCTCTATCATCAGATAGTGGTGACATGTACCCAATTAGTACTAACCTTTACAAGTAGATGGCGGTGATATCTACCAAATTAGTACTAACTTTTACGCACAGATGACGCTGATATGTACGTAAATAGTACTAACCTGTACCACCAATTGGCGGTAATATCTACCCAATTTCGCCAATGGATGTAGCACTGCTGCCTTGTGCCATTTGGCGCGTTCGCCTACTACTCACAGATGACATCTCCTAACCTAAGATCTTCTTCTACTTAAAGCCTGGTTGGCAGTAATAACAAGCATTATAGTGCCATCTAGCAAGCGTAGCTATAGTACTCACCTTGTACTGCCAGCCTTTGACAGCTTACGGTGTTTTGTCAGCCATACTATATCTTACGATATACTCTTTTGGTTGCCTCTCTGTATTTAGCTATAATGATGCCAGTTAACATAAAAAGCATTAAGTCTGAAAAAAAAAGTACAAACTGGCTTTCAAAACACTTACTATAATGGAAAGCTGTTACTATTCAGTGGACGAATCTATCTTGTAAATATTTATGTAATATTCTTTTGTACTGTATTTTCTATCTTCTAATTTTAGTAGTGTTATGTCTGAATTTCAAATATTTGTAAGCTTGACGAAGCCAGTATCACGTATAAGATCAAAATGGAGAATGAAGTCCTGATACATGGAGCAAGAATGGTCAGAGCCAAACACTACTATTATTTTCTTCTTTACACAGTACGTACTTTAGAGGGGTTTTCTAAAAAAAAATGTTTATTAATGTGATTATTAAACCCATTGAGTGGACCAGAGAATCAATTACGTATATTCTTTAGATGTGCGAGTGTTTGTAAATGTGTGCATATCTATCAGAAAAATGGAAATAGTGGTATATGAGTGGTGTTTCCTTATTGCTTTGTGTTATAGCCTGCTAGTTTTTTCTAGTGTTATTTGTAGCATTGAGTGCTTCAGAAATCACTCCTAAAGATTGCAAACATAACACTGCATTGAAAGTTTGCAGCTGTAAAGGGAAGGGGGCAGGGTTAGAAACACAGTACATGAAAATATACAAGTAGGTACATAAAATGAGCTTCAGGTAGAGGATGGGGAAGGTGTCTGTTTGTGGGTAGTACAGGGAGGGGATAGGAAGGGAATTTTATTGTACAAGGAAGGAGGTTGTAAATGAATAATACAATGATACAAAACACTAATCCACAGCTTACAGAGGTAGGTACAGGGAGCATTATTGTAAGGAGAGGGTTATAAACTGACAATACAATGTTACATTAAGTTCTTACATATGTCATCACCACAAGAAAATTGTACTCATACTGTTTCATACAAGTAGCCAGCTTATAGGACTTAAAATGCAAAATATCTTTCACTATTTAAAACAAAATAAAAAAAAAAGCTAAATCAATCATGTTACAACACTGAAATAACAGATCTAATAATGAATCATTAATCATAAATATACATAATGAATCTATTGAGCAGACAGAGAGCATAACATTTCTGGAAATAATTATTGACGAAAATATGATTTTCAAATACCATGTTGAACACAGATGCAAAAAAGTAACTACAAATCGATAACAAAGAAATCTAAAGCTAGTTTACTACACACCTGCAGTGTGGGATTACATACATTGCCAATATGAACAGCATATTACTCTTACACAAAAAGTGCACAATAGGCATACAGAGGCAACACAGCAGTATTCAAATCTACAGATATGTAACTTTAAATGCTAAATTTAAACCCAGATTCCCATAATTTGATGACCGGCGTCTATTACAAGTGATATACTGAAAGATTACTTTTACTGGTGTTCTGTTGATCTGCTCTAGAACTGGGCAATTACAATTTATGGAACATCAAAATAGGCAATTCTAAGATTTTCACAGAGTAGGTATAGCTTTAATTCAGATAACACTTTTAAAGAGTTTCATATGGGCTTATTTTATAGATATAATTCGACCTTGATTTGTACCAGCATACGTGCTGCATGTTTGTATATGTTTTGATTCCATTATCAGGTTTCCGGTAATGAAAGTGGATCACTATGACATCACTCGCATTCTAACCAGGCTTGATCATAACACCTTAGAAAAATGCCCTTGTACCATCGGAGCTGATATAGCAGCAAATATCTCCAAGAGTAGAGTTTATTATATTTTACAACACGTATTTCAGTCATCATGGCACCCGCCTTGGTAGCGTGTCTGCCTCATGTTCAAGAGGTTGCGAGTTCGAATCTCGCTCAGGGTAAGTTATCCGGGTAAGGTTTTTTTCCAAGGTTTTCCTTACCCTGAGAAGACGAGTGTCAGTTAACTTAAAAAGCTCCATGGACCTCGGGCTCATTTGAGCATCATTTCACCCATTTCATTGCATTCATTCGTCCGATGTGACACAATGTTGGAGAACGTTAATTCAAAAAAAAAAAAAAAAAAAAGTCACCATGGTTGAAGAAAGCAGTGTATTTATGAGGCACTTTGTTCATCTATTAAAGGAAAATCAAGACATTCTATTAAAATAACAATTGTCAGAAAGCAAGTGCAAAAGTTTAGCAGTAGCTACAGTAAGGCAACAATTGGAGGAAGAGTTTAAAACATCCATCAGCAAGATGCAAATACTAAAAAAAAAGCAACTTAAAAACAAGAATTTAGTCCAAAACTAATTGGCAATAAGCCAGTTGTTTTAAAACAATGGGAGCAGGAAATCCTGGCCTTGGTACTAACTGATTGAGCAAGCTGAGGTACCTACATAGCTACCTCAGAAAATAGCGAGCAAAAGCTTCGTCGGAGTGAGGAAGCCAGATTTTTATTTATACCATTTCACGAGCAATAGCTCCGCGGTCAAGGTCGGGAAGCTTTAGCTTGCAAGGAGATGGAGAAAAAGGATTTTATTTATACGAAAACATCCTCTTGCTCTGAATTAGTGAGAAAAAGCTAGTGCTTGCTTTTATTTATACCACCCAATAACTATTGCTGGAGGACATACAAAAGCTGGTGAAATATGTACATGGGGAAGATGCACAAAAATGTTATGAAGATCTATTGCAGTGGCCGGCCAGTGATTTCATAAAACATTCTTTAGGTACAGTAGAATGAATCAGGTACCCTAATGTGCAAATTACTTCTCCAAGATTTTTAAATGTACTACAAATATTAATGTGCTTTTTCCCATTCTGTTGTTTATGACTTATCTATGTTATTCAAGATGCTGAACATCAATATTGTAACAAAAAGTACATTTTTAAGCAAATAAACACATTAAACTGTGGTAAACCTATCATCAAGTGGAGAAAGGAACTAAGTCAATTTTTTTCAAAATCAATTTTTGAAATATTTACAAAGGATTAAGCGAGTGCATTTATACGCATTTACTGGACTGCAGTAAATACAATAAAATATCAAACAGAAATATCTGAAAATAAGTTTATCGGCTAAACAGTTTTTGTCTCTCCTGAAAAGTTAAAAAAATTGACTTAGTTCCTTTCTCCGCCGACCGATTCAAATACTGATATTCATTTTAATTACCAATCTCTGAAAACAACAATTTATAAATACAATCTATAGAAGGTAATTCAAAGTTCATAACACGGTTCCTGTTTTTTAAAATAAAAATATTTTCCCAAACCATTAAATCTATAGGTCCACTTAATTGTTTTAATAATTTAACTTCTGGATAAGATAAGTGAAGTTTTTAGTTTCTAATTTGTTCTTACTTTAGAAGCACAATTTGGTAAAATTTGTTTTTTATATGTTGATTCTATCTTTAAAATTATGGATATTGTGAATTTTTTTCCGAAAGCTAATATTTCAGGTCATAATAGTCTGGCATTTTTCACCGCAGTAGCCATACTTGGACTTGGTATTTTAAAGTCAGGCAAGACACGGTCAATGCATGTGACACTAAAACTGAAATGAAGGTATATTAAAACATGGAAGGAGTTTGTTTATTTTAATGTTAATGTCTTAATACTCATATGTCTTTTAGTAGCATAATGTTGACATTTGAATACTTCTGTTTGCCTCTGTATATACCGCAAATAATAGGGAATCTTGTAGAGAGATCATTGTAAAAGTGCAAAATACTGACTGATGCATCAATGTACATATATAAAGTAATAATATGTTTGTAGTGGGGAACAAAAAAACAGTACAGATAAAAGATATACATAAGTATAACACCAGAATGCAAAATAACTACTATACAGGAACAGTAAATAAAAAAGCAACACAAAAGGATGCCGTTACAATGTGCAAAATTCTCTACAACTAACTTCCATTAAGAATATTCTTAGCTGTATTTGGAACATATTACTGTTAAGTTTACTTTATTTGGCAAAGTGCCGACATAGATTGAATGAGTTGTAAGTATTTTGTAAATACTGTTGAACCTGCTTTATACATAACGCAGTGCTCTATAATTCACATTTACATGTAAATATGTAATTTGCAGTTATACATATTAAATTTCAGTGAAATACAAATGAGGGTTACGTAATTATAATGAGCATATGGCATTAAAAGAAATGTGAGGCATAATTTCCTTATCTCTTTTGACTAAGATCCAATCTGAGCAGATGGCTTTCAGGGCAACAATCTCGTAGCAACTAACAAGAAGTAAACAAACATTTTCTGTGCTATTTTTTAAAAAAAGTATGATACATTATCAAAATCTCAGTAGTAAGTAATTCTGAGTTAAGTAATCTTGCCCCTTCCCCTTGACATACGCATAAATCAGGTTCAAATGTATGTATTTATCACTCTATTATCTGCTTATACAACTTGTGCAAGTTTCAAGCATCCTCAAAGATTACGATTCCATAATAATTCATATGAAATATTATTTTGTGTAATTCTGGCTATCAATATTTCTTCTTATGGTTACTGAATCATTGAAATACACAACAGCAAATGTTTCAGAAAGTTGATGCTAGAAAACATTTGACCTAAAGAGTACATTGTTTATGACATAAGACTGAATGCCAGGTAAAGAATGTGCAGAAAAGCCACTCCAGCTCGTTTAGTTGTATTCAAATAATTATCATTAACGCTTATACAAAGGCTGGTTTTGTAGTTTTGGCAACCGTGCTGCAGCGCTAAGTTGGATTGGTGTTGGGTGCTACCACTTTTACCAAAGGTTGCTGACCTGCATCCCCTCCCTTAGAGCATATGAGCATGCCCATACCACCGACCACTCGAGCGCAGTCGCACCCGTTAGATGAATAGTGGGAAGCCAGTGCTCGGTAACGACAGTCCCAATGTTTTCCAAGGAGGAGCAACGAACATGGATAAAAATTGAGTGTGCTAGGGGTCGATGGGTTGCAGCATTTCGAGATGGGTGCAAACGTGTGGAGGACTTGCCTCGATCTGCTCACCCACGAGTAAGTGATGAAACTGTACAGATGGTGTCCGCATTAGTGGAGGTAGATCGGAACATAACGATTCGTCAGTTAGAGCAAGAAACTCGACTGGCGCATTAGACTGCCCTCCACGTACTGAAAAGGAGGAAGATTGGGTCCAAATGGGTTCTGTATGATTTAACCGACATGCACAAATGGCTGCAATATGACACTTCTCGTATGCACTTGCAGCATTATGAGGACGAAGGAGAGGCCTTCTTATGGCGAATAATAATCATTGACGAGACGTGGGCAAAATGTTGTGAGCCACAGTTAAAACACCAATCGAACCAGTGGCGGCACTACGGATCACTACGGAAACAAACAGTTCAACCATCTCCCACCAAAGTGAAGGTAGTGTTGATTCTAGCCTATGATTGGGATGGTGTGATCATCAACCAAACCGTTCCTCAAAATGAAACCGTTAATGCAGCTTACTATTGTTCATTTCTGCAAGACCATCTCCGAGCAACTCTGAGGAGGAAACGGTGCCACATTGCCCATCGTTGTGCATGACAATTCTAGGGCACACACAGCAGGTGTTCTGTCGACATTGTTGAATCGCTGGGGCTGGGAGGTGCCCTATCACCGCCCTATTCTCCAGACATCAGTCCCTGCGACTATGATCTCATCCCGAAGATGAAGATGCCAATGTGCGGGAACTGCTACTGCACCATTGAAGACGTTAAGCAAACTGCCAAGCGTTCTCGTCGCACCATCAATAGATTGAGCAGTGCCAACGGGATCCAGCGACTTCAGCACCGCTGGGAACACGTTGTACGCAACAGTGGGGATTACATCAAGGGCCTGTGAAACTTGGAACCATCTGGGTGAACTATTTACCCACTTATAACATTGTTGCCAAAACTAAAAAAACAGCCCATGTGTGATTTAGATATATTATGAAGAATAAAATGTATGGTGTGTAAACTGAAATAAAGATTATGCTTTTAAGACAATGCATCAGTTAAATCTTTGGAGGGGGAGGTAACTTATGTTATAATTGACAGCACAAGGTCCATTCCTCTCACCTCCCTCCCACAACATTTCATTGTTCAAAATGCTCTGCCTACCAAAGTGTTTCTAAATTGCATGCTTTTAGTTCTTACAACTTTAAATATAAAAGTATTCAAAATTGTAGTACAATTATTTGAAAATACATATCAAGTAATTCACTTGCAATTAAACTATTTTTCATAGCACAAGTTGCTAACAGTTGAAACATTTTAATAGCACAAATATGTACTATGCTTGTCACATAGGAGTTGGCGTACTGTAGCACATCTTGGGACCTTGTTTTACACTTTTTCATTACGCAGAAGCTTGCACCCACTTCTGAAGTGATTTCAGTACTTCCATGTTATTAGTATTTTACGTTGTCTGGCACATACCTAGTACGCAGTTATAGCATTCCACCCAACGAGCTCCATACGTTGGTATCCATTGACAAGGATGAGGTCATTGGGTGTTGGAGAACAGGGATCAGGAGAAAACAAATGCAGGGGCACAATGACCTGTTAACATAAAGTTATTGATATTAAAATTACAAGAATTGGATTTAATTACTTGACAGTGATTTGACAAAATTAAGAATGAATATTAATATCCTTAATAATATCACATTTCATGACATTCTAGACCATGATACCGAGAGAGTAAAAAAGTACCGAACCGGCTGCACAGTGTTTTGCTGTTGACGTCCTCAGCACCTGTTGCCATCTGCTGCTACCATAGAAAGGTGTCGATTTCCTAAAGAGGTGACAAACATGTATGTATAGGCATTGACGGTGGCAGTTTCAGCATCTCCTTTCACAAACTTGGTAATTAAAGTAGTTTTAAAAATGTTGTATGATTTCATCCGAGCCTTTGTACGATAGCAGTGGATAGCAACGAGCACCGAGAATATGGACGGGGAAAACACGGAGCAGCTGGCTCAGAATTGTTCAACTCTCTCACAATATCACCCTAAATAAATGTGGCTGCTATTATTAGAAATTATATTCTACAAAAAAAAGATATAGAAGTTAATTTTATTTGCAAACAGAATACACTGTAGCCTTTACAAAGTCAGATATCCATTACAAGCTGCAGATTTGTGTGTGTATAAAGAAGACTACTGAAGCAAATTCAATAATTCTTTCATATTGAAAAGAACTGTTATTCCTGACAGACATATTGTAATTTGAGCTTCTAAATGATTAAAAGAAATGTGCAAGACCTGGATATTAAAATACAAACCTGGAATCATAAAAAATATATATTTTGTTGTTTAATGATGCTGTCAGTTCTCAGGATCACATGGGTGTCCCCGGTGTGCCAGAATGTTGTCCCATAGGAGTTCTTTTACATGAAAGAACTACCCAGTCTGGGTAGGTAGGATTTGAACCCGCGACCTTGGGATCAGTAGTCCAGCATCTACCAACTCAGCCACCCGGACCAACTGCAGTCATAAAACAACATGCTTAACAAGTTGGTTCTGATTTTCACATTGGATTGGTTTACAACACACACACACACACACACACACACACACACATAAATGACAAAACTGTTTAATAACACTCATGTAAAACAAAGTTTTGTTGCATTTCCTGAGTATGTTGTAATTAAGTTTACTGCCAGCATATGCTAAAACTATAAAATTCTATGTAAATATAAGTTCTGAACACCTCGAGATTCACCATGCCATTGACCAGTCAACTTACAACTGAACTAACTTTGGTCAGCCCTGCGCGGTAGTAAGCTCAGAGAAGTGAAAGCCCTTCTGATAAACTGGGTAACTTCCTCCTGCATATCTCGTCACGAGGAGGTTAGCTTGGCTCGGTTGCAAATAGGCCACTGCAATTTTTTGCATGGTTACCTATTTAAAAGGGACCCTCCTCGTCTTTGTCTGCTATGCGACAAGCTTTTGTCAGTCCATCACGTGCTGTTAGTGTTCCCCTCTAGTGGACTTTCGGGGGTCTCTGAAGATGTCTGCCGGACTTGCAGATGTCTTGTAAGACAACAAAATAGCAGTTGACAGAGTGTTTAATGGAGTGTAGCTCAAGTTGGAGAATTTGAAACTTTGGATATCTATTTTTATGCATTTTGACATTTTTGTCACTTTGTTTTAATTCAGGCCATTGCCACTCTGTTTAGTATACTTATGTATATATTTTCCTTTTTATTGTAATTTTATTTTTAATTGAGTTTTATATCTGGCTTTCGCCATGAATTGTTAAGGTCGTTGATGACCATGCAGTTGACACCCTTAAACCTACATCTACTCCTCCTCTACAACTGAACGTGGGAACAAAGGCTACTCAAACATCCAGTATAAAAACAGAGTGTCTCTCAAATTCAACCCTTAATGTTCAACCTTGGGCTTTACTGTTAAAAAGTGTGTAAATAAATTACCAGTCCAATTTGGTTACACCGACTTGGTGGCACTGGAACCAACCCATCAATCATGCAGACCCTTGTTCAACAAGATGGGTATTCTTCAGTATATTTTGTTCGCTTATGTGTTATGTGACTGATAACTACAGTATCTTTAATTTCAATTCTCTTGTACACAACCATAATAGAGGCAGTGTAACTCTTTGTACGTTTATCAGAAAGGTCCTTACTACTCCGCCATACAAATATAGGGTAGTTAAATTCTATTGGAACCCACTCTCACGGCCGGCCTCTCCCTACAGATGCAATACAATACAATGACCTACATACTATTATCATTAGAATACCTAAGTTTTTACAGCTGTTGTCAAACTTATAACATGAAATATTTTCCACGCTGTTTTGCCATGATGTGCTGGAGCAGATTAATCTCCAGCAGACCACCGCAAAACAGCCCAGAAGGTGTTGCATCTTATAATACTATTATCACTTTGTTCTTATGCATCAAACACATTGCCCAATAAGGAGTTGACACATATAATATAGGAGATTAAAGAAACTATACCTTTATGTGTAAAAAAACATTTCGACTTGTTACAAAATTGAGTGTAGTTTGAATGGAGAGTTCCAACTGAGGCTGCAGTTGAATGCTTCCAAGCTGAGGCTAATCACTTTGAATGTGCAAGTTAAAAGAAATACTGCAATTGACTGCAAACTAACAGAGTTTGCACTGAAAGTACATTTTAATTTGTCTATTTTAAAAGAACGTGGCAAGGCAAGGATGACTTTCATGTCCTTCCTTCCTTCCTTCTATGTGAATATGAGATTTTTCACCCATTACTGGCAATAGGCAGCAGCAGGAAATTACTATTATAAGCAATAAAGGGGAGGATTCACTACATCATTCCACAATAACTTGATAAAGAACAAGGCGGTGGAGGTAAATTACATTTCATCATTTGAGTTTTAAAACCTAACCATGTAATGTCAGGACAGAATTGTCAGCTTTAACAACTTCAAGTTTGTATCTATTTTATTGTTGATTTCCCAAAAGTGTGCTGTCATTTGTCTCTTAATATTTTATGTTCCTTAGTGGTAGAGAAAGTAAAAAGAAAAGACAAATTTGAACAAGGTTGTAAACAGTAGTTAAAGAGTAAACAACAGCACGTGCAGGAGTTAGTTCTTTTACATGGCAGTAAATCTACTGACATGGAGTAGCTCCATCGGTCTGGGCCGGATTTGAACAAGCCACAACCGTGGGATCAGTAGGCCAACGTCTAACCAACAGAGCCACCCACACCGACTGACTGACTGACTCCGGAACCAGAGGTTAGACGGGCGGGAGGGAGGGCCGGATTTGAGCAATCCACAACCGTGGGATCAGTAGGCCAACGTCTAACCAACAGAGCCACCCACACCGACTGACTGACTGACTCCGGAACCAGAGGTAGGACGGGCGGGTGGGAGGACCGGATTTGAACAAGCCACAACCGTGGGATCAGTAGGCCAACGTCTAACCAACAGAGCCACCCACACCGACTGACTGACTGACTCCGGAACCAGAGGTTAGACGGGCGGGAGGGAGGGCCGGATTTGAGCAATCCACAACCGTGGGATCAGTAGGCCAACGTCTAACCAACAGAGCCACCCACACCGACTGACTGACTGACTCCGGAACCAGAGGTAGGACGGGCGGGTGGGAGGACCGGATTTGAACAAGCCACAACCGTGGGATCAGTAGGCCAACGTCTAACCAACAGAGCCACCCACACCGACTGACTGACTGACTCCGGAACCAGAGGTTAGACGGGCGGGAGGGCCGGATTTGAGCAAGCCACAACCGTGGGATCAGTAGGCCAACGTCTAACCAACAGAGCCACCCACACCGACTGACTGACTGACTCTGGAACCAGAGGTTAGACGGGCGAGAGGGCCGGATTTGAACAAGCCACAACCGTGGGATCAGTAGGCCAACGTCTAACCAACAGAGCCACCCACACCGACTGACTGACTGACTCCGGAACCAGAGGTTAGACGGGCGGGAGGGAGGGCCGGATTTGAACAAGCCACAACCGTGGGATCAGTAGGCCAACATCTAACCAACAGAGCCACCCACACCGACTGACTGACTGACTGACTCCGGAACCAGAGGTTAGACGGGTGGGAGGACCGGATTTGAACAAGCCACAACCGTGGGATCAGTAGGCCAACGTCTAACCAACAGAGCCACCCACACCGACTGACTGACTGTCTCCGGAACCAGAGGTTAGACGGGCGGGAGGGCCGGATTTGAACAAGCCACAACCATGGGATCAGTAGGCCAACGTCTAACCAACAGAGCCACCCACACCGACTGACTGACTCCAGAACCAGAGGTTAGACGGGCGGGAGGGCCGGATTTGAACAAGCCACAACCATGGGATCAGTAGGCCAACGTCTAACCAACAGAGCCACCCACACCGACTGACTGACTGACTCCGGAACCGGAGGTTAGACGGGCGGGAGGGCCGGATTTGAGCAAGCCACAACCGTGGGATCAGTAGGCCAACGTCTAACCAACAGAGACACCCACACCGACTGACTGACTGACTCTGGAACCAGAGGTTAGACGGGCGAGAGGGCCGGATTTGAACAAGCCACAACCGTGGGATCAGTAGGCCAATGTCTAACCAACAGAGACACCCACACCGACTGACTGACTCTGGAACCAGAGGTTAGATGGGCGGGAGGGCCAGATGATCTCACGAAAGTAACTTCTAGGTATTTACAAGGTATGTACTTACCTCACTCTCTGTTTCTCTAACCATTATTTTTCGCTGTTCTGTAGGCCTCGGGCTCATTTGAACATCATTTTCCTCATTTTATTCATTCACTGTCCGACATGACACTACGTTGGAGCACGTTAATTAAACAAATATTTTTCATCATTTCTAAAGTGTCTCACATTGAGCTAGGATGCAAAGAATGTAATGAATAATGATAACATATATACAAGCCCAAACACAACAGATAAAAGTAATAAGAGAAACAGGCTTAAATAATTCTTGTGTTTAGAAAGTTGTATTTCTCAATTAAAAAGTGTGGTTCTTTCACCCATTAAACGTAACAAATGCCAAGAGCATATTCTCTCTTCCGTATAACACTAAAAACTGCATGGCATATTTTCAAAGTGCAAATTCTTTTAAAACTACAACAAATTGTTGATCACTTCGAAAGCCTGTAATCCACCCGAGAAGCCCACCTTCGAAGGTAAGTACCAAACTTTAGCCTTGGAAAGCATTTAAGCTGTTGACAAATCAGGGCAACGTTATTTATGGTAGTTAATTATGAGACTTATAAAAAATGTTAGTAAGCTTATAAAATTATGACAACTGTATGTAAATACATTTTCTTCAAAAGTAATATTTAATTCTGAGCAACGTATTTAGTAAATTTTTTTAAATGAACACAAAAATATGCAGTGGGTACCCATTAGAGATGAGAAGATATCTTAGATGAGAAGGCGCTCAAAATGATTTATTATGGAGTTATATACCCATATTTACTGTATGCGCTAGAAATTTGGGGCTGTGCTGCTGCAACCCATATGGAAAGGTTATTTAGATTGCAAAAATGGGCAGTCAGATTGATTTTCAATATGAACTCTCGTGAATCATGTAGGGGAATATTCAAGGATAAGCAGATATTAACATTGTATTCTCTGTATGTCTATAAAGTTGTAACCTATGCAGTTCAGAAACAAAACCTAAAAAATAGCAATATCCATAGTCCCTACACCCGACACAATGATGATTATTTTCAGCAGAGATTTACTAAAAATATTTCAAAAAAGGATCCAAATGTCATGGGTTTAATGCTTCATGCAAAACTACCTGCATATTTAAAATGTTCTAAAGGTAAACAATTTGGAGTGCTCTGAAGAAGTATTTGATAACAAAGACGTTGTACAGTATCAATGAACTATAATAATGTCCATATTGAAATTACAGACCCTCTGTGTAAATCACAAATGATAGGTAGCAATAGTAATGTGTAACCGTTACGTTGTCCCATGCTTGAAAATAAAGAACTGAATTTTACGATGGTAAAAAGTTAATCAATCATTCCATACCTTTGTGTTTTGTGGAGAAATCCTCAGCTTTGCGTTGCACACAGCACAGAACAGCAACCTAAGAGACATCAATTAGTTTCAAACGGCTCGGCGGTAAAACAAACTGCGCAGTTGTGAACGCGTCACAAGCAGAGAATTCATGGAAGAGAAGAACCAATCACAACGAATATAGTGCTCATCCTTGTCTGTGATTCCTTATTTAAAGTCATGTGGAATAGATAAATGTTGTTGCTGTTTAATGTGCAAAGTTCCTTTCTGTCATTTGCAGGGGACTCTAAAAACTAAAATTGACTGCTGTTTTACTAAGTAACATGCTGCTCTTCTGTTGTTTTTCTGTATTTACTCACACGCAGACATTTAGAAACACATCATGAGCGTAGGCAGACTTTTCTCCAACGGGGGGCCACATGTTGGAAGTTTGCAATCAGATAATATTAATTCATTTATTTATTGTCAAAATGTATAATACCTATTTGTTGCAGATAACCATATTAATTTGTGCCAAATAAACATTTTTCTTTACATCAAAATTAAAATAATAATTTAATAGTAATTGATTGCACATTAAGTTCACCAACTTCCAAGGGGGGGCCGCGGCCCACCCTTGCCCCCCCCCCTCCCTTTGCGACACCCATGAAACACATGTCCGAAGTTAACACTATTATTATTGAGGGTAATGAGATGAATAGTGACGCCATAGTTGGTAGGAACAATTATTAAAATCTTGCTTTAAAAATATTTACCAAATTCATGCAGTAATGATCGTAAGTTGCAGATAAAACAATACATCAATATTTCCAAATTAAACTATTTCTTGACTAAACTCTTGCAATATCGTGGGGATATTATCAAATGAAAAAGCAGTAATTCATAAATCTTAGCACGAATTTCACCCACGATGACGTCATTAATATTAACAGTTGTTAACAGGGCCAACGACAAACATTCCCAGCACACCGCGTTTAATTAAATTTATCCACAAATATAAATACAATTATGTTTATCGTATTTTCCGTGCTTAATGTGAATCCTATTATTACAGATACTACTAACATTTCATGGTTTATCTTACTGCGAATTTAGGACATTTCCAAAATGGAGGTACAAAGCGGATGGATGGATGGATGGCCGATAAGAAAGGAAAATTGTAACATAATACAGCCTTTAACTATAATTCATTTAAGTAGGCATACACTTGGACGATAGAAGCTAATTATAAAATAGATTTTAACATTATGTGAAGAATACCGAACCAAAATATTTGAGAGTAAACTTGTTACCTTATCCGTCGTGAACTTGAATCTTGGCGGTTCAAGATAAAAGAGAAAGAAACAAATTCCTGCGATTATTTTAGTGAGATGTTGGTTTAAAGGAGGCGCGTTCAGTTGCTTTATTCAGAGCACTCTAACGGGAAATGGTGGAACTTCTTCGACATCTACTGTTTGAGCAGTCCACAGTAGATGTCACTGTGGCTCTGGCGCGAAACATTCATGGCTGCCAATACAACTATTCCACATTTTGGTGTTACATATTAAACAATTTTAAAAATAACATATTTGGTCTGCAGTTTGATATATTTTATAATTATTTAACCGTAAAGTCCTTTCAGTAATATTACATTTGATAAGTATTACTGTATTTCTGCTCAATGTACGTTGTGAATAAAACAACATAGTTGGCTAACTGTATTCTATTTAAAACGAAATATAAATTCCGCTTGTTTGTGTATTGGCAATTTGTAAGGAAAAGGATATTGTGTACGCAGGATGCTGTTTACAATACATTTTGCTGGTACTGAACATTTACATGGAATGATGGTACGTACATTACATATTTGATTACATGTTTCACTTTTAAATCTTTCAGTCGAGTAGAATACATTATCTGCGACTTTGGTAGGTACCTCCTTCAGTATTTGGTTATCAAGCAAACATTTGATTCTATAAGGCAAGTGGTTGTATAGTTCCTTTCTTTACTTTTATTGCTTGCGGAATCTCCAACTATAATATATACAATGTATATAGAGACAGATAAATATTAGGATCCGGTTATTAGTATCAAGAATGCGATTAAAATGAACTAGAATAAAACGAATGAAACATAAGGCAATGGATGCAGTTTTTATTGCTGATTAACATTTTGAAAGTTTTATTTGGTGCTCAAACTTCGCTTTTGATTTATGAGCAAATTACGTTCTACAATGCAACGGTATTATTTCGCTTATGAATCGGATATTTAGCAAACAAACGTGTATAAACGAGTATAATATATGCTAGAATGATTGATTAATGCATTAATTCTCTCGGTGAGATGCTGCATGCACCAAATCATTCACTGAGTTGTGCTCATTGTGAGTAAACACAACCAACTGGGTGTAAAGGTTCCAGTTGGCATGGTCCAAACACCATCTAGTCATACGTGTGGAACTTGTGTTAAGAGACTAATAAAGACACGGAAAGTGATCACTAGGAAGGGCGGTTGGCTCCGTGCCATGGCACTACCTTAATAAATGAAGAAATTGCATATATTGTTACGTACTCCATGGTTACATAGAGAATAATAGCATGAGGGTTAAAGTGTCTTGAACAATTTACTACTACTATTCTTTGAAAATACAAGAAGACACGGAACACTATCAACACAGACTCTATATGATACGAGTGTGATCTGTGAAATAGCAAATGTTGTTGTTAGCTAATGCTGGATTTCTGACAATGAAGTCATTAATCCTCGTGCTCTCCAATATTTTTCACTGATGGATGGGGCATTAGAAGTGTAACTTTCCTATCTGACCTTACCTTGGTCATCTCTTGTTCTCTTCCGACCCCGATGCTATTAGGGTTCCTGAGGGCTAGGGAGTCTTTATTTTTCCAACCTCTCCATTTCTCTAATTTTTCTATAAAACCTTAACCCCTAACAGGCTGACCTGTCATGGCATGTAATACGTCTTCTGATTGGTAATCAGAGGATATGGTCGGTGAATTTATTTTGATAAGTCTCCCGGTCAGGTCGGCGAGACCCGTAAACCAACGACAGGTGTGGTCCCCCAGACATTCTGGGGGTTGTGAGAGAGCGATGTGACTGCCAAAACATAAAAATATGGTGCTCTCTAAAAAACGGTTACTATTACTGCTATTGCTCTCTTTTTTATGAAATAGCAAATGTATCATATCGCAAATGAGCTGAACAATAAGCAATTGTCAGGTTCGTTATACCGCTCGCAAAAGTTAAAGGCATGTGAACGCTGGCCAATGCTCAAGCAGAGCGCTGTTGCCAAGCGTAGTGTGTGTACCGGCAGAGGGTCTGTACACAAGGTTGTGTGGGATGCATGCACCACATTCGGCAGCGGTGGTAGGAGGGGCAAGCATAGGATTCGCTGGAGTCTGCAGTACGCCCCGCCTTCATATGCCTTTAAGTTTTGCGAAGATTATAGTTGGGTTGCCATCATGGTCACAATTCCAGCATTGACGATTACAGCTTGCAGTATTCAGTTCAGTTTCTTACAACTCACCGTATCCATGTTAGCATGGATAAATTTGTGACCAGCATGTGAGCAGTTACAGAAAGTAACGAGAGTGATGTATTCCAGTTTGAATCTCAGGCTTCAACTTCAAGCAGTATTAATATTACAGCTGATCAGGTAAAAACTGCAGCATTGGAATGATTTTATTGTGTAATTTGTGCATTCTTTCATCAAGATGTTGGCACAACCATCTAACCCATAAGATTTTTTATTTTTCATGCCCTTTATTGTAGAAATTGATTCATGTTCTGTTACAGATCAAAAGAAGAGAGTGGAATAAGACTTATCCATCTAATATAGATTTATATGTAGAAGCTTCTGATACTTGTGCAATAGTTATTGAAGATTTGTGCCATTTCCGTACAGTCTGATACTGTTAGGTTAGAATTTGGCTACTCTTTTCCATGCATCTGTATTTCATGTTTAATAATATTGCAAACAGTTTTGGATTTGTTCAAGTCGCTGTTGTTTGTCATTATAAAGTTGTTTTTGCATTTCTAATAATTTTTTTTTTTTTTTTTGGTAGTGTTTAACACCTGCTTTTGCTACTACAGCACCGCAGGTGATGACAGCGATGATACATGGAACGAGAAACCTGCCACAGTGCTGCTTCGTCCACCACGAATCCAAGATGCTGTTGCCTGGGATCGAACCCGAGTTACTTTGGTGAGCTAATAATATTTATATTTTAAAAGATACCTATAGCCTAAATGATTGTTGTTCCGGTTTCTTTTATTAGTTTACTTTGTTAATGTTTCATTAGATGCACGTATATCTTTTGTCATCCACTTGGCACCATGTTTTTTGTTCCAAATAGCCATTTTAGTGGCAAAGCAATGTTGAACAAAGTGGTTAAATGTGTTTGCAAGGCAAACAGTAGCTGCACTTAGCGATTTCAAAGGAATAAGAACATTGCTAATAATATTTACTAGAGGTGCTTTTAGAGTTGATGTGAGGAGCGAGCACGTTTAGAGCAGATACTTGTATGTTAACAGCTACTGACGTGACCAGAGCTACAGTCTCAACACATTTATCATCATTATGTAAAACAGTCACATCGCATTCTTTATATGTTGAATGAAAAGTTACTTTATTTCCAGACTCATTTTTGGAACAATGAACTGTCCAGTAATAGACAAATTTACAGGGATGCCGTCTCCCTTTTGTTTCTGTTGTGGTGAAAATGTGATATGATTACATTGTGTGAACTGATAAGAAGCAAGTTGTCCTCAAGTAATGCAGGTTAGAATTGCTTCCTTCCTTATCATGCAAGTGCGGTTGTAGAGCCAGCCTCTAATTCAGTTCAACTCTTAATTGCTTATAAAACTTGTAATACAAGCATGGAGCATTGCCAAATGCTAATACACGAATAAAAAGTACATTATAGGCACATAATTAGAATTACGGTTAGTTAGTGAAAAGAATCTATATATCGTAATACAAACATGGAATATTGAATATACAAAAATACATTAGCAGCACATATAGACTAGTTTAACATCTCTTCCAGCCTGTATGGGCATTTGTCAATCAAGTTAGATTTCTTTAACTCTTTAGCGAGAGAGTTTTTTGAGTGCTCTTTTATACTTTTTGGTAGGGCATTATATAGTATCGTTCCCATTACAATTGCATCCTTTTTCGTTGAAGCTTATTTAAGTGTGCTCTATTTTAATTTTCATTCCTTCTGGTGTTATATGTGAAATATATTAATATGTTGAATGTGAATGTGTGATTTTAGTAAGTGATTTGTTTTGAGTCAGTATAATTAATTACTCTGTATACATAAATAGCAACAATTGTCAATATTTCATTCTTTTTAATGAGTGGCATAGAGGTGTCTGTAGTCTTTAGTTGAAAAATACGAGGTATGCATGTCTTCTGTAGCAATAGTATCGTGTTTAATTTTGCTACCCGACGCCCTCCCCAAATTGTAATACCGTATTCCAAGTGCACATATATTATTGCCTAATATATAGCTTTAAGCTCTTCTACATTAAGATAATTTGCAAAGTATTTTAGTAGGTATATGTTTTTTGCAATTTTTCTACAGACTTTGTTTACATGCATTTTGTATGTTAAGTGTTTGTCAAGATATACTCGTAAAAATGTTGATTAGATAGCTGTTGTACTTTGGTATTTTCAAGTGCTACATTTATGTAGTTTAGTTCCTCCCCCTTTTTTGCTGATGCTGAAAATGTACCAGTTTGTTGACATTAGATGAAATATTGTCATAATAACATAAAGACTACACAATTTCCACATAATACAGAAACACTTACGTCAGTATACAGTGAAGCTGGTGAATATGAATGCCAAGTTAAACATAATCTTGTCATGTTATAGAAGTTCCTATATGTGTCGACCAATAGACACTTATCGTTTCACTTACACTTCTGGTCAACTCAGCACACCATACAACAGGATATTAAATTACTAAAACATGCAAAACCAACAGCAGAACTGACAATTGTGGAGGAGAAAATACATATTATGAAGAATGTTCACATAGCCATGAATTTTGATATACCACAAGCAGACGACAAAATGTAGTCTATATCCAGCAACCCAGGTAGCAGCACAGTCACTATGACAACAAACGTTTCCTCTTCAACTGGCAGTTGAGAAACTGTTGAGAATGAAAATGCTGGTCTTCAAAACACGTCTGGACGAAAATAAGTGTACGTGAAACTATAAGTTTCTATAGGTCAACGCATGGATTTGTAAACATTGGAAAAGTGTGACTGTCTACATCACTTTGTATATATTAAGTGGAATAACCTTCTCAGTTGTTAATATCAAATATAGATTGAGTAATTAGTGAACTAAAGCTGCACATGGTGTTGAGAAGCAGGTAAAGATATTTACAGGTGATATTTTGATGTTAGCAGCTACTGGTGTGTTGCCCGTGAGACGTCTACTCAAGTGGCAGACTTTCTGGGAAGACAGTTGGTGACACTGCAGAGACTTCTGTTGTAATGGTGAGTTATTTGTTGCATGTCCTGCTGTAGTATATCTGACATTACATGGTTAGGTTTTAAAACTCCAATAATGAAATTAATTTGACTACCTGCATTAACCTCTTTGATAAAAGACCATTGTGTGACCATGTAGAAAAATAATGTTATTTGCTCACAATAAAATATTGGTTCTAGCAATTTCCTTTCTTAAATACAGTTATTTGTCATGGCCTACTTAAACATACAAAGGAAATTACACTAAATTTTGCTAGACGAGGTTTATTAAAATACTTTGTGATTGTTATCTAAATCATATTGCAGCTTTATAAGCATTTGTTTCTCTTTTGTATTGCTGTGTGTTAATATTTCACATGAAATAAAATATCTGTAGCATTTCTCTTGTTTTAGATGCATTTTCTGTGGAGAACAACTATTTTGTTTCTTTTAAAGCTCCACAATGTTCATATTGTAGTACAAGGTTCTTTTAATCTCGGCGGTATAACAGCTCATTGTGGGCCAAGATCTATCGCCTGGCTGCTGCTTCGTCCACTTCTGCAATGGGTGGGGTGCAGTACTAGAGGGAGGGACATGGTCACTGCCTCCGGTCTGGGATATATAGTCTTTTAATTATTTAAGAGCTAATTTAAAGGGTGTTTTATTGTCAATATCTGTTAGAAATAATGGAGCTTCTCAATGGTCAAAGAATTATAAAAATTGGTTGTGAGGTTTTTGAGATTACCTTACGTATACAGAAATTTTCTCTCTTAATCATATAGTTACATTATACACAGGGTATTAGGGATATGAGTGCACATATTTCATGTGATAGTAGATTCAAATATAGTCGAACAAGAAATTCATCTATTGAAAAGTGAAGTAGATAATTGAACATTATTGAATACCTTATCTGCAATCTTTCAAGGAGTAGCACTAAAGAAGTGAATGTTTGTTTAGTGCTGTGAAGCATGCAGTGATATCTACGAGTGGTTTTTTTTTTTTTTTTTTTTTTCTTCCGTTATATTAACATCCTCCAACGTAATGCCCTATTGGACAGTGAATGAATGAAACGTGTGAAATGATGCTCAAACGAGCCCCAGTTCCACAGAGCTAGCTTTACGTTACCCGACATTCGTCTTCTCAGGATAAGGGGAAACCTTACGTGGATAACTTTACCCTAAGCTAGATTCAAACTCATGTCGTCTTGAATGTCAGGCAGACACGCTAACCAGCACGCTACTAAGGCACGCAACATCTACGAGTGAAAGTACAAATTAGGCCCCAGCCTTGTTCACTGCATGTTTATCAGGTAATGGGGGGAAGGGTGGCATTGTTTCAAGCTTTCCAAGCACTAACAACATTCCTGACCTTCCAGTCTGATGCACTGGAATGCGATTACTTAATATCATTTTGTAACTTAGCGACTCATTTTAAGAATAAATACAAACTACACAAATAACTCGTGTTTTGTAGCTCTACCTATCTATGATTATTGCAGAAGTGAACAATTAATGACTGATTACTCATTGAAGCAATGTTGTTTTTATGTAACCATGCACTATAGAGGAGAATGACAGAGGTAGTTATTCTAAAGGTTATAATAAGTATCTTGGGGGCTATAAGCTTTACTTATCTGAATATCTGTGGATCTCCTGCTTATTGAGCGGACATAAGCCCGGCACGTAAAGTACTTACTATTCTAAGTTGCCGTTGGGGTATTTATTTCTGGTGTTAGATTCTCTTGTTGCGCTAACTGGGAAAGTACGATGATCTCTTTTCAGTTACTTAGGGTGATATATCTTAATCTAGAATGTAGTGAAATCTGATCTTATTAACTACACTAATATTCATTCTTAATTTTGTCAAATCATTGTCAAGTAATCAGATGAGATTCTTGTAATTTTAATGTCAATAACTTTGTTAACAGGACGTTTTTGCTCCTGTTCCATCCTGGTCTCCTGATCCTTATTCTACAGCACACAGCAACCGGGTCCTTATTAGTGGATACCACCGTATGTAGCCAGCCTAGGGTAAACTCCTACCAGACTTCCTTCTCCTGATCCTTATCTCCAACAGCCAGCAAACTCGTGCTTATCTGGGTATCTCTTGTAAAAAAGGTAGACAAGGTCCTCACATATAATAAATAGCAGTCACATGTCATTAGAGATAATAAGAGTAAAGTGGAATACACATAAGTGCAAGGGTGAAACAACACAGCACCACTGACTTCTGTCACTAATTTTGAGCAGTTAGTGCTATATAGCATGTAGTATTTGTTGTGCCTTTGTTTACAGAGTTTACAAAAGCATTTATCCATGACTCATTACATTGATTTGATGCCGCTAACAAAAGTTTGTTCTGTTATCAGAAATGGCATTTAGAAATAACATGTAGACTTCGCTCTTTCCGCTGTCTCACGTCGCAATGTTGATGAAGTGTGTACACGAGAGTAAAAGTTTGTCTGTTACTTCACTGTAATAGTTCAGTTGTATGTATTGTTAACCCAATCGCATCATATTTAAATGCATTAGCAACTAACCAAGAAATACTTTAAATCCCCCTATCTGTGAGGGCAGTAACACCTTGATGCTCAGAAAATCATTTAAAATCTGTCATTAATTATTTTTTGTTGAAAATTTGGGTGCACAATATTAAAAGCACAAATTCACCAATATTGTTGTCCTAATACTGCTGTTGTGTGTGAAAGAAGTGGGAAAGCAGTTTGAATCTCTCCCTGCGCACTGTTTTATGAAAATTTGGATTGTCACGGCATCAGGTTTTGCTCCAGTACAATTGAATAGCAATTTTCACACTCAAGACATGAAAGTAACTAAAGCAATATGTTGTTGTTGTTAGCTAATGCTGGATTTCTGACAATGAAGTCATTAATCCTCTTGCTCTCCAATATTTTTCACTGGTGGATGGGGCATTAGAAGTGGCCGGGCATATTTGAAGGTGGTCTTGATCCATTTCCTCTTGCAGATCACATAGAGGACAGAGTGGTGAAGAATATATCCCAATTCTGTTTAAATGTTTTGCCAGACAATCATGTCCTGTAATCAACCTGAAGGTTGCAACTGCTGTTTTTCGAGGATACTCAGGAATCACTGTTTGGATGTTTGGTAGTTCCCATCTTTTATTCTTTGATTTTTCATAGTAATATTTTGCAACAATTTTTTTGAATTCAGAGTTGACTAATCTTTTAGCTGCATAAAATGGTAGATTAACTATAGATTTTTGTACACCGCTGGTACCCTTTGTCTGGGTTACTGCCCGCTCCAGAATAATGTATGAAGACTAAAGCAATATAGGCAGGCCCTGATTTCATTTCTCATTGTCTTGGAACACTTTCTGTCGGGATGGTCCATCTACCTCATTGTGTAAGCTTTTGTTTCACCATGCATTGCTGGTGTGTCGTTAGTTCTTTCTCCTTGTAACCTAATTAGGGGAATTAATGCGTTTTCTACTGTATTGCGACGACACACGTCTACCAATAACTGTGCACAATTACGCGTCTTCAGTATATGACACTTTGGTCATAACTCTTGTAAAAGATTATCTTTTTATTCTCCTTGATTACGGAACCTAGCAACAATTGTTTTTCCTGTTTTCCCCACAATGTATACTTGTAATCAATGTTGGCCATGCTCCATATTACTCTATTGGATAGCATTGGACATAGCATTAAAATTGTTGAAATGCCTTTTAGTTATATAAATGTTAAATTTTGACATATTCTTGGTGAACATGTAACAGGCACGATAAATAGCATATTTCTGATTAAGTAAAAATTGAAGCTATTAACAGTGAAGCAACAAGATTCTAAAATAAGAACAAATTAGAAACTAAAAACTTCACTTATCTTAGTATGTTGATATTCTTTTTCTATTTTCTATTTGCTTGGCAACGATTTTGTTTATATGACTTTGAGAATGAGCTGGATATAGCTTGAAACCCCTGGGTCAGAAAAATAGAAAAAGAATATCAACATACTAAGATAAGTGAAGTTTTTAGTTTCTAATTTGTTCTTATTTTAGAACCATATTTCTGATTTTGCTAAATTAAATATTCTGGGCTCAGAATTTCCCTTACAAACTTGTAGTCGAAGCTACTCATGAAACGGTTTGCCAACAACAAACATAAGCAGATTTATCCTTTAAAAGAATAATAACTGTTTGTGTACGTATGTGTACATTTTCAATGCATTAAAACTAAGAGTGATAAATATACAGATGATAGAAGTTAGTCTGTTGTGTAATGTAAAATATTTACATTTGCTGCTTTGTATTCTTCATTTGAGTAGAAAGCTTTATTTACGAGAAGGAGGAGGTGTTTATTGCCTCCTCGATTTTCTTCACTTGTGCATTTGTTTCCTTAATATGGGGAGTGAGTGAGTAAACTAAGGTATTATAAATCTTTTGCACTGCTAACTTTCAATACATTTGGTAGCTACTTAGATGCTTGAAGCATTCATATAATATAGGATTAGTCAAAATAACACTGATTGTTGTTAATTTTAAGGTTGTAGAGAGATTGTAGGTTGTGTATTATAGTGTTGCTGAACATGTATTCCGTCAACATGTTGTTATCGAGGAGCTAGAGAGCATTAACACAGCTACGTGGTGTTGGTTGTTATATAAAATTGTGCTGAGCAGGACACCACACATTTTTACTACAAGGCCTTAGGAAAGTTCTGAAATTAGAGTAGTCCAGTATCTTTAATTGTAAACAATACAACCCTACGAAACTCTCTTGTAAATCTTGATTTAATTACTTTACACCCTTAAAAGACAGTACACATTAAATGGAGTGCAGTGTTGCAACATGTACTAGTTGCGAATCTTTCTCCGCGAGCGACTCGAGGTGGCCTTAGTCCTTCAATTGCTGCTTGACGAGACGGGCACTTTTAACTTTGGTATCCCTGCATGCCTTTGTCACTGTATGACCTAATTTTACAAATGACTCGTCTGTATAAACAATTGATTTCCCCTGGTCCCTAAACCTTTTTTATGTTTTTTAGATATTTATGTTGCCATCTGATGATATCGATATCGTCTCTTTCTATTAATATGCACTTGTTACCCTTTCTTTCATATTCAAACCCCAAATCGGAGTGGCCCTTGAGAAATTTGGTAGGGTCTCATCACTGTTGAACTGTGACAAATTTATATTCAGCGTGGGTGGAATATTTGCAAACTGTAAAGAATGAACAAATCAGCGCACTCCACCTTGCACTATTCAATCATATTGCGTTAACCTAGCGTTTTGTGTAGTCCCGCCCTTTTTGCTTTCTTTTTCGATGGCGTTCTTAGAGGTCATTTCATTAGTTCCTTTTTAATCATACACACTACTGCTTCTGAACACCCGATAGCCTTAGCTGTTTCTTTTACCGCCTTACTTACATGCATTTTACTTCAAAAATAATCTAACACATTCATAATTATTTGGCGTTCCTTACTTCTTAATTTATCAACATATCGTCTCTTCCTAGCTTCCCCCTCCATAACTACAAATATTTACAAAAATATTAAACAAATAACGCAATAACAGCTCACAGTTACACACACGGCTTCTTTCGAACTAATGTTAGTGCTGCTCCTTATACTATCTTCTGTGTCAGGCCTGGCGCTGAATAGATGAATACCTTTTGTTTGCCTTACTGGATAAAAGAAAGAGGTTACTGCCTTTTGGTTTATTTTAAAAACTTTCTCCAACCTTCCTCAACATTTGTTCTTGCTGGTTCCCTGATGTAAACTCAATAACAAAAAAGTTTCACACTGCGTAACTTTTGCAGTGCACAGATATAAAAGTTTCCGAAAATATTTAATTTAAAAAAGTATAACACTTAACTGGGTAAACATAGAGAATTCGAAGTAGGCAGGTAGTAGCACTATGGTTTACTCTACGTAAGAAAACAATATAGATGCATTCTAGCAGTTAGTTTGTTAGTTAGTGCGTGATGAGTATAGAAACAGCAAATATCGGACTTCTATTGAAAAAAACGTTTTCTGAAGAAATTTGGACCTATAGAAATGTATAATGACTCTGAAAAGGATATAACCTGATAGAGAAAAAAATTCTGCATAGGATAATGTGTTCAAACCTGAAATTTATAACAAATGAATATTTATACCATGCTATTAGTAATCTGGCAACAGAGCGAGGGTAGAAAAGGACGCGGCTAATGGCAACTTGTATGCGCTAGATAGAGACAGAGATGTCCCATTTAACTCCATACTGTCTTCTAAGAGTAGAACGCTATATAGCTTTATGTCATGATTTTTTGTCCAAAAGTGAAATGCAACCACTGATTTTTCTAATTGTTTACTCTTAGATCCAAGGAGCACGTTAGAAACATTAATTAACTCACCTTTTAAATTAAATCATTTCCATTGTTGACTGTGTTTTATTGCTGTATCATTGAATACTTGTCGTAAGGTAACGTTTTTAAGGGAAATAATCACATTTTGTGTAAGATGCACATATTCTTGTCATTGGTGTACTGGGTAGCATGAGTTTGAAAAACACGATAACACATCATTGTAATAAGAATAAAATAATTGCACCTTTTGAGTAGATTAATTTAACATTTAAAGTTGCATATCCATAGATTTGAATACTGCTGTTTCGCCTCTGTATGCGGTTTGTACACTTTTTCTGTAAGATCAATACCCTGTTCATATTGGTGATGTTTGTGTTATCCCAGATCTCAATCCCACACTGCTGGCAGGCAGGCAGGCGTGAGTGAATTAGACCATAGTAAACCAGCTTTAGGTGGCTTATGTTTACATCTTTTTTTAGATTTCTTTATTATAGATTTGTACTTACTTTTTTGCTTCTGTGATCAACGTGGTAGTGTAAAACCTGCCTGAAACGGAACGCAGTCATTCCACTAATATATCTCCGTTTTCGCTGGTTTCCGTCTTAGAAAGGGTTGCACGTATTTTAGTAAGACAAAGTAAAACAATCTTGTGTTGCACTCAAATGACTTTCTCTACTGTTGTACTAACCATTCTTACAGACTCTTATTCCTATATCTTCATGTTAATACAGATAAACATTTGCAGAAATTATGTTATTGCTCGTTTTCTTCAATGTACAATGGGAATATGGGAATACAGTAGGCTTTGATGGATAGTCAAATCTTTTAAAGCTTTCAAATTCTGCTCTCTTTGTATGGTTAACATAAAAAAAGATGATTAGTGATGTTCCATTTGACAGAAGAATAAGTTCTACAAAATTTACACAAATAATGAGAAAATCTACATTTAGCAAGATCTACAATGAAAAATGATGTGACCGCCAAAACATAAAAATATGGTGCTCTCTAAAAAGCGGTTACTATTACTGCTATTGCTCTCTTCAATATCATCAGTGAAAAATATTGGAGAGCAAGAGGATTAATGACTTCATTGTCAGAAATCCAGCATTAGCTAACAACAACAATGAAAAATGGAGAGCAAGAGGATTAATGACTTCATTGTCAGAAATCCAGCATTAGCTAACAACAACATTTTTCTATAGTAAGATTTGCTCGATCTCTTACGGTTTACCAGGTATGCAAAAGTCATCCAGAGTAAATAAGACTACAGGGGCTATAGTCAGAAAATTCAAGATATACACTTCATTTGTCATAAAAACATCTCAAACATATGGCATTTTAATCAAATTCATTAGAGCCATTTTCAAGAAAATAAAAATTGTCCATATAAAGAATAGTTTAGGGTGAAACAATTTTCTTCAAAATCTCCGTGTCGCATTCTTGAAAGACATTAAACTTACATATCAACTTTGGTTTTGAACCAATTGTTCGTTTTTGACTTATGCACACACACACCACACACACCACTTCATTTACAAAGCACATAACAATGTATTAAGCATAAAGGAAATTCGTGTTAGATTATTTATGCAAATTGTTGTGGAAAAAGTTTTCCATTTCCGCGTTAGGTAGTTTTCTGGTTTAGAGTTTTATTTGTCATGAGAAATAGCTCGGGCCGTTCTGAGTTTTATTTTCCCACTGTCCAGGTTTCTGGTATATAGGGGGTCGGTCCGGTTTATTCAGGTTTTACTATACTTGAAAACGTCATAGTTTCATGAATAATTAGTCTGAGAAATGTTATGTTCTCTGTTTGCTCAATAGATTCATATGTATGTTTAATGTTTCAATATTAGACATGTTATTTCAGTGTTGTAACATGATTGATTTCTTTTGATTAAGATTTACCTTTTAATTATTTTGTTTCAAATAGTGAGAGGTATTTTGCATTCTAAATCCTTTAACCTCTTGAGGGATATGGACGTGAAATCACGTACATTTAAAATGACGGATGAGCATAATGGGCGTGTATACATGTCCTGTGCATTTGTGCATTTAACCCCCATTTATCCCTTATGCAACTCATCTTATTTTAATTTTCCCTTTATGAAACATTTTATTAAAGTCTATATACTTTATTGGCTTACCTTAATATGTTCTTTCTGCAATGATTTACCTCAAAACAAGGATAAACACATAAGGGTAGGTACATTTCCATATTTGCGAATTCCCTTCTTGCGGCACATGAAACACTTTGGAGATGGGTGGGACTTCTTTGCTGTTGGTGGTATCCTTTTAGGATAATGTTTTCCTTGAAGTCTGAGGGATGCAGGGGTTTTGCATTTTCAACCCCCAGCGTGGTATTGTTCAATTAGGCTGCGAGCAATTTATAGTCGGTAGTCAAGGTGTCCTGTGTGGGTTTAGAGGGCTGTCCAAATCACCAAACAATTGTATATGGTTATATCCAGTTGGTGCAAAAACACCTTTTTATACCACTTCTCCCTTCAGCTACAGGCAGGAAAGTATACGTATGTATTTCAACAAAGAAAGACACGGACTCTACTAAGTTACGAAATTTGCGTAAGCAAAAGTTGCAATGTTGATCTATTCTGATGACTCAAGAGACCATGCATGCAGTAGCGCTTTATTACACAGTATGCTGACGCATAAGCCACACATACAATGGGTGTTACTTTCCGAGAACTTATATTAGATTCGTTCGACAGAGCAAAGTTGACTTTTCACCAACCACAGTGAAACAAAAAAATTGTGCCATTTCAACGTTTTGTAAATACAACTCAACTTTGCTGATGACATACATTTATACTGCATATAACGAGTTTTATACCAGTTTTTGTTTCATTAAAATAACTTAATATTTACACAAAATACAGCTGTGTGTATACAACACACTTTAAATGCCCTGCGCTGGATATTGGGTAGCAGTTCTCGGCTCGCGGACGTTTTAAATGGCCATCGCTCAAGAGGTTAAGCTGGTTGCTACATGTATGAGACAGTAGTGGTCCAAGTAGAGATCCTTGTGATGATGACATCTGTAAGGACTTGATGTAACATTGTATTGTCAGTTTACAACCCTCTCCCTGTTACAATAATGCTCCCTGTATGTACCTGTGTAAGCTGTAGATGTAGTATTTTGTATCCATGTATTTTCAACCACCCTTCTTGCTATCCTCTCCTTGTACATGTGTAAGCTGTAGATGTAGTATTTTGTATGCATGTATTTTCAACCACCCTTCTTGCTATCCTCTCCTTGTACCTGTGTAAGCTGTAGATGTAATGCTTTGTATGCATGTATGTGTGTAATAGTTATATCCATTTACAAACCCCTCCCTCCCTTGTACAATAAAACACCTTTCCTATCCCTTCCTTCCCTGTACCAGTGTAAGCGGTAGGTATAGTACTTTGTATGCTAACAACCCTCTCCCTTTCACAAAACAACGCCTTTACCCATCCCCTGCCTGGAACCCGTTTCATGTACCCGTAGATTTTTATTGTATATTGTGTTCATATCCCTCCCTCCCCCCTTCGCTATACCTCTGCAAACGCTCAATGCAGTGTTATGTTTGCAATCTTTAGGGGTGATTTCTGAAATATTCAATGCTAAGATAACAATAGACAAAAAATCTGATGTGTTGCACTCACATGACTTTCTATACTCTTGTCTCTAGTACTAACAATTCTCACAAACTTATTCTCCTATCTTCTTTGTGTTAGTTGGCGTAAAAATTTGTGGAAATTATCTTATTGCTCATTTTCTTGCACATGCAACAGGAATATGGAAATACAGTAGCTTGTAGTAATTGTTAAATCTTTCAAAGCTTTCAAACAACACAAAAATGAATAGCGATGTTCCATTTGACAGAAGTAAAAGTTCCCCAAAACCTATATAACCAGGAATATCTCCGAAGTGGTCCACTCTACAAAAAAAAATTTTTAACCTAAATTGTATTTTTGGAAATATCTACGTTTTGTGTATAGTAAGGTTTGGCTCTCTCTTATGGTTTACCGGTTATGCAGAATATAGGATTTAATGGGCTATAGCTGGAAAATTCAAGGTATACATTTCATTTGTCATACAAATGCCTCTAACATATGGCATTTTAATCACAATCGTTTGAGCCATTTTCAAGAAAATCAAAATTTTTGAACAATTTTCCATGTAAAGGGCAGTTTAGGGTGAAGGAATTTTGTTCAAAATGTCTGTGTGACATCCTTGAAAGATATTAAACTTACATACCAACTTTGGCTTTTATTCAACGTTACGTTTTTGAGTAATGGTGACCACAGACATACACACATTTTTTTCTAAAAATGCTTTTTTTGGATTCAGATGGCCTCAGAACATATTTCCAGGAAATCTCAACATCACATTTTTGGTTGGAAGACTATACTTCCTTTACTTTACTATACATAGTAGACAAAATAAAAATAGTGGAATAGGGGTTGTATTTTCTAATTGCTAGGTTATTTTTCTTTCTTTTCTTTTTTTTTTTTTTTTTTTTTTTTTCCCCTCCTGTGTTTGTGTTTATTGACATACACACATTTATGAACACCCATGCCCATGGCAGGAGTCAAACCTGTTACTCATACGTCTTAATAATACATGTAATTAATTCTCTGGTTCACTTAAAAGGTTTAATGATCACATTTACAAGCATTTTTCTGTCAGAAAACCCCTCTAAAAGGCTCTTCTTTAGATTTGGTCACTTGCCACTTGTCTGCCAGATTCTGTGGTAACATGGTAAGTTGTGGAGGGCTGGCAGTACAAGGTGAGTACTATAGCTGCAGTTGCCATAGGCTGCATTACAGTTGGTAGTATCCAAATGTGCCAGATGGCAGTGCTAACAAAACATCCCAGTAGATGGCGCTGATACCTAACCAATTAGTAGCAACTTTCAGCAGCAGGTAGCGCTGAAGTATACTTTAGTACATGGCGCAGATATCTACTCAATTAGTGTTAGCTTTTATCACTAGATGGCAGGAATGTAAGCTTGGTTAGTACTAACCTGTACCAGCAGATAGCGGTATATCCGCCTAGTTAGTACCAACTTTTACAAGGAGAGGGCGCTATATTCTCGCAATTAGTACTAACTTATACCGTCAGATAGAGCTGATTTACGCCCAATTAGTACCAACTTTTAGCATCAGATGGAGCTGATATCCACCCAATTAGTACCAACTTTTCCCATCAGATGGCGCTGATATCCGCCAAATTAGTACAGACTTTTACCATCAGATAGAGCTGATATCCACCCTAATAGTACCGACTTTTTCCATCAGATGCAGCTGATGTCCACCCAATTAGTACCAAATTTTACCAGCAGGTGACGCTGAAATCCACCAAATTGGCACCAACTTTTACCAGCAGGTAGCGCTGATAAGCACAAACAATAGATAATGAATCTATAAATATGTTCTTTTAAATGAAACAATAGTTTATGATCTATAAATGGTTGTCTTTAAAATAGTATTTAATGGTTCTGCAAACCTGTACTGTTTAAAGATTTGATTTGGTTTAAGGGCGCTCAACTTCTAGGTCATCAGCGCACTGTTTAAAGAAACAATAGTTAATGGTATATAAAGTTGTTCTCATTAAAAAACAAGTTAGTGGATCTATAGAAATATTCTCTTTAATGAAACAATAGTTAATGGATTTATAAAGATGTTCTCTTTAATTAAGGTATTGTTGTGGAATGCTGTTTGTGATTAAAGAGAATGTTGTTTGTATGCAGGTGTTGCATGGAATGGTGAACCAAGTGGGTGAAGTGACAATACCTGGCTTGGGGTTTGACCCCATCGAGATAAGCCAAGCAGTTGTCAGATATTCGTAGCCCTGCTCAGGCTGCATGTACTGCGCATGTTTCGAGACGTCCATAAGTTGTATTTTATGACACTCCTTCCAGTTGCATTTGCCGCTGGTGGACTGTACATACAAAGTATGGATATAACAAAACCAAAAATGAAGTCTCTCGTCCTAAGTGGAGGTAAGGAACAGGCCAGCCAATTGTTAATGGAAGTGTTTATTGTCTGGGAACATTGTGATACATATGAGTCCTTTACAAGAATTTGAATATCTTGCTCGTATTAAACTTTATGAAAAATGATTTTAGTTGGGAGTATTTGTATATGAAACAGTTCGTTCATGCTTGATACAAATGAGAGGTGGAAAATAAGTTAGTTTTACTCTACTTTGTCTAAGTGCTACTTACCTGTAGTAGCTAGAGAAGGTATTATATTGAGTGAATAGTGAGATTTATTTGGGAATACACATTTTGAGGTCCTATGATTAATTAAAAATACATTATTATTTATTTATGCCAACAAACTTACTGTTGGTGTTTTCAAACACACAAGCCGTGTGTGGGCAAAGTTTGAGAGATAGAACTGGAACTTAAAAATTCAATGCCACAACTGGGATTTGAACCACGGACCTTCCGCTTACCAGGTCGCTGCTCTAACCATTGAGCTATTGTGACAAACTGCCAGAATGGTATTAATATGTCTGTGAACAGCATAAGTGCAAAACAAAAACTTGGATAAGTTTAGCATCTTCCAAGGGTTGAATTTGGAGATTTACAAGCAAATCCCTTCCCATCCCAAAACTACCCTTTACAGGGAACATTTTTACCTATTTAAAGTAAAAACAAATTAGAAACTAAAAGCTTCACTTCTCTTACTAATATTCCAAGTTGTTTGGTGCTAACAATTTTCGAGTTGACTCCAACTCATTCTCAAAGCTATACAAAGAAATTTTTTACTGTCGATACTGATGCTCATTTTAATCACCAATCTCTGAAAACAAAAATCTATAAATAGCCTATTGGAGGGATTTCAAAATTCATAACATGGTTTCTGTTTTTTAAAATAAATATATTTTCCCAAACCATTAAATCTATAGGTCCACTTAATTGTTTTAATAATTTAACCTCTGGATTAATTTCATGATTAAATAACCAAAAATGATCTACCACAGCTGATTTATCAGTTTGCTTATATTTAACATTTTAGAAATGTTCTTTTATTCTGGTTTATAAACGATGTTTAGTTTATACCAATACAAACCTTATTACAATGCAAACAGCTAAATTGATAAATGCAAGATTTTTTATAATTTGGAATTTTATCTTTTTTAAAAAAATTTAGTAAATTTTGTATATTAAATTTATTTTGGGGATGACATCACTTGGACGATGTAACCAGATCTTTCTCAAAGGTGCCCAACATGTGGCAGGAAGGAGCTTAGCCCCATCCATCCTTTGTTGCACGCCAAGTTACTGGTTGTGCAATAAATCACTATAATACAAGAAGCAATGTGAAGTGTTTTAGCAAATACACACACTTAACCAATATCTTAAACACAGTGCATTTTAATGAAAATTGTTGGCCATTTTTGACAACATAAAAAGGGTTGTTTGGGGTAGAGTGTGTAGGAGGTTGGTGAACTTAAATGGCAAGCAGGTCTGGTACTTAACCAAGCTTTTGTTTTTGTTTTGTATTCTTAACACTGTCTAATGCATTTGATGTTTTCTGGTTGTTGATAGACACAATGGTAGCCTTCCATAATGCTACGTCGTCATCACTTGACATTTTGGTGAAGGCGTTAGAGGGGAGCGGAGTTGTGGCAGTGAACCAATACAATGGCAGCTACTCATTGCCCCACAGTTGGCTGCACTGTGGGACAAGCGAGAAGTGAACATCACCACATTATATAACGATACAGCACAATCATCATGAATCTTCTGAGCAATGCGATGTACAGGTAACATAAATTAATAGAGAAGATGTGTTTGTGTTGTACCATGCATTACGATGTCAACCTGATGAAAACTTACTTGCGGTATGTTAAAAGAAAAAGAGAAGTGCCTAAGGAACCTAATGAGGGCAAAAGTACCTATAGCAGAGTTCAGCAAAACATTTCACTTCTACGTATGCAGTTTCAATAATGAGTTTCAGTTGTATAGTAAAAATGGCTTCTCAATGCCACAAATAAGCCTTTTATTGTTTTCTTGTAAATTGTGGATTTTGTGTTCAGATTATTTAAAATTTTGGATTTGCGGGGTTGGGATTACTGGAGTTGTACTGTACTTACAATTGTAAGTTGCTCTTGGGATACTTTTCTCAAGATGCGACATTCCCTTGTGGTTTACTGAGAAATAAGGCACTGCAAGAGAGGAGAAGTGACCAGAGTGGTGGGGAAGAAGCCAGTGATGTCAGAACTCAGGCCGTGTATGTGCTAATCCCCACCTCTCCTATTATGCAAGTGGGCAGGTCCGACGTTCTGGACAGGCTTTACATTGATGACTCTTGGATGGACACTAATTTGATATTTGACAGAGTGATTCATGTAAACCTAGAGCTAAGTAGCTCCAAATGAAAGAAAGTGCATTTCCAAAAATTGTTATGTAATATATGCGCAACAGCGTTAATGCTCCATATTGCACTGTACAAGGAAATAAGCCTTTGTTGAAGTACGCTGTAAAGCAAGAAATGGTCGCAGAACACTACTTTGTGTTCTACTGCCAAATGACAGGGTAATAGATTACAATTTATTTATGCCAACAAACTTACTGTTGGTGTTTTTAAACACACAAGCCGTGTGTGGGCAAAGTTTAAGAGGTAGAACTGGAACTTAAAAATTCAATGCCACAACTGGGATTTGAACCACAGACCTTCCGCTTGCCGGGCGGACGCTCTAACCACTGAGCTATTGTGACAAACTGCCAGAATGGCATTAAATTCTCAAGCCAGTTCAAGCCCACACATGGCTTGTGTGTTTAAAAACACCAACAGTAAGTTTGTTGGCATAAATAAATAATAATTACCATGTGAAGGTTATTTAATCCTGGGATATAAAGTACTTGCAATAGTAAGTCACCATTGGGGTAATTGTCTCTGATGTGAGACTGCCTTTGTGGTTTACCAGGAGAAATACGAACTGGCTTGAGAATTTAATGCCATTCTGGCAGTTTGTCACAATAGCTCAGTGGTTAGAGCGTCTGCCCGGCAAGCGGAAGGTCTGTGGTTCAAATCCCAGTTGTGGCATTGAATTTTTAAGTTCCAGTTCTACCTCTTAATAGATTACAGTTCGTTTTATGCAGTGATATTGGCAATACTGGTGACTTGACATATCTTTAAGAAAGTATGGAGTCTAAGGTTGTGACACGGGTGAGTTATCACATTCCTCTGGTGATTCATCTCCACATATTGCATAGTATGTGAACCATGTGATATGCAATTAGCCATGAAACATATCTTACAATGACTTGTGGTGATATAGAGATTAACAAAATGACGTGGTTGATTTCAGAAAAGCCGAGATGCCCTTGCAGAAGTTGTGGTAGACAAGAGTGATGTTGGCGAGCATGAAGATAATGACGTGAGGGCAGAACGGCAGAAAGTAGCAGACATTCTTGCCGGCAGAATTCCCAATCCACCGATGGTTGTAGTTCAGGTAATTTACTTGAGAAACAGTTTGTAGACAGGCTTAGTTAATAACCTTCAAAGCTTGTGACTGACATACTAAAAATTATATTAATGATTTTTTACTGCTTCTGGTTTAACCAGGAGTGACTTCACGCTTCTTAATTGAAATGGTACATCCTGCAGTTTGTTTTACAGATTTGGATAGGACCATATTTCCTCACATAATCATCACCATTGCATAATGGTCACACTATTATTGCAGGTGCTCAGTATCGAAAAATGTTTAAAAATAAGGTGCAAGCTGTTAGGTTCATGGGACAGAATACAGGTATTGTAATATATTCCTCATAGTCAATGCCATGAGTTTGTCAACAGCCGAGACGTGGGTAGGCCATCAGTGAATCTGATTGGTTCCAGTACATAAACTGCGGCACTTTGCAGACATGACTAAGTGATAAGCGAATGGACCGTTGATTAGCACGTGCCAAGTCAGTAACCATATTGCTCTTCAGTCGTGTACGGTTTTTCTATAGTTATTCTAACAAGTTCTTATATATACCAAATGTTCACACATGTCCATTACAATGACCCTTAAATTCTTTATAACTAAGCAACTGGTTATAAATCTTTTGTACTAAAGTAAATTGTTTAAATGTATTCTTTACACCGTCATTATTAGCTTTTAAGTACTTTAGTAGTCCAAATTTATTTGGTAGATTTCTAAACACTCCATGACTCGTCATTTTCTTTCCCAGCTGATGCACCATTTTCTTCTTCCTCTGCTGCTGGCAGTTCTTCTGTTTCTTCACCATCTTAACTGAATTAACAAGAATCAAAGTTAAAATCATCATAGTTGCTCTCATATTGCTTTCTAGTAACATTTTGTTAATTAAATTGTTTGTCAAATGTTTTGACACAGCCATCTTTGCTTGGTGTTTGGTAGTAAATATGTTTGTAGTGCAAATGCAATTGGAAGTCACTTTCCTACACTTATCTGTTTGGAATGTCAATGCTACCAACACAAAAAGCACAGAAAAGTGTAGCAGTGAACAGGAGGAACCAAGTTGGACAGCGGAACTATTGCTCCAGGCCTCATGGATTAATGTGCAGGTCAAGTGATTTATTTGTATGATTTATTCATCCATATGTTTCTGTTACATAGGATATATCAAGAGTTCAGAAGAACTTACCTAATATGTACATATAAAGTTTAATTACAACGTTTATTTACAAATCTGTTTCAATTTCACGTACCTGTAAAATACATCTACACTCATTTACACATTTTGATTACATTTAGTGTTGTACTTAAATTCTTCAGTATTGTAGAAAGCATTTTCTAGTAAATAGTTCTTAATGGTTTTTATTTGTATCTCTCTTTGTTTTAAGTCTTTTATTTCCTTGGGCAAAGCATTATAATGTTCCCCTGAGTGCAGTTCTGTAATAATCATGTTTATTTCTAACATTATAGCTATGCATGTGATTGTTTTTAGCAAATTTTCCATTTAGAAGAACATGCTTGATGCTTTCATAAATGTAGATACATGGAACTGTTAGGATTTTGTATTTTTTGAAACAGTCCCTACAACTGTGTCTTTTTTCTATTTTCCCAATTATTCTAATTGCCCTTTTTTGTAATTTGAATATTTTTAGTACTTCCTTAGCTGTAGTATTCCCCCATAGTGTTATGCCGTATTTTATATATGAATAAATGAATGCATAGTACACCTGCTTCAACGTTTTATTATCCATGTTATCCTTAACTTGTTTCATATTGTATAATCCCTTATTTATCTTTTTTGTTATGTACATTATATGTGGTTGCCAATTAAGATTTCTGTCTATAAGCACTCCTAGGAAATTTGTGACCTGTGTCTCAGGAATACTTTCCCCATCTACCTTGATATCAATGTGATCTGCATGTTTTTCTTTTAGCCTGAAATTTATCCATGATGTCTTTTTTATGTTTAATACCAGATCCAGATTTGAAAGATAGTCTTTTAATATTTTTATGATACTGTTTGCCTTGTTTTCTACACCTTTGGTAGTGGGATCTGTAACTATTATTGTTGTATCATCTGCATAGCCAATTGCTGCACCTCCATTATTTGCTACCATTTCAAAAAGATCATTTATATAAACTAAAAATAGAAAAGGACCCAATTTTGAGCCTTGCGGAACTCCTTGTTTAATTGTTTCAAATTGTGATCTTACTTTATTTACCATACCCTTTTCATTTTTGTAGTTTATTTCTACGCACTGCTGTCTATTTTCTAGATATGATGCAATCCACATAAGAGAACTGAGGTTTGAGCCTTAACATGGCATGGAGTTTTCAAGCACTTGGTTGTGGTAATTAAGAGGCTTGGGCTAGATTTTACAAACATTAATGTAGGTATATCTAATGCATGCAATTGATTGAAATGTGTTAGAATTTGAGGAAGGAGTAGCAACGCAAACGGCTGAAAGTGTGTGCTAGTGAAGAAGAAGGTAGCAGATGCTGCGTAAACCTAGATGAGGACCAGACCAAAGTGGCTGTGCGGAATCTGTCCATCCCTGTGGATGCTGGAGAAGTGTTTGGTCTTGTGGGACACAATGGGGCAGGCAAGACGACCACAATGAAGATTATTATTGCTGAAGAGGCTGCTACCAAAGGGAGGGTAAGTTAGAATTTCACTTACGCATTAAAAATTCATAATTTGGTGCCGAGTGTTTCTTTGGACATGTGGCACGCTGTTTGCCAGGGGAGTTGCATATTCATCACCTCTTACGTTGAAGTGCATAGCTTCCTCATGTAAAACCATGGCTTATAGAAGGTGAAGTGTGCAGGAAGTGATGGCAGCACTTTTGCCTTGACAGTGAGTAAGCTTTGTTTGAATTGAATTAAATTTATTGGATACTGAAGCTCTTGGACTTGCACCCTGGCCCTTCTGTCATTGGAGAAGCTCTGAGATTCATACATGTGTGTGCTGTTGTTTACTTCTCTTGCTCTTCAATTTGTCTTTTACTTTATTCATCCTTTTAGAACATACACATGTTGTTGGATATATCAGGTTACATAAAATTCCTACATACGGACATAAAATACATACATTCTGGTTCATATAGTAATACTGGTTGAATGAGATTATAATTACTTTAATTATAATCAAAGTAACTGTCTTAATGGTAAAAAAATCTTCAAAATCACAATTGCAGATATTCACCTATGTCATAAAAAGCCCTCTCAATGAAGTAATTTTTGAAGCATTTATTAAACTTGGAACCAGTTGATTGTTTAATTGCGGTTGGCAGCTTATTGTATAAAGTTTTCCCAATTACAAATGGATTTTTATCAAAGAATTTCTTACTCTTCACTTCCCTGTACATATTCTCTTTAGTTCTTGTGTCATGTTTATGTATACTGCTGTTACTCCTTATATTTGTAGTTCTCCTAACTAGTAAAATAACTCTAAAAATATATAATGCAACCACTGTAAGAATTCTTTCTTTTTTAAAAATTTCTCTACATGAGTCCCTTGATTTTAGTGAACAAACAATCCTTACACACCTCTTCTGTAATACCAATAATCGTTCTAAATTCTCTTTAGGCGTTGTACCCCATAATTCAATACCATAATTCTATTACTTTTATCACTATTACTTTTCTCTTTTGGAACACTTTTCCCATCCACTCCCTTTATGCTTTCCATTTCCCTAAAATTCTTTATTATTTTTTAACCACTCATTTCATTCTAACCTTATTCTTTACCTCCCCTGTTTTTTCATTTCTAGGTTTCCTAACCATATATACTTATATATAAAAGTTACTTTGTACTATCATTTGTCAATTCTTATAAATTTATACCTTATGTTTTGACTACTGTAATATTCCATTGTTTAAAAGCCACTATTTCTGTATTGAAATCAGATGGCAAATAAATATAAAAATATAAAATATCCCCTGTTTAAATGCAGTCAACAATTGCATGGTAACTGAAATGTGAGCTTAGAAGTGACAAACATCGATCCTGCGGAGATGGTGGGAAACATTCGTGCAGTAATAAATTACAGCACATTGTAAAGTATGTAATATACGGTAAAGTAGACCTCTTTTAAGTGCAATTACACATCAGTTGTGCCAGAGGTGTATTCCAGTCCTGCAACCAATCTTCATTTATACACTACACACAGTTACACTGTAGCCATTTTACACCAACCTAATTTTGATTTGTCTTAAACAAATCAGTAAGTTTTGTTTGGTGGCATAATTCACAATGTTTTTTTCTCTGCATATTGTTTGATTGTAGCAAGATAGAGATGAATACTGTTCAATTAATTTTGCTTCTCCCTACACAGAATCTTATGGTACTTATCACTTCACTAACACGCAGAACATATTCTTCTTCCATGCGCATGTGTCATTACTTTGGGAAATTCTTAGCAATGTAGTGGTCAAGGTCAATGCTAGGAATGCAGCGACTGGAGAGTGAACATCTGCAAGTATGAGAGTGAGGAAGTGATTACCCTCCCCTTATGTAGGACTTACGAGTCAGACGTCTGTCAGGGAACACAGGAACCTATGTACTAGACAGATTGAACACCTGCAAGTATGAGAGTGAGGAAGTGATTAACCTCCCCTTATGTAGGACTTACAAGACAGTGTCTAGAGTCAGACGTCTGTCAGGGAACACAGGAACCTATGTACCAGACAGAGTGAACACCTGCAAGTATGAGAGTGAGGAAGTGATTAACCTCCCCTTATGTAGGACTTACAAGACAGTGTCTAGAGTCAGACGTCTGTCAGGGAACACAGGAACCTATGTACCAGACAGAGAGAACACCTGCAAGTATGAGAGTGAGGAAGTGATTAACCTCCCCTTATGTAGGACTTACAAGTCAGTGTCTAGAGTCAGACGTCTGTCAGGGAACACAGGAACCTATGTACCAGACAGAGAGAACACCTGCAAGTATGAGAGTGAGGAAGTGATTACCCTCCCCTTATGTAGGACTTACAAGTCAGTGTCTAGAGTCAGACGTCTGTTGGGGAGCAGGGGAACCTATGTACCAGACAGAGTGAACACCTGCAAGTATGAGAGTGAGGAAGTGATTACCCTCCCCTTATGTAGGACTTACGAGTCAGACGTCTGTCAGGGAACACAGGAACCTATGTACCAGACAGAGTGAACACCTGCAAGTATGAGAGTGAGGAAGTGATTACTCTCCCCTTATGTAGGACTTACAAGTCAGACGTCTGTCAGGGAACACAGGAACCTATGTACTAGACAGAGTGAACACCTGCAAGTATGAGAGTGAGGAAGTGATTACCCTCCCCTTATGTAGGACTTACGAGTCAGACGTCTGTCAGGGAACACAGGAACCTATGTACTAGACAGAGTGAACACCTGCAAGTATGAGAGTGAGGAAGTGATTACTCTCCCCTTATGTAGGACTTACAAGACAGTGCCTAAAGCCAGACGTCCGTCAGGGAACACAGGAACCTATATACCAGAGAGAACACCTGCAAGTATGAGAGTGAGGAAGTGATTACCCTCCCCTTATGTAGGACTTACAAGTCAGTGTCTAGAGTCAGACGTCTGTTGGGGAGCAGGGGAACCTATGTACCAGACAGAGTGAACACCTGCAAGTATGAGAGTGAGGACTTGCAAGCCAGTACCTAGGGTCAGACACCTGTTGGGGAGCAGGAGAACCTATGTACCAGACAGTGAACACCTGCAAGTATGAGAGTGAGGACTTGCAAGCCAGTACCTAGGGTCAGACACCTGTTGGGGAGCAGGGGAACCTATGTACCAGACAGTGAACACCTGCAAGTATGAGAGTGAGGACTTGCAAGCCAGTACCTAGGGTCAGACACCTGTTGTGGAGCAGGGTAACCTATGTACCAGACAGTGAACACCTGCAAGTATGAGAGTGAGGACTTGCAAGCCAGTACCTAGGGTCAGACACCTGTTGGGGAGCAGGGGAACCTATGTACCAGACAGTGAACACCTGCAAGTATGAGAGTGAGGACTTGCAAGCCAGTACCTAGGGTCAGACACCTGTTGGGGAGCAGGGGAACCTATGTACCAGACGGTGAACACCTTCAAGTATGAGAGTGAGGACTTGCAAGCCAGTACCTAGGGTCAGACACCTGTTGGGGAGCAGGGGAACCTATGTACCAGACAGTGAACACCTGCAAGTATGAGAGTGAGGACTTGCAAGCCAGTACCTAGGGTCAGACACCTGTTGGGGAGCAGGAGAACCTATGTACCAGACAGTGAACACCTGCAAGTATGAGAGTGAGGACTTGCAAGCCAGTACCTAGGGTCAGACACCTGTTGGGGAGCAGGGGAACCTATCTACCAGACAGTGAACACCTGCAAGTATGAGAGTGAGGACTTGCAAGCCAGTACCTAGGGTCAGACACCTGTTGGAGAGCAGGAGAACCTATGTACCAGACAGTGAACACCTGCAAGTATGAGAGTGAGGACTTGCAAGCCAGTACCTAGGGTCAGAGACCTGTTGGGGAGCAGGAGAACCTATGTACCAGACAGTGAACACCTGCAAGTATGAGAGTGAGGACTTGCAAGCCAGTACCTAGGGTCAGAGACCTGTTGGGGAGCAGGAGAACCTATGTACCAGACAGTGAACACCTGCAAGTATGAGAGTGAGGACTTGCAAGCCAGTACCTAGGGTCAGACACCTGTTGGGGAGCAGGGGAACCTATGTACCAGACAGTGAACACCTGCAAGTATGAGAGTGAGGAAGAGATTGATGTGAAAATCAGGTGAAAGGGATGATTTGAAAGTTGATGATAGAGCATTTGGTAGAATAGTGGCAGGGAAACCACAGAAGCTGTAGAAAACCAGCCCAGGTGCCACTTTGTCCACCTCGAATACCACATGCGGGTCCCTGGGATTGAACCTGGGCTACCTAGGTAATAGGCGAACGGTCTAACTGCTTGGCCATGGCACCACCTCATACAATACTAGAAATTTAAAATATATGTTATATATATGTTATATTGATACACCAAGTGAAATTTACAGAATCTCTATTCAAAAAAACAATGTGTTATATTCATTTATAGAAGAAAACTACTACTAAAAATATAATTCAATCTTGCTTCACTTAACTATATATTTTATTTAAAGTGGTAATTAATATTTCCCTTTTCCAGTGAAAAATCATCTTTCATTCCTTTACCTTAATTACTTCCCTCCACTGCTTTTCTCTTACTTTCCCTGCATGGTTGCCAAAGTGTTCCAAAAATTCCTTTCGGGTAACTCCAAAAATGTTGAATGCCAACATTCTTTTACTGCAAAGGTCCTTCTTAATATATAAACTTTGACTTTCACAGTCGGCATGAGGATTAATAAATATACTTTTATTTGCTGTGCTTGTGCACCATGGAAGGTATTAGGGTTCCACCAAGGGCAGTGCTTGGCATCTTCATGGTGATTGTGATCTGTGGTCCATGTTGACTGGAACTTCCACCTTCGAGCTATGACTGGCATGGACCACATGGACAAGCTTTGGTATCTTCCATGCTGCATAAGCTCGGGAAATAAAAGTCTATTTTTTAATTGTTTTCTTAATTATATTTATTTACCATAAGAAATCATACAGATTTATTGGTTTTGTCATTTGAAAATGCTGTTATCCCCTAGACTGCTGATTCACCAGTTCTCATATTAATTATTATTTGTAATACGCTGCACTATTCTCAGCTTTGTTCCCATTTTGTTTCCTGTTTTTATCTAATGACGTCATGAGACAACTTTTATGTCTAATACATCAGAAACGTTAACATATTTTCCTGGATTTTGAGTAACTTTGGGCTTAAGTTAACACCATCTTTTAGCTAAAGTTAGCTGATAATGCAGACATAAGTACTGTGTAAGTTAAAGTTAGTCAAGCCCAAAAGCATTAATTTAGACTCTGTCATATTGTTGCTTCACTGTTTACCACTTCCAATTGTCGTGCTCTCCTGTGTTTAATTATCATATATCAACTAATGTCATTACTCTTTAATTAACTTTGAATTCATTTATAAACAATCCTTTTTTTTCTTTTCTTGATTTATTTTATTACGTTGTGTTTTTATAAATCCAGGTTTTATTCTTCTTTCCTCTATATTGTGTATTTTCTGGTTTGAAATGACATATTACTTTATATAAAATATTATCACTTAGTAAAACTTCACTTCAGTAATACATAGGCATTGACACTCATGTTAACGACAGAACTGATATTGAATTATTGCAATTTTAGCATCCTGGAATCTCTAGCAATTTTCTTGATGCAAAAACTGTTTATGTGGAAAAACATTTCTTTTGCCGAGTTTTAACAGGTTGTTGTTGGTTTTGATTTTCTGCTTTCACTCTTCTTCAGTTTGAAATATTCCATTTTGATGAATGAATTCCATCCAAAACAGTTATCACTGCTGCCAGTATTTGAATCCATTCTTGCTGTATTGTGTGATGCAGGTTCACAACATAGCTGAGGCATTCAAACTCATGGGTTACTGCCCTCAGCATGATGCACAGTGGAAGAACGTAACAGTAAGAGAACATCTGGAATGTTACGCAGCGATTCCACACAGAGATAAGCAGGCAAGTTTTACAAAAAGTTTGTCCATGTGCGCATTCAGCATACAACAATGAAACGCTGCTTTAATCCTTTACATGGAAAAAAGTGTTTATTTTTTATCTTTTCAAAAAAATTTTGCCCCTGCCCCAAACTAATCAGTTGAGCAACGTCACTAGAAATTATAAGAAACCTAAAATTATTTTTCATAAGTAATATAAACCTCATAAATTATTAGTAAAATCACATGTTATGTTAAGGAAGGTGCTAAGAAAGAATTCCATGTCAAATGTATTGTTATTTTAAACAGTAAACTCAGTGTTTTTGTGCAGAAGGATCACAATATAACTGTGACATGTACATACAGAAACAAATTGGCTCATAGACTAATTTTATACAACTACAAAATTCACATGTGTTTGAAAGGTAAAATTAGAAGTGAAAAATTCAATGCCATAATCGGGATATGAGCCACAGATGTTCACTCTTAGCCACAGAGCTACCATGGCAACATGCCGATAAGACACAAATTCCTCTACTGATATGGATTTTCCCAGTAGACCACAAGGGAATCTCATTTTCGAGACCACTTACACCAGTGGTTCAAGTCCCAGTGATGGTATTTAATTTTTCAGTTCTCATTCTACCTTTTAAACTTTGCACACACCCATTTTATGTATGTTAGAACAATTAGTTATCATCGATTGGTCTTGTACACAGAAACTATAGCACATATGTAGTATAATATGCAAAATGTAAATTACAGACCTTTTTCTTAGTCTTGTTTTCGTGAAGCAACAATTTGCTAAAAATCACCAAATTGTTTTATAAAACTGATGATGAAAATGAAGAGTGCAGATGTTAATCAAATCTTTGTTAAAACGCTTGTGAGAAACAAGCATATATAAATGTTTACAAGTGTTTTAACAAAGATGTTTAAATTGCCTTATATTTAGTAACAACCCCCTGTCGTCAGAAGCAATACTTATTTTGACATTGAGTAGTTTGTATGCTAATTGCAGCTGGTCGGTCTTCAGCATGCAGAACTGTCAGATTGTTTCTTACTCTACAGTAATTGTTGGATTGCTTGAGCACAATTTGTATGAGAATGCCAACTTCTTGAGCTGTAAACTTTGCAGTATATTTTGACTCCAATTTTTTGGTTATTTCAAGTATATGTTGCTGGATAAAAGCATTGTCATAAACACTTAGAACTTAAATATTTGACATAGAAGCAATGTTGACAGTGAAGTTTCATTCATGTTGAAATAAGAAGAGTCACACTAATTTTTACAATTACTTCACTCACTTGTTTATTAAAAACTGGAACGTTTTCGAGAGATGTCTCTCTCATCTTCTGCAGTTGGTGACTGAGGTTTGAAGTTGGATCCTACATCTACTAGGGTTGCATCTTGCTGCCGTCTATCGGTAGAGAGGCAAAGCTCCATCAGATGGAGACTACCCTGCAGACAATCAAGGACACAAAATGGAAATACAAAAGGTTCACTTTTCATCCATGGGCTTTTAAAAAATTTGATAAAATTTTCAATAAGGTGGACATCAGATTAGCTCCCCAAAACAGATACAGCCTAAACAATTTACTAAACAAACCTCTCAGGAATACAATCCCAGACACACAAAAATCAGGAATTTACCAAATTAATTGTGAAGATTGCAATAAATTCTACATAGGCAAAACTAAGAGAAAATTAATCACTAGATTAAAGGAACATCAGAAAAACATTAAATTTAAACAAACAGACAAATCTGCTGTATCACACCATTTTTGGTCAGAAAACCACAACATCGGTCAAGCCAAAAATTTGTTAAAACCAGTTTCTTCACCACTAGAACTCTCCATCTGGGAAAAAATATACATCACCAAAAACGCAGACGACATTATAAATTTTGACATCCCGCCAACAAACCATCTGATGGAGCTTTGCCTCTCTACCGATAGACGGCAGCAAGATGCAACCCTAGTAGATGTAGGATCCAACTTCAAACCTCAGTCACCAACTGCAGAAGATGAGAGAGACATCTCTCGAAAACGTTCCAGTTTTTAATAAACAAGTGAGTGAAGTAATTGTAAAAATTAGTGTGACTCTTCTTATTTCAACTTAGAACTTACTTAATGCACATGTGCAAGTGTTACCAACCTTTCAGTTTCATGGAGTTGCTCAGCTCAATAAAGCCAAAGTGTGAAACTCAAAAGTAAAAGCCTTTCTTAAGTAGCATCTGTTGCCATAAAGTTAAATTGTTAAAGTGGTATTGAGCTTTTAGTAGTTGGCAAAGAAGGAATAAAGGTTTGCTTTTGCAGGGTGGTAGACATGTACTTGACCGGCCTGCAGATCCACGAACATGCCAACAAAGAGGCACAGCACTGCTCTGGGGCAGCCAGACGTAAACTGAGTTTTGCTATGGCTATTGTCGGCGGTCCACCTGTCGTCCTGAGGGATGAACCTAGTACAGGCATGGATCCTCGCTCAAAAAGGTTCCTCTGGGATACGATTCTTGCAAGTTTCCAGGTACGCAAATGTCCTCTTGTGATAGTGTTGACACTTCTTGGCCTTATACTTCGTTAAACAATGAACCATAAGATTTAGAGTACTCACATGTAAATTATCATTACACTATTTTATGGATGAGAAAATAATTACCTCTTGACAGTTTCTGTAACTCTGTAACTCCCTGACAGTCTGGAGGTAGACCAGGACAATAATTACCTCTTGACAGTTCCTGTAACTCCCTGACAGTCTGGAGGTAGCTCAGGACAATAACTACCTCTTGACGGTTCCTGTAACTCCCTGACAGTCTGGAGGTAGCTCAGGACAATAATTACCTCTTGACGGTTCCTGTAACTCTGTAACTCCCTGACAGTCTGCAGGTAGACCAGGACAATAATTATCTCTTGACAGTTCCTGTAACTCTGTAACTCCCTGACAGTCTGCAGGTAGACCAGCAAATAATTACCTCTTGACAGCTCCTGTAACTCTGCAACTCCCTGACAGTCTGGAGGTAGACCAGGACAATAATTACCTCTTGACAGTTCCTGTAACTCTGCAACTCCCTGACAGTCTGGAGGTAGAGCAGGACAATAATTACCTCTTGACAGTTCCTGTAACTCACTGACAGTCTGGAGGTAGCTCAGGACAATAATTATCTCTTGACAGTTCCTGTAACTCCCTGACAGTCTGGAGGTAGACCAGAGCAATAATTACCTCTTGACAGTTCCTGTAACTCCCTGAGAGTCTGGAGGTAGACCAGGGCAATAATTACCTCTTGACAGTTCCTGTAACTCCCTGACAGTCTGGAGATAGACCAGGACAATAATTACCTCTTGACAGTTCCTGTAACTCCCTGACAGTCTGGAGGTAGACCAGGGCAATAATTACCTCTTGACAGTTCCTGTAACTCCCTGACAGTCTGGAGGTAGACCAGGGCAATAATTACCTCTTGACAGTTCCTGTAACTCTGCATCTCCTTGACAGTCTGCAGGTAGACCAGGGCAATAATTACCTCTTGACAGTTCCTGTAACTCTGCAACTCCCTGACAGTCTGGAGGTAGACCAGGGCAATAATTACCTCTTGACAGTTTCTGTAATTCTGTAACTTCCTGACAGTCTGGAGGTAGACCAGGGCAATAATTACCTCTTGACGGTTCCTGTAACTCCCTGACAGTCTGGAGGTAGCTCAGGACAATAATTACCTCTTGACGGTTCCTGTAACTCTGTAACTCCCTGACAGTCTGCAGGTAGATCAGGACAATATTTAACTCTTGACAGTTGCTGTAACTCCCTGACAGTCTGGAGGTAGACCAGGACAATAATTATCTCTTGACAGTTCCTGCAACTCCCTGACAGTCTGGAGGTAGACCAGGACAATAATTACCTCTTGACAGTTCCTGTAACTCCCTGACAGTCTGGAGGTAGACCAGGACAATAATTACCTCTTGACAGTTCCTGTAACTCTGTAACTTCCTAACAGTCTGGAGGTAGACCAGGACAATAATCACCGCTTGACAGTTCCTGTAACTCTGTAACTCCCTGACAGTCTGGAGGTAGACCAGGACAATAATTACTGCTTGACAGTTCCTGTAACTCTGTAACTACTTGACAGTCTGGAGGTAGACCAGGACAATAATTACCGCTTCACAGTTCCTGTAACTCTGTAACTCCCTGACAGTCTGGAGGTAGACCAGGACAATGATTACCTCTTGACAGTTCCTGTAACTCCCTGACAGTCTGGAGGTAGACCAGGACAATGATTACCTCTTGACAGTTCCTGTAACTCTGTAACTCCCTGACAGTCTGGAGGTTAGAGCAGGACAATAATTACCTCTTGACAGTTCCTGTAACTCTGTAACTCCCTTACAGTCTGGAGGTAGACCAGGACAATGATTACCTCTTGACAGTTCCTGTAACTCTGTAACTCCCTGACAGTCTGGAGGTAGACCAGGACAATAATTACCTCTTGACAGTTCCTGTAACTCTGTAACTCCCTGACAGTCTGGAGGTAGACCAGGACAATGATTACCTCTTGACAGTTCTTGTAACTCCCTGACAGTCTGGAGGTAGACCAGGACAATGATTACCTCTTGACAGTTTCTGTAACTCTGTAACTCCCTGACAGTCTGGAGGTAGAGCAGGACAATAATTACCACTTGACAGTTCCTGTAACTCTCTGACAGTCTGGAGGTAGACCAGGACAATAATTACCTCTTGACAGTTCCTGTAACTCCCTGACAGTCTGGAGAGGTAGACCAGGACAGTAATTACCTCTTGACAGTTCCAGTAACTCTGTAACTTCCTGACAGTCTAGAGGTAGACCAGGACAATAATTACCTCTTGACAGTTCCTGTAACTCTGTAACTTCCTGACAGTCTGGAGGTAGACCAGGACAATAATTACCTCTTGTCAGTCTGGAGGTAGACCAGGACAATAATTACCTCTTGACAGTTCCTGTAAGTCTGTAAGACCCTGACAGTCTGGAGAGGTAGACCAGGACAGTAATTACCTCTTGACAGTTCCAGTAACTCTGTAACTTCCTGACAGTCTAGAGGTAGACCAGGACAATAATTACCTCTTGACAGTTCCTGTAACTCTGTAACTTCCTGACAGTCTGGAGGTAGACCAGGACAATAATTACCTCTTGTCAGTCTGGAGGTAGACCAGGACAATAATTACCTCTTGACAGTTCCTGTAAGTCTGTAAGACCCTGACAGTCTGGAGGTAGACCAGGACAATAGTTACCTCTTGACAGTTCCTGTAACTCTGTAACTTCCTGACAGTCTAGAGGTAGACCAGGACAATAATTACCTCTTGACAGTTCCTGTAAGTCTGTAACTTCCTGACAGTCTGGAGGTAGACCAGGGCAATAATTACCTCTTGACAGTTCTTGTAACTCTGTAACACCCTGACAGTCTGGAGGTAGACCAGGACAATAATTATCTCTTGACAGGTCCTGTAACTCTGTAACTTCCTGACCGTCTGGAGGTAGACCAGGACAATAATTACCTCTTGACAGTTCCTGTAAGTCTGTAACACCCTGACAGTCTGGAGGTAGACCAGGGCAATCATTACCTCATGACAGTTTCTGTAACTCTGTAACTTCCTGACAGTCTGGAGGTAGACCAGGGCAATAATTACCTCTTGACGGTTCCTGTAACTCTGTAACTCCCTGACAGTCTGGAGGTAGACCAGGACAATAATTATCTCTTGACAGTTCCTGCAACTCCCTGACAGTCTGGAGGTAGACCAGGACAATAATTACCTCTTGACAGTTGCTGTAACTCCCTGACAGTTGCTGTAACTCCCTGACAGTCTGGAGGTAGACCAGGACAACAATTACCTCTTGACAGTTGCTGTAACTACCTGACAGTCTGGTGGTAGACCAGGACAACAATTACCTCTTGACAGTTCCTGTAACTCCCTGACAGTCTGGAGGTAGACCAGGACAATAATTACCTCTTGACAGTTCCTGTAACTCTGTAACTCCCTGACAGTCTGGAGGTAGACCAGGACAATAATTACCTCTTGACAGTTCTTGTAACTCTGTAACACCCTGACAGTCTGGAGGTAGACCAGGACAATAATTACCTCTTAACAGTTCCTGTAACTCTGTAACTCCCTGACAGTCTGGAGGTAGACCAGGACAATAATTACCTCTTGACAGTTCCTGTAACTCCCTGACAGTCTGGTGGTAGACCAGGACAACAATTACCTCTTGACAGTTGCTGTAACTCTGTAACTCCCTGACAGTCTGGAGGTAGACCAGGACAATAATTACCTCTTGACAGTTCCTGTAACTCTGTAACTCCCTGACAGTCTGGAGGTAGACCAGGACAATAATTACCTCTTGACAGTTCTTGTAACTCTGTAACACCCTGACAGTCTGGAGGTAGACCAGGACAATAATTACCTCTTGACAGTTCCTGTAACTCTGTAACTCCCTGACAGTCTGGAGGTAGACCAGGACAATAATTACCTCTTGACAGTTCCTGTAACTCTGTAACTCCCTGAGAGTCTGGAGGTAGACCATTACAATAATTAGCTCTTTAGTATTTTTGTACTATTTTGTATAAATAAATGACATGGATTTTTGCCCTATAGCACAAGTTTTAGTCTAGATTTAGCTCCCGCTTGTCATTCAATATTGTAATCAGTAATAAGACCAACAAATGTTAAGATTTTTACTTTCATGTTGTTTCCTTAGGCCTTTTTTTTTTTTGTAGAAATTAATGTATTTAATTTTTTCAACGTTTATATGGATCTTTTTAGTGTTAATACAATGTGATTTTCATAGAGAAGTGTATGACAATGTTACAGGGAACCCGTGGTGCTATTTTGACAACACACTCGATGGAGGAAGCAGATGCTCTCTGTTCTTGTGTTCGAATTCTGGTGAAAGGAGAGCTCAGGTTGGTTCTGCAACATTATAGGCAGCAACATACCAAGTAACATTCATACTGTGCATTTGGGTGGATAATGGTCAGAAAAAGTCTTCACTTTGCACTCTGTTTTGTAGTCAAATAATAATAAACAACAAGCAAATTGTGCAAAATAGCTCTTAAAATGCTTTTTTGGATTTGATATTTCAAAACTCCTGCAGAAGTGTTTAATAATGATGGAGGAAGCAGAAACTCTTGGCCCCTATTTTGTACGTAAAGGTAATTACAAATATATGTACTATTCAATATACCTTATACTATTTTTGCACATAGTGCCCACACTGGTTCAGACATTTATCCAATTGGACACTAAATTTGAGATGCAGCTGTGACAAAGTTTGTCCAGCTAACTGTGAAAGCACCACTGCTTCATGTTGCATGTGCATCACTGTCCTTATTCAGAACTCCAATCATGAGTGGGGAGGTTCAGACTGTAAGATGGGTGGTCCACATTCTCCCAGTCAAATGCCTGGAGCTTGTTGCTGGTTCATTGTCATGCAGGTTAATCATGTCCACATGGAGAATCCCTCAGTGCTTTTGCCTGATGGCAGGCCACAGACAGGGCATTGATGGTTGTATCTTATGGCATGACATCCATCAGGAGTGGTCCGTGGCAATCCCACAAGGCTGTTAACATCCATTTCCAACACATGTCACAGGCGAACCCGGATGTTTCCACATCATGTAATACCATCACCAGTAACAATGAGGTCCAGGAAACTTCCACCCTCCTCAGCCTACTGTAGCAGATGATTCATTTGTTGCCTTTGATCATGTCATCCAACTGCTTTGGCACCCAATCTCTCAGTGTGTGAGTGAGTGCGGGACAGCTGTATGTGTGTAGGCGCAACATAAAGAAGATTCAAGGAACATTGAATGATTGTATATAGTTAGTGTATCAAAGAAGAGAAAGTGAAAGGAGTGTGTGAAGGCTACTAGAAGAGAACAGTTTTGAGCTGTGAAAGACTGCAGAGTGTGTTTACAGTGTATTTGTTATAACATTTTAGAAGACAATAAAGTGACTTGGTCAGTGAGTGTATACAGTTTAAGGGTCCGTCGCGTTAGAAAGTAATCAGACTGATTTTGTAATTTTGTGTCAATATTGTGAAATATTTCTTACCATAGTAAATATCCCTAAAACATTTATAACTTTGTTGTTCCAGTTAAGAAAAGGAGATAGACTACATGAGTGTTTATTTGATGTGCTTTGGCCGTAAGTAGACCACAACGGATATTCCAAATAAATCCCTACAAAGAGCAATAACTAATGACAAGTTGTTTATGATTTGTATGGTAATGTACCTGCAAGCAGCAGTAACTAAACAGTGTGTTAAATCTGCATCATCAAGTGATGACAGTGCAAGATACGACATGCAAGTTAATGCTTTATTTAAATGCTTTTAATGTGAATAATTGCTTTTTATTTTTGATGATGTAGAAAATTATGTTTTTACTACACAACGTGTAAATGTATTACATAAAATGAAAGGCTGATATGGCTTGTACATGGCAGGATATGAACATCTTGGATACAATATACAGCACATGATTATAGAATACAAATCAGTGAGACTAGGTTTTTAACAGAATTTAAATTAATGAATAGTGTAATGATAAACTGCTGTGAATAACAGTACATAATACCAAACCACAGACTTTCCTACTTTCCCATCTTATTGAAAAAAATTCATTTCAATTTCAGAAAAAAATGATGTGAATGTTGTTGCATAAGACAAACTGAAAGTAGTACAGTATTAACTAAAGTCATGTGTGTGTTTACTCTTCAGTTTGAGAAGAAGACCATTAAAAACACTTGTGATTTTATTTAAAACTTGTAGTCCTTTCAGTTTTCTTATATGTGTTCCAAAAGAAGTGGAAGGCGGCGGGTCATGCAGGAATTGTGATGTTGTTGTCACTAAGTATCATAATACCACCACCTCAGAATGGAAATGAGTAAATCCTGGTGTTCCCAGGTCTAGTGTGTTTGGACGCTTCACCAAGGACTACCCTTGTCATCTTCACAAGTGATTCGGTGATTGGCTGGTCGGTCAGAGCTTGAACCAAGACACTGGTCGTAAAAGTCTCATATCGTACAGAATACTTGTTCTCAAAAACTGAGCTTGAGAATTCTATATAAGACTAGACGACGCAGTGAACTTGGCACCACCTAAAATTGATTTGCTTTTAACTCTTCATAAGTGATTACCAATCCTAATCAATCTTCCAACTCCAATTGATTGAGACTAATAATATCATATGCATCATGTAAGGCTTGGGTGTTTGGTTATTAAATGAAACCCTTTTGTAATTCAAATGAAATTAATGTATTTTGTGTACATGAAAGATAAATGCACTTAACATTCAATGCAAAGCTTTCTGGTAGACTGTTTTTTGTTGTCTTTTCCTATGCCTAAATAAAAATAGATAATTGTTTCCTGACATGCGAACATGCGACAACAGTTGTCCATGCACAAAACACAGACACAGAGACTCCAAGTTAATTCTGCAAACTTCCAACACTTGGCCTTGTGATTTGTTGGTGGTCATCGCAAAGGCCAGACATGCAGGTAATTGCAGCAGTTTGAAACCGAATGGCAAGTCCGTTGGAATCATCAGGATGTGCAGAATCAAAATATGCTCTCCTTAGTACTTTCAAATATGTTGAACTTGCCTAGAAAACTTTATAAAATTGAAATTATCAAATTAATTCCTTGTTAAAATGCATTTTGGGATTACGTCTAAGCCTGGCCTAATTCCTTGAGTCACTCTAAAACAAAACTGAATGAATTTGTTTCGTTATCTCTAAGTCTACTAAGTCGATTTACCTCGATAGCATGGCTGATCAAAATGAAAGTTTGCAAAATATAATTAAATTTTATTCAACCAAATGTATATTTAAAACCTACAACTATTTTTAGGAAGAAATGTTTTAAATGTAATAGATGCCAATTTCAAACGATAGGTCTTTCACAAACACCATATATCCAAAGTAGTCCAAAGTGGCAATTCCCATACAAAATTATCAATTTCGATCCTTTCAATTTTTCAACTGTTCTGTAGGGTATCTCCTAATGTTCCTTTTCTAAACCATGCTAATATTGAGGCGAACAAAATGAAAAAGAAGTTATTCAAATTGGTCGAGCGATTTAGGAGCTTTTGTAAGACTAACAATTGGCAATTGATTTTTATATAGATACAAAAGGAAGAATCATACACAAGTACAGCTTATCTAAAACGTCCTGGCATTCCCCCCACTCTGGACGCAAAGATGCGTAATAGCACTGAGCAGTCCACTTGCATAAAAGAGAAGTGGGAGTCAGTCTTCCAGCTGCCTGCCTGCCTGCGGTGAGAGTGACAAGTTCATGTGTTGTATATGTGATTACCTGCTTCAAGTTCTGATCACTTGCTCCCCCACCACTCTCACCACTTCTCCGCATTTCTCCTCACTTGCACATGTGGAGTGTCAGGACGTTTCAGACAAGCTGTGTCTTTAAAACTGAAAATAATGTGAAACTTGGCGAGACTTGAAGCATTGTATGAACTATATTAAATAAACAAGCTTTCAGTAGACAAGCTTGAAAAAGCAAAAATACTAAAATTAATAACTAATCGGCCACCAACAGCTCACTCAGAAATAGTCCCTCATAGCACAATTTTTGAACAACCTAAGGAAGTCAAATTTCTAGGTCTTCTAGTATACAGTCTATTTGACTGGAAATCACATATTAACAACATCACATCTAACCTTAATGGTGCATGTTACATCATTCCAACGTTGGTTAACTTTGAACCAGTCAACACAGGTAAGTTAGTTTATTTTAATTGTATACTGTGATGATAATTCAGTGTATGATAGTAAACACATATTACTCCTGATACAAAAGAAGGTGAGTGCAGCACACAGAACTTGTACAAACAACTATTTTGTGTATACTAACTCTACCTTGTGTCTATGCATTATACTCTTTAAAATTGTACACAAATAATCAAGGTAACCTTATCATAAACACACAAGTAGACTACGCATCGTCCCAAGACAAAAATTTCTTTCTTCCAGAAAGGACTCCACTATAAAACAATTAAAATATTTAATGATCTTCCCAGTAATAATCTAAAGGAGCAATTTCAAAGTTTTTAAAGCTTCCCTTGAAAAGTATCCCTTTTGTCAGTCATTTACTGTGTAGAAGTATATTCAAATTATTAATCAACACTGATGTATAAGTGTGCTGCACTCTGTGTTAAAAAATGCATTTATAAAATATTACTGTGAACGATAAAGATATTAGCACATTTTGCATATAAGTAAACAAAACGTGTAATATTGTGTAATGATCAGGGTCCAGATTTGTGTATAGAAACAAAGTTTATTATCCCAGTTGAGAGTTCACAAGTATAAATTAAAATTCTTATTTCACTTAAAAGGAATATTTCACAAAAAATTATTTAAATTCATTTTTTAATAACTCCATATTTTGTATACCTTTTAGTAAATTTAGTGAAATATTTCTGTTCCTTTTATAATAAATACATATTTTAATAATTCTTTCGCCATCAAGAAAAAAACTGAAGATTTGGGTAACACACAAACGTTGCAGCATCTGCTGTTATATCATCGCTTCAAATACTCCCCACCCACCCACCTTATGCCTTAACTTTCACACTGTAAAAGGTGCAGGGATCCACGTTGACAAACTGTAAATCCCCAATGGGCAATCGTAAGTTCGTAACTGCATATCTGTTTCCTTTGGGATGCAGTCTAACTAGTAAATGTTTATGATCTTAAGTGTGTGAATTCAACAATTGCAGATAGGACAACATTTATCTGGATATAAACACAGCTTCCTCTCACATTTCCTTGCAGCAAGTTCTTATAGGTGAACCTACTCCATCCTTATCTAACGTTAAAAGAAATTCACAGTATTATTCTGGTTTACTAGAAGCACTTGTTTTGGCCGATATACCCCTTTATAAGGTAAACGATCCCAAATTAAAAGTGTCTTGTCATATATATATGGATATAAGCAATCCTGAAGGATCAACTCTTCGGAAAAACTATCTCCTGAAGTGCTATGATGAAACATTAAAATACATTAGGTCAGCATGTGAAAATAAGAAGATGTGGGTGAGCATTGACAGAACTAGCGATTTTAGTGACATTAGAGGAGTGGGAAATGTTGCAGTAGGTGTGTTGGAAAATGATGACAGAGTTTCCAAACAACACTTCTTGCGAGTTTGTAAATAAGTGTCAGTTGCTAGGCTGTTCAATGAAACTTTTCAGATGTTATGGCCAAATGCTGTGAAGTACGACAATGTTTTGCTTTTCCTAACCGAAGGTGTACCATATATGAAGAAACTCTTTGTGTATGTTATCCTGAAACGATTCATGTGACCCGTATCATACATGCTCTACGCAGACTGTGTGATAAAATCCAAACACTATATCTGGAAGTGGACCAGTTAGTGTCGGACGGAAGGAAAAGTTTTGTAAAACCACCAACTAGAGTCAATCTTTTCAAAGAAAGAAATCCTGATCTTCCACTTTCTCCTAAACCCATAAACATGCGTTGGGGCACTTGGCTAAGTATAGCAATGTATTGCACATACAATTTTGAAGCATTTGTATCTGTAGTAAGTGAGCTGGACTCAGACAATGCTTCTTCAATTGACGTTGTTCAAAATTTACTAAAGACAGCAATGTAAAATGTGACTTGGCTATCTTATTGGCCAATTTCGGATTCTTTTCTCACTCTATAATGAAACTAGAGACTTTGGGGTATTCATTGGGTATTGCAGTTAAAGAGATAGAGTGCATTGCAAGACAACTGGACACATTTTCCAATTCAAAAGCCGAAGTCTTAAAGAAAAAATATAAACATTTGTTTGACAAAAATACAGGTTACAGAACCCATAGCAAAGTAGCACTAGTTTTGGAAGGCTAAGGGACAAGTGAAGTTGATGTTACTGACATGCCCTATTTCAAATATGCAAACTTAACATCGTGCGACGTGGACTGATCGTTTTCTAAATATAAGGCATTATTTCATGACAACAGGCATGGATTACTGATGGAGCATTTGGAAAAGACGTTAGATGTTCACTGCAATCAGTGTTCCACATCGGATGATCAGGAGCAGTTGGTGAGTTAACATTTTTATGTTGTGTGTTGGTGGAATTTAAAGAAGTTTTATTACATGTTTTTTTTTAATTTTTGTTGGCTTACAAATAAATATGTGGGTCCTGCTAATGACTAATACTTTAAAAGCTTTAATAAGTCCTTAATAACTAGTTTAAAAACTCCTTTGCCAAAGAGTTAAACAATTATCTAATTGAAAAGTGCCCATACAGGTTAGAAGAGATGTTAAATTAATGTGTACTGTTAATGTATTTTTGTATATTCAATATTCTTTGTTTGTGTTCCATAAGTCTAATTATATGCCATGATATACTTTTTATTCATGTATTAGCATTTGAAAATGCTCCATGCCTGTATTACAAGTTTTATGAGCACTAAATTTGAATTTGAGTGGAATAACGATATTCAGAGTACTCTAGCGGGAATAGGTGGAACTTCTTCGACATCTAGTGTTAGTTTGAGCAGTCAACAGTAGATATCACTGCGACTCTGGCGCCAAACAGTCATGGCTGCCAATACAACTATTCTACATCTGGGTGTTACATATTAAACAATTTTAAAAATAACATATTTGGTCTAAAGTTTGATATATTTTATAATTATTTGACCTGAAAGTCCTTTCAGTAATATTACATTTGATAACTATTACTGTATTTCTGCATTTCTGCTCAATGTACATTGTGAATAGAAAAAAACATAGTTGGCTAACTGTATCCTATTTAAATACTGCTTGTTTGTGTATTCGCCATTTGTAAGAAAAAGGTTGTTGTATAGGCACGATCTGTGGGCACGATACAGTATATGTGGCTGCTACTGAACGTTTACAAGGAATGATGGTACGTACATTACATATTTGATTACATGTTTCACTTTTGAATCTATCAGTCGAGTAGAATGCATTATCTGCGACTTTGGTAGGTACCTCCTTCAGTATTTAGTTATCAAGCAAACCTTTGATTCTATAAGGCAAGTGGTTGTATAGTTCCTTTCTTTAATGTTGCGGAATCTCCAACTATCTTGTTTGATTTATGAGCAAATTACGTACGTACGATGCAACGGTATTATTTTGCTTATGCGTCGGATATTTAGCAAACAAACGTGTATAAACGAGTATAATATATGCTAGAATGATTGATTAATGCATTAATTCTCTCGGTGAGATGCTGCATGCACCAAATCATTCACTGAGTTGTGCTCATTGTGAGTAAACACAACCAACTGATTGTAAAGGTTCCAGTTGGCAAAAATAAATGGTCCAAGCACCATCTAGTCATACGTGTGGAACATGTATCTTGCGTTAAGAGACTAATAAAGACATGGAAAGTGATCACTAGGAAGGGCGGCTGGCTCCCTGCCATGGCACTACCTTAATAAATGAAGAAATTGCATATATTGTTGTATACTCCACGGTTTCATAGAGAATAATAGCATGAGGGTTAAAGTGTCTTTAACAAGTTACTATTACTATTCTTTGAAAATACAAGAAGACACGGAACACTTCCAACACAGACTGTATATGATACAAGTGTGATCTGTGAAATAGCAAATGTATCATATCGCAAATGAGCTGAACAATATGCAAATGTCAGGTTCGTTAGTTGGGTTGCCATCATGGTCACAATTGCAGCAATGACGATTACAGCTTGCAGTATTCAGTTCAGTTTCTTACAACTCACTGTATCCATGTTAGCATGGATAAATTTGTGACCAGCATGTGAGCAGTTACAGAAAGTAACGAGAGTGATGTATTCCAGTTTGAATCTCAGGCTTCAACTTCAAGCAATATTAATACTACAGCTGATCAGGTAAAAACTGCAGCATTGGAAGCATGGCCATAGCCAGAGGGGGCCAGGACGGGCAACACCCGTACTGGGAGAATCCCCATTTGTCCTTTCCTGTTATGAAGTTTTAGAAATATTTCAATAATAAATTAAGAACCAAACTGGCCATATATCGAAGACTATATTAATGGTAACAATGCTGTAATAGTTATCCATTGTCTTATTCCAGTGTGCAGAATATCCAAATCTGTTGGCAGTTAAACGATGCTAAAGCACGATCGACCCTAGCTATACATAAGGCGTCAGGCCCTAGACACTGGATTGTAATTCATAGGGGGGTAGGTCCTCCACAAGTGGAGGCTAATGAGGAAAAGAAAAGAAAAAAAAACTTAAGCAGTGACGAGGACAGTGAGTGCATGCATTATGGACATAAGAGATTTCTTTGGCAAATGCAAAACAGTGGAGCATCAAGAAGACCAAGTTGTCTCCAGTAGCACAGTGCACACAGATCAGGGGCCAATGGTGCAACAAGAGCTGTTAGTTACTATTTAATACAGAAAGGTGAGCCAGTAAAGCAAGTTTATCTAAAGGATTACCCTAAACAAAGCAATAGACATAGTTTTTGCCCTGAGTGGTATAAGTAGTTTGCTTGATTGCAGTATGCAGTGCTCAAAGATGCTGCATTTTGTTGTGCTTGCATGCAGTTTCAGCCTTATGGCACAAAGGAGAGAAGCTGTACTGAGAAAGGTTTCAGAAACTGGAAAAATGCCTTACGTGCCAGCCATGGGTTTCCTAAAGACGAAACGTCAGAAACTCATATCTGTGCCATGTCAATGTGGTAGAAATGTGAAACTCGTACAGAAACCTGTGCTTCGGTGTCAACATTAGTGAAATCACACTTGAGAAACAAGTTACTATGTTAAATCATAGACGGGGTAATACAGATTTTGGCCTTCAGTGAGCTGGCCCCTGCGTGGCAGTTATAATTTAGAGGAGGGGACCGAAAGGAGTCCATTTTTAAATGTTTTTGAATGCATGTTCAAGAAGATAAAAACTTTTTGTGAATGTATAACATACACACCTATACTTCTCCTGACTGTTACAATCTTAGACTACACTTACTAGTTGTTAAAACACTGAAGTCCCTTAAGAAGCTTATGTTACTAATGTGCTATGTTAAACAATTTCTATTGGAGAGGCAAAATTGCATCCTTCTATGAAGGCAGAACCATAGTGCGTCTTCTAGAACAGCGTTGGAGTGGGTGGGCACCTAGCAATTACTAAAGCAATTTTGTCAAACTATGAAGAAGTACTTAGAGTGCTAAATGCCATAGGAAGAGAACACTTCAATAAAGAAGACCTAGCCAAAAACGTTGGTTCCGAGACTGTGATAATGTCACTTCAATTTCGCTTTCTGCTAGTTTTCAACATGAAAGTACACGCATTGCTGGAAGCAGCTGATAAAGCACTCGTCTCACACTACAAGCTTAAGTGGCGCAATTGTTATCATTAAGTGTGTGTGTCAAACAAGAAATCAGTGAGTTTCGAAAACAAAAGAGTCCTTTTGTGCCGAAAATGTGCTAGGTACCAGAAACTTTGTTTTCAGTTCCTGTACAAAATAAAAGGCCCAAGAAGACAACTGAAAACACGGACTATATTCACTCTAGTCTGTTGCCGTGGCATTCCACAAGCAGTTCCAACCCACAACAGCCTAACACCTTTAAATGAGACCACGCACTTAGTGCATTTAGATGAACGCTTCAGCGAGAATGAAGAGCTTTTACTGACTATGGAAAGAGCAGCACAACTCAACATTGATAATCTTCAAACTTCATGAAAATTTAGATGTAAAGAAGTGTCAGAGATGCAGGTTTATTTGTCCTCAAGACCTAATGAAAATAAAATGAACCTTCTATACAAAAACCGGGATGTGTTCAAAAAGAGTTATGCATTGTTTGCAACAGAAATATTTGTTTGGAGGCCCACTGAATCCAAACGAAACTGTCAGTTAAAAATAAAACTTTATATGTAAGTTTAACATCTTCCAAGGATGTGGCACAAAGATTTTAAAGACTCCCGCCCACTCTATAAACTATACTTTACATGGATACTTTCAAATATTTTGATTATCTCAAACATGAGTGCAATGATTTTGAATTTTTAGCAAATAGCGCCTGAGGACCTCTTTAATCTGGATGACCTTTTGCTAAGTAGTAAACAGTAAGAAATTGACAAAATTTTCCTAGATAAAAAGTGTAGGTTTGTTAAAACACACAATGTATGTCGTATACATTTGTTTTTGTGTAGTTAGCCGTTTCAGAGGTTTTAGTTGTTACTGGTTTGAATTTTAAAATTTTTACTTTTCTCAAATGGGAAGTCATTTTTGTTCTCCCTGTTGGACATGCAAAGAGAACGCAATTTCAATACCATTACCTAGCGATCGGTCTTAGAACATTTGATTATCGCTTAAAGCTTATGGTTAAACCATTGTAATCGCAAGGAAATGTGCAATAAGACAATTTCTGCAAATCTTTGTGAATTAACGTGAAGTAAATAAAAGAATGCGCATTTGTAAGAAAAAGTAGTTTGGACAAGAGTGAGCATGGAAACTTGTGATAGCAACGCATCTGCTTTTTAAAGTTATGTTATCCTGCCCACCTCCTATAAAATGTGAAGCCTAAAGTTCAATCTTGGTAAGACATGTTTGCTTTTGTTCATTGGTTTCCAGCATAATGTAATGCATTATAGTATTTATTCATTATCAATCGCCATATGTGCATTTTAGTGTTCTTACGCTTTTCCATAATATAGTGCGATGAAATTTAATTTCTAAATAGAGTACTATTTGGTAAACATTATGACGTATTATTGTATTTTAACATAATATAAAATTGTATTCTTTAGTAATGGTAAATGTCCTTGATTAAAAACGCATTTTCAAATAAAATGCGCATAATTAGAATGTGTATCGCATGTGTTTCACCTCAGGTGTGGGAGTAGGGATACATCTTCGCCATTTTTAATCTGGTAGGTGGTTGCAAAATACTCTGGCTACCTTTTTCATCAGATGACCAGAGAACAGTTGGAGATTGAGGTCCATTATTGTTTTTTATTTTAAAGTAATGTACTATTATTACGCAGTGAATTACAGTTATCGTTAAATAGTCCTTAACTTTGTATACGTCGGAATTAAGCAGATGCCGGCGAATTCAAAGGTATGTGTTACACATATACTGTTGTATCAAGTTTAGCCTCTTATCCTTTGTATTTGATGAAGGAATGCCTTCCATTTCAAATGACAATTTTGTAGTGTTTTTAAGTTTTGCATAGTTATTAAACAACAAAATTGGTTGTCTAGGCTAGGCAACTTTTGCGGAAAGTGTCCAGGAATAACTAAACGATAAACCATGTTCCAATTTCGTCTTGAACATTCCACGTTTTAACTCAGCGTAATACTATTTGTTTATATTATCGGTAGTTGTTTACAACTTGGGCTGTGTTTATGCAACAATTTCAACGTAAATGCATTAATCAATCATTCTGATATTATACTCGTTTATACACATTCATTTTTTAAATATCCGCCGCGTAAGCGAAATTAAACCGCTTCTATCAAAATTTACGCCATTCATACATTTCCATTCATTCGTTTCTGTTGGTCATGGAAGTAAAGTAATTTCAAAGGCAGCATACGGCGGGGTGCCTGTATCCCATACAGCGAAGTGTCTCGGAGTGTTCATAAGGGAATGGGAAATAAGATTGGCCAAGTTTTAGCTTTTTCGTTCTCATTACTGGACAGGGCAAGTTATTCACATTATGCATATTACACTTTTTGATGTAGGAATTATTCAAGGTGACTGTGCCATGCAATAACCCCCAGAGCTCAATCTAGTCGCAATGTGGAAAATGTATCAATGTCCATTAGAAACAAATGAATTCCAATGTACAATATCGACCTCCACTTTGCTAACAATATGCTGATGGATAATATGCATTCTCGTTCTGGTTTCCATTACCATGTTGTTGTCAACCAGGCTTAATTCACATCAGTATTTGTACATTAAACATTTTCTAATAAATATAACACCCTTTTCTTTATATTCTTCAGTTCCCGTATCTATCACCACTTCACATATTTTAAGTTACCTACATCAATAAGCAATTGCAGCAAACACACAAACACATCGGAAAATGCAAATGGATGTAACAAGCTATATAGTATGTGTGGATAATAGAAATTGTTCTCATCATAACCTATTTCAACTAATACAGAATTGTCGTATGAAACAATGTAGCTTGACTACTAAGCCTAATTATAATCCATCTAACATTGTCTATGTTTTAAATGTAAGCAGGATAATGGCCTAGCCCTTCTTTACCCATGTCACTTTCATTAATTAGACTTTAGTTATACATAAATGTTGCCTTTAGTTGCATTGTTCTTGTTTATTTCGAGGATATGTGTGACGGAATGTTGGAGTTACAGTATAACTTCACAAGCTGTGCCTTTTTGTTGTCCAGTGGTGGTGCTGAATATACGAGAGAGTGAAATGGTGTGAAACTGTTTGAGGACATTTGTTGCCATGCTGATGACAAAACAGGTGTTTGCACATGGAGCAATACAGTGTAGTACCGTGTGTTCCCTGAGCAGCTGGACCACCCTGCGGAGGCACCATGACACGGAAGTTCATGTTGACTGATTGCCTGTGTTTCTCTTGTGATACTGTCCTACAATTCTTGTAATGTGTGTGGGTTGGATGCGTACACTTTATTCACATGGAGACAGGTCAGGGGAATGAGATGGCCACAATCCTCGACTAATGAATCTGTCACCATACACACTTTGCAATTCATGCATAGAATTCACAACAGTGTGCGCTGTAGCCGAGTCGTGCTGAAACCACCCACACAGTCGTTCATCTCTTGTTAGTTACGGAAAAAAATTGTTTAAAATGGAGTTTATATAAACTTGTGAATCAACTGTTGTGTCGAAAAATATGGCATCAATAATCCTACGAGCACTTACTGCACACCAAACCCCAACGTTTGCTGCGTACTGAGGCATTTCATGAATATAATGAGGGTTTTCCATAGCCCCATATCTATTGTTCTGGGTAGAAATGTGACCTTGAAGATAAAACCATGCTTCATCAGTGAAGAAGGTTAAAAGTGGGTCCACGTCACCATTATAAACGGATTGCAATAATTTACCCTAGGTTGTAAAGTATGAACTGCAGTCACGTTGTACAGCTTAAGTTTCAGAAGTTTCGTTGCCCTAAACGCTGATGTCTTGGAAATGTTAACCTCTTGTGCTACACGTCTCGATGATTTTTCCAGTGAATGCTCCGACTGGGTCCCTACTTCATCAAGCTTCTCTTCTGATAGTGCACTGCATTTTTAGCATTTTGTGGTCGTAAATGATCATGTATGTGGTGCGGATTTTATTAAAAGATTCTTACTTAGCAGCAGGAATAATGTTTTTACTGAATGATGAAATAGTTTGTTAGCAGACGCTACTCTTATCTTCAGGGTTGTGGTAACAATGGAATGCATAAATCAACGTTCCTTTATCACAACATATTTATTCGTTAATTTACACTTTTAGCACCATATTAATTATTCAACAACTTTCAAAATTCGATAGAATCTACACTGGTTAAAAGTTTGGGTGTAAGTTCCATGTTCACACACTACCAAACACACGTCTGATCATCATGAGCATACAGACGCCAATGAATCTAGTTCCTGGCGTCGGTATGACGCAACACCGCCATTCTTATGTATTCATCCGCGCAACAGTTCTCATTGGTTGAACACGAAGTGACAAGAAAACATTGGCTATCTTGGATATTGAAAAATAAGTCCCTGATACACCCAAATTAAAAGAATTAGAAATTTACACACTCTTACAAAAATATTTACATGAACGATTTTCTATTGATCAATATTCTGTCTCATATGCTTGAGTTTATTGACGACTTCATGAATAGTTGACGTGCTAGGAATTCGAAGACCTGCGTAATGAAGTTGATATTCTATACAACACCTTCTTGCAGAAGAGTATTTCACAGTGTCATACAGAAAAATACATTCTAAAGTGTACTGAGCCATTAGTAATGGACAAATTATCACCAAGAGACAACACACTGTAACTCTGATCACGCACACAGACCACTTTCCCTCTCCACAGATCCAACTAGAACGACACGGCAGCAGTAGCGCCATTCTCTGGCAGCAGGTGCGCCACTTGTCACCCAGTGCAAGGCCGCTGCCAAACGGTCCGGTCCCTCAGGGAATGCACGGTATATAATGTATGCAGACGCCATGTTAGGTGATTTGTGCTTGTTATAGCAAATATGTCAAATTGTGTTATGCTGTCGGGATGCTAGAAGGAATAAATAAAAGTTTCAAAGACGTGTAATTGTTCCCATTTCCCTGTACCATGTTCTAATGTTTGGTTGCCAGTTCACACAAAAACTTTGAGACAGCTCATTAAAGTAGAAAATATTTTATTTTATCCATGCAGAGTAATTATTGGAAGCGTCAGAATTGAAGAAGAAAGAGTTTGTTGTTGCTATTAAGAAAACTAGCGAGTTGAACCTGCAACCATTACAGAACTCATTAATATTTCATAAAAGCTATTGATGTACAGACTATTGGACAATTTCAATAAAAAAGAAATATAACAAATAAACTATTTTTATACCTGTTTACTTGTCAGTCTTAGCTAATGATATGTCCTAATGCCATATTGCTTCCGATGATGCCCAAAGTTTAATATTTACCTTTCCATAGCTGTGATTGCAGTTTTTAAAAGTGCCACATTTATTAAAGCAAATAAAGGTTAATTTGCGTGAGCTTTGATATGCAGCAATCTTAAAAACTGATCACAACTGTGGAAGCTCACATGTTAAGCTTGACACGCCAGCAGTAGCAATATGGCGTTATGGCGTATCATCAGGTAAGTAGGTATGAAAAATACAGCCGTAGGAGCTAACAGCAACATGAGAATTTGGAGTGCGATGTCTCATACTTCAGTTCCAACACAACGCACTTGGAGCACTTTTTGTTTCCACAGAATAACAAGGGAGTTTCATTTCTTGTCCTTAGGTGTTCTGTGCCTACGTAGCAGAGAAAATAAACATGTTGACAGTACTACAGAGCCAACGGACTGCCACATCGTAACCAATGGGATTTGTTCAGAGAGTAACCTGAAATCACCGGAAGATATCTGTAACGTCAAGTTACCACAGCCACACCATGCACCCAGAGAAACGTGTGTCAATTACAAGGTAATTCCTCACCAACTCTTAATGTATGTTTCGTTCATTTACAGTTGGGTATCCTAAACCAGATTATCTTATATCACATTCTTTGAAAGTAATTAAGAGTGTTGGGTTTGAATGTGTATTTTTACGTGATGCTGGAACGTGATCAATATGAGAAGCAATACAGCTAGTCCACATGGATCATTTGCTTGCACATGTGCATTGGTAAATCCTTTGTACTTAAGGGGACAGGGTAGTGATTTGGGCTCAAAAAGCCAATTTTTTGTTTTTCATCTTTAAAGAAAGTAGAAATCTTCCTCTTCAAAATGATATATACGTTGTAAGGGTACCGGCACATTTAAGGCTTTAAATTACCCCATTTAAATATGGTGGAGTGCTGCGCCACACTGGGTAAAGAGGGCTTCAGAGATGACACACTTTTCTTTAAATGTAGTTTTCTGTAACTTGACATTTTTCAAACTCAGGTACACTTTTTTTCAAAACCACTGAACCTATTTGAATGAAAATTTTACACTAGTTCCAGAAGCATGTATTCTACAAACGTAACCCATTGTTATTGGAAAAATCCAAAACAGAAAATTTTAAAAAAAATATTTGTCTAAAAAATATTTACGTTTTTTTTTTACCAAAGTTATATATTTTTTCTTTTGAATATAGCCAGAGATATTTAAATACATTTAGGTTAACAGTTATGAATACACATTGCCTAGTGCACTACAAAAGTTTCAACACATATGCTTGAATGTTGTAGAAGGAATTTGTACCGTTAGTACTATATATATATATATATATATATATTATATTTTTTCAAAAACATGTTATCAGTTTTTGCCTTATTACATGCCCATTTTAAATAATAGTTTTGATGTTCTCTATATCAGTGTAATCACAATGAATCACTAAATATTCACCCCAAATTAAATTTTGATCTGAGCAGTAGAAGCTTAGATATCCTCAACTAAAGTTATGTTTTGAAATACTGAAATCGTGTACGAATCACTACCTTGTCACCTTAAATAAAATTTCTCCCGTCAAATGTCCTTCCAACTTAAATTTATTCATCTTTTAGGACATCTGCTTGTTGTGGATTCATTTCTGGAATACAGCCTTCCCTCATAGATTTATTGAATAATATAATGATTTTATTACGTAATTTGTGCATTGTTTCCTTAAGAAGTTGGCACAGCCATCTAAACCATAAGATTTTTTATTTTTCATGCCCGTTATTGTAGAAATTGATTCATGTTCTGTTACAGATCAAAAGAAGAGAGTGGAATAATACTTTTATCCATCTAATATAGATTATATGTAGAAGCTTCTGATACTTGTGCAATAGTTATTGAAGATTTGTGCCATTTCCGTACAGTATGATACTGTTAGGTTAGAATTTGGCTACTCTTTTCCATGCATCTGTATTTCATGTTTAATAATATTGCAAACAGTTTTTGCGTTTGTTTGTTTTGAGTCAGTATAATTAATTACTTTGTATACATAAATAGCAACAATTGTCAATATTTTATTCTTTTTAATGAATGGTATAGTCGTGTCTGTAGTCTTCAGTTGAACAATACGAGGTATGCATTTCTTCTGTAGCAATAGTATCGTGTTTAATTTTGCTACCCGACGCCCTCCCCAAATTTCAATACCGTATTCCAAGTGCACGTATATTATTCCCTAATATATAGCTTTAAGCTCTTCTACATTAAGATAATTTGCAAAGTATTTTAGTAGGTATATGTTTTTTGCGATTTTTCTACAGACTTTGTTTACATACATTTTGTATGTTAAGTGTTTGTCAAGATATATTCCTAAAAAATTTTGATTGGATAGCTGTTGTACTTTAGTATTTTCAAGTGCTACATTTATGTAGTTTAGTTCCTCCCCCTTTTTTGCTGATGCTGAAAATGTACCAGTTTGTTAACATTAGATGAAATATTGTCATAATAACATAAAGACTACACAATTTCCACATAATACAGAAACACTTACGTCAGTATACAGTGAAGCTGGTGAATATGAATGCCAAGTTAAACATAATCTTGTCATGTTATAGAAGTTCCTATATGTGTCGACCAATAGACACTTATCGTTTCACTTACACTTCTGGTCAACTCAGCACACCATACAACAGGATATTAAATTACTGAAACATGCAAAACCAACAGCAGAACTGATAATTGTGGAGAAAATACATATTATGAAGAATGTTCACATAGCCATGAATTTTGATATACCACAAGCAGACGACAAAATGTAGTCTATATCCAGCAACCCAGGTAGCAGCACAGTCACTATGACAACAAACGTTTCCTCTTCAACTGGCAGTTGAGAAACTGTTGAGAATGAAGATGCTGGTCTTCAAAACACGTCTGGACGAAAATAACTGTACGTGAAACTATAAGTTTCTATAGGTGAACGCATATACTTGTAAACATTGGAGAAGTGTGACTGTCTACATCACTTTGTATATATTAAGTGGAATAACCTTCTCAGTTGTTAATATCAAATATAGATTGAGTAATTAGTGAACTAAAGTTGCACATGGTGTTGAGAAGCAGGTAAAGATATTTACAGGTGATATTTTGATGTTAGCAGCTACTGGTGTGTTGCCCGTGAGACGTCTACTCAAGTGGCAGACTTTCTGGGAAGACAGTTGGTGACACTGCAGAGACTTCTGTTGTAATGGTGAGTTATTTGTTGGATGTCCTGCTGTAGTATATCTGACATTACATGGTTAGGTTTTAAAACTCCAATAATGAAATTTAATTTGACTACCTGCGTTAACCTCTTTGATAAAAGACCATTCTGTGACCATTTAGAAAAATAATGTTCTTATTTGCTCACAATAAAATATTGGTACTAGCAATTTCCTTTCTTAAATACAGTTATTTGTCATGGCTTACTTAAACGTACAAAGGAAATTACACTAAATTTTGCTAGACGAGGTTTATTAAAATACTTCGTGATTGTTATCTCAATCATATTGTAGCTTTATAAGCATATTTGTTTCTCTTTTGTATTGCTGTGTGTTAATATTTCACATGGAATAAAATATCTGCAGCATTTCTCTTGTTTTAGATGCATTTTCTGCGGAGTAACAACTATTTTGTTTCTTTTAAAGCTCCACAATGTTCATATTGTAGTACAAGGGTCTTTTAATCTTGGAGGTATAACAGCTCATTGTGGGCCAAGATCTATCGCCTGGCTGCTGCTTCGTCCACTTCTGCAATGGGTGGGGTGCAGTACTAGAGGGAGGGACATGGTCAGTGCCTCCGGTCTGGGATATATAGTCTTTTAATTATTTAAGAGCTAATTTAAAGGGTGTTTTATTGTCAATTTCTGTCAGAAATAATGGAGCTTCTCAATGGTCAAAGAATTATAAAAATTGGTTGTGAGGTTTTTGAGATTACCTTACTTATACAGAAATTTTCTCTCTTAATCATATAGTTACATTATACACAGGGTATTAGGGATATGAGTGCACATATTTCATGTGATAGTAGATTCAAATATAGTCGAACAAGAAATTCATTTATTGTGAAAAGTGAAGTAGATAATTGAACATTATTGAATACCTTATCTGCAATCTTTCAAGGAGTAGCACTAAAGAAGTGAATGTTTGATTACTGCTGTTAAGCATGCAGTTATATCTACGAGTCCCCCCCCTCTGTTGTATTAACATCCTCCAATGTAATGCCCTATTGGACGGTGAATGAATGAAACGTGTGAAATGATGCTCAAACAGCCCCAGTTCCACAGAGCTAGCTTTACGTTACCCGACATTCGTCTTCTCAGGGTAAGGGGAAACCTACCTGGATAACTTTACCCTAAGCTAGATTCAAACTCATGCCGTCTTGAATGTCAGGCAGACATGCTAACCAGCACGCTACTAAGTTGGGCAACATCTACGAGTGAAAGTACAAATTAGGCCCCAGCCTTGTTCACTGCATGTTTATCAGGTAATGGGGGGAAGGGTGGCATTGTTTCAAGCTTTCCAAGCATTAACAACATTCCTGACCTTCCAGTCTACATGTTGCTAAACATTCCAATAGACGCACTGGAATGCGATTACTTAATATCATTTTGTAACTTAGCGACTCATTTTAAGAATAAATACAAAATACACAAATAACTCGTGTTTTGTAGCTCTACCTATCTATGATTATTGCAGAAGTGAACGATTAATGACTGATTAATCATTGAAGCAAATTTGTTTTTATGTAACCATGCACTATAGAGGAGAATGACAGAGGAAGTTATTCTGAAGGTTATAATAAGTATCTTGGGGACTATAAGCTTTACTTATCTGAATATCTGTGGATCTTCTGCTTATTGAGCGGACATAAGCCCGGCACGTAAAGTACTTACTATTGTAAATTGCCTTTGGGGTATTTATTTCTGGTGTTAGATTCCCTTGTGGTCTAACTGGGAAAGTACGATGATCTCTTTTCAGTTACCTAGGGTGATATATCTTAATCTAGAATGTAGTGAAATCTGATCTTATTAACTACACTAATATTCATTCTTAATTTTGTGAAATCATTGTCAAGTAATCAGATGAGATTCTTGTAATTTTAATGTCAATAACTTTGTTAACAGGACGTTTTTGCTCCTGTTCCATCCTGGTCTCCTGATCCTTATCTCCAACAGCCAGGGAGCTCATTCTTATCAGTGGATACCACCGTATGTAGCCAGCCTATAATAAACTACTGCGAGACTTTCTTCTCCTGATCCTTATCTCCAACAGCCAGGGAGCTCATTCTTATCAGCGGATACCACCGTATGTAGCCAGCCTATAATAAACTACTGCGAGACTTTCTTCTCCTGATCCTTATCTCCAACAGCCAGGGAGCTCATTCTTATCAGTGGATACCACCGTATGTAGCCAGCCTATAATAAACTACTGCGAGACTTTCTTCTCCTGATCCTTATCTCCAACAGCCAGGGAGCTCATTCTTATCAGCGGATACCACCGTATGTAGCCAGCCTATAATAAACTACTATGAGACTTTCTTCTCCTGATCCTTATCTCCAACAGCCAGCAAACTCGTCCTTATCTGGGTATCTCTTGTATAAAAGGTAGACAAGGTTCTCACATATAATAAATAGCAGTCACATGTTATTAGAGATAATAAGAGTAAAGTGGAATACACATAAGTGCAAGGGTGAAACAACACAGCACGACTGACTTCTGTCACTAATTTTGAGCACTTAGTGCTATATAGCATGTAGTATTTGTTGTGCGTTTGTTCACATGTTTACAAAAACATTTATGCATGACTCATTACATTGATTTGATGCCACTATCAAAAGTTTGTTCTGTTATCAGAAATGGCATTTACAAATAACACGAAGCCTTCGCTCTTTCCGCTGTCTCACGTCGCAATGCTCATGAAGTGTGTACACGAGAGTAAAAGTTTGTCCGTTACTTCACTGTAATAGTTCAGTTGTATGTATTGTTAACCCAATCGCATCATATTTAAATGCAACATTAGCAACTAACCAAGAAATACTTTAAATCCCCCTATCTGTGAGGGCAGTAACACCTTGATGCTCAAAAAATCATTTAAAATCTGTCATTAACTATTTTTTGTTGAAAATTTGGGTGCACAATATTAAAAGCACAAATTCACCAATATTGTTGTCCTAATACTGCTGTTGTGTGTGAAAGAAGTGGGAAAGCAGTTTGAATCTCTCTGTCCCTGCGCACTGTTTTATGAAAATTTGGATTGTCACGGCATCAGGTTTTGCTCCAGTACAATTGAATAGCAATTTTCACACTCAAGACATGAAAGTAACTAAAGCAATATAGGCAGGCCCTGATTTCATTTCGGAACACTTTTTGTCGGTCGGGATGGTCCATCTACCTCATTGTGTAAGCTTTTGTTTCACCATGCATTGCTGGTGTGTCGTTAGTTCTTTCTCCTTGTAACCTAATTAGGGGAATTAATGCGTTTTCTACTGTATTGCGACGACACACGTCTACCAATAACTGTGCACAATTACGCATCTTCAGTATGACACTTTGGTCATAACTCTTGTAAAAGATTATCTTTTTATTCTCCTTGATTACGGAACCTAGCAACAATTGTTTTTCCTGTTTTCCCCACAATGTATACTTGTAATCAATGTTGGCCATGCTCCATATTACTGTATCGGATAGCATTGGACATAGCAGTAAAATTGTTGAAATGCCTTTTAGTTATATAAATGTTAACCTCTTGAGGGATATGGACGTCATATCACGTCCATTTAAAATGGCGGATGAGCGATGTGGGCGTCCTGTGCGTTTAAGCATTTAACCCTTATTTATCCCTTATGCAACTCAACTTATTATAATTTTCCCTTTATGAAACATTTTAGTAAGGTCTATATACTTTATTGGCTTACCTTAATATGTTCGTTCTGCAGTGATTTACCTCAAAACAGGGATAAACACACAAGGGTAGGTACATCTCCACATTCGCGAATTCCCTTCTTGCGGCACACGAAACACTTTCGAAATGGGCGGGACTTCTTTGCTGTTGGTGGTATCCTTTTAGGATAATGTTTTCCTTGAAGTCTGAGGGGTGCAGGGGTTTTGGATTTTCAACCCCCAACGTGGTATTGTTCAATTAGGCTGCGAGTTATTTATAGTCGGTAGTCAAGGTCGGTCATTGTCCTGTGTGGGTTTAGAGAGCTGTCCAAATCCCCAAACAATTGTATATGGTTATATCCAGTTGGTGCAAAAACACCTTTTTATACCACTTCTCCCTTCAGCTACAAGCAGGAAAGAATACGTATGTATTTCAACAAAGAAAGACACGGACTCTACTCAGTTACGAAACTCGCGTAAGCAAAAGTTGTAATGTTGATCTATTCTGATGACTAAGAGACCACGCAAGCAGTAGCGATTTATTACACAGGATGCTGACGCATTAGCCACACATACAATGGGTGTTTCTTTACTGAATCTTTCCGAGAACGAATATTAGATGCATTCGAAAGAGCAAAGTTGACTTTTCACCACAGTGAAGCAAAATTGTGCCATTTCAACGTTTTGTAAATACAACTCAACTTTGCTGATGACGTACATTTATACTGCAAATAACGTGTTTTATACCAGTTTTTGTTTCATTAAAATAACTTAATATTTACACAAAAGACAGCTGTGTATATACGAAGCGCATTTAAGAATTTAAATGCTAGCAGTTCTCGGCTCGCGGACATTTAAATGGCCATCGCTCAAGAGGTTAAATTTTGACATATTCTTGGTGAACATGTAACAGGCAGCACAATAAATACCATATTTCTGATTTTGCTAAATTAAATATTCTGGGCTCAGAATTTCCCTTACAAATTTGTAGTCGAAGCTACTCATGAAATGGTTTGCCAACAACAAACATAAGCAGATTTATCCTTTAAAAGAATAATAACTGTGTGTGTACGTATGCGTACATTTCCAATGCATTAAAACTAAGAGTGATAAATATACAGATGATAGAAGTTAGTCTGTTGTGTAATGTAAAATATATACTTTTGCTGCTTTGTATTCTTCATTTGAGTAGAAAGCTTTATTTACGAGAAGGAGGAGGTGTTTATTGCCTTCTCGATTTTCTTCACTTGTGCCATAGCGGATAGAAGAGATAGTGTGAGCTCTTTGGGAGTTACTATGGTTCGCTCGCAAGATGGCACTGGTGTCGCAGTTGCTTTACTTTAGTTCACGAATGCATGGTGAAAATGGGTTTCATATTATCAGTTAGCATTTTAAATACCTAAAATCGTAAGCAGGAATATTGGAAATACTGTTTTGAAACATCGTCTTTCCTTGACACATAATATAGGATGGTATTTTACAATAATGGGTATTATAATTAACGAAGAACAGTGGGAAATATCTGCTTACATGATTTTACGCTGAAAAATTAAACCAAAATGCAAATTATGTATTTTTTAAGCATTGTATCTAGAACCAGCTTTTGTGTTTTACTTAAAGAATTTAAATTGCGTTTATGTTCGGAACAATTAGTAGCAAATTTCTTTTCTACTATTTTTAATTTAGCCCTCTCTTTAGATAGCAGGATTTTAGTTCTAACTAAATTTCTATTGAGGTTTCTAATTCTTTTCTTCAGTGTAGCAATTTCATTATTGACACTTGTGCTTGTGACCTTGGAGGTGGTGCAGTTTTTATTAAAGATTGTCAACACATATCAGCATGAATATAGCAGCAGGAATAATGTTTTTACTGAAAGATGGAAAGTTTGATTGATATCTGACGCTACTTTTATCTACAGGGTCGATGGATACAGAATGGAATGCATAAATCAACGTTCCTTTTATCACAACATATTTATTCGTTAATTTACACTTTCAAAATTCGATAGAATCTACACTGGTTAAAAGTTTGGGTGTAAATTACATGTTCACACGCTATCAGAAAATATACATCCTTTCACCTTGAGCTCACAGACGCTAATGATAAAAGAGTCCCTAGCGTCTCTATGACGCAACACCGCCATTCTTATGTATTCATCCGCGCAACAGTTCTCATTGGTTGAACTCAAAGTGACGAGAAGACATTGGATCTTGAATATTAAAAAGAAATAAGTCCCTGATACACCCAAATTAAAAGAATTAGAAATTTACACACTCTTACAAAAATATTTACATGAACAATTTTCTATTGATCAATATTCTGTCTCATATGCCCCTTGTTTTGTTTTTCAAGTTGTCACCTTATTTACAATCTTGAAACACAATACAATACTTCTCCCTACTCCTATGATTCAATCACTTTGTACAATTTTTTTTTTTTTTTCAGTCTTCTTCACTGTTTGTCTTTGTCCTTCGTTTTGACATGATACAGCATGTCTTTATAAATTTCACATATTCGATTACTACACAATGCATGCAGTTATTATACAATACATATCCAGTTATTGTACAACACATTTAGTTATTACACAATATGTCCAATTATTATACAATATATATTCAGTCATTGTACAATATACCCAGTTATCATATCACATATGTTGTTATTATACAATACACCTTCAGTCATTATACAATACATATTCAGTTATTGTACAACACATTTGATTACTACACAACATGTCCAATTATTACACAATACATATTCAGTTATTGTACAATATATCCTGCTATCATATCACGTATGTTCTGTTATTATGCAATACATATTCAGTTATTACACAATACACATTCAGTTTTTGCATAATGCATTTAGTTATTACTCAACATATTCAGTTATTACACAATATATCCAGTTATCATAACACATATGTGTTTTGTTATTATGCAATACATATTCAGTTGTTACACAATACACATTCAGTTTTTGCATAACACATTTAGTTATTACTCAACATATTCAGTTATTACACAATATATCCAGTTATCATACAATACATATTCAGTTCTTATACAACACATACTCAGTTATTGTACATTTGACATTGACACAAATATAATTTAAGTGTTTCATGTGGTTTTTTGACTTGTATTCATTGCTATGAGGAGAGAAAAACAGGATACAAATTTTGAGCTAATGATTATGATCATGTTTATGGCAATATTTTATTCAGTTCTTTGTCTTATGAGCTTATGTATAGGCGGGTTATTGAGTCGGTTCTTAAACTCTGATGTTACTAATGGTACTAATTTTCTTGATTGGGTTATTATTCATTGTTGTTTGGTTCAACATTTCTTCGAGCTTAGCATTGGCTATATTCATCTTAATTCATGGGCATTGTTTTTCTGGTTATGGTTTTCCTCATTTCACTAATTGTCATTTCTTTGTCTCTTATTTCTATAAGAGAAAACTTCTATACTTACAATTATTCTGTAATTGTATTATTTTTCTTCTCAATTTACCCTCGACATCTTTGTGTCGAAATATTATATCTTTTTCATAATAATTGATTCATTTTTATTTTTGTCCCTGACATCCTTATGTCAAAAACATATTATCTTCCGTCGCTATGATTCATTTATTTAATGACAATCAGTGTCCTCGTCTGTTTTTGTTGACAATGCTCTTTGTGGTCGATATAGCCAATGACTATGTTGATTTTCTTCCTTGTTGTAATTCCTAATCTGAACATAATTTTCTATAAGTAACTCATTTAAAATTATCTTCTTTCATCTCTACTACTTCTGCCTTACACATTCGTTGACAAAGACTATTTGGTCCTTTCTCTGTATGGCTTTAATTTATTTTTATGGTATCTTCCTACCAACTTGCCATTTGTATTCTGTAGCTCATATGTGTGGTCACCCAGCTGTTTTGTTATGACCAGTGGTTCCATCTTTCTCTCCGTGTAGCCATCATGGTGTCGATGTCAATTGTAAGTTGCTGAGATTTTGTTGTTTGTCATCCAGCCAGTTGGGACGAACTTAGTTGTTGTGATTTCCCTGAGTGTTGGTGGTGGTGGTTGTTTCTGTATTTTGTGCAGCATCTGCCCTATTTGGCACATTTTCATCTACTTCCTGCTGTCGTATGTTGTCAGTGTACCATTGGTCTCTGCCCCTTTGGCGTGAACCTCTGTCATGTGACGGTCTGTGGTTGTTCAAGTGTTCCCTACTGAATCGTATGTGATTCACTTGATGGGTATGGTCTCCTGGTCTTCCACGATCATATGTATACGTTCTGTATCTCGATTCACCATTCGGTATTGTGTCGCGGTACCGCTGTCTTGTGTTCTCCATCCTCTCGCCATGATTATGTGGTTGTGGGAAATGGTGTGCCCCTCTCCCCCTTTCATGGGTACTCCTAGTATTTCTATGTTCTCCCTCACTCTGGTTGTTCGTAGCCGTGTTCCGGTTTAGGATGGGTGAGTTTGGGTGACCGTTCCTATGTCTATACTCATTAGACCGACCATTTTGTGTTTCGAAGGCTGTCAGCAATTCTATCATATCTGCAAAATCTACTGGCCTCGCAACAATTAACCCTGTTCTCACTGTGTCTGGGAAATGTCTTGTTATGCTGGTAATTAGTTCTGCCTCCGACAAGTTGGGGTCTAATAGCTTTCCTTTGTTGGCTACTTTCATAAAATAATCGACTAGCGACTACCCTTTGGTTGGATCGTATCTACCTGTCGCTAGCTCTACCCTAGTTTGGTTTTGTTTAGCTGGGCCCCAATACCTTGATAGGAACAAATTTCTGAATGAGCTATACGACTCATGACCAGCTAGTGTTAACCTGAGCCATTCTAATGCCTTGTTTTTTAAGCTTTTCTTAACTATCATCATCCTAAGCTCGTTTGGTATCCTTTTCACTTTAAAATATTCTTCCATCTCTTTAACAAAGAGTTTTGGATCGTCTCCCTTCTCCTCGTCAAATGTAGGTGGTGTGATTTCATGTAATATGCTGTTGGTGTAACATGTGTTATGTGTTGTGTCATTGTTTGGTTGTGAACCTCTTTCTCTGTATGGTGAGTCAACATTTTGTACATTATTCAAGTAACTCTCATCTTGTACATTACTTACATCTAAATCATCTTGTCTTTGTAATGCCTTCACAACATCATTTACATTAGCCAAACTTTCTTTCCTTTTTTTCATTTCTTCACAAATTGATTTTAAATCATTCTTTATTTCTAAGTGGCTTTGTTTCATATCATTTATAGCATCCTGTTGTGAAAGCGTCACATCATTCATTGTCTTAATTTTAGGAATTACAATTTGTTCTACAGTTTCATTAATAATGTCTTTCTTTACTACCTCAATCTCTTTCCTTAATTCCTCAGTTATTTCTGCTTTTACATTTGTTATCTTACAGTCTACACTTGTATTACATTCTGTAGCAATTTCTCCTTCTAACACAATTTTATTCTCTCTCATCTCTGATTCTATCTTTCCCATCCTATCTCCTACAATTTCTATCCTGGCTTCTAAGGCTTCCTTTGTTTCATTTAAGTTTTTATGTACTAATTTTAAATTAGTTTCCATTACTTTCATATTTTCTTTACACTCCTGTCTTCCTAATTCTATTTTCTGTTCTAAGTTCTGTCTACCTAATTCTATTTTCTGTTCTAAGTTCTGTCTACCTAATTCCATTTTCTGTTCTAAGTCTTTTCTCACTTCCTCCATTTTCTGACCTATCTCTTCCTTATTCTGTTCCAGTTTCTGACCTATACTCTGACGTAAACTTTGTTCAATGTCCTATCTCAATTCTATGTTATTTTGTTCCATTTTCTGACCTAATTCTTTTTTATTATTTTCCAAGTCCTCTCTCACTCCCTCTATTTTTTGACCTATACTCTGACCTAAACTTTGTTCTATGTCATGTTTTAATTCTGCATTATTTTGTTCCATTTTCTGACCTAAACTTTGTTCCAGTCTTTCAAACATCATCATTAACCTTTGGTCTTTGCTTATTTCCGCCTGTTCCTCACCTTCTAATTCTATCTGATAACTAGGCCTATCTGCCCCTTCCCCCACTCCTGTTTCTATCTCTTTTCGCGACATTTTATTTTCTTTATCCAATTCACTTAAGGTTGAAAGTCCCAATATTTTGCCACTTCTGAGTAGCATTAACAAATGGAAATAAAATGTATGTAAAAACAAAAATTTTGGACCCTACTTTCTTTTCCGTTGGTTCTTCGTCCAGTTATTTACGTCTCCTGGGTAGTTGGCTTCGCTAGATGATCTCCGGTGTTTTTCCCACGTTGATTATTCATGCATCGATGTTCCGATGGGTCGTTAATATCAAACGATGTTTAATGGCGTCTTTTTCCTGCGCGATGAGATGGCGTCCTTTTGATGTTTTTATCGTACTAATTTTGCATTCCATTCTAAATTCGCGCTCCACGTTGGGCAAGCCATTTTGGTGCAGTTTTTATTAAAGATTGTCAACACATATCAGCATGAATATAGCAGCAGGAATAATGTTTTTACTGAAAGATGGAAAGTTTGATTGATATCTGACGCTACTTTTATCTACAGGGTCGATGGATACAGAATGGAATGCATAAATCAACGTTCCTTTTATCACAACATATTTATTCGTTAATTTACACTTTCAAAATTCGATAGAATCTACACTGGTTAAAAGTTTGGGTGTAAATTACATGTTCACACGCTATCAGAAAATATACATCCTTTCACCTTGAGCTCACAGACGCTAATGATAAAAGAGTCCCTAGCGTCTCTATGACGCAACACCGCCATTCTTATGTATTTATCCGCGCAACAGTTCTCATTGGTTGAACTCAAAGTGACGAGAAGACATTGGATCTTGAATATTAAAAAGAAATAAGTCCCTGATACACCCAAATTAAAAGAATTAGAAATTTACACACTCTTACAAAAATATTTACATGAACAATTTTCTATTGATCAATATTCTGTCTCAGAGGAATTAGAACTGTTTTCTGTGAATTCCTCACTGTTTAAGGACGGCGCGTTTGGAATAAGAACTGGTTGACTGGATCCTGCATCTGGTAATTTACTGATTGTTGAATATTGCTTTTTCAGTAATTTTTTGTCTCTGTTTTGTGGAGATTTTCGGGATTTATGCACTGTAGTTAAGTACCTGGGTAAATTTGGAAATATACAGGGAATAACCCCTGGCTTTAACCGCCATTTAGTTCTAGGGATTTCAGCTAGTTTTCCATGCACAACGAATGAATCAACTTTCCTAAAAAGTCCTCTGGAAAATGTTTGTCACAAATACTAGATTTAACAGATAATTTAGTGTCTTTCCTAGGAATAGACTTTTCCCATTTGTAAAACAGATTTTTATCTTTAGGAGGAGTAAAAAAATGTCTAGCTTCTGAGCAGTTTGTGTATCCTGAACGACACCCGGGTACAAAACAAGTTGGCATTTTTAATCAATTATTGATGTTGCTTGAAACTTACGTTTTGAACACACACATTTATGCACAAAATTAGAAGCAATTTCACAAGTTATGTACCTAATTACTCAACACACAACACATACATATAAAATTGTCTACTTCCGAATCACATACTAGGCAGTTCGGCCGCATTTTAAGGCGACTGCGATCGCCACGCCGCAGTTTCGGTCAGTTGCCATTGGACCACGGATCATGCAGTGAACTAGCGGGAGAGCTCACACTTTCTCTTCTATCCGCTATGCTTGTGCATTTGTTTCCTTAATATGGGGAGTGAGTGAGTAAACAACTGTGTTGTAAATCTTTTGCACTGCTAACTTTCAATACATTTGGTAGCTACTTAGATGATTGAAGCATTCATATAATATAGGATTAGTCAAAATAACACTGATTGTTGTTGTTAATTTTAAGGTTAAGAGATTGTAGGTTGTGTATTATAGTGTTGCTGAACATGTATTCCGTCAACATGTTGTTATCGAGGAGCTAGAGAGCATTAACACAGCTACGTGGTCTTGGTTGTTATATAAAATTGTGCTGAACAGGACACCACACATTTTTACTACAAGGCCTTAGGAAAGTTCTGAAATTAGAGTAGTCCAGTATCTTTAACTGTAAACAATACAACCCTACGAAACCCTCTTGTAAATACTAAATCCATGTACTCTGAAGTAGGCGGAACCATAACGCTACCGTTGTTGGTCAAATTTTTCCCACCCACCACCAAAAGGCTTCCAACATAGTTAAAATAAGGGGGGGGGGGGGGGGGGGGGGGGGGAGAACAAGCATTTAAGTGTTAAAAAATTGAACTCAAACATGAACACTTAATTGTTAACCTGTTTTTGTCACTATTTTTTACATTCACCTGAAATTTGCAGTGATTTCCCATACAAAAAATGCCTCAGGTTTGCTAATGGATACATAAGTTTGTCAGTTTTACTTGTTTTATTGCTCAGTCATTAAGTAAATACATAATTTACAATAAACTTTGTCACTTACAGCTAAGTATTTCTAATCACATATTATTTTTGTCTTCATGCATATCATGATGTACAGGATTTTCTACTAGCCAAGTATAAACTGTATTATTAAATTCTTGAAGAATTAGGTTGGTACATATTCTGTTCGGTAGTGCATTAGAAAAATCAGCGGTTGCATTTCACTTTTGGATAAAAAATCATGACATAAAGCTAGAACCGAAACTTCTCAAACACACAACTGGAAAACAAGAACTGTCCACATGGGAACAAATCTTTATTTTAAAAAATAGAAACCGAGTATTTAATTTTGACATTCCTCAGAGGGACATTTTCAGTAAGTTCATTGAACCGTTACCAGAAGAAGCATCACCATGAAACACCATGGAAACCCAGTTATTGTCCGGTTGATAATGGAGGAAAGTTAACCTTCGAAACGCGTCCTGGAAAAATATGTTGTAAGTGTTATTAATTAACTCACCTTTTAAATTAAATCATTTCCATTGTTGACTGTGGTTTATTGCTGTATCATTGAATACTTGTCATAAGGTAACGTTTTTAAGGGAAATAATCACATTTTGTGTAATATGCACATATTCTTGTCATTGGTGTACTGGGTAGCATGAGTTTGAAAAACACGATAACACATCATTGTAATAAGAATAAAATAATTGCACCTTTTGAGTAGATTAATATAACATTTAAAGTTGCATATCCATAGATTTGAATACTGCTGTTTTGCCTCTGTATGCGGTTTGTACACTTTTTCTGTAAGATCAATACCCTGTTCATATTGGTGATGTATGTGTTATCCCAGATCTCAATCCCACACTGCTGGCAGGCAGGCAGGCAGGCGTGAGTGAATTAGACCATAGTAAACCAGCTTTAGGTGGCTTATGTTTACATCTTTTTTTAGATTTCTTTATTATAGATTTGTACTTACTTTTTTGCTTCTGTGATCAACGTGGTACAGTAAAACCTGCCTAAAACGGAACGCGGTCATTCCACTAATATATCTCCGTTTTCACTGGTTTCCGTCTTAGGAAGGGTTGCACATATTTTAGTAAGACAAAGTAAAACAATCTTGTGTTGCACTCAAATGACTTTCTCTACTGTTGCACTAACCATTCTTACAAACTCTTATTCCTATATCTTCATGTTAATACAGATAAACATTTGCAGAAATTATGTTATTGCTCGTTTTCTTCAATGTACAACGGGAATATGGGAATACAGTAGGCTTTGATGGATAGTCAAATCTTTTAAAGCTTTCAAATTCTGCTCTCTTTGTATGGTTAACAAAAAAGAGGAATAGCGATGTACCATTTGACAGAAGTATATGTTCTACAAAATTTACACAAATAATGAGAAAATCTACATTTAGCAAGAGAGCAATAGCAGTAGCAATAGGCAATTCGAATGGCCCTACAAAATTTTTTGTACAGAATTTCACATTTTCAGCAAGCAGTTATTCTCTCAGATTCCAGGGCAGCAATTATAGCAATTACTTCCAAGTTGTCACCAAAAAACCAAACTATTATAGAATGTTGGAAGATGCTTAGCCATCTAACAGCACTTCAAAAACACCTAGTCTTCCAATGGATACCGGCTCACTGTGGACTGAGTGGTAATGAGAAAGCTGATTTTCTTGCAAAAAAGGGTACCAGCGGTGTACAAAAATCTATAGTTAATTTACCATTTTATGCAGCTAAAAGATTAGTCAAATCTGAATTCAAAAAAATTATTGCAAAATATTACTATGAAAAATCAAAGAATAAAAGATGGGAACTACCAAACATTCAAACAGTGATTCCAGAGTATCCTCGAAAAACAGCAGTTGCAACCTTCAGGTTGATTACAGGACATGATTGTCTGGCAAAACATTTAAACAGAATTGGGATATATTCTTCACCACTCTGTCCTCTATGTGATCTGCAAGAGGAAATGGACCGAGACCACCTTCAAATATGCCCGGCCACTTCTAGTGCCCCATCCATCAGTGAAAAATATTGGAGAGCAAGAGGATTAATGACTTCATTGTCAGAAATCCAGCATTAGCTAACAACAACATTTAGCAAGATCTACATTTTTCTATAGTAAGGTTTTCGATCTCTTACGGTTTACCAGGTATGCAAAAGTCATCCAGAGTAAATAAGACTACAGGGGCTATAGTCAGAAAATTCAAGATATACATTTCATTTGTCATAAAAACATCTCAAACATATGACATTTTAATAAAATTCATTAGAGCCATTTTCAAGAAAATAATAATTGTCCATATAAAGAATAGTTTAGGGTGAAGCAATATTTTTCAAAATCTCCGTGTCGCATTCTTGAAAGACATTAAACTTACATATCAACTTTGGTTTTTAACCAATTGTTCGTTTTTGAGTTATGCTCTCCCCCCCCCCCCCCCCCCCCCCTACACACACACACACACACACCACTTCATTTACAAAGCACATAACGATGTATTAAGCATAAAAGAAATTCATGTTAGATTATTTATGCAAACTGTTCTGGAAAAACTGTTCCGTTTCTACGTTGGGTAGTTTTCTGGTTTAGAGTTTTATTTGTCATGGGAAATAGCTCCGTCCGTTCTGAGTTTTATTTTCCCACTGTCCAGGTTTCTGGTATATAGGGGGTGGGTCCGGTTTATTCAGGTTTTACTATACTTGAGAACGTCATAGTTTCATGAATAATTAGTCTGAGAAATGTTATGTTCTCTGTTTGCTCAATAGATTCATATGTATGTTTATGTTTAATGTTTTAATATTAGACATGTTATTTCAGTGTTGTAACATGATTGATTTCTTTTGATGAAGATTTGGCTTTAAATTATTTTGTTTCAAATAGTGAGAGGTATTTTGCATTCTAAATCCTTTAAGCTGGCTACATATATGAGACAGTAGTGGTCCAAGTCGAGATCCTTGTGATGATGACATCTGTAAGGACTTGATGTAACATTGTATTGTCAGTTTACAACCCTCTCCCTGTTACAGTAATGCTCCCTGTATGTACCTGTGTAAGCTGTAGATGTAGTATTTTGTATCCATGTATTTTCAACCACCCTTCTTGCTATCCTCTCCTTGTACCTGTGTAAGCTGTAGATGTAGTGCTTTGTATCCATGTATTTTTAACCACCCTTCTTGCTATCCTCTCCTTGTACCTGTGTAAGCTGTAGATGTAGTGCTTTGTATCCATGTATTTTTAACCACCCTTCTTGCTATCCTCTCCTTGTACCTGTGTAAGCTGTAGATGTAGTATTTTGTATCCATGTATTTTCAACCACCCTTCTTGCTATCCTCTCCTTGTACCTGTGTAAGCTGTAGATGTAGTATTTTGTATCCATGTATTTTCAACCACCCTTCTTGCTATCCTCTCCTTGTACCTGTGTAAGCTGTAGATGTAGTATTTTGTATCCATGTATTTTCAACCACCCTTCTTGCTATCCTCTCCTTGTACCTGTGTAAGCTGTAGATGTAGTATTTTGTATCCATGTATTTTCAACCACCCTTCTTCCTATCCTCTCCTTGTACCTGTGTAAGCTGTAGATGTAGTATTTTGTATCCATGTATTTTCAACCACCCTTCTTGCTATCCTCTCCTTGTACCTGTGTAAGCTGTAGATGTAGTGCTTTGTATCCATGTATCTTCAACCACCCTTCTTGCTATCCTCTCCTTGTACCTGTGTAAGCTGTAGATGTAGTGCTTTGTATCCATGTATTTTCAACCACCCTTCTTGCTATCCTCTCCTTGTACCTGTGTAAGCTGTAGATGTAGTGCTTTGTATGCATGTATGTGTGTAAGAGTTATATCCATTTACAAACCCCTCCCTCCCTTGTACAATAAAACACCTTTCCTATCCCTTCCTTCCCTGTACCAGTGTAAGCGGTAGGTATAGTACTTTGTATGCTAACAACCCTCTCCCTTTCACAAAACAACCCCTTTACCCATCCCCTGCCTGGAACCCGTTTTATGTACCGTAGATTTTTATTATATATTGTGTTCATATCCCTCCCTCCCTCCTTCGCTATACCTCTGCAAACGCTCAATGCAGTGTTATGTTTGCAATCTTTAGGGGTGATTTCTGAAATATTCAATGCTAAGATAACAATAGACAAAAAATCTGATGTGTTGCACTCACATGACTTTCTCTACTCTTGTCTCTAGTACTAACAATTCTCACAAACTTATTCTTCTATCTTCTTTGTGTTAGTTGGCGTAAACATTTGTGGAAATTATCTTATTGCTCATTTTCTTGCACATGCAACAGGAATATGGAAATACAGTAGCTTGTAGTAATTGTTAAATCTTTTAAAGCTTTCAAACAACACAAAAATGAATAGCGATGTTCCATTTGACAGAAGTAAAAGTTCCCCAAAACCTATATAACCAGGAATATCTCCGAAGTGGTCCACTCTACAAAAAAAAAAAAAAAAAATGAACATAAATTGTGTTTTGGCAATATCTACGTTTTATGTATAGTAAGATTTGGCTCTCTCTTATGGTTTACCGGTTATGCAGAATATAGGATTTAACGGGCTATAGCTGTAAAATTCAAGCTATACATTTCATCTGTCATACAAATGCCTCTAACATATGGCATTTTAATCACAATCGTTTGAGCCATTTTTAAGAAAATCAATTTTTGAATAATTTTGCATGTAAAGGGCAGTTTAGGGTGAAGGAATTTTCTTCAAAATGTCTGTGTCGCATCCTTGAAAGATATTAAACTTGCATACCAACTTTGGCTTTTATTCAACGTTACGTTTTTGAGTAATGGTGACCACAGACATACACACATTTTTTTCTAAAAATGCTTTTTTTGGATTCAGATAGCCTCAGAACATATTTCCAGGAAATCTCAACATCAAATTTTTGGTTGGAAGACTATACTTCCTTTACTTTACTATACATAGTAGAGAAAATAAAAATAGTGGAATAGGGGTTGTATTTTCTTATTGCTAGGTTATTTTTATTTCCTATGTTTGTGTTTACTGACATACACATTTATGAACACCCATACCCATGGCAGGAGTCAAACCTGTTACTCATACGTCTTAAGAATACATGTAATTAATTCTCTGGTTCACTTAAAAGGTTTAATAATCACATTTACAAGCATTTTTCTGTCAGAAAACCCCTCTAAAAAGGCTCTTCTTTAGATTAGGTTACTTGCCACTTCTCGGCCAGATTCTAAGTCTGAAGTTACTTACTGCACATGCGCCGACAGTGGTCTCACAATTGCCAGTAGGTTTCGCTGCGTAAGTTAGTTGTCACTCGCAGACGATTTTCACATCTGCCAACATTGCTTTTTACACTACACTACTGTTGGTTGCCATCACATTAAACACAAATGCACTCGCGTCTTTGCCGCCACAGACATACTGTTAGCACGACTCCATTTTGCTCACACTTTTATTCTGCATTTGAAAACCAATCTATTTATTTATCCTTAAAAAGCAGTAATATTTTATGCCTTAGTTTATTAAGTAAATGCATTCGGCTGTTCTTTAGAATAGGTGACTTAGCACTTGCCGGCCAGATATTGTGTACATTATTTTGCTCACACAGATATATTTCGCTAGTGTGACTCCATACTATTGTTGTGGAAATTGTGTACATTATCGTAATGGCCTTGTTACTGGGTCGAAATGCTGGCTCGTTCTTTTTTTTATTTATTTCATATTATGTTATTTATTATTACATTTATATTAGATATGATATATAGTATATTTATATTATATCCTTCTCACAGGGTGTAGCACGGCATCACATTCCCTGCATAGCATTCGAGTTCTCAGCTGGCCCTCGTCGTAAAGAAATTGCATGCATTTCTCCTCATTATAGTGCAGAGGCGCTAAATCTACTATGCTAATGAAGCGATCCATTGAATTCTCACAACTTGCTTCTAGGAAGGTCACCAGCATATTGCCGGGTCCTGCTAAAACATTCAAATTCAAAATTGTGCTGAATTGACACAGCAACTTCGGCAACTTTCGTGACCATTTGTACACACTGCATAGTTGGACTTAGCCGAAATACTGACCAAGTGCTCGTGTCACCTAATCTAAAGAGTGTATTGTGGAAAAAAGAACATGGTGTTTGGCTGACATCTTGGCCCATATAGTTGTCAACTGGTATCATGATTAATACCGAAACATGAGTTAGCAGTACAACATAAGGAGCCAAAACACTAGATGGTAAGTAATATGGCTGAAAAAACTAAGTGCTAACATGGTAAGTTGTGGAGGCCTGCGAGTACAAGGTGAGTACTGTAGCTACAGTTGGCTAGCCCCACCCAGCACGTGGCAGCGATATCGAGACATCGATATTTGCCGGTTAAAGTTAGTACCAATTGGGTAGATATGAGCGCCAGCTCTGGTGGTAAAGGTTACCACTAATTAGGTTGGTATCAGCTATACCTGCTGCTTAAACTTAGTACTAGTTCGGTAGATATCTGCGCCATCTACTGGGAAAACCAGGTATTGATTAGGTAAATAGCGGTTATTGGTGGTAGGGATTAGCAGGAAACTCTGCCATCTGGTGGTGACACTTGTTACTAATGAGATTCATCACCTTGTTAAACTTCGTACTAATTCTGTAAATATTAGCGCCAGCAGTTGACACCAATTAGTAATGGGTCCCTGAGGTGGTAGCAATTAGTACTAAGCAAGAGGGAAACGCTGCCATCTGGTGGTAAAGGTTGGCATTAATTAGGTATATATATCAGCGCCACTTACCTACTAAACATAGTACTATTTCATTCAGTGGGTGCCGACTGGAATAGGCACTTCCGGTTCTACATCGTTCTGTCAAGGTCACCGTGGTGAAACATACATATCGAGCGCTGCATGCAACCTTTACTTTCAAATTCACACGCTAGATGACAGTGCGTACTTCCTGCGACAAACATTAAAAGGGTGCCAACACAATTGTTATACACCTCTGTATTGTGTTCAAAATAATTTTACAAAATAACGCACATTTAGTAAAACAAATTGGTGTATTTATGTCAGTTTCTACTGATAAAGGCCTTTGCGTAATATTATATTCGATAACTTGCACAGTATTTTAGTCAATGTACGATGTGAATAAAACAGTACAGTTGGCTACCTGTATCTTATTTAATTCGAAATTTAAAAGCTGTGATCGTTGTGGTGAACGTTCTGTGAAATCGTAACGACAGCAGAGCGAAAGTAAATCTTGTAAACCTTCAAATAATATTCTTGTATTTGTAAAACCCGCAAGATTTGAAAGACGTGCAAGAGCATATGAGCAGTAAGAAGGAAGTAAATCTGTTGTCACAAGGCCATTGGTAAGTACCTTTAATGTATGTATTTATTAAATAAACCATGACATAACCTGATTTGTAATGTACCTGCATTACTTGTTCATTTATTTTCAATATAGACCTGACTAATATTACTTTTTGCAAATCAACTGTAGTTCGAATCTAGTCTGCTTATGTATGATAATAATAATAAACAGTTTGTAACCAGATAGTTCGTTAATACTAGTGAACAACAAAAGTGCATTTGGAGTAAGTTCACTTTTTGCATTCTCTGAATTTCAGAACTGTATACGTTGTAAACTGGACCGCTGCAGTGCTGAACACCTACAGAAGTGCATCTTCAGGACTATGGTACAGATTTCCTTCATGTATCATGTGAAGTAAGTTACTTTTAATACATTTTCCATTTTACTGTCTCATAACCCAATGGCAGACTCATTGCTACATCTTTCGTAAATTATCTTTTCTTCAATTTTGTCACTGAGAGCTTACTTACACAATCTGAATATTGTTGGTACAGCATTAAGAAATAGACTAGGATCACATGCTAAGGTTAAGCTTCTTTACTAGCTGTACAAAATAATACTGTCATTTTATCAAGGAATTCATTTAAATTTACAAACTTCAGTAAAGAAGGATGTGATAAAATCTCCAGTGAAATAAAGAAGCAAGTTTATGGTAAACAGGTGAAACTAGAATTTTGCATTTACAAAATTAGAGGAGTTTAGATTTGCTGAGGATGAGGGAACAATCTATTAAAAATAATTGGATATTTTGTATTTAGTGATAGGGTATAATGTAACGTATTGACCAAAATTCTTCAAATAGATTTTCCCACACTTTTAATACTATTGCACTGTTTTGTTGTACAAATATTAAGAATACATCTTCAGGAATAACAATTGGCACACATAATAGGTAATTTATTTCTGTAAATGTCTTTGACTTGCATTTTATTGAGACAAGGTGCAGAAAGTGAAGCAGTGAAATTAAATTATCTGCAGGTACTTCACACAAGGCATCACGGGAGCCTTCCTCTACGCTGCATCCCTTCCCTCTCCTGTCCAGATGTTGCCAACATCAGCACTTCACAAAGAACACATGCCATTTCCTGCATGTTGCTCACATCGTTCCTGCGTTTCATATGTTGGCAATACCACTTTCCCCACCTTCCCATACGTGACTCAACTCCCCTCTACGTGCCATCACTATAGGTTGTGTTGCTTTCCAACGAGGTAGGGAAAAAGGTTATTTGCATGTTTTTTAGAGTTTTAGGAGGCAATATAATGATCTTAAAACAATAATAATATACTGATGTTATTTATCAAGGCACCCAACATTCCCTAATGTAAATAATTGTGATGAAAATTGGGTATTGGTCAATATGCTACATTATCCATGATGGGCCAACCGAATGTTTTGTACCATCAATTGTTAAGCAATAGTATCATGTAAAAACCAAATGTTTTCATTTGGTTGGGTCATGTGTATAAATATGTTAAAGTATAATTGGAGCAGTGAAAGCAGTTTTCTTTCAACAAGTCATACAGTTGATGGTACAATTGTATTTTGTTCTGTGTTGCATTAAAATTATATTTGCAGCACAATGTCAACACAAAGTTTTCAAATGGTCCTGAAACTTAATTTTAGCTGTACAACTGTAACTGATAAGTAACCATAGACCTTAAATATGCCTGTTTCACAATTATTAATTGCTGGATTTATTCAGAATGTTTATCGTTGTACTGCGATAGGCTATGTTCATTTAATGTAAATATACTTTTTGAAATTTCATTAGGTGAAGTATAATAGGTGTTTGACAATTTGTTTTAATCCAAATCATTAGTAGTATGGGGTTTAATTACAACAATGCTATTTTACTCTTAGAGATGTATACAGGAAAAATTAAGTTTTTATTTATGGACACGCTTTAAGTGATATAGTTCTTAGTGTCCCATTTTATATAGGGCATGACAAATTGCGTAATTTTTCTCAGAGGCTTCTTAATTAAGCTCGAGTTCGTTTACGCACTGCAAATCTACAACACAGGAGCAGCACACGCTTTCCTCCTGAAGGACACCATCCTACAGATGTTTACATCGCTGCCCATCAGGTTCAAACACCCAGGACACATACACATGCCATCACAACACAATGAATCAACAACCACAAGTCACACTAACAGTTGAGAAACAAATCTGCGCAGTATCAAGCAGGCTTAGAAAGTTCAGAAATTTACGCTTGATTTTAATACGTTTTGAACTGATCACTTTTGTGAAAAGAATATTATCTACTCCGACATTCCAACTCCAACCAGCAAACAAGATAGGAAAAGATAAAAGATGCGTCTGTAGAACTATAGAATACACACTAGGAGTAGGAAATTGAACCAAACTAAATTTCGAATGGGAGGGACTTGATAATGTTTTGAAATGAACTATATGAAACACTGATGAATTACTTGCACTATTTCCTGTTGTTTGTTTCAGGGAAGCCTAATTGGTTTCGGCAGCACCTACTTTGGATATTGTTATACTTATCGCTTGATTAGTGACACTGTCTCATGTGCTAATTTTCAATGTTTTGTTAAATTATGAATGCCATATGAGACAATCTCAAATTTCATATCTTTCTCTTAATACATTCTTTTGTGAACTTGTGCAGAAAGTAATGTACATATATATTAAATTGTAATTGCTCTTCAGAATCTTATTAAACATAAGCGTTAATATGACTTGTTTGTTTTCTGTTTAAAACAGATAGTGCTGTTTTTTTGTACATAGTTGTTTGTATAATTATCTTCATTTAGAATTTACATGTATCTGTTTAGTTTTTCATTTCTTGGTCACTAAGGTTATCTTTCACAGTTTTTTTAACATGATTACTAATTCACTGTGTACAAGAAAATTGCATTACAGATAACCTTGTGGTATCCTTTCCTGCTTTCCTCTGCCACTAACTCAATATGTAGTTATAATTGCTATAGCCATTATTTGAAATTCTTGAGGGAAAGGGAATAAAAAGTATTGTATAATCTCAACAATTTGTGATCTGACACTATCCATCTGGTTACTAAAGCTATTATGATTAATTGAAGACAACTTTTACTTGTAGGGGGAAAAATGTCAAGTTTAGAAGTGGGTTCTTCTTGCCGAACTTCTTTCGAAGTCGCATCTCGCACACTCATGAACAGTTTACGGCACATTTCCAGTATTCACATATTAGCGTAATATGCGATACATCAGCTACGTGGATAAGAATCGTTTACCGCATTTGGCTTCCATGTAGTTCTTGTAACGCGTATTACGCTAATATGTGAAATTTTGAAATGTGCGGTGAACTATTCGTGAGTGCGCGAGTTGATTTCGAAAGAAATTCTGGCGAGGAATACGGACGAAGGAGGGGTGGGGTGAGGCGGAAGTAGCGCTGCTCGGTCGATATAGAGGCGCACTGCATTACCGACGGATCGTTAGTTCGTACCGGCCCCGTGGTGAAACATAGCGACATCAGCGCCATTTGTGACATCATCCTTTAACACAGAGTCGATCATCTGGTATAATCTGTGATTTCATTAGATGTTAGCGCCATCTCCTGGGGAAAATCTCTGCCAATTAGGTAGTAATCTGCGCCCTCTCATGGTAGGCATTGGTACTAAGTAAGTGGCAAACCCTGCCATCTGGTGGTGGAGGTTAAATTAATTAGGCTACATTAGCGCCATCTCCTGGGGAAAATTGGTACTAAATAGGTAGTGATTTGCTCCCTCTCATGGTAGAAATTAAAACTAAGTAAGTGGGGAACTCTGCCATCTGGTGGTGGAGGTTCTAATTAATTAGGCGTATATTAGCGCCACTCCTGGGGAAAATTGGTACTAAATAGGTAGTGATTTGCGCCGTCTAATGGTAAAACTTAAAACTAAGTAAGCTGGAAACCCTGCCACCTGGTGGTGGAGGTTCGAACTAATTAGGCGTATATTAGCGCCATCTCCTGGGGAAAATTGGTACCAATTAGGTAGTGATTTGCGCCCTCTCATGGTGGAAATTAGAACTAATGCAAGTGGGAAACCCTGCCGTCTGGTGGTGAAGGTTGGTACTACTTAGACGTATATCAGCGCCACCTGCAGGTTAAACTTGGAACTACTTCGGTAGATGTTAGCGCCATCTCCTGGGGAAACTTCGTACCAATCTGGTGGCAGCCATATGTACTTGACTAATCTCTATCATCAGATAGCGGTGATATCTACCAAATTAGTACTAACTTTTACGCACAGATGACGCTGATATGTACGTAAATAGTACTAACCTGTACCACCAATTGGCGGTAATATCTATCCAATTTCGCCAATGGGTGTGGTACTGCTGCCATGTGCCATTTGGCGCGTTCGCCTACTACTCACAGATGACATCTCCTAACCTAAGATCTTCTTCCACTTAAAGCCTGGTTGGTAGTAATAACAAGCATTATAGTGCCATCTAGCAAGCGTAGCTATAGTACTCACCTTGTACTGCCAGCCTTTGACAGCTTACGGTGTTTTGTCAGCCATACTATATCTTACGATTTACTCTTTTGGCTGCCTCTCTGTATTTAGCTATAATGATGCCAGTTAACATAAAAAGCATTAAGTCTGAAAAAAAAAAGTACAAACTGGCTTTCAAAACACTTACTATAATGGAAAGCTGTTACTATTCAGTGGACGAATTTATCTTGTAAATATTTATGTAATATTCTTTTGTACTGTATTTTCTATCTTCTAATTTTAGTAGTGTTATGTCTGAATTTCAAATATTTGTAAGCTTGACGAAGCCAGTATCACGTATAAGATCAAAATGGAGAATGAAGTCCTGATACATGGAGCAAGAATGGTCAGAGCCAAACACTACTATTATTTTCTTCTTTACACAGTACGTACTTTAGAGGGGTTTTCTAAAAGAAAAATGTTTATTAATGTGATTATTAAACCCATTGAGTGGACCAGAGAATCAATTACGTATATTCTTTAGATGTGTGAGTGTTTGTAAATGTGTGCATATCTATCAGAAAAATGGAAATAGTGGTATATGAGTGGTGTTTCCTTATTGCTTTGTGTTATAGCCTGCTAGTTTTTTCTAGTGTTATTTGTAGCATTGAGTGCTTCAGAAATCACTCCTAAAGATTGCAAACATAACACTGCATTGAAAGTTTGCAGCTGTAAAGGGAAGGGGGCAGGGTTAGAAACACAGTACATGAAAATATACAAGTAGGTACATAAAATGAGCTTCAGGTAGAGGATGGGGAAGGTGTCTGTTTGTGGGTAGTACAGGGAGGGGATAGGAAGGGAATTTTATTGTAGAAGGAAGGAGGTTGTAAATGAATAATACAATGATACAAAACACTAATCCACAGCTTACAGAGGTAGGTACAGGGAGCATTAGTGTAAGGAGAGGGTTATAAACTGACAATACAATGTTACATTAAGTTCTTACATATGTCATCACCACAAGAAATTGTACTCATACTGTTTCATACAAGTAGCCAGCTTATAGGACTTAAAATGCAAAATATCTTTCACTATTTAAAACAAAATAAAAAAAAAAAAAGCTAAATCAATCATGTTACAACACTGAAATAACAGATCTAATAATGAATCATTAATCATAAATATACATAATGAATCTATTGAGCAGACAGAGAGCATAACATTTCTGGAAATAATTATTGACGAAAATATGATTTTCAAATACCATGTTGAACACAGATGCAAAAAAGTAACTACAAATCGATAACAAAGAAATCTAAAGCTAGTTTACTACACACCTGCAGTGTGGGATTACATACATTACCAATATGAACAGCATATTACTCTTACACAAAAAGTGCACAATAGGCATACAGAGGCAACACAGCAGTATTCAAATCTACGGATATGTAACTTTAAATGCTAAATTTAAACCCAGATTCCCATAATTTGATGACCGGCGTCTATTACAAGTGATATACTGAAAGATTACTTTTACTGGTGTTCTGTTGATCTGCTCTAGAACTGGGCAATTACAATTTATGGAACATCAAAATAGGCAATTCTAAGATTTTCACAGAGTAGGTATAGCTTTAATTCAGATAACACTTTTAAAGAGTTTCATATGGGCTTATTTTATAGATATAATTCGACCTTGATTTGTACCAGCATACGTGCTGCATGTTTGTATATGTTTTGATTCCATTATCAGGTTTCCGGTAATGAAAGTGGATCACTATGACGACATCACTCGCATTCTAACCAGGCTTGATCATAACACCTTAGAAAAATGCCCTTGTACCATCGGAGCTGATATAGCAGCAAATATCTCCAAGAGTAGAGTTTATTATATTTTACAACACGTATTTCAGTCATCATGGCACCCGCCTTGGTAGCGTGATGGTTAGTGTGTCTGCCTCATGTTCAAGAGGTTGCGAGTTCGAATCTCGCTCAGGGTAAGTTATCCGGGTAAGGTTTTTTTCCAAGGTTTTCCTTACCCTGAGAAGACGAGTGTCAGTTAACTTAAAAAGCTCATGGACCTCGGGCTCATTTGAGCATCATTTCACCCATTTCATTTCATTCATTCGTCCGATGTGACACAATGTTGGAGAACGTTAATTCAAAAAAAAAAAAAAAAAAAGAAGTCACCATGGTTGAAGAAAGCAGTGTATTTATGAGGCACTTTGTTCATTTATTAAAGGAAAATCAAGACATTCTATTAAAATAACAATTGTCAGAAAGCAAGTGCAAAAGTTTAGCAGTAGCTACAGTAAGGCAACAATTGGAGGAAGAGTTTAAAACATCCATCAGCAAGATGTAAATACTAAAAAAAAAGCAACTTAAAAACAAGAATTTAGTCCAAAACTAATTGGCAATAAGCCAGTTGTTTTAAAACAATGGGAGCAGGAAATCCTGGCCTTGGTACTAACTGATTGAGCAAGCTGAGGTACCTACATAGCTACCTCAGAAAATAGCGAGCAAAAGCTTCGTCGGAGTGAGGAAGCCAGGTTTTTATTTATACCATTTCACGAGCAATAGCTCCGCGGTCAAGGTCGGGAAGCTTTAGCTTGCAATGAGATGGAGAAGAAGGATTTTATTTATACGAAAACATCCTCTTGCTCTGAATTAGTGAGAAAAAGCTAGTGCTTGCTTTTATTTATACCACCCAATAACTATTGCTGGAGGACATACAAAAGCTGGTGAAATATGTACATGGGGAAGATGCACAAAAATGTTATGAAGATCTATTGCAGTGGCCGGCCAGTGATTTCATAAAACATTCTTTAGGTACAGTAGAATGAATCAGGTACCCTAATGTGCAAATTACTTCTCCAAGATTTTTAAATGTACTACAAATATTAATGTGCTTTTTCCCATTCTGTTGTTTATGACTTATCTATGTTATTCAAGATGCTGAACATCAATATTGTAACAAAAAGTACATTTTTAAGCAAATAAACACATTAAACTGTGGTAAACCTATCATCAAGTGGAGAAAGGAACTAAGTCAATTTTTTTCAAAATCAATTTTTGAAATATTTACAAAGGATTAAGCGAGTGCATTTATACGCATTTACTGGACTGCAGTAAATACAATAAAACATCAAACAGAAATATCTGAAAATAAGTTTATCGGCTAAACAGTTTTTGTCTCTCCTGAAAAGTTAAAAAAATTGACTTAGTTCCTTTCTCTGCCGACCGATTCAAATACTGATATTCATTTTAATTACCAATCTCTGAAAACAACAATTTATAAATACAATCTATAGAAGGTAATTCAAAGTTCATAACACGGTTCCTGTTTTTTAAAATAAAAATATTTTCCCAAACCATTAAATCTATAGGTCCACTTAATTGTTTTAATAATTTAACTTCTGGATAAGATAAGTGAAGTTTTTAGTTTCTAATTTGTTCTTACTTTAGAAGCACAATTTGGTAAAATTTGTTTTGTATATGTTGATTCTATCTTTAAAATTATGGATATTGTGAATTTTTTTCCGAAAGCTAATATTTCAAGTCATAATAGTCTGGCATTTTTTACCCCAGTAGCCATACTTGGACTTGGTATTTTAAAGTCAGGCAAGACACGGTCAATGCATGTGACGCTAAAACTGAAATGAAGGTATATTAAAACATGGAAGGGGTTTGTTTATTTTAATGTTAATGTCTTAATACTCAAATGTCTTTTAGTAGCATAATGTTGACATTTGAATACTTCTGTTTGCCTCTGTATATACCGCAAATAATAGGGAATCTTGTAGAGAGATCATTGTAAAAGTGCAAAATACTGACTGATGCATCAATGTACATATATAAAGTAATAATATGTTTGTAGTGGGGAACAAAAAAACAGTACAGATAAAAGATATACATAAGTATAACACCAGAATGCAAAATAACTACTATACAGGAACAGTAAATAAAAAAGCAACACAAAAGGATGCCGTTACAATGTGCAAAATTCTCTACAACTAACTTCCATTAAGAATATTCTTAGCTGTATTTGGAACATATCACTGTTAAGTTTACTTTATTTGGCAAAGTGCCGACATAGATTGAATGAGTTGTAAGTATTTTGTAAATACTGTTGAACCTGCTTTATACATAACGCAGTGCTCTATAATTCACATGTACATGTAAATATGTAATTTGCAGTTATACATATTAAATTTCAGTGAAATACAAATGAGGGTTACATCATTATAATGAGCATATGGCATTAAAAGAAATGTGAGGCATAATTTCCTTATCTCTTTTGACTAAGATCCAATCTGAGCAGATGGCTTTCAGGGCAACAATCTCGTAGCAACTAACAAGAAGTAAACAAACATTTTCTGTGCTATTTTTTAAAAAAAGTATGATACATTATCAAAATCTCGGTAGTAAGTAATTCTGAGTTAAGTAATCTTGCCCCTTCCCCTTGACATACGCATAAATCAGGTTCAAATGTATGTATTTATCACTCTATTATCTGCTTATACAACTTGTGCAAGTTTCAAGCATCCTCAAAGATTACGATTCCATAATAATTCATATGAAATATTATTTTGTGTAATTCTGGCTATCAATATTTCTTCTTATGGTTACTGAATAATTGAAATACACAACAGCAAATGTTTCAGAAAGTTGATGCTAGAAAACATTTGACCTAAAGAGTACATTGTTTATGACATAAGACTGAATGCCAGGTAAAGAATGTGCAGAAAAGCCACTCCAGCTCGTTTAGTTGTATTCAAATAATTATCATTAACGCTTATACAAAGGCTGGTTTTGTAGTTTTGGCAACCGTGCTGCAGCGCTAAGTTGGATTGGTGTTGGGTGCTACCACTTTTACCAAAGGTTGCTGACCTGCATCCCCTCCCTTAGAGCATATGAGCATGCCCATACCACCGACCACTCGAGCGCAGTCGCACCCGTTAGATGAATAGTGGGAAGCCAGTGCTCGGTAACGACAGTCCCAATGTTTTCCAAGGAGGAGCAACGAACATGGATAAAAATTGAGTGTGCTAGGGGTCGAGCGGTTCAACAGTGCCACCAAGGATTAAACGAGGCGTGCAGTGCAGCTGCGTTACCTTACAGAACGGTAGCAAGATGGGTTGCAGCATTTCGAGATGGGCGCAAACGTGTGGAGGACTTGCCTCGATCTGCTCACCCACGAGTAAGTGATGAAACTGTACAGATGGTGTCCGCATTAGTGGAGGTAGATCGGAACATAACGATTCGTCAGTTAGAGCAAGAAACTCGACTGGCGCATTAGACTGCCCTCCACGTACTGAAAAGGAGGAAGATTGGGTCCAAATGGGTTCTGTATGATTTAACCGACATGCACAAATGGCTGCAATATGACACTTCTCGTATGCACTTGCAGCATTATGAGGACGAAGGAGAGGCCTTCTTATGGTGAATAATAATCATTGACGAGACGTGGGCAAAATGTTGTGAGCCACAGTTAAAACACCAATCGAACCAGTGGCACCACCACGGATCACTACGGAAACAAACAGTTCAACCATCTCCCACCAAAGTGAAGGTAGTGTTGATTCTAGCCTATGATTGGGATGGTGTGATCATCAACCAAACCGTTCCTCAAAATGAAACCGTTAATGCAGCTTACTATTGTTCATTTCTGCAAGACCATCTCCGAGTAACTCTGAGGAGGAAACGGTGCCACCACATGGTTACATTGCCCATCGTTGTGCATGACAATGCTAGGGCACACACAGCAGGTGTTCTGTCGGCATTGTTGAATCGCTGGGGCTGGGAGGTGCCCTATCACCACCCTGTTCTCCAGACATCAGTCCCTGCGACTATGATCTCATCCCGAAGACGAAGATGCCAATGTGCGGGAACTGCTACTGCACCATTGAAGACGTTAAGCAAACTGCCAAGCGTTCTCGTCGCACCATCAATAGATTGAGCAGTGCCAACGGCATCCAGCGACTTCAGCATCGCTGGGAACCGTTGTACGCAACAGTGGGGATTACATCAAGGGCCTGTGAAACTTGGAACCATCTGGGTGAACTATTTACCCACTTATAACATTGTTGCCAAAACTAAAAAAACAGCCCATGTGTGATTTAAATATATTATGAAGAATAAAATGTATGGTGTGTAAACTGAAATAAAGATTATGCTTTTAAGACAATGCATCAGTTAAATCTTTGGAGGGGGAGGTAACTTATGTTATAATTGACAGCACAAGGTCCATTCCTCTCACCTCCCTCCCACAACATTTCATTGTTCAAAATGCTCTGCCTACCAAAGTGTTTCTAAATTGCATACTTTTAGTTCTTACAACTTTAAATATAAAGGTATTCAAAATTGTAGTACAATTATTTGAAAGTACATATCAAGTAATTCACTTGCAATTAAACTATTTTTCATAGCATAAGTTGATAACAGTCGAAACATTTTAATAGCACAAATATGTACTATGCTTGTCACATAGGAGTTGGCGTACTGTAGCACATCTTGGGACCTTGTTTTACACTTTTTCATTACGCAGAAGCTTGCACCCACTTCTGAAGTGATTTCAGTACTTCCATGTTATTAGTATTTTACTTTGTCTGGCACATACCTAGTACGCAGTTATAGCATTCCACCCAACGAGCTCCATACGTTGGTATCCATTGACAAGGATGAGGTCATTGGGTGTTGGAGAACAGGGATCAGGAGAAAACAAATGCAGGGGCACAATGACCTGTTAACATAAAGTTATTGATTTTAAAATTACAAGAATCGGATTTAATTACTTGACAGTGATTTGACAAAATTAAGGATGAATATTAATATCCTTAATAATATCACATTTCATGACATTCTAGACAATGATACCGAGAGAGTAAAAAAGTACCGAACCGGCTGCACAGTGTTTTGCTGTTGACGTCCTCAGCACCTGTTGCCATCTGCTGCTACCATAGAAAGGTGTCGATTTCCTAAAGAGGTGACAAACATGTATGTATAGGCATTGACGGTGGCAGTTTCAGCATCTCCTTTCACAAACTTGGTAATTAAAGTAGTTTTAAAAATGTTGTATGATTTCATCCGAGCCTTTGTACGATAGCAGTGGATAGCAACGAGCACCGAGAATATGGACAGGGAAAACACGGAGCAGCTGGCTCAGAATTGTTCAACTCTCTCACAATATCACCCTAAATAAATGTGGCTGCTATTATTAGAAATTATATTCTACAAAAAAAAGATATAGAAGTTAATTTTATTTGCAAACAGAATACACTGTAGCCATTACAAAGTCAGATATCCATTACAAGCTGCAGATTTGTGTGTGTATAAAGAAGACTACTGAAGCAAATTCAATAATTCTTTCACATTGAAAAGAACTGTTATTCCTGACATACATCTTGTAATTTGAGCTTCTAAATGATTAAAAGAAATGTGCAAGACCTGGATATTAAAATACAAACCTGGAATCCTAAAAAATATATATTTTGTTGTTTAATGATGCTGTCAGTTCTCAGGATCACATGGGTGTCCCCGGTGTGCCAGAATGTTGTCCCATAGGAGTTCTTTTACATGAAAGAACTACCCAGTCTGGGTAGGTAGGATTTGAACCCGCGACCTTGGGATCAGTAGTCCAGCATCTACCAACTCAGCCACCCAGACCAACTGCAGTCATAAAACAACATGCTTAACAAGTTGGTTCTGATTTTCACATTGGATTGGTTTACAACACACACACACACACATAAATGACAAAACCGTTTAATAACACTCATGTAAAACAAAGTTTTGTTGCATTTCCTGAGTATGTTATAGTTAAGTTTACTGCCAGCATATGCTAAAACTATAAAATTCTATGTAAATATAAGTTCTGAACACCTCGAGATTCACCATGCCATTGACCAGTCAACTTACAACTGAACTAACTTTGGTCAGCCCTGCGCGGTAGTAAGCTCAGAGAAGTGAAGCCCTTCTGATAAACTGGGTAACTTCCTCCTGCATATCTCGTCACGAGGAGGTTAGCTTGGCTCGGTTGCAAATAGGCCACTGCAATTTTTTGCATGGTTACCTATTTAAAAGGGACCCTCCTCGTCTTTGTCTGCTATGCGACAAGCTTTTGTCAGTCCATCACGTGCTGTTAGTGTTCCCCTCTAGTGTACTTTCGAGAGTCTCTGAAGATGTCTGCCGGACTTGCAGATGTCTTGTAAGACAACAAAATAGCAGTTGACAGAGTGTTTAATGGAGTGTAGCTCAAGTTGGAGAATTTGAAACTTTGGATATCTATTTTTATGCATTTTTGACATTTTTGTCACTTTGTTTTAATTCAGGCCATTGCCACTCTGTTTAGTATACTTATGTATATATTTTCCTTTTTATTGTAATTTTATTTTTAATTGAGTTTTATATCTGGCTTTCGCCATGAATTGTTAAGGTCGTTGATGACCATGCAGTTGACACCCTTAAACCTACATCTGCTCCTCCTCTACAACTGAACGTGGGAACAAAGGCTACTCAAACATCCAGTATAAAAACAGAGTGTCTCTCAAATTCAACCCTTAATGTTCAACCTTGGGCTTTACTGTTAAAAAGTGTGTAAATAAATTACCAGTCCAATTTGGTTACACCGACTTGGTGGCACTGGAACCAACCCATCAATCATGCAGACCCTTGTTCAACAAGATGGGTATTCTTCAGTATATTTTGTTCGCTTATGTGTTATGTGACTGATAACTACGGTATCATTAATTTCAATTCTCTTCCACACAATAATAATAATAATAATAATAATAATAATAATAATAATAATAATAATAATAATAATAATAATAATAATAATAATAATATTTATTTCATCCAGTTTATCATACATATGATTTTGGACATGTCAGAAATACAATTACATATTTACAAACTGGTTTCTCAGATTTCCTTCAAGTCGTATAAACATTTATTAATCAGATACATCCTCAACTTCCCTTCAAATTGCTGTTTAGAAACTTCAGCTATGGATTTAATGTCTTGTGGTAGTTTGTTGTAAAGTGTGATTCCAGAAATATATACATCTTTTAGAGATACACTTTTATTCACACTATGCCTAAAATAGTCCATGTTTCCTCTTGTATAGTGTTCATGAATTTGGTTGTTTTGTGTAACTCCTTGTACGTTTGTCAGAAAGGTCCTTACTACTCCGCCATACAAATATAGGGTAGTTAAATTCTATTGGAACCCACTCTCACGGCCGGCCTCTCCCTACAGATGCAATACAATACAATGACCTACATACTATTATCATTAGAATACCTAAGTTTTTACAGCTGTTGTCAAACTTATAACATGAAATATTTTCCACGCTGTTTTGCCATGATGTGCTGGAGCAGATTAATCTCCAGCAGACCACCGCAAAACAGCCCAGAAGGTATTGCATCTTATAATACTATTATCACTTTGTTCTTATGCATCAAACACATTGCCCAATAAGGAGTTGACACATATAATATAGGAGATTAAAGAAACTATACCTTTATGTGTAAAAAAACATTTCGACTTGTTACAAAATTGAGTGTAGTTTGAATGGAGAGTTCCAACTGAGGCTGCAGTTGAATGCTTCCAAGCTGAGGCTAATCACTTTGAATGTGCAAGTTAAAAGAAATACTGCAATTGACTGCAAACTAACAGAATTTGCACTGGAAGTACATTTTAATTTGTCTATTTTAAAAGAACGTGGCAAGGCAAGGATGACTTTCATGTCCTTCCTTCTATGTGAATATGAGATTTTTCACCCATTACTGGCAATAGGCAGCAGCAGGAAATTACTATTATAAGCAATAAAGGGGAGGATTCACTACATCATTCCACAATAACTTGATAAAGAACAAGGTGGTGGAGGTAAATACATTTCATCATTTGAGTTTTAAAACCTAACCATGTAATGTCAGGACAGAATTGTCACCTTTAACAACTTCAAGTTTGTATCTATTTTGTTGTTGATTTCCCAAAAGTGTGCTGTCATTTGTCTCTTAATATTTTATGTTCCTTAGTGGTAGAGAAAGTAAAAAGAAAAGACAAATTTGAACAAGGTTGTAAACAGTAGTTAAAGAGTAAACAACAGCACGTGCAGGAGTTAGTTCTTTTACATGGCAGTAAATCTACTGACATGGAGTAGCTCCATCGGTCTGGGCCGAATTTGAACAAGCCACAACCGTGGGATCAGTAGGCCAACGTCTAACCAACAGAGCCACCCACACCGACTGACTGACTGACTCTGGAACCAGAGGTTAGACGGGAGGGAGGGCCGGATTTGAACAAGCCACAACCGTGGGATCAGTAGGCCAACGTCTAACCAACAGAGCCACCCACACCGACTGACTGACTGACTCCGGAACCAGAGGTTAGACGGGCGGGAGGGAGGGCCGGATTTGAACAAGCCACAACCGTGGGATCAGTAGGCCAACGTCTAACCAACAGAGCCACCCACACCGACTGACTGACTGACTCCGGAACCAGAGGTTAGACGGGCGGGAGGGCCGGATTTGAGCAAGCCACAACCGTGGGATCAGTAGGCCAACGTCCAACCAACAGAGCCACCCACACCGACTGACTGACTCCGCAACCAGAGGTTAGACGGGCGGGAGGGCCGGATTTGAACAAGCCACAACCGTGGGATCAGTAGGCCAACGTCCAACCAACAGAGCCACCCACACCGACTGACTGACTCCGCAACCAGAGGTTAGACGGGCGGGAGGGCCGGATTTGAACAAGCCACAACCGTGGGATCAGTAGGCCAACGTCCACCCACACCGACTGACTGACTGACCGACTCTGGAACCAGAGGTTAGACGGGAGGGAGGGAGGGCCGGATTTGAACAAGCCACAACCGTGGGATCAGTAGGCCAACGTCTAACCAACAGAGCCACCCACACCGACTGACTGACTGACTCTGGAACCAGAGGTTAGACGGGCGGGAGGGAGGGCCGGATTTGAACAAGCCACAACCGTGGGATCAGTAGGCCAACATCTAACCAACAGAGCCACCCACACCGACTGACTGACTCTGGAACCAGAGGTTAGACGGGCGGGAGGGAGGGCCGGATTTGAACAAGCCACAACCGTGGGATCAGTAGGCCAACGTCTAACCAACAGAGCCACCCACACCGACTGACTGACTGACTCTGGAACCAGAGGTTAGACGGGAGGGAGGGAGGGCCGGATTTGAACAAGCCACAACCGTGGGATCAGTAGGCCAACGTCTAACCAACAGAGCCACCCACACCGACTGACTGACTGACTCTGGAACCAGAGGTTAGACGGGAGGGAGGGAGGGCCGGATTTGAGCAAGCCATAACCGTGGGATCAGTAGGCCAACGTCTAACCAACAGAGCCACCCACACCGACTGACTGACTGACTCTGGAACCAGAGGTTAGACGGGCGGGAGGGCCGGATTTGAACAAGCCACAACCGTGGGATCAGTAGGCCAACGTCTAACCAACAGAGCCACCCACACCGACTGACTGACTGACTGACTCTGGAACCAGAGGTTAGACGGGCGAGAGGGCCGGATTTGAACAAGCCACAACCGTGGGATCAGTAGGCCAACGTCTAACCAACAGAGCCACCCACACCGACTGACTGACCGACTCCGGAACCAGAGGTTAGACAGGTGGGAGGGAGGGAGATGATCTCACGAAAGTAACTTCTAGGTATTTACAAGGTATGTACTTACCTCACTCTCTGTTTCTCTAACCACTATTTTTCGCTGTTCTGTAGGCCTCGGGCTCATTTGAACATCATTTTCCTCATTTCATTCATTCACCGTCAGACATGACACTACGTTGGAGCACGTTAATTAAACAAATATTTTTCACCATTTCTAAAGTGTCCCAAATTGAGCTAGGATGCAAAGAATGTAATAAATAATGATAACATATATACAAGTCCAGACACAACAGATAAAAGTAATAAGAGAAACAGGCTTAAATAATTCTTGTGTTTAGAACGTTGTATTTCTCAATTAAAAAGTGTAGTTCTTTCACCCATTAAACGCAACAAATGCCAAGAGCATATTCTCTCTTCCGTATAACACTAAAAACTGCATGGGATATTTTCAAAACGCAAATTATTTTAAAACTACAACAAATTGTTGGTCACTTCGAAAGCCTGTAATCCACCCGAGAAGCCCACCTTCGAAGGTAAGTACCAAACTTTAGCCTTGGAAAGCATTTAAGCTGTTGACAAATCAGGGCAACGTTATTTATGGTAGTTAATTATGAGACTTATAAAAAATGTTAGTAAGCTTATAAAATTATGACAACTGTATGTAAATACATTTTCTTCAAAACTAATATTTAATTCTGAGCAACGTATTTAGTAATTTTTTTTTAAATTTACACAAAAATATGCAGTGGGTACCCATTAGAAATGAGAAGATATCTTAGATAAGAAGGCGCTCAAAATGATTTATTATGGAGTTATATACCCATATTTACTGTATGCGATAGAAATTTGGGGCTGTGCTGCTGCAACCAATATGGAAAGGTTATTTAGATTGCAAAAACGGGCAGTCAGATTGATTTTCAATATGAACTCTCGTGAATCATGTAGGGGAATATTTAAGGATAAGGAGATATTAACATTGTATTCTCTGTATGTCTATAAAGCTGTAACCTATGCAGTTCAGAAACAAAACCTAAAAAATAGCAATATCCATAGTCCCTACACCCGACACAATGATGATTATTTTCAGCAGAGATTTACTAAAAATATTTCAAAAAAGGATCCAAATGTCATGGGTTTAATGCTTCAATCAAAACTACCTGCATATTTAAAATATTCTAAAGGTAAACAATTTGGAGTGTTCTGAAGAAGTATTTGATAACAAAGACGTGGTACAGTATCAATGAACTATAATAATGTCCATATTGAAATTACAGACCCTCTGTGTAAATCACAAATGATAGGTAGCTATAGTTATATGTGTAACCATTAGGTTGTCCCATGCTTGAAAATAAAGAACTGAATTTTACGATGGTAAAAAGTTAATCAATCATTCCATACCTTAGTGTTTCGTGGAGAAATCCTCAGCTTTACGTTGCACACAGCACAGAACAGCAACCTAAGAGACATCAATTAGTTTCAAACGGCTCGGCGGTAAAACAAACTGCGCAGTTGTGAACGCGTCACAAGCAGAGAATTCATGGAAGAGAAGAACCAATCACAACTAATATAGTGCTCATCCTTGTCCGTGATTCCTTATTTAAAGTCATGTGGAATAGATAAATGTTCTTGCTGTTTAATGTGCAAAGTTCCTTTCTGTCATTTGCAAGGGACTCTAAAAACTAAAATTGACTGCTGTTTTACTAAGTAACATGCTGCTCTTCTGTTATTTTTCCGTATTTACTCACACGCAGACATTTAGAAACACATCATGAGCGTAGGCAGACTTTTCTCCAACGGGGGGCCACATGTTGGAAGTTTGCAATCAGATAATATTAATTCATTTATTGTCAAAATGTATAATACCTATTTGTTGCAGATAACCGTATTAATTTGTGCCAAATAAACATGTTTCTTTACATCAAAATTAAAATAATAATTTAATAGTAATTGATTGCACATTAAGTTCACCAACTTCCAAGGGGGGGGCCGAGGCCCACCCTGCCCCACCCCCCTTCGCGACGCCCATGAAACACATGTCCGAAGTTAACACTATTATTATTGAGGGTAATGAGATGAATAGTGACGCCATAGTTGGTAGGAACAATTATTAAAATCTTGCTTTAAAAATATTTACCAAATCCATGCAGTAATGATCGTAAGTTACAGATAAAACAATACATCAATGTTTCCAAATTAAACTATTTCGTGACTAAACTCTTGCAATATCGTGGGGATATTATCAAATGAAAAAGCAGTAATTCATAAATCTTAGCACGAATTTCACCCACGATGACGTCATTAATATTAACAGTTGTTAACAGGGCCAACGACAAACATTCCCAGCACACCGCGTTTAATTAAATTTATCCACAAACATAAATACAATTATGTTTATCGTATTTTCCGTACTTAATGTGAAACCTATTATTACAGATACTACTAACATTTCATGGTTTATCTTACTGCGCATTTAGGACATTTCCAAAATGGAGGTACAAAGCGGATGGATGGATGGATGGATGGATGGATGGATGGCCGATAAGAAAGGAAAATTGTAACATAATACAGCCTTTAACTATAATTCATTTAAGTAGGCATACACTTGGACGATAGAAGCTAATTATAAAATAGATTGTAACATTATGTGAAGAATACCGAACCAAAATATTTGAGAGTAAACTTGTTACCTTATCCGTCGTGAACTTGAATCTTGGCGGTTCAAGATAAAAGAGAAAGAAACAAATTCCTGCGATTATTTTAGTGACATGGAGGCGCGTTCAGTTTCTTTATTCAGAGCACTCTAACGGGAAATGGCGGAACTTCTTCGACATATACAGTTTGAGCAGTCCACAGTAGATGTCACTGTGGCTCTGGCGCGAAACATTCATGGCTGCCAATACAACTATTCCACATTTTGGTGTTACATATTAAACAGTTTTAAAAATAACATATTTGGTCTGCAGTTTGATACATTTTATAATTATTTAACCATAAAGTCCTTTCAGTAATAATACATTTGATAAGTATTACTGTATTTCTGCTCAATGTACGTTGCGAATAAAACAACATAGTTGGCTAACTGTATTCTATTTAAAACGAAATATAAATTCCGCTTGTTTGTCTATTGGCAATTTGTAAGAAAAAGGATATTGTGTACGCAGCAGGATGCTGTTTACAATATATGTTGCTGCTACTGAACATTTACATGGAATGATGGTACGTACATTACATATTTGATTACATGTTTCACTTTTAAATCTTTCAGTCGAGTAGAATAGATTATCTGCGACTTTGGTAGGTACCTCCTTCAGTATTTGGTTATCAAGCAAACATTTGATTCTATAAGGCAAGTGGTTGTATAGTTCCTTTCTTTACTTTTATTGCTTGCGGAATCTCCAACTATAATATATACAATGTATATAGAGACAGATAAATATTAGGATCCGGTTATTAGTATCAAGAATGCGATTAAAATGAACTTGAATAAAACTAATGAAACATAAGGCAATGGATGCAGTTTTTATTGCTGATTAACATTTTGAAAGTTTTATTTGGCGCTCAAGCTTCGCTTTTGATTTATGAGCAAATTACGTTCTACAATGCAACGGTATTATTTCGCTTATGCATCGGATATTTAGCAAACAAACGTGTATAAACGAGTATAATATATGCTAGAATGATTGATTAATGCATTAATTCTCTCGGTGAGATGCTGCATGCACCAAATCATTCACTGAGTTGTGCTCATTGTGAGTAAACACAACCAACTGGGTGTAAAGGTCCCAGTTGGCATGGTCCAAATACCATCTAGTCATACGTGTGGAACTTGCGTTAAGAGACTAATAAAGACACGGAAAGTGATCACTAGGAAGGGCGGCTGGCTCCGTGCCATGGCACTACCTTAATAAATGAAGAAATTGCATATATTGTTGTATACTCCACGGTTACATAGAGAATAATAGCATGAGGGTTAAAGTGTCTTGAACAAGTTACTATTACTATTCTTTGAAAATACAAGAAGACACGGAACACTATCAACACAGACTGTATATGATACGAGTGTGATCTGTGAAATAGCAAATGTTGTTGTTAGCTAATGCTGGATTTCTGACAATGAAGTCATTAATCCTCTTGCTCTCCAATATTTTTCACTGATGGATGGGGTATTAGAAGTGTAACTTTCCTATCTGACCTTACCTTGGTCATCTCTTGTTCTCTTCCGACCCCGATGCTATTAGGGTTCCTGAGGGCTAGGGAGTCTTTATTTTTCCAACCTCTCCATTTCTCTATAAAACCTTAACCCCTAACATGTTGACCTGTCATGGCATGTAATACGTCTTCTGATTGGTAATCAGAGGATATGGTCGGTGAATTTATTTTGATAAGTCTCCCGGTCAGGTCGGCGAGACCCGTAAACCAACGACAGGTGTGGTCCCCCAGACATTCTGGGGGTTGTGAGAGAGCGATGTGACCGCCAAAACATAAAAATATGGTGCTCTCTAAAAAACGGTTACTATTACTGCTATTGCTCTCTTTTTTATGAAATAGCAAATGTATCATATCGTAAATGAGCTGAACAATAAGCAATTGTCAGGTTCGTTATACCGCTCGCAAAAGTTAAAGGCATGTGAACGCTGGCCAGTGCTCAAGCAGAGCGCTGTTGCCAAGCGTAGTGTGTGTACCGGCAGACGGTCTGTACACAAGGTTGTGTGGGATGCATGCACCACATTCGGCAGCGCTAATAGGAGGGGCAAGCGTAGGGTTCGCTGGAGTCTGCAGTACGCCCCGCCTTCATATGCCTTTAAGTTTTGCGAAGATTATAGTTGGGTTGCCATCATGGTCACAATTCCAGCAATGACGATTACAGCTTGCAGTATTCAGTTCAGTTTCTTACAACTCACCGTATCCATGTTAGCATGGATAAATTTGTGACCAGCATGTGAGCAGTTACAGAAAGTAACGAGAGTGATGTATTCCAGTTTGAATCTCAGGCTTCAACTTCAAGCAATATTAATATTACAGCTGATCAGGTAAAAACTGCAGCATTGGAATGATTTTATTGTGTAATTTGTGCATTCTTTCATCAAGATGTTGGCACAACCATCTAACCCATAAGATTTTTTATTTTTCATGCCCTTTATTGTAGAAATTGATTCATGTTCTGTTACAGATCAAAAGAAGAGAGTGGAATAAGACTTATCCATCTAATATAGATTTATATGTAGAAGCTTCTGATACTTGTGCAATAGTTATTGAAGATTTGTGCCATTTCCGTACAGTCTGATACTGTTAGGTTAGAATTTGGCTACTCTTTTCCATGCATCTGTATTTCTTGTTTAATAATATTGCAAACAGTTTTGGATTTGTTAAGTTGCTATTGTTTGTCATTATAAAGCTGTTTTTGCATTTCTAATAAAAAATTTGTTTTGGTAGTGTTTAACGCCTGCTTTTGCTACTACAGCACCGCAGGTAATGACACTGATGATACATGGAACGAGAAACCTGCCACAGTGCTGCTTCGTCCACCACGAATCCAAGATGCTGTTGCCTGGGATCGAACCCGAGTTACTTTGGTGAGCTAATAATATTTATATTTTAAAAGATACCTATAGCCTAAATTATTGTTGTTCCGGTTTCTTTTATTAGTTTACTTTGTTAATGTTTCATTAGATGCACGTATATCTTTTGTCATCCACTTGGCGCCATGTTTTTTGTTCCAAATAGCCATTTTAGTGGCAAAGCAATGTTGAACAAAGTGGTTAAATGTGTTTGCAAGGCAAACAGTAGCTGCACTTAGCGATTTCAAAGGAATAAGAACATTGCTAATAATATTTACTAGAGGTGCTTTTAGAGTTGATGTGAGGAGCGAGCACGTTTAGAGCAGATACTTGTATGTTAACAGCTACTGACGTGACCAGAGCTACAGCCTCAACACATTTATCATCATTATGTAAAACAGTCACATCGCATTCTTTATATGTTGAATGAAAAGTTACTTTATTTCTAGACTCATTTTTGGAACAATGAACTGTCCAGTAATAGACAAATTTACAGGGATGCCGTCTCCCTTTTGTTTCTGTTGTGGTGAAAATGTGATATGATTACATTGTGTGAACTGATAAGAAGCAAGTTGTCCTCAAGTAATGCAGGTTAAAAGAGCTTCCTTCCTTATCATGCAAGTGCGGTTGTAGAGCCAGCCTCTAATTCAGTTCAACTCTTAATTGCTTATAAAACTTGTAATACAAGCATGGAGCATTGCCAAATGCTAATACACGAATAAAAAGTACATTATAGGCACATAATTAGAATTACGGTTAGTTAGTGAAAAGAATCTATATATTGTAATACAAACATGGAATATTGAATATACAAAAATATATTAGCAGCACATATAGACTAATTTAACATCTCTTCCAGCCTGTATGGGCATTTGTCAATCAAGTTAGATTTCTTTAACTCTTTAGCGAGAGAGTTTTTTGAGTGCTCTTTTATACTTTTTGGTAGGGCATTATATAGTATCGTTCCCATTACAATTGCATCCTTTTTCGTTGAAGCTTATTTAAGTGTGCTCTATTTTAATTTTCATTCCTTCTGGTGTTATATGTGAAATATATTAATATGTTGAATGTGAATGTGTGATTTTAGTAGGTGATTTGTTTTGAGTCAGTATAATTAATTACTTTGTATACATAAATAGCAACAATTGTCAATATTTTATTCTTTTTAATGAATGGTATAGTCGTGTCTGTAGTCTTCAGTTGAACAATACGAGGTATGCATGTCTTCTGTAGCAATAGTATCGTGTTTAATTTTGCTACCCGATGCCCTCCCCAAATTTCAATACCGTATTCCAAGTGCACATATATTATTGCCTAATATATAGCTTTAAGCTCTTCTACATTAAGATAATTTGCAAAGTATTTTAGTAGGTATATGTTTTTTGCAATTTTGCTACTGACTTTGTTTACATACATTTTGTATGTTAAGTGTTTGTCAAGATATACTCGTAAAAATGTTGATTAGATAGCTGTTGTACTTTAGTATTTTCAAGTGCTACATTTATGTAGTTTAGTTCCTGCCCCTTGTTTGCTGATGCTGAAAATGTACCAGTTTGTTGACATTAGATGAAATATTGTCATAATAACATAAAGACTACACAATTTCCACATAATACAGAAACACTTACGTCAGTATACAGTGAAGCTGGTGAATATGAATGCCAAGTTAAACATAATCTTGTCATGTTATAGAAGTTCCTATATGTGTCGACCAATAGACACTTATCGTTTCACTTACACTTCTGGTCAACTCAGCACACCATACAACAGGATATTAAATTACTGAAACATGCAAAACCAACAGCAGAACTGATAATTGTGGAGAAAATACATATTATGAAGAATGTTCACACATCCATGAATTTTGATATACCACAAGCAGACGACAAAATGTAGTCTATATCCAGCAACCCAGGTAGCAGCACAGTCACTATGACAACAAATGTTTCCTTTTCAACTGGCAATTGAGAAACTGTTGAGAATGAAGATGCTGGTCCTCAAAACACGTCTGGACGAAAATAAGTGTACGTGAAACTATAAGTTTCTATAGGTGAACGCATATACTTGTAAACATCTGAGAAGTGTGACTGTCGACATCACTTTGTATATATTAAGTGGAATAACCTTCTCAGTTGTTAATATCAAATATAGATTAAGTAATTAGTGAACTAAAGTTGCACATGGTGTCGAGAAGCAGGTAAAGATATTTACAGGAGATCTTTTGATTTTAGCAGCTACTGGTGTGAGACGTCTACTCAAGTGGCAGACTTTCTGGGAAGACAGTTGGTGACACTGCAGAGACTTCTGTTGTAATGGTGAGTTATTTGTTGCATGTCCAGCTGTAGTATATCTGACATTACATGGTTAGGTTTTAAAACTCCAATAATGAAATTTAATTTGACTACCTGCATTAACCTCTTTGATAATAGACCCACAGTCTGTGACCATTTAGAAAAATAATGTTCTTATTTGCTCACAATAAAATATTGGTTCTAGCAATTTCCTTTCTTAAATACAGTTATTTGTCATGGCCTACTTAAACGTACAAAGGAAATTACACTAAATTTTGCTAGACGAGGTTTATTAAAATACTTTGTGATTGTTATCTAAATCATATTGCAGCTTTATAAGCATTTGTTTCTCTTTTGTATTGCTGTGTGTTAATATTTCACTTGAAATAAAATATCTGTAGCATTTCTCTTGTTTTAGATGCATTTTCTGTGGAGAACAACTATTTTTTTCTTTTAAAGCTCCATAATGTTCATATTGTAGTACAAGGGTCTTTTAATCTCGGCGGTATAACAGCTCATTGTGGGCCAAGATCTATCGCCTGGCTGCTGCTTCGTCCACTTCTGCAATGGGTGAGGTGCAGTACTAGAGGGTGGGACTTGGTCAGTGCCTCCGGTCTGGGATATAAAGTCTTTTAATTATTTATGAGCTAATTTAAAGGGTGTTTTATTGTGAATGTCTGTTAGAAAGAATGGAGCTTCTCAATGGCCAAAGAATTATAAAAATTGGTTGTGAGGTTTTTGAGATTACCTTACGTATACAGAAATTTTCCCTCTTAATCATATAGTTATATTATACACAGGGTATTAGGGATATGAGTGCACATATTTCATGTGATAGTAGATTCAAATATAGTCGAACAAGAAATTCATCTATTGTGAAAAGTGAAGTAGATAATTGAGCATTATTGAATACCTTATCTGCAATCTTTCAAGGAGTAGCACTAAAGAAGTGAATGTTTGATTACTGCTGTGAAGCATGCAGTGATATCTAGGAGTTCCCCCCCCCCCCCCGTTGTATTAACATCCTCCAACGTAATGCCCTATTGGACAGTGAATGCATGAAACGTGTGAAATGATGCTCAAACGAGCCCCAGTTCCACAGAGCTAGCTTTACGTTACCCGACATTCGTCTTCTCAGGATAAGGGGAAACCTTACGTGGATATCTTTACCCTAAGCAAGATTCAAACTCATGTCGTCTTGAATGTCAGGCAGACACGCTAACCAGCACGCTACTAAGATGCGCAACATATACGAGTGAAAGTACAAATTAGGCCCCAGCCTTGTTCGCTGCATGTTTATCAGGTAATGGGGGGAAGGGTGGCATTGTTTCAAGCTTTCCAAGCATTAACAACATTCCTGACCTTCCAGTCTGCATGTTGCCAAACATTCCAATAGACGCACTGGAATGCGATTACTTAATATCAGTTTGTAACTTAGCGACTCATTTTAAGAATAAATACAAACTACACAAATAACTCGTGTTCTGTAGCTCTACCTATCTATGATTATTGCAGAAGTGAACAATTAATGACTGATTACTCATTGAAGCAATGTTGTTTTTATGTAACCATGCACTATAGAGGAGAATGACAGAGGAAGTTATTCTAAAGGTTATAATAAGTATCTTGGGGACTATAAGCTTTACTTATCTGAATATCTGTGGATCTTCTGCTTATTGAGCGGACATAAGCCCGGGACGTAAAGTACTTACTATTGTAAGTTGCCTTTGGGGTATTTATTTCTGGTGTTAGATTCTCTTGTTGCGCTAACTGGGAAAGTACGATGATCTCTTTTCAGTTACTTAGGGTGATATATCTTAATCTAGAATGTAGTGAAATCTGATCTTATTAACTACACTAATATTCATTCTTAATTTTGTGAAATCATTGTCAAGTAATCAGATGAGATTCTTGTAATTTTAATGTCAATAACTTTGTTAACAGGGCGTTTTTGCTCCTGTTCCATCCTGGTCTCCTGATCCTTATTCTACAGCACACAGCGACCGGGTCCTTATTAGCGGATACCACCGTATGTAGCCAGCCTATAATAAACTCCTACCAGACTTCCTTCTCCTGATCCTTATCTCCAACAGCCAGCAAACTCGTCCTTATCTGGGTATCTCTTGTATAAAAGGTAGACAAGGTCCTCACATATAATAAATAGCAGTCACATGTTATTAGAGATAATAAGAGTAAAGTGGAATACACATAAGTGCAAGGGTGAAACAACACAGCACCACTGACTTCTGTCACTAATTTTGAGCACTTAGTGCTATATAGCATGTAGTATTTGTTGTGCCTTTGTTCACAGAGTTTACAAAAGCATTTATCCATGACTCATTACATTGATTTGATTCCGTTATCAAAAGTTTGTTCTGTTATCAGAAATGGCATTTACAAATAACACGTAGCCTTCGCTCTTTCCGCTGTCTCACGTCGCAATGCAGATGAAGTTTGTACACGAGAGTAAAAGTTTGTCTGTTACTTCACTGTAAGTGTTCAGTTGTATGTATTGTTAACCCAATCGCATCATATTTAAATGCATTAGCAACTAACCAAGAAATACTTTAAATCCCCCTATCTGTGAGGGCAGTAACACCTTGATGCTCAGAAAATCATTTAAAATCTGTCATTAATTATTTTTTGTTGAAAATTTGGGTGCACAATATTAAAAGCACAAATTCACCAATATTGTTGTCCTAATACTGCTGTTGTGTGCGAAAGAAGTGGGAAAGCAGTTTGAATCTCTCCCTGCGCACTGTTTTATGAAAATTTGGATTGTCACGGCATCAGGTTTTGCTCCAGTACAATTGAATAGCAATTTTCACACTCAAGACATGAAAGTAACTAAAGCAATATGTTGTTGTTGTTAGCTAATGCTGGATTTCTGACAATGAAATCATTAATCCTCTTGCTCTCCAATATTTTTCACTGGTGGATGGGGCATTAGAAGTGGCCGGGCATATTTGAAGGTGGTCTCTATCCATTTCCTCTTGCAGATCACATAGAGGACAGAGTGGTGAAGAATATATTCCAATTCTGTTTAAATGTTTTGCCAGACAATCATGTCCTGTAATCAACCTGAAGGTTGCAACTGCTGTTTTTCGAGGATACTCAGGAATCACTGTTTGGATGTTTGGTAGTTCCCATCTTTTATTCTTTGATTTTTCATAGTAATATTTTGCAACAATTTTTTTGAATTCAGAGTTGACTAATCTTTTAGCTGCATAAAATGGTAGATTAACTATAGATTTTTGTACACCGCTGGTACCCTTTGTCTGGGTTACTGCCCGCTCCAGAATAATGTATGAAGACTAAAGCAATATAGGCAGGCCCTGATTTCATTTCTCATTGTCTTGGAACACTTTTTGTCGGGATGGTCCATCTACCTCATTGTGTAAGCTTTTGTTTCTCCATGCATTGCTGGTGTGTCGTTAGTTCTTTCTCCTTGTAACCTAATTAGGGGAATTAATGCATTTTCTACTGTATTGCGAGGACGACACACGTCTACCAATAACTGTGCACAATTACGCATCTTCAGTATATGACACTTTGGTCATAACTCATGTAAAAGATTATCTTTTTATTCTCCTTGATTACGGAACCTAGCAACAATTGTTTTTCCTGTTTTCCCCACAATGTATACTTGAAATCAATGTTGGCCATGCTCCATATTACTGTACCGGATAGCATTGGACATAGCAGTAAAATTGACGAAATGACTTTTAGTTATATAAATGTTAAATTTTGACATATTCTTGGTGAACATGTAACAGGCAGCACGATAAATACCATATTTCTGATTTTGCTAAATTAAATATTCTGGGCTCAGAATTTCCCTTACAAATTTGTAGTCGAAGCTACTCATGAAATGGTTTGTCAACAACAAACATAAGCAGATTTATCCTTTAAAAGAATAATAACTGTTTGTGTACGTATGTGTACATTTTCAATGCATTAAAACTAAGAGTGATAAATATACAGATGATAGAAGTTAGTCTGTTGTGTAATGTAAAATATTTACATTTGCTGCTTTGTATTCTTCATTTGAGTAGAAAGCTTTATTTACGAGGATGAGGAGGTGTTTATTGCCTCCTCGATTTTCTTCACTTGTGCATTTGTTTCCTTAATATGGGGAGTGAGTGAGTAAACTAAGGTATTATAAATCTTTTGCACTGCTAACTTTCAATACATTTGGTAGCTACTTAGATGCTTGAAGCATTCATATAATATAGGATTAGTCAAAATAACACTGATTGTTGTTAATTTTAAGGTTGTAGAGAGATTGTAGGTTGTGTATTATAGTGTTGCTGAACATGTATTCCGTTAACATGTTGTTATCGAGGAGCTAGATAGCATTAACACAGCTACGTGGGGTTGTTATATAAAATTGTGCTGAGCAGGACACCACACATTTTTACTACAAGGCCTTAGGAAAGTTCTGAAATTAGAGTAGTCCAGTATCTTTAATTGTAAACAATACAACCCTACGAAACTCTCTTGTAAATCTTGATTTAATTACTTTACACCCTTAAAAGACAGTACACGTTAAATGGAGTGCAGTGTTGCAACATGTACTAGTTGCGAATCTTTCTCCGCGAGCGATTCGAGGTGGCCTTAGTCCTTCAATTGCTGCTTGACGAGACGGGCACTTTTAACTTTGGTATCCCTGCGTGCCTTTGTCACTGTATGACCTAATTTTACAAATGACTCGTCTGTATAAACAATTGATTTCCCCTGGTCCCTAAACCTTTTTATGTTTTTTAGATATTTATGTTGCCATCTGATGATATCAATATCGTCTCTTTCTATTAATATGCACTTGTTACCCTTTCTTTCATATTCGAACCCCAAATCGGAGTGGCCCTTGAGAAATTTGGTAGGGTCTCATCACTGTTGAACTGTGACAAATTTATATTCAGCGTGGGTGGAATATTTGCAAACTGTAAAGAATGAACAAATCAGCGCACTCCACCTTGCACTATTCAATCATATTGCGTTAACCTAGCGTTTTGTGTAGTCCCGCCCTTTTTGCTTTCTTTTTCGATGGCGTTCTTAGAGGTCCTTTCATTAGTTCCTTTTTAATCATACACACTACTGCTTCTGAACACCCGATAGCCTTAGCTGTTTCTTTTACTGCCTTACTTACACGCATTTTACTTCAAAAATAATCTAACACATTCATAATTATTTGGCGTTCCTTACTTCTTAATTTATCAACATATCGTCTCTTCCTAGCTTCCCCCTCCATAACTACAAATATTTACAAAAATATTAAACAAATAACGCAATAACAGCTCACAGTTACACACACGGCTTCTTTCGAACTAATGTTAGTGCTGCTCCTTATACTATCTTCTGTGTCAGGCCTGGCGCTGAATAGATGAATACCTTTTGTTTGCCTTACTGGATAAAAGAAAGAGGTTACTGCCTTTTGGTTTATTTTAAAAACTTTCTCCAACCTTCCTCAACATTTGTTCTTGCTGGTTCCCTGATGTAAACTCAATAACAAAAAAGTTTCACACTGCGTAACTTTTGCAGTGCACAGATATAAAAGTTTCCGAAAATATTTAATTTAAAAAAGTATAACACTTAACTGGGTAAACATAGAGAATTCGAAGTAGGCAGGTAGTAGCACTATGGTTTACTCTATGTAAGAAAAAAATATAGATGCATTCTAGCAGTTAGTTTGTTAGTTAGTGCGTGATGAGTATAGAAACAGCAAATATCGGACTTCTATTGAAAAAAACGTTTTCTGAAGAAATTTGGACCTATAGAAATGTATAATGACTCTGAAAAGGATATAACCTGATAGAGAAAAAAATTCTGCATAGGATAATGTGTTCAAACCTGAAATTTATAACAAATGAATATTTATACCATGCTATTAGTAATCTGGCAACAGAGCGAGGGTAGAAAAGGACGCGGCTAATGGCAACTTGTATGCGCTAGATAGAGACAGAGATGTCCCATTTAACTCCATACTGTCTTCTAAGAGTGGAACGCTATATAGCTTTATGTCATGATTTTTTGTCCAAAAGTGAAATGCAACCACTGATTTTTCTAATTGTTTACTCTTAGATCCAAGGAGCACGTTAGAAACATTAATTAACTCACCTTTTAAATTAAATCATTTCCATTGTTGACTGTGTTTTATTGCTGTATCATTGAATACTTGTCATAAGGTAACGTTTTTAAGGGAAATAATCACATTTTGTGTAAGATGCACATATTCTTGTCATTGGTGTACTGGGTAGCATGAGTTTGAAAAACACGATAACACATCATTGTAATAAGAATAAAATAATTGCACCTTTTGAGTAGTTTAATTTAACATTTAAAGTTGCATATCCATAGATTTGAATACTGCTGTTTCGCCTCTGTATGCGGTTTGTACACTTTTTCTGTAAGATCAATACCCTGTTCATATTGGTGATGTATGTGTTATCCCAGATCTCAATCCCACACTGCTGGCAGGCAGGCGTGAGTGAATTAGACCATAGTAAACCAGCTTTAGGTGGCTTATGTTTACATCTTTTTTTAGATTTCTTTATTATAGATTTGTACTTACTTTTTTGCTTCTGTGATCAACGTGGTACAGTAAAACCTGCCTGAAACGGAACGCAGTCATTCCACTAATATATCTCCGTTTTCACTGGTTTCCGTCTTAGAAAGGGTTGCACGTATTTTAGTAAGACAATCTTGTGTTGTACTCACATGACTTTCTCTACTGTTATACTAACCATTCTTACAGACTCTTATTCCTATATCTTCATGTTAATACAGATAAACATTTGCAGAAATTATGTTATTGCTCGTTTTCTTCAATGTACAACGGGAATATGGGAATACAGTAGGCTTTGATGGATAGTCAAATCTTTTAAAGCTTTCAAATTCTGCTCTCTTTGTATGGTTAACATAAAAAAAGATGATTAGTGATGTTCCATTTGACAGAAGTATAAGTTCTACAAAATTTACACAAATAATGAGAAAATCTACATTTAGCAAGATCTACAATGAAAAATGATGTGACCGCCAAAACATAAAAATATGGTGCTCTCTAAAAAGCGGTTACTATTACTGCTATTGCTCTCTTCAATATCATCAGTGAAAAATATTGGAGAGCAAGAGGATTAATGACTTCATTGTCAGAAATCCAGCATTAGCTAACAACAACAATGAAAAATGGAGAGCAAGAGGATTAATGACTTCATTGTCAGAAATCCAGCATTAGCTAACAACAACATTTTTCTATAGTAAGATTTGCTCGATCTCTTACGGTTTACCAGGTATGCAAAAGTCATCCAGAGTAAATAAGACTACAGGGGCTATAGTCAGAAAATTCAAGATATACACTTCATTTGTCATAAAAACATCTCAAACATATGGCATTTTAATCAAATTCATTAGAGCCATTTTCAAGAAAATAAAAATTGTCCATATAAAGAATAGTTTAGGATGAAACAATTTTCTTCAAAATCTCCGTGTCGCATTCTTGAAAGACATTAAACTTACATATCAACTTTGGCTTTGAACCAATTGTTCGTTTTTGACTTATGCACACACACACCACACACCACTTCATTTACAAAGCACATAACAATGTATTAAGCATAAAAGAAATTCGTGTTAGATTATTTATGCAAATTGTTGTGGAAAAAGTTTTCCATTTCCGCGTTAGGTAGTTTTCTGGTTTAGAGTTTTGTCATGAGAAACAGCTCGGGCCGTTCTGAGTTTTATTTTCCCACTGTCCAGGTTTCTGGTATATAGGGGGTCGGTCCGGTTTATTCAGGTTTTACTATTCTTGAAAACGTCATAGTTTCATGAATAATTAGTCCGAGAAATGTTATGTTCTCTGTTTGCTCAATAGATTCATATGTATGTTTATGTTTAATGTTTCAATATTAGACATGTTATTTCAGTGTTGTAACATGATTGATTTCTTTTGATTAAGATTTACGTTTTAATTATTTTGTTTCAAATAGTGAGAGGTATTTTGCATTCTAAATCCTTTAACCTCTTGAGGGATATGGACGTGAAATCACGTACATTTAAAATGACGGATGAGCATAATGGGCGTGTATACATGTCCTGTGCATTTGTGCATTTAACCCCCATTTATCCCTCATGCAACTCATCTTATTTTAATTTTCCCTTTATGAAACATTTTATTAAAGTCTATATACTTTATTGGCTTACCTTAATATGTTCTTTCTGCAGTGATTTACCTCAAAACAGGGATAAACACATAAGGGTAGGTACATTTCCATATTTGCGAATTCCCTTCTTGCGGCATATGAAACACTTTGGAGATGGGCGGGACTTCTTTGCTGTTGGTGGTATCCTTTTAGGATAATGTTTTCATTGAAGTCTGAGGGATGCAGGTGTTTTGGATTTTCAACCCCCAGCGTGGTATTGTTCAATTAGGCTGCGAGCTATTTATAGTCGGTAGTCAAGGTCGGTCATTGTCCTGTGTGGGTTTAGAGGGCTGTCCAAATCACCAAACAATTGTATATGGTTATATCCAGTTGGTGCAAAAACACCTTTTTATACCACTTCTCCCTTCAGCTACAAGCAGGAAAGTATACGTATGTATTTCAACAAAGAAAGACACGGACTCTACTAAGTTACAAAACTCGCGTAAGCAAAAGTTGCAATGTTGATCTATTCTGATGACTCAAGAGACCACGAATGCAGTAGCGCTTTATTACACAGGATGCTGACGCATAAGCCACACATACAATGGGTGTTTCTTTCCGAGAACTTATATTAGATTCGTTCGACAGAGCAAAGTTGACTTTTCACCACAGTGAAACAAAAAAATTGTGCCATTTCAACGTTTTGTAAATACAACTCAACTTTGCTGATGACGTACATTTATACTGCATATAACGAGTTTTATACCAGTTTTTGTTTCATTAAAATAACTTAATATTTACACAAAATACAGCTGTGTGTATACAACACACTTTAAATGCCCTGCGCTGGATATTGGGTAGCAGTTCTCGGCTCGCGGACGTTTTAAATGGCCATCGCTCAAGAGGTTAAGCTGGTTGCTACATATATGAGACAGTAGTGGTCCAAGTAGAGATCCTTGTGATGATGACATCTGTAAGGACTTGATGTAACATTGTATTGTCAGTTTACAACCCTCTCCCTGTTACAATAATGCTCCCTGTATGTACTTGTGTAAGCTGTAGATGTAGTGCTTTGTATCCATGTATTTTCAACCACCCTTCTTGCTATCCTCTCCTTGTACCTGTGTAAGCTGTAGATGTAGTGCTTTGTATCCATGTATTTTCAACCACCCTTCTTGCTATCCTCTCCTTGGACCTGTGTAAGCTGTAGATGTAGTGCTTTGTATCCATGTATTTTCAACCACCCTTCTTGCTATCCTCTCCTTGTACCTGTGTAAGCTGTAGATGTAGTGCTTTGTATCCATGTATTTTCAACCACCCTTCTTGCTATCCTCTCCTTGTACCTGTGTAAGCTGTAGATGTAGTGCTTTGTATCCATGTATTTTCAACCACCCTTCTTGCTATCCTCTCCTTGTACCTGTGTAAGCTGTAGATGTAGTGCTTTGTATGCATGTATTTTCAACCACCCTTCTTGCTATCCTCTCCTTGTACCTGTGTAAGCTGTAGATGTAGTATTTTGTATCCATGTATTTTCAACCACCCTTCTTGCTATCCTCTCCTTGTACCTGTGTAAGCTGTAGATGTAGTATTTTGTATCCATGTATTTTCAACCACCCTTCTTGCTATCCTCTCCTTGTACCTGTGTAAGCTGTAGATGTAGTGTTTTGTATCCATGTATTTTCAACCACCCTTCTTCCTATCCTCTCCTTGTACCTGTGTAAGCTGTAGATGTAGTGCTTTGTATGCATGTATTTTCAACCACCCTTCTTGCTATCCTCTCCTTGTACCTGTGTAAGCTGTAGATGTAGTATTTTGTATCCATGTATTTTCAACCACCCTTCTTGCTATCCTCTCCTTGTACCTGTGTAAGCTGTAGATGTAGTATTTTGTATCCATGTATTTTCAACCACCCTTCTTGCTATCCTCTCCTTGTACCTGTGTAAGCTGTAGATGTAGTGTTTTGTATCCATGTATTTTCAACCACCCTTCTTCCTATCCTCTCCTTGTACCTGTGTAAGCTGTAGATGTAGTGTTTTGTATCCATGTATTTTCAACCACCCTTCTTGCTATCCTCTCCTTGTACCTGTGTAAGCTGTAGATGTAGTGCTTTGTATCCATGTATTTTCAACCACCCTTCTTGCTATCCTCTCCTTGTACCTGTGTAAGCTGTAGATGTAGTGCTTTGTATCCATGTATTTTCAACCACCCTTCTTGCTATCCTCTCCTTGTACCTGTGTAAGCTGTAGATGTAGTATTTTGTACGCATGTATTTTCAACCACCCTTCTTGCTATCCTCTCCTTGTACCTGTGTAAGCTGTAGATGTAGTGCTTTGTATGCATGTATGTGTGTAATAGTTATATCCATTTACAAACCCCTCCCTCCCTTGTACAATAAAACACCTTTCCTATCCCTTCCTTCCCTGTACCAGTGTAAGCGGTAGGTATAGTACTTTGTATGCAAACAACCCTCTCCCTTTCACAAAACAACCCCTTTACCCATCCCCTGCCTTGAACCCGTTTTATGTACCCGTAGATTTTTATTATATATTGTGTTCATATCCCTCCCTCCCCCCTTTGCTATACCTCTGCAAACGCTCAATGCAGTGTTATGTTTGCAATCTTTAGGGGTGATTTCTGAAATATTCAATGCTAAGATAACAATAGACAAAAAATCTGATGTGTTGCACTGACATGACTTTCTCTACTCTTGTCTCTAGTACTAACAATTCTCACAAACTTATTCTCCTATCTTCTTTCTGTTAGTTGGCGTAAAAATTTGTGGAAATTATCTTATTGCTCATTTTCTTGCACATGCAACAGGAATATAGAAATACAGTAGCTTGTAGTAATTGTTAAATCTTTCAAAGCTTACAAACAACACAAAAATGAATAGCGATGTTCCATTTGACAGAAGTAAAAGTTCCCCAAAACCTAGATAACAAGGAATAACTCTGAAGTGGTCCACTCTACAAAAAAAAATTTTTAACATAAATTGTATTTTTGGAATTATCTACGTTTTGTGTATAGCAAGATTTGGCTCTCTCTTATGGTTTACCGGTTATGCAGAATATAGGATTTAATGGGCTATAGCTGGAAAATTCAAGCTGTACATTTCATTTGTCATACAAATGCCTCTAACATATGGCATTTTAATCACAATCGTTTGAGCCATTTTCAAGAAAATCAAAATTTTTGAACTATTTTCCATGTAAAGGGCAATTTAGGGTGAAGGAATTTTCTTCAAAATGTTTGTGTGATATCCTTGAAAGATATTAAACTTGCATACCAACTTTGGCTTTTATTCAACGTTACGTTTTTGAGTAATGGTGACCACAGACATACACACATTTTTTTCTAAAAATGCTTTTTTTGGATTCAGATGGCCTCAGAACATATTTCCAGGAAATCTCAACATCAAATTTTTGGTTGGAAGACTATACTTCCTTTACTTTACTATACATAGTAGAGAAAATAAAAATAGTGGAATAGGGGTTGTATTTTCTTATTGCTAGGTTATTTTTATTTCCTATGTTTGTGTTTACTGACATACACACATTTATGGACACCCATACCCATGGCGGGAGTCAAACCTGTTACTCATACGTCTTAAGAATACATGTAATTAATTCTCTGGTTCACTTAAAAGGTTTAATGATCACATTTACAAGCATTTTTCTGTCAGAAAACCCCTCTAAAAGGCTCTTCTTTAGATTTGGTCACTTGCCACTTGTCGGCCAGATTCTGTGGTAACATGGTAAGTTGTGGAGGCCTGGCAGTACAAGGTGAGTACTATAGCTGCAGTTGCCATAGGCGGCATTACAGTTGGTACTATCCAAATGTGCCAGATGGCAGTGCTAACAAAACATCCCAGTAGATGGCGCTGATACCTAACCAATTAGTAGCAACTTTCAGCAGAAGGTTGCGCTGAAGTATACTTTGGTAGATGGCGCAGATATCTACTCAATTAGTGTTAGCTTTTATCACTAGATGGCAGGAATGTAAGCTTGGTTAGTACTAACCTGTACCAGCAGATGGCGCTGATACCCGCCCAGTTAGTACCAACTTTTACAAGGAGAGGGCGCTATATTGTTGCAATTAGTACCAACTTTCTATCAGCAGGTGGCGCTGATATGCACCCAATTGGTACTAACTTTTCTCGTCAGATACAGCTGATTTCCGCCCAATTAGTACCAACTTTTAGCAACAGATAGAGCTGATATCCACCCTAATAGTACCGACTTTTACCATCAGATGGGGCTGATATCCACACAATTAGTGCCAACTTTTACCAGCAGGTGACGCTGAAATCCACCAAATTGGTACCAACTTTTACCAGCAGGTAGCGCTGATAAGCATAAACAATAGATAATGAATCTATAAATATGTTCTTTTAAATGAAACAATAGTTAATGGATTTATAAAGATGTTCTCTTTAATTAAGGTATTGTTGTGGAATGCTGTTTGTGATTAAAGAGAATGTTGTTTGTTTGCAGGTGTTGGATGGAATGGTGAACCAAGTGGGTGAAGTGACAATACCTGGCTTGGGGTTTGACCCCATCGAGATAAGCCAAGCAGTTGTCAGATATTCGTAGCCCTGCTCAGGCTGCATGTACTGCGCATGTTTCGAGACATCCATAAGTTGTATTTTATGACACTCCTTCCAGTTGCATTTGCCGCTGGCGGACTGTACATACAAAGTATGGATATAACAAAACCAAAAATGAAGTCTCTCGTCCTAAGTGGAGGTAAGGAACAGGCCAGCCAATTGTTAATGGAAGTGTTTATTGTCTGGCAACATTGTGATACATATGAGTCCTTTACAAGAATTTGAATATCTTGCTCGTATTAAACTTTATGAAAAATGATTTTAGTTGGGAGTATTTGTATATGAAACAGTTCGTTCATGCTTGATACAAATGAGAGGTGGAAAATAAGTTAGTTTTACTCTACTTTGTCTAAGTGCTACTTACCTGTAGTAGCTAGAGAAGGTATTATATTGAGTGAATAGTGAGATTTATTTGGGAATACACATTTTGAGGTCCTGTGATTAATTAAAAATACATTATTATTTATTTATGCCAACAAACTTACTGTTGGTGTTTTCAAACACACAAGCCGTGTGTGGGCAAAGTTTGAGAGGTAGAACTGGAACTTAAAAATTCAATGCCACAACTGGGATTTGAACCACAGACCTTCCGCTTACCAGGTAGCTGCTCTAACCATTGAGCTATTGTGACAAACTGCCAGAATGGTATTAATATGTCTGTGAACAGCATAAGTGAAAAACAAAAACTTGGATAAGTTTAGCATCTTCCAAGGGTTCAATTTGGAGATTTACAAGCAAATCCCTTCCCATCCCAAAACTACCCTTTACAGGGAACATTTTTACCTATTTAAAGTAAAAACAAATTAGAAACTAAAAGCTTCACTTCTCTTACTAATATTCCAAGTTGTTTGGTGCTAACAATTTTCGAGTTGACTCCAACTCATTCTCAAAGCTATACAAAGAAATTTTTTACTGTAGATACTGATGCTCATTTTAATCACCAATCTCTGAAAACAATAATCTATAAATAGCCTTTTGGAGGGATTTCAAAATTCATAACATGGTTTCTGTTTTTTAAAATAAATATATTTTCCCAAACCATTAAATCTATAGGTCCACTTAATTGTTTTAATAATTTAACCTCTGGATTAATTTCATGATTAAATAACCAAAAATGATCTGCCACAGCTGATTTATCAGTTTGCTTATATTTAACATTTTAGAAATGTTCTTTTATTCTGGTTTAGAAATGATGTTTAGTTTATACCAATATAAACCTTATTACAATGCAAACAGCTAAATTGATAAATGCAAGATTTTTTATAATTTGGAATTTTATCTTTTTTAGAAAAATTTAGTAAATTTTGTATATTAAATTTATTTTGGGGATGACATCACTTGGACGATGTAACCACATCTTTCTCGAAGGGGCCCAACATGTGGCACGAAGGAGCTTAGCCCCATCCATCCTTTGTTGCACGCCAAGTTACTGGTTGTGCAATAAATCACTATAATACAAGAAGCAATGTGAAGTGTTTTAGCAAATACACACACTTAACCAATATCTTAAACACAGTGCATTTTAATGAAAATTGTTGGCCATTTTTGACAACATAAAGGGTTGTTTGGGGTAGAGTGTGTAGGAGGTTGGTGAACTTAAATGGCAAGCAGGTCTGGTACTTAACCAAGCTTTTGTTTTTGTTTTGTATTCTTAACACTGTCTAATGCATTTGCTGTTTTCTCGTTGTTGATAGACACAATGGTAGCCTTCCATAATGCTACGTCGTCATCACTTGACATTTTGGTGAAGGCGTTAGAGGGGAGCGGAGTTGTGGCAGTGAACCAATACAATGGCAGCTACTCATTGCCCCACAGTTGGCTGCACTGTGGGACAAGCGAGAAGTGAACATCACCACATTATATAACGATACAGCACAATCATCATGAATCTTCTGAGCAATGCGATGTACAGGTAACATAAATTAATAGAGAAGATGTGTTTGTGTTGTACCATGCATTACGATGTCAACCTGATGAAAACTTACTTGCGGTATGTTAAAAGAAAAAGAGAAGTGCCTAAGGAAGCTAATGAGGGCAAAAGTACCTATAGCAGAGTTCAGCAAAACATTTCACTTCTACGTATGCAGTTTCAATAATGAGTTTCAGTTGTATAGTAAAAATGGCTTCTCTATGCCACAAATAAGCCTTTTATTGTTTTCTTGTAAATTGTGGATTTTGTGTTCAGATTATTTAAAATTTTGGATTTGCGGGGTTGGGATTACTGGAGTTGTACTGTACTTACAATTGTAAGTTGCTCTTGGGATACTTTTCTCAAGATGCGACATTCCCTTGTGGTTTACTGAGAAATAAGGCACTGCAAGAGAGGAGAAGTGACCGGAGTGGTGGGGAAGAAGCCAGTGATGTCAGAACTCAGGCCGTGTATGTGCTAATCCCCACCTCTCCTATTATGCAAGTGGGCAGGTCCGACGTTCTGGACAGGCTTTACATTGATGACTCTTGGATGGACACTAATTTGATATTTGACAGTGATTCATGTAAACCTAGAGCTAAGTAGCTCCAAATGAAAGAAAGTGCATTTCCAAAAATTGTTATGTAATATATGTGCAACAGCGTTAATGCTCCATATTGCACTGTACAAGGAAATAAGCCTTTGTTGAAGTACGCTGTAAAGCAAGAAATGGTCGCAGAACACTACTTTGTGTTCTACTGCCAAATGACAGGGTAATAGATTACAATTTATTTATGCCAACAAACTTACTGTTGGTGTTTTTAACCTCTTGAGCGATGGCCATTTAAATGTCCGCGAGCCGAGAACTGCTGGCATTTAAATTCTTAAATGCGCTTCGTATATACACAGCTGTATTTTGTGTAAATATTAAGTTATTTTAATGAAACAAAAACTGGTATAAAACTCGTTATTTGCAGTATAAATGTACGTCATCAGCAAAGTTGAGTTGTATTTACAAAAGGTTGAAATGGCACAACTTTGCTTCACTGTGGTGAAAAGTCAACTTTGCTCTGTCGAACGCATCTAATATATGTTCTGGGAAAGATTCAGTAAAGAAACACCCATTGTATGTGTGGCTAATGCGTCAGCATCCTGTGAAATACATCGCTACTGCTTGCGTGGTCTCTTAGTCATCAGAATAGATCAACATTACAACTTTTGCTTACGCGAGTTTCGTAACTGAGTAGAGTCCGTGTCTTTCTTTGTTGAAATACATACGTATTCTTTCCTGCTTGTAGCTGAAGGGAGAAGTGGTATAAAAAGGAGTTTTTGCACCAACTGGATATAACCATATACAATTGTTTGGGGATTTGGACAGCTCTCTAAACCCACACAGGACAATGACCGACCTTGACTACCGACTATAAATAACTCACAGCCTAATTGAACAATACCACGTTGGGGGTTGAAAATCCAAAACCCCTGCACCCCTCAGACTTCAAGGAAAACATTATCCTAAAAGGATACCACCAACAGCAAAGAAGTCCCGCCCATTTCGAAAGTGTTTCGTGTGCCGCAAGAAGGGAATTCGCGAATGTGGAGATGTACCTACCCTTGTGTGTTTATCCCTGTTTTGAGGTAAATCACTGCAGAACGAACATATTAAGGTAAGCCAATAAAGTATATAGACCTTACTAAAATGTTTCATAAAGGGAAAATTATAATAAGTTGAGTTGCATAAGGGATAAATAAGGGTTAAATGCTTAAACGCACAGGACGCCCATATCGCTCATCCGCCATTTTAAATGGACGTCATATGACGTCCATATCCCTCAAGAGGTTAAACACACAAGCCGTGTGTGGGCAAAGTTTAAGAGGTAGAACTGGAACTTAAAAATTCAATGCCACAACTGGGATTTGAACCACAGACCTTCCGCTTGCCGGGCGGACGCTCTAACCACTGAGCTATTGTGACAAACTGCCAGAATGGCATTAAATTCTCATGCCAGTTCAAGCCCACACACGGCTTGTGTGTTTAAAAACACCAACAGTAAGTTTGTTGGCATAAATAAATAATAATTATCATGTGAAGGTTATTTAATCCTGGGATATAAAGTACTTGCAATAGTAAGTCACCATTGGGGTAATTGTCTCTGATGTGAGACTGCCTTTGTGGTTTACCAGGAGAAATACGAACTGGCTTGAGAATTTAATGCCATTCTGGCAGTTTGTCACAATAGCTCAGTGGTTAGAGCATCCGCCCGGCAAGCGGAAGGTCTGTGGTTCAAATCCCAGTTGTGGCATTGAATTTTTAAGTTCCAGTTCTACCTCTTAATAGATTACAGTTCGTTTTATGCAGTGATATTGGCAATACTGGTGACTTGACATATCTTTAAGAAAGTATGGAGTCTAAGGTTGTGACACGGGTGAGTTATCACATTCCTCTGGTGATTCATCTCCACATATTGCATAGTATGTGAACCATGTGATATGCAATTAGCCATGAAACATATCTTACAATGACTTGTGGTGATATTGAGATTAACAAAATGACGTGGTTGATTTCAGAAAAGCCGAGATGCCCTTGCAGAAGTTGTGGTAGACAAGAGTGATGTTGGCGAGCATGAAGATAATGACGTGAGGGCAGAACGGCAGAAAGTAGCAGACATTCTTGCCGGCAGAATTCCCAATCCACCAATGGTTGTAGTTCAGGTAATTTACTTGAGAAACAGTTTGTAGACAGGCTTAGTTAATAACCTTCAAAGCTTGTGACTGACATACTAAACATTATATTAATGATTTTTTACTGCTTCTGGTTTAACCAGGAGTGACTTCATGCTTCTTAATTGAAATGGTACATCCTGCAGTTTGTTTTACAGATTTGGATAGGACCATATTTCCTCACATAATCATCACCATTGCATAATGGTCACACTATTATTGCAGGTGCTCAGTATCGAAAAATGTTTAAAAATAACGTGCAAGCTGTTAGGTTCATGGGACAGAATACAGGTATTGTAATATATTCCTCATAGTCAATGCCATGAGTTTGTCAACAGCCGAGACGTGGGTAGGCCATCAGTGAATCTGATTGGTTCCAGTACATAAACTGCGGCACTTTGCAGACATGACTAAGTGATAAGCGAATGGACCGTTGATTAGCACGTGCCAAGTCAGTAACCATATTGCTCTTCAGTCGTGTACGGTTTTTCTATAGTTATTCTAACAAGTTCTTATATATACCAAATGTTCACACATGTCCATTACAATGACCCTTAAATTCTTTATAACTAAGCAACTGGTTATAAATCTTTTGTACTAAAGTAAATTGTTTAAATGTATTCTTTACACCGTCATTATTAGCTTTTAGGTACTTTAGTAGTCCAAATTTATTTGGTAGATTTCTAAACACTCCATGACTCGTCATTTTCTTTCCCAGCTGATGCACCATTTTCTTCTTCCTCTGCTGCTGGCAGTTCTTCTGTTTCTTCACCATCTTAACTGAATTAACAAGAATCAAAGTTAAAATCATCATAGTTGCTCTCATATTGCTTTCTAGTAACATTTTGTTAATTAAATTGTTTGTCAAATGTTTTGACACAGCCATCTTTGCTTGGTGTTTGGTAGTAAATATGTTTGTAGTGCAAATGCAATTGGAAGTCATTTTCCTACACTTATCTGTTTGGAATGTCAATGCTACCAACACAAAAAGCACAGAAAAGTGTAGCAGTGAACAGGAGGAACCAAGTTGGACAGCGCAACTATTGCTCCAGGCCTCATGGATTAATGTGTAGGTCAAGTGATTTATTTGTATGATTTATTCATCCATATGTTTCTGTTACATAGGATATATCAAGAGTTCAGAAGAACTTACCTAATATGTACATATAAAGTTTAATTGCAACGTTTATTTACAAATCTGTTTCAATTTCACGTACCTGTAAAATACATCTACACTCATTTACACATTTTGATTACATTTAGTGTTGTACTTAAATTCTTCAGTATTGTAGAAAGCATTTTCTAGTAAATAGTTCTTAATGGTTTTTATTTGTATCTCTCTTTGTTTTAAGTCTTTTATATCCTTGGGCAAAGCATTATAATGTTCCCCTGAGTGCAGTTCTGTAATAATCATGTTTATTTCTAACATTATAGCTATGCATGTGATTGTTTTTAGCAATTTTTCCATTTAGAAGAACATGCTTGATGCTTTCATAAATGTAGATACATGGAACTGTTAGGATTTTGTATTTTTTGAAACAGTCCCTACAACTGTGTCTTTTTTCTATTTTCCCAATTATTCTAATTGCCCTTTTTTGTAATTTGAATATTTTTAGTACTTCCTTAGCTGTAGTATTCCCCCATAGTGTTATGCCGTATTTTATATATGAATAAATGAATGCATAGTACACCTGCTTCAACGTTTTATTATCCATGTTATCCTTAACTTGTTTCATATTGTATAATCCCTTATTTATCTTTTTTGTTATGTACATTATATGTGGTTGCCAATTAAGATTTCTGTCTATAAGCACTCCTAGGAAATTTGTGACCTGTGTCTCAGGAATACTTTCCCCATCTACCTTGATATCAATGTGATCTGCATGTTTTTCTTTTAGCCTGAAATTTATCCATGATGTCTTTTTTATGTTTAATACCAGATCCAGATTTGAAAGATAGTCTTTTAATATTTTTATGATACTGTTTGCCTTGTTTTCTACACCTTTGGTAGTGGGATCTGTAACTATTATTGTTGCATCATCTGCATAGCCAATTGCTGTACCTCCATTATTTGCTACCATTTCAAAAAGATCATTTATATAAACTAAAAATAGAAAAGGACCCAGTTTTGAGCCTTGCGGAACTCCTTGTTTAATTGTTTCAAATAGTGATCTTACTTTATTTACCATACCCTTTTCATTTTTGTAGTTTATTTCTACGCACTGCTGTCTATTTTCTAGATATGATGCAATCCACATAAGAGAACTGAGGTTTGAGCCTTAACATGGCATGGAGTTTTCAAGCACTTGGTTGTGGTAATTAAGAGGCTTGGGCTAGATTTTACAAACATTAATGTAGGTATATCTAATGCATGCAATTGATTGAAATGTGTTAGAATTTGAGGAAGGAGTAGCAACGCAAACGGCTGAAAGTGTGTGCTAGTGAAGAAGAAGGTAGCAGATGCTGCGTAAACCTAGATGAGGACCAGACCAAAGTGACTGTGCGGAATCTGTCCATCCCTGTGGATGCTGGAGAAGTGTTTGGTCTTGTGGGACACAATGGGGCAGGCAAGACGACCACAATGAAGATTATTATTGCTGAAGAGGCTGCTACCAAAGGGAGGGTAAGTTAGAATTTCACTTACCCATTAAAAATTCATAATTTGGTGCCGAGTGTTTCTTTGGACACGTGGCACGCTGTTTGCCAGGGGAGTTGCATATTCATCACCTCTTACGTTGAAGTGCATAGCTTCCTCATGTAAAACCATGGCTTATAGAAGGTGAAGTGTGCAGGAAGTGATGGCAGCACTTTTGCCTTGACAGTGAGTAAGTTTTGTTTGAATTGAATTAAATTTATTGGATACTGAAGCTCTTGGGCTGCCCTTGGACTTGCACCCTGGCCCTTCTGTCATTGGAGAAGCTCTGAGATTCATACATGTGTGTGCTGTTGTTTACTTCTCTTGCTCTTCAATTTGTCTTTTACTTTATTCATCCTTTTAGAACATACACATGTTGTTGGATATATCAGGTTACATAAAATGCCTACATACGGACATAAAATACATACATTCTGGTTCATATAGTAATACTGGTTGAATGAGATTATAATTACTTTAATTATAATCAAAGTAACTGTCTTAATGGTAAAAAAATCTTCAAAATCACAATTGCAGATATTCATCTATGTCATAAAAAGCCCTCTCAATGAAGTAATTTTTGAAGCATTTATTGAACTTGGAACCAGTTGATTGTTTAATTGCGGTTGGCAGCTTATTGTATAAAGTTTTCCCAATTACAAATGGATTTTTATCAAAGAATTTCTTACTCTTCACTTCCCTGTACATATTCTCTTTAGTTCTTGTGTCATGTTTATGTATACTGCTGTTACTCCTTATATTTGTAGTTCTCCTAACTAGTAAAATAACTCTAAAAATATATAATGCAACCACTGTAAGAATTCTTTCTTTTTTAAAAATTTCTCTACATGAGTCCCTTGATTTTAGTGAACAAACAATCCTTACACACCTCTTCTGTAATACCAATAATCGCTCTAAATTCTCTTTAGGCGTTGTACCCCATAATTCAATACCATAATTCTATTACTTTTATCACTATTACTTTTCTCTTTTGGAACACTTTTCCCATCCACTCCCTTTATGCTTTCCATTTCCCTAAAATTCTTTATTATTTTTTAACCACTCATTTCATTCTAACCTTATTCTTTACCTCCCCTGTTTTTTCATTTCTAGGTTTCCTAACCATATATACTTATATATAAAAGTTACTTTGTACTATCATTTGTCAATTCTTATAAATTTATACCTTATGTTTTGACTACTGTAATATTCAATTGTTTAAAAGCCACTATTTCTGTATTGAAATCAAATGGCAAATAAATATAAAAATATAAAATATCCCCTGTTTGAATGCAGTCAACAATTGCATGGTAACTGAAATGTGAGCTTAGAAGTGACAAACATGGATCCTGCGGAGATGGTGGGAAACATTCGTGCAGTAATAAATTACAGCACATTGTAAAGTATGTAATATACGGTAAAGTAGACCTCTTTTAAGTGCAATTACACATCAGTTGTGCCAGAGGTGTATTCCAGTCCTGCAACCAATCTTCATTTATACACTACACACAGTTACACTGTAGCCATTTTACACCAACCTAATTTTGATTTGTCTTAAACAAATCAGTAAGTTTTGTTTGGTGGCATAATTCACAGTTTTTTTCTCTGCACATTGTTTGATTGTAGCAAGATAGAGATGAATACTGTTCAATTAATTTTGCTTCTCCCTACACAGAATCTTATGGTACTTATCACTTCACTAACATGCAGAACATATTCTTCTTCCATGCGCATGTGTCATTACTTTGGGAAATTCTTAGCAATGTAGTGGTCAAGGTCAATGCTAGGAATGCAGCGACTGCAGAGTGAACATCTGCAAGTATGAGAGTAAGGAAGTGATTACTCTCCCCTTATGTAGGACTTACGAGTCAGACGTCTGTCAGGGAACACAGGAACCTATGTACTAGACAGAGTGAACACCTGCAAGTATGAGAGTGAGGAAGTGATTACCCTCCCCTTATGTAGGACTTACAAGACAGTGTCTAGAGTCAGACGCCTGTCAGGGAACACAGGAACCTATGTACCAGACAGAGTGAACACCTGCAAGTATGAGAGTGAGGACTTGCAAGCCAGTACCTAGGGTCAGACACCTGTTGTGGAGCAGGGGAACCTATGTACCAGACAGTGAACACCTGCAAGTATGAGAGTGAGGACTTGCAAGCCAGTACCTAGGGTCAGACACCTGTTGGGGAGCAGCGGAACCTATGTACCAGAGAGTGAACACCTGGAAGTATGAGAGTGAGGACTTGCAAGCCAGTACCTAGGGTCAGACACCTGTTGGGGAGCAGGGGAACCTATGTACCAGACAGTGAACACCTGCAAGTATGAGAGTGAGGACTTGCAAGCCAGTACCTAGGGTCAGACACCTGTTGGGGAGCAGGGGAACCTATGTACCAGAGAGTGAACACCTGCAAGTATGAGAGTGAGGACTTGCAAGCCAGTACCTAGGGTCAGACACCTGTTGGGGAGCAGGGGAACCTATGTACCAGACAGTGAACACCTGCAAGTATGAGAGTGAGGACTTGCAAGCCAGTACCTAGGGTCAGACACCTGTTGGGGAGCAGCGGAACCTATGTACCAGAGAGTGAACACCTGGAAGTATGAGAGTGAGGACTTGCAAGCCAGTACCTAGGGTCAGACACCTGTTGGGGAGCAGGGGAACCTATGTACCAGACACCAATGTCCTATATGTGGTGGAAATGAAGACATAGAACATATAATATTTAATTGTATTGGGACTGAAGGTTGGAGAAAAGAATATATTAATAAGAAATGGTCGAATATGAATAGAAATAGATCTATAGTTGAAATGCTTCATAAAGACAGTAAGAGGGTAGGAAGATTTTTACATAAGGTGAAAAATAAATGGATCTGGACAGTAAATAGAGTTGAACAATAAGATATAAGTGATAGAATAAGTTAGAATTAAGGAATTATTGTAGAATAAGAATATGACTGGCAATGAGCCAGGGCTGAACACCGGTCATATTCACATGTATATAGCTTAGTAAATAAATAAATAAAATAAAAATAAATGTACCAGACAGTGAACACCTGCAAGTATGGGAGTGAGGACTTGCAAGCCAGTAGCAAGGGTCAGACACCTGTTGGGGAGCAGGGGAACCTATGTACCAGACAGTGAACACCTGCAAGTATGAGAGTGAGGACTTGCAAGCCAGTACCTAGGGTCAGACACCTGTTGTGGAGTAGGGAAACTATGTACCAGACAGTGAACACCTGCAAGTAGGAGAGTGAGGACTTGCAAGCCAGTACCTAGGGTCAGACACCTGTTGGGGAGCAGGAGAACCTATGTACCAGACAGTGAACACCTGCAAGTATGAGAGTGAGGACTTGCAAGCAGGTAGCTAGGGTCAGACACCTGTTGGGGAGCAGGGGAACCTATGTACCAGACAGTGAACACCTGCAAGTATGAGAGTGAGGACTTGCAAGCCAGTACCTAGGGTCAGACGTCTGTTGGGGAGCAGGGGAACCTATGTACCAGACAGTGAACACCTGCAAGTATGAGAGTGAGGACTTGCAAGCCATACCTAGGGTCAGACACCTGTTGGGGAGCAGGGGAACCTATGTACCAGACAGTGAACACCTGCAAGTATGAGAGTGAGGACTTGCAAGCAGGTAGCTAGGGTCAGACACCTGTTGGGGAGCAGGGGAACCTATGTACCAGACAGTGAACACCTGCAAGTATGAGAGTGAGGACTTGCAAGCCAGTACCTAGGGTCAGACACCTGTTGGGGAGCAGGAGAACCTATGTACCAGACAGTGAACACCTGCAAGTATGAGAGTGAGGACTTGCAAGCCAGTACCTAGGGTCAGACAGCTGTTGGGTAGCAGGGGAACCTATGTACCAGACAGTGAACACCTGCAAGTATGAGAGTGAGGACTTGCAAGCCAGTACCTAGGGTCAGACACCTGTTGGGGAGCAGGGGAACCTATGTACCAGAGAGTGAACACCTGCAAGTATGAGAGTGAGGACTTGCAATCCAGTATCTAGGGTCAGACACCTGTTGGGGAGCAGGAGAACCTATGTACCAGACAGTGAACACCTGCAAGTATGAGAGTGAGGACTTGCAAGCCAGTACCTAGGGTCAGACACCTGTTGGGGAGCAGGAGAACCTATGTACCAGACAGTGAACACCTGCAAGTATGAGAGTGAGGACTTGCAAGCCAGTACCTAGGGTCAGACACCTGTTGGGGAGCAGGAGAACCTATGTACCAGACAGTGAACACCTGCAAGTATGAGAGTGAGGACTTGCAAGCCAGTACCTAGGGTCAGACACCTGTTGGGGAGCAGGGGAACCTATGTACCAGACAGTGAACACCTGCAAGTATGAGAGTGAGGACTTGCAAGCCAGTACCTAGGGTCAGACACCTGTTGGGGAGCAGGGGAACCTATGTACCAGACAGTGAACACCTGCAAGTATGAAAGTGTGGAAGAGATTGATGTGAAAATCAGGTGAAAGGGATGATTTGAAAGTTGATGATAGAGCATTTGGTTGAATAGTGGCAGGGAAACCACAGAAGCTGTAGTAAACCAGCCCAGGTGCCACTTTGTCCACCACGAATACCACATGCGGGTCCCTGGGATTGAACCTGGGCTACCTAGGTAATGGGCGAACGGTCTAACTGCTTGGCCATGGCACCACCTCATACAATACTAGAAATTTAAAATATATGTTATATATATGTTATATTGATACACCAAGTGAAATTTACAGAATCTCTATTCAAAAAAACAAAATGTCTTATATTCATTTATACAAGAAAACTACTACTAAAAATATAATTCAATCTTGCTTCACTTAACTATATATTTTATTTAAAGTGGATATTAATCTTTCCCTTTTCCAGTGAAAAATCATCTTTCATACCTGTTCCTTCACTTTCTTCAATATCTTTTATCATGTCCTTTACCTTAATCACTTCCCTCCACTGCTTTTCTCTTACTTTCCCTGCATGGTTGCCAAATTGTTCCAAAAATTCCTTTCGGGTAACTCCAAAAATGTTTAATGCCAACATTCTTTTACTGCAAAGGTCCTTCTTAATATATAAACTTTGACTTTCACAGTCGGCATGAGGATTAATAAATATACTTTTATTTGCTGTGCTTGTGCACCATGGAAGGTATTAGGGTTCCACCAAGGGCAGTGCTTGGCATCTTCATGGTGATTGTGATCTGTGGTCCATGTTGACTGGAACTTCCACCTTCGAGCTATGACTGGCATGGACCACATGGACAAGCTTTGGTATCTTCCATGCTGCATAAGCTCGGGAAATAAAAGTCTATTTTTTAATTGTTGTCTTAATTATATTTATTTACCATAAGAAATCATACAGATTTATTGGTTTTGTCATTTGAAGATGCTGTTATCCCCTAGACTGCTGATTCACCAGTTCTCATACATTAATTATTATTTGTAATACGCTGCACTATTCTCAGCTTTGTTCCCATTTTGTTTCCTGTTTTTATCTAATGACGTCATGAGACAACTTTTATGTCTAATACATCAGAAACGTTAACATATTTTCCTGTGATTTTGAGTAACTTTGGGCTTAAGTTAACACCAACTTTTAGCTAAAGTTAGCTGATAATGCAGACATAAGTACTGTGTAAGTTAAAGTTAGTCAAGCCCAAAAGCATTAATTTAGACTCTGTCATATTGTTGCTTCACTGTTTACCACTTCCAATTATCGTGCTCTCCTGTGTTTAATTATCATATATCAACTAATGTCATTACTCTTTAATTAACTTTGAATTCATTTATAAACAATCCTTTTTTTTTCTTTTCTTGATTTATTTTATTACGTTGTGTTTTTATAAATCCAGGTTTTATTCTTCTTTCCTCTATATTGTGTATTTTCTGGTTTGAAATGACATATTACTTTATATAAAATATTATCACTTAGTAAAACTTCACTTCAGTAATACATAGGCATTGACACTCATGTTAACGACAGAACTGATATTGAATTATTGCAATTTTAGCATCCTGGAATCTCTAGCAATTTTCTTGATGCAAAAACTGTTTATGTGGAAAAACATTTCTTTTGCCGAGTTTTAACAGGTTGTTGTTGGTTTTGATTTTCTGCTTTCACTCTTCTTCAGTTTGAAATATTCCATTTTGATAAATGAATTCCATCCAAAACAGTTATCACTGCTGCCAGTATTTGAATCCATTCTTGCTGTATTGTGTGATGCAGGTTCACAACATAGCTGAGGCATTCAAACTCATGGGGTACTGCCCTCAGCATGATGCACAGTGGAAGAACGTAACAGTAAGAGAACATCTGGAATGTTACGCAGCGATTCCACACAGAGATAAGCAGGCAAGTTTTACAAAAAGTTTGTCCATGTGCGCATTCAGCGTACAACAATGAAACGCTGCTTTAATCCTTTACATGGAAAAAAGTGTTTATTTTTTATCTTTTCAAAAAAATTTTGCCCCTGCCCCAAACTAATCAGTTGAGCAACGTCACTAGAAATTATAAGAAACCTAAAATTATTTTTCATAAGTAATATAAACCTCATAAATTATTAGTAAAATCACATGTTATGTTAAGGAAGGTGCTAAGAAAGAATTCCATGTCAAATGTATTGTTATTTTAAACAGTAAACTCAGTGTTTTTGTGCAGAAGGATCACAATATAACTGTGACATGTACATACAGAAACAAATTGGCTCATAGACTAATTTTATACAACTACAAAATTCACATGTGTTTGAAAGGTAAAATTAGAAGTGAAAAATTCAATGCCATAATCGGGATTTGAGCCACAGATGTTCACTCTTAGCCACAGAGCTACCATGGCAACATGCCGATAAGACACAAATTCCTCTACTGATATGCATTTTCCCAGTAGACCACAAGGGAATCTCATTTTCGAGACCACTTACACCAGTGGTTCAAGTCCCAGTGATGGTATTTAATTTTTCAGTTCTCATTCTACCTTTTAAACTTTGCACACACCCATTTTATGTATGTTAGAACAATTAGTTATCATTGATTGGTCTTGTACACAGAAACTATAGCACATATGTAGTATAATATGCAAAATGTAAATTACAGACTTTTTTCTTAGTCTTGTTTTCGTGAAGCAACAATTTGCTAAAAATCACCAAATTATTTTATAAAACTGATGATGAAAATGAAGAGTGCAGATGTTAATCAAATCTTTGTTAAAACGCTTGTGAGAAACAAGCATATATAAATGTTTACAAGTGTTCTAACAAAGATTTTTAAATTGCCTTATATTTAGTAACAACCCCCTGTCGTCAGAAGCAATACTTATTTTGACATTGAGTAGTTTGTATGCTAATTGCAGCTGGTCGGTCTTCAGCATGCAGAGCTGTCAGATTGTTTCTTACTCTACAGTAATTGTTGGATTGCTTGAGCACAATTTGTGTGAGAATGCCAACTTCTTGAGCTGTAAACTTTGCAGTATATTTTGACTCCAATTTTTTGGTTATTTCAAGTATATGTTGCTGGATAAAAGCATTGTCATAAACACTTAGAACTTACTTTAATGCACATGTGCAAGTGTTACCAACCTTTCAGTTTCATGGAGTTGCTCAGCTCAATAAAGCCAAAGTGTGAAACTCAAAAGTAAAGGCCTTTCTTAAGTAGCATCTGTTGCCATAAAGTTAATTTGTTAAAGTGGTATTGAGCTTTTAGTAGTTGGCAAAGAAGGAATAAAGGTTTGCGTTTGCAGGGTGGTAGACATGTACTTGACCGGCCTGCAGATCCACGAACATGCCAACAAAGAGGCACAGCACTGCTCTGGGGCAGCCAGACGTAAACTGAGTTTTGCTATGGCTATTGTCGGCGGTCCACCTGTCGTCCTGAGCGATGAACCTAGTACAGGCATGGATCCTCGCTCAAAGAGGTTCCTCTGGGATACGATTCTTGCAAGATTCCAGGTACGCAAATGTCCTCTTGTGATAGTGTTGACACTTTTTGGCCTTATACTTCGTTAAACAATGAAGCATAAGATTTAGAGTACTCACATGTAAATTATCATTACACTATTTTATGGATGAGAAAATAATTACCTCTTGATAGTTTCTATAACTCTGTAACTTCCTGACAGTCTGGAGGTAGACCAGGACAATAATTACCTCTTGACAGTTCCTGTAACTCTGTAACTTCCTGACAGTCTGGAGGTAGACCAGGGCAATAATTACCTCTTGACAGTTTCTGTAACTCTGTAACTCCCTGACAGTCTGGAGGTAGACCAGGACAATAATTACCTCTTGACAGTTCCTGTAACTCTGTAACTTCCTGACAGTCTAGAGGTAGACCAGGACAATAATTACCTCTTGACAGTTCCTGTAACTCTGTAACTTCCTGACAGTCTGGAGGTAGACCTGGACAATGATTACCTCTTGACAGTTTCTGTAACTCTGTAACTTCCTGACAGTCTGGAGGTAGACCAGGACAATGATTACCTCTTGACAGTTTCTGTAACTCTGTAACTTCCTGACAGTCTAGAGGTAGACCAGGACAATAATTACCTCTTGACAGTCTGGAGGTAGACCAGGGCAATAATTACCTCTTGACAGTTTCTGTAACTCTGTAACACCCTGACAGTCTGGAGGTAGACCAGGGCAATAATTACCTCTTGACAGTTCCTGTAACTCTGTAACTTCCTGACAGTCTGGAGGTAGACCAGGACAATAATTACCTCTTGACAGTTCCTGTAACTCTGTAACACCCTGACAGTCTGGAGGTAGACCAGGGCAATAATTACCTCTTGACAGTTTCTGTAACTCTGTAACTTCCTGACAGTCTACAGGTAGACCAGGACAATAATTACCTCTTGACAGTTCCTGTAACTCTGTAACTTCCTGACAGTCTGGAGGTAGACCAGGACAATAATTACCTCTTGACAGTCTGGAGGTAGACCAGGGCAATAATTACCTCTTGACAGTTTCTGTAACTCTGTAACACCCTGACAGTCTAGAGGTAGACCAGGACAATGATTACCTCTTGACAGTTTCTGTAACTCTGTAACTTCCTGACAGTCTAGAGGTAGACCAGGACAATAATTACCTCTTGACAGTCTGGAGGTAGACCAGGGCAATAATTACCTCTTGACAGTTCCTGTAACTCTGTAACACCCTGACAGTCTGGAGGTAGACCAGGGCAATAATTACCTCTTGACAGTTTCTGTAACTCTGTAACTTCCTGACATTCTAGAGGTAGACCAGGACAATAATTACCTCTTGACAGTTCCTGTAACTCTGTAACACCCTGACAGTCTGGAGGTAGACCAGGGCAATAATTTCCTCTTGACAGTTCCTGTAACTCTGTAACACCCTGACAGTCTGGAGGTAGACCAGGACAATAATTACCTCTTGACAGTTCCTGTAACTCTGTAACTCCCTGACAGTCTGGAGGTAGACCAGGACAATAATTACCTCTTGACAGTTTCTGTAACTCTGTAACACCCTGACAGTCTGGAGGTAGACCAGGGCAATAATTACCTCTTGACAGTTTCTGTAACTCTGTAACTTCCTGACAGTCTAGAGGTAGACCAGGACAATGATTACCTCTTGACAGTTTCTGTAACTCTGTAACTTCCTGACAGTCTAGAGGTAGACCAGGACAATAATTACCTCTTGACAGTCTGGAGGTAGACCAGGGCAATAATTACCTCTTGACAGTTCCTGTAACTCTGTAACACCCTGACAGTCTGGAGGTAGACCAGGGCAATAATTACCTCTTGACAGTTCCTGTAACTCTACTTCCTGACAGTCTGGAGGTAGACCAGGACAATAATTACCTCTTGACAGTTTCTGTAACTCTGTAACTTCCTGAAAGTCTAGAGGTAGACCAGGACAATAATTACCTCTTGACAGTTCCTGTAACTCTGTAACTTCCTGACAGTCTAGAGGTAGACCAGGACAATGATTACCTCTTGACAGTTTCTGTAACTCTGTAACTTCCTGACAGTCTAGAGGTAGACCAGGACAATAATTACCTCTTGACAGTCTGGAGGTAGACCAGGGCAATAATTACCTCTTGACAGTTCCTGTAAGTCTGTAAGACCCTGACAGTCTGGAGGTAGACCAGGACAATAATTACCTCTTGACAGTTCCTGTAACTCTGTAACACCCTGACAGTCTGGAGGTAGACCAGGGCAATAATTACCTCTTGACAGTTCCTGTAACTCTGTAACACCCTGACAGTCTGGAGGTAGACCAGGACAATAATTACCTCTTGACAGTTTCTGTAACTCTGTAACTTCCTGACAGTCTGGAGGTAGACCAGGACAATAATTACCTCTTGAGAGTTCCTGTAACTCTGTAACTTCCTGACAGTCTAGAGGTAGACCAGGACAATGATTACCTCTTGACAGTTTCTGTAACTCTGTAACTTCCTGACAGTCTAGAGGTAGACCAGGACAATAATTACCTCTTGACAGTCTGGAGGTAGACCAGGGCAATAATTACCTCTCTACAGTTTCTGTAACTCTGTAACACCCTGACAGTCTGGAGGTAGACCAGGGCAATAATTACCTCTTGACAGTTTCTGTAACTCTGTAACTTCCTGACAGTCTAGAGGTAGACCAGGACAATGATTACCTCTTGACAGTTTCTGTAACTCTGTAACTTCCTGACAGTCTAGAGGTAGACCAGGACAATAATTACCTCTTGACAGTCTGGAGGTAGACCAGGGCAATAATTACCTCTTGACAGTTCCTGTAACTCTGTAACACCCTGACAGTCTGGAGGTAGACCAGGGCAATAATTACCTCTTGACAGTTCCTGTAACTCTGTAACTTCCTGACAGTCTGGAGGTAGACCAGGACAATAATTACCTCTTGACAGTTTCTGTAACTCTGTAACACCCTGACAGTCTGGAGGTAGACCAGGGCAATAATTACCTCTTGACAGTTTCTGTAACTCTGTAACTTCCTGACATTCTAGAGGTAGACCAGGACAATAATTACCTCTTGACAGTTCCTGTAACTCTGTAACTTCCTGACAGTCTAGAGGTAGACCAGGACAATAATTACCTCTTGACAGTCTGGAGGTAGACCAGGACAATAATTACCTCTTGACAGTTCCTGTAACTCTGTAACTTCCTGACAGTCTGGAGGTAGACCAGGACAATAATTACCTCTTGACAGTTCCTGTAACTCTGTAACTTCCTGACAGTCTGGAGGTAGACCAGGGCAATAATTACCTCTTGACAGTTCCTGTAAGTCTGTAAGACCCTGACAGTCTGGAGGTAGACCAGGACAATAATTACCTCTTGACAGTTCCTGTAACTCTGTAACTTCCTGACAGTCTGGAGGTAGACCAGGACAATAATTACCTCTTGACAGTTCCTGTAACTCTGTAACTTCCTGACAGTCTGGAGGTAGACCAGGGCAATAATTACCTCTTGACAGTTCCTGTAAGTCTGTAAGACCCTGACAGTCTGGAGGTAGACCAGGACAATAATTACCTCTTGACAGTTCCTGTAACTCTGTAACTTCCTGACAGTCTGGAGGTAGACCAGGACAATAATTACCTCTTGACAGTTCCTGTAACTCTGTAACTTCCTGACAGTCTGGAGGTAGACCAGGACAATAATTACCTCTTGACAGTTTCTGTAACTCTGTAACACCCTGACAGTCTGGAGGTAGACCAGGGCAATAATTACCTCTTGACAGTTTCTGTAACTCTGTAACTTCCTGACATTCTAGAGGTAGACCAGGACAATAATTACCTCTTGACAGTTCCTGTAACTCTGTAACTTCCTGACAGTCTGGAGGTAGACCAGGACAATGATTACCTCTTGACAGTTTCTGTAACTCTGTAACTTCCTGACAGTCTGAAGGTAGACCAGGACAATAATTACCTCTTGACAGTTCCTGTAACTCTGTAACTTCCTGACATTCTATAGGTAGACCAGGACAATAATTACCTCTTGACAGTTCCTGTAACTCTGTAACTTCCTGACAGTCTGGAGGTAGACCAGGACAATGATTACCTCTTGACAGTTTCTGTAACTCTGTAACTTCCTGACAGTCTGGAGGTAGACCAGGACAATAATTACCTCTTGACAGTTCCTGTAACTCTGTAACACCCTGACAGTCTGGAGGTAGACCAGGGCAATAATTTCCTCTTGACAGTTCCTGTAACTCTGTAACACCCTGACAGTCTGGAGGTAGACCAGGGCAATAATTACCTCTTGACAGTTTCTGTAACTCTCTAACTTCCTGACAGTCTAGAGGTAGACCAGGACAATAATTACCTCTTGACAGTTCCTGTAACTCTGTAACTTCCTGACAGTCTAGAGGTAGACCAGGACAATGATTACCTCTTGACAGTTTCTGTAACTCTGTAACTTCCTGACAGTCTAGAGGTAGACCAGGACAATAATTACCTCTTGACAGTCTGGAGGTAGACCAGCTCTAGCTCTTGACAGTTCCTGTAACTCCCGGACAGTCTGGAGGTAGACCAGGACAGTAATTACCTCTTGACAGTTCCTGTAACTCTGTAACTCCCTGACAGTCTAGAGGTAGAGCAGGACAATAATTACCTCTTGACAGTTCCTGTAACTCTGTAACTCCCTGACAGTCTGCAGGTAGACCAGGACAATAATTACCGTTTGACAGTTCCTGTAACTCTGCAACTCCCTGACAGTCTGGAGGTAGACCAGGACAATAATTACCTCTTGACAGTTTCTGTAACTCTGTAACTCCCTGACAGTCTGCAGGTAGACCAGGACAATAATTACCTCTTGACAGTTCCTGTAACTCTGTAACTCCCTGACAGTCTGGAGGTAGACCAGGACAATAATTACCGCTTGACAGTTCCTGTAACTCTGTAACTACCTGACAGTCTGGAGGTAGACCAGGACAATAATTACCGCTTGACAGTTCCTGTAACTCTGTAACTCCCTGACAGTCTGGAGGTTAGAGCAGGACAATAATTACCTCTTGACAGTTCCTGTAACTCTGTAACTCCCTGACAGTCTGGAGGTAGACCAGGACAATAATTACCTCTTGACAGTTCCTGTAACTCTGTAACTCCCTGACAGTCTGGAGGTAGACCAGGACAATAATTACCTCTTGACAGTTCCTGTAACTCCCTGACAGTCTGGACGTAGACCAGGACAATAATTACTTCTTGACAGTTCCTGTAACTCCCTGACAGTCTGGACGTAGACCAGGACAATAATTACTTCTTGACAGTTCCTGTAACTCCCTGACAGTCTGGACGTAGACCAGGACAATAAGTACCTCTAGACAGTCTGGAGGTACACCAGGACAATAATTACCTCTTGACAGTCTGGAGGTAGACCAGGACAACAATTACCTCTTAGCAGTCTGGAGGTACACCAGGACAATAATTACCTCTTGACAGTCTGGAGGTACACCAGGACAATGATTACCTCTTGACAGTCTGGAGGTAGACCAGGACAGTAAGTACCTCTTAACAGTCTGGAGGTAGACCAGGACAATAATTACCTCTTGACAGTCTGGAGGTACACCAGGACAATAATTACCTCTTGACAGTCTGGAGGTACACCAGGACAATAATTACCTCTTGACAGTCTGGAGGTGGACCAGGACAATAATTAACTGCAATTTCTGAATAAAATGAACTGAACCTTTTCTACACTTGTCTGCCTGTGCCAATCACCTCTGAAAGATATTCGTATAATGTGCTTTTGATAGTTTTATCACACATTTACAACTAAATAAGTTTTATTTTAATAAAAAAGGTGTTGCGTATCAGGCATATTAATTAGCTTTTTTTTTTAACCCCTTATATTGCAATAAAAATCAAGGCATTGCATTACAAAAACAAATTAATTCTGTTTTCCTTTCTGCCCCATTTTGACTGGCCACTACTCCTAGCTGAAGTGTCTTGTGTGTACTGAGTGACAGCAGCCAGGATGAGTAGTTCTGAAGTAGGCATACAAACACCATTTCCATTATCTTCCTTTCATAGAAGTTTGAAAACAGTGTTGTAATTAATTTAATTTAAAAGGTGAGTTAATTAATAACACTGAACAACACTTACAACATATTTTTCCAGGACACGTTTCGAAGGTTAACTTTCCTCCGTTATCAACCGGACAATAACTGGGTTTCCGTGCGAATGGTGATGCTTCTTCTGATGTTTCTTCTGGTAACGGTTCAATGAACTTACTGAAAATGTCCCTCTGAGGAATGTCGAAATTAAATACTCGACTTCTATTTTTAAAATAAAGATTTGTTCCCATGTGGACAGTTCTTGTTTTCCGGTTATGTGTTTGAGCAGTTTCGGTTCTAGCTTTATGTCATGATTTTTTGTCCAAAAGTGAAATGCAACCGCTGATTTTTCTAATTGTTTACTCCTAGATCCAAGGAACACGTTAGAAACATTAAGAATGGTGCTGTTTTTATAATTTATCGTCGGTGATGGTGATTTACTTCTGACTCTTTTGTTATCTCGGGTCATGGTACTGGATGGAATGAACATACACTCGGGGTTAACTTTAGTAAAATATTTTATTTGCACCTTCTCGTTCACAATATTTAAATCGTATCACAGTAGCAGGTCTTTTATTTCAGTAGATCAACTTCCCTAGCATCGCCGAGATTTAATGTCTCAAAATTTAGCGATATTTCGCTAAATGTGTTTTCTAGCACTTTACAATTTGTCTATTTTACGTCCTTTCATTTAATTGCACATTTCGTATTAACTAACTTGTTAAAGTTAGTGAATGTTTCACTTATTCTACTCAAATTAACAGTCTTTAAAAACGTAGAAATTTTACTTTCACTATTTTATGACGCGCACACATAAAAATGCGTCCATCTATACCACAGACCCGGGTGCTATTAACTAGACAATTGGCGCCACATCACACTTCTTTTTGTGTACATCTGCACATGCGTCCATCAAATAGTTTCTGTATTGTTAGGGAAGCAATTTTTAGCTATTCTCCCTTCGCTTTTAATATTGAACACATATAATTCTTTTAATATATTATATATATATTAAAATATTAAAATTAAATATGGAAATATTTAGGACGTCTTTAAACAAACTTAATTGTATGTAACAATGAACAACAGTAACATGTTTTCGTCATTCAACCAACTCATACCAACACCAAAAACAAATTACACTCTTAACAAATATTCACATAAACGATTTTCTTTTGGGGTCTTACAATATCCTGTCTCAAGAGTAAACAATTAGAAAAATCAGCAGTTGCATTTCACTTTTGGACAAAAAATCATGACACAAAGCTAGAACCGAAACTGCTCAAACACACAACCGGAAAACAAGAACTGTCCACATGGGAACAAATCTTTATTTTAGAAAATACAAGCCAAGTATTTTTTGACATTCCTCAGAGGGACATTTTCAGTAAGTTCATTGAACTGTTACCAGAAGAAGCATCACCATGAAACACCATGGAAACCCAGTTATTGTCCGGTTGATAATGGAGGAAAGTTAACCTTCGAAACGCGTCCTGGAAAAATATGTTGTGTTATTAATTAACTCACCTTTTAAATTAAATCATTTCCATTGTTGACTGTGTTTTATTGCTGTATCATTGAATACTTGTCATAAGGTAACGTTTTTAAGGGAAATAATCACATTTTGTGTAAGATGCACATATTCTTGTCATTGGTGTACTGGGTAGCATGAGTTTGAAAAATACGATAACACATCATTGTAATAAGAATAAAATAATTGCACCTTTTGAGTAGATTAATATAACATTTAAAGTTGCATATCCATAGATTTGAATACTGCTGTTTCGCCTCTGTGTGCGGTTTGTACACTTTTTCTGTAAGATCAATACCCTGTTCATATTGGTGATGTATGTGTTATCCCAGATCTCAATCCCACACTGCTGGCTGGCAGGCAGGCGTGAGTGAATTAGACCATAGTAAACCAGCTTTAGGTGGCTTATGTTTACATCTTTTTTTAGATTTCTTTATTATAGATTTGTACTTACTTTTTTGCTTCTGTGATCAACATGGTACAGTAAAACCTGCCTAAAATGGAACGCAGTCATTCCACTAATATATCTCCGTTTTCACTGGTTTCCGTCTTAGAAAGGGTTGCACGTATTTTAGTAAGACAAAGTAAAACAATCTTGTGTTGCACTCAAATGACTTTCTCTACTGTTGTACTAACCATTCTTACAAACTCTTATTCCTATATCTTCATGTTAATACAGATAAACATTTGCAGAAATTATGTTATTGCTCGTTTTCTTCAATGTACAATGGGAATATGGGAATACAGTAGGCTTTGATGGATAGTCAAATCTTTTAAAGCTTTCAAATTGTGCTCTCTTTGTATGGTTAACATAAAAAAAAGAGGAATAGCGATGTACCATTTGACAGAAGTATAAGTTCTACAAAATTTACACAAATAATGAGAAAATCTACATTTAGCAAGATCTACATTTTTCTATAGTAAGGTTTGCTCAATCTCTTACGGTTTACCAGGTATGCAAAAGCCATCCAGAGTAAATAAGACTACAGGGGCTATAGTCAGAAAATTCAAGATATACATTTCATTTGTCATAAAAACATCTCAAACATATGGCATTTTAATAAAATTCATTAGAGCCATTTTCAAGAAAATAATAAGTGTCCATATAAAGAATAGTTTAGGGTGAAACAATTTTCTTCAAAATCTCCGTGTCGCATTCTTGAAAGACATTAAACTTACATATCAACTTTGATTTTTAACCAATTGTTCGTTTTTGAGTAATGCTCCCCCCCCCACACACACACACACACCACTTCATTTACAAAGCACATAACGATGTATTAAGCATAAAAGAAATTTGTGTTAGATTATTTATGCAAACTGTTCTGGAAAAACTGTTCCGTTTCTATGTTAGGTAGTTTTCTGGTTTAGAGTTTTATTTGTCATGAGAAATAGCTCCGTCCGTTCTGATTTTTATTTTCCCACTGTCCAGGTTTCTGGTATATAGGGGGTGCGTCCGGTTTATTCAGGTTTTACTATACTTGAGAACGTCATAGTTTCATGAATAATTAGTCTGAGAAATGTTATGTTCTCTGTTTGCTCAATAGATTCATATGTATGTTTATGTTTAATGTTTCAATATTAGACATGTTATTTCAGTGTTGTAACATGATTGATTTCTTTTGATTAAAATTTGCCTTTAAATTATTTTGTTTCAAATAGTGAGAGGTATTTTGCATTCTAAATCCTTTAAGCTGGTTGCTACATATATGAGACAGTAGTGGTCCAAGTCGAGATCCTTGTGATGATGACATCTGTAAGGACTTGATGTAACATTGTATTGTCAGTTTACAACCGTCTCCCTGTTACAGTAATGCTCCCTGTATGTACCTGTGTAAGCTGTAGATGTAGTATTTTGTATGCATGTATTTTCAACCACCCTTCTTGCTATCCTCTCCTTGTACCTGTGTAAGCTGTAGATGTAGTATTTTGTACCCATGTATTTTCAACCACCCTTCTTGCTATCCTCTCCTTGTACCTGTGTAAGCTGTAGATGTAGTATTTTGTATGCATGTATTTTCAACCACCCTTCTTCCTATCCTCTCCTTGTACCTGTGTAAGCTGTAGATGTAGTATTTTGTATCCATGTATTTTCAACCACCCTTCTTGCTATCCTCTCCTTGTACCTGTGTAAGCTGTAGATGTAGTATTTTGTACCCATGTATTTTCAACCACCCTTCTTGCTATCCTCTCCTTGTACCTGTGTAAGCTGTAGATGTAGTATTTTGTATCCATGTATTTTCAACCACCCTTCTTGCTATCCTCTCCTTGTACCTGTGTAAGCTGTAGATGTAGTATTTTGTACCCATGTATTTTCAACCACCCTTCTTGCTATCCTCTCCTTGTACCTGTGTAAGCTGTAGATGTATTTTGTATCCATGTATTTTCAACCACCCTTCTTGCTATCCTCTCCTTGTACCTGTGTAAGCTGTAGATGTAGTGCTTTGTATCCATGTATTTTCAACCACCCTTCTTCCTATCCTCTCCTTGTACCTGTGTAAGCTGTAGATGTAGTATTTTGTACCCATGTATTTTCAACCACCCTTCTTCCTATCCTCTCCTTGTACCTGTGTAAGCTGTAGATGTAGTATTTTGTATCCATGTATTTTCAACCACCCTTCTTGCTATCCTCTCCTTGTACCTGTGTAAGCTGTAGATGTAGTATTTTGTACCCATGTATTTTCAACCACCCTTCTTCCTATCCTCTCCTTGTACCTGTGTAAACTGTAGATGTAGTATTTTGTACCCATGTATTTTCAACCACCCTTCTTGCTATCCTCTCCTTGTACCTGTGTAAGCTGTAGATGTAGTATTTTGTATCCATGTATTTTCAACCACCCTTCTTCCTATCCTCTCCTTGTACCTGTGTAAGCTGTAGATGTAGTATTTTGTATCCATGTATTTTCAACCACCCTTCTTCCTATCCTCTCCTTGTACCTGTGTAAGCTGTAGATGTAGTATTTTGTATCCATGTATTTTCAACCACCCTTCTTGCTATCCTCTCCTTGTACCTGTGTAAGCTGTAGATGTAGTATTTTGTACCCATGTATTTTCAACCACCCTTCTTCCTATCCTCTCCTTGTACCTGTGTAAGCTGTAGATGTAGTATTTTGTATCCATGTATTTTCAACCACCCTTCTTGCTATCCTCTCCTTGTACCTGTGTAAGCTGTAGATGTAGTGTTTTGTATCCAGGTATTTTCAACCACCCTCCTTGCTATCCTCTCCTTGTACCTGTGTAAGCTGTAGATGTAGTGTTTTGTATCCACGTATTTTCAACCACCCTTCTTCCTATCCTCTCCTTGTACCTGTGTAAGCTGTAGATGTAGTATTTTGTACCCATGTATTTTCAACCACCCTTCTTCCTATCCTCTCCTTGTACCTGTGTAAGCTGTAGATGTAGTATTTTGTACCCATGTATTTTCAACCACCCTTCTTCCTATCCTCTCCTTGTACCTGTGTAAGCTGTAGATGTAGTATTTTGTATCCATGTATTTTCAACCACCCTTCTTCCTATCCTCTCCTTGTACCTGTGTAAGCTGTAGATGTAGTATTTTGTATCCATGTATTTTCAACCACCCTTCTTGCTATCCTCTCCTTGTACCTGTGTAAGCTGTAGATGTAGTATTTTGTACCCATGTATTTTCAACCACCCTTCTTCCTATCCTCTCCTTGTACCTGTGTAAGCTGTAGATGTAGTATTTTGTATCCATGTATTTTCAACCACCCTTCTTCCTATCCTCTCCTTGTACCTGTGTAAGCTGTAGATGTAGTATTTTGTACCCATGTATTTTCAACCACCCTTCTTGCTATCCTCTCCTTGTACCTGTGTAAGCTGTAGATGTAGTATTTTGTACCCATGTATTTTCAACCACCCTTCTTCCTATCCTCTCCTTGTACCTGTGTAAGCTGTAGATGTAGTATTTTGTATCCATGTATTTTCAACCACCCTTCTTGCTATCCTCTCCTTGTACCTGTGTAAGCTGTAGATGTAGTATTTTGTATCCATGTATTTTCAACCACCCTTCTTCCTATCCTCCCCTTGTACCTGTGTAAGCTGTAGATGTAGTATTTTGTATCCATGTATTTTCAACCACCCTTCTTCCTATCCTCTCCTTGTACCTGTGTAAGCTGTAGATGTAGTATTTTGTATCCATGTATTTTCAACCACCCTTCTTCCTATCCTCCCCTTGTACCTGTGTAAGCTGTAGATGTAGTATTTTGTATCCATGTATTTTCAACCACCCTTCTTCCTATCCTCCCCTTGTACCTGTGTAAGCTGTAGATGTAGTATTTTGTATCCATGTATTTTCAACCACCCTTCTTGCTATCCTCTCCTTGTACCTGTGTAAGCTGTAGATGTAGTGCTTTGTATCCATGTATTTTCAACCACACTTCTTGCTATTCTCTCCTTGTACCTGTGTAAGCTGTAGATGTAGTATTTTGTATCCATGTATTTTCAACCACCCTTCTTGCTATCCTCTCCTTGTACCTGTGTAAGCTGTAGATGTAGTATTTTGTATCCATGTATTTTCAACCACCCTTCTTGCTATCCTCTCCTTGTACCTGTGTAAGCTGTAGATGTAGTATTTTGTATCCATGTATTTTCAACCACCCTTCTTGCTATCCTCTCCTTGTACCTGTGTAAGCTGTAGATGTAGTATTTTGTATCCATGTATTTTCAACCACCCTTCTTGCTATCCTCTCCTTGTACCTGTGTAAGCTGTAGATGTATTTTGTATCCATGTATTTTCAACCACCCTTCTTGCTATCCTCTCCTTGTACCTGTGTAAGCTGTAGATGTAGTATTTTGTATCCATGTATTTTCAACCACCCTTCTTCCTATCCTCTCCTTGTACCTGTGTAAGCTGTAGATGTAGTATTTTGTATCCATGTATTTTCAACCACCCTTCTTGCTATCCTCTCCTTGTACCTGTGTAAGCTGTAGATGTATTTTGTATCCATGTATTTTCAACCACCCTTCTTGCTATCCTCTCCTTGTACCTGTGTAAGCTGTAGATGTAGTATTTTGTATCCATGTATTTTCAACCACCCTTCTTGCTATCCTCTCCTTGTACCTGTGTAAGCTGTAGATGTAGTATTTTGTATCCATGTATTTTCAACCACCCTTCTTCCTATCCTCTCCTTGTACCTGTGTAAGCTGTAGATGTAGTATTTTGTATCCATGTATTTTCAACCACCCTTCTTGCTATCCTCTCCTTGTACCTGTGTAAGCTGTAGATGTATTTTGTATCCATGTATTGTCAACCACCCTTCTTGCTATCCTCTCCTTGTACCTGTGTAAGCTGTAGATGTAGTATTTTGTATCCATGTATTTTCAACCACCCTTCTTGCTATCCTCTCCTTGTACCTGTGTAAGCTGTAGATGTAGTATTTTGTATCCATGTATTTTCAACCACCCTTCTTCCTATCCTCTCCTTGTACCTGTGTAAGCTGTAGATGTAGTATTTTGTATCCATGTATTTTCAACCACCCTTCTTGCTATCCTCTCCTTGTACCTGTGTAAGCTGTAGATGTATTTTGTATCCATGTATTTTCAACCACCCTTCTTGCTATCCTCTCCTTGTACCTGTGTAAGCTGTAGATGTAGTATTTTGTATCCATGTATTTTCAACCACCCTTCTTGCTATCCTCTCCTTGTACCTGTGTAAGCTGTAGATGTAGTGCTTTGTATGCATGTATGTGTGTAATAGTTATATCCATTTACAAACTCCTCCCTCCCTTGTACAATAAAACACCTTTCCTATCCCTTCCTTCCCTGTACCAGTGTAAGCGGTAGGTATAGTACTTTGTATGCTAACAACCCTCTCCCTTTCACAAAACAACCCCTTTACACATCCCCTGCCTGGAACCCGTTTTATGTACCCGTAGATTTTTATTATATATTGTGTTCATATCCCTCCCTCCTCCCTTCGCTATACCTCTGCAAACGCTCAATGCAGTGTTATGTTTGCAGTCTTTAGGGGCGATTTCTGAAATATTCAATGCTAAGATAACAATAGACAAAAAATCTGATGTGTTGCACTCACATGACTTTCTATACTCTTGTCTCTAGTACTAACAATTCTCACAAACTTATTCTCCTATCTTCTTTCATTTAGTTGGCGTAAACATTTGTGGAAATTATCTTATTGCTCATTTTCTTGCACATGCAACAGGAATATGGAAATACAGTAGCTTGTAGTAATTGTTAAATCTTTTAAAGCTTTCAAACAACACAAAAATGAATAGCGATGTTCCATTTGACAGAAGTAAAAGTTCCCCAAGACCTATATAACAAGGAATAACTCTGAAGGGGTCCACTCTACAAAAAAAATTGTTTAACATAAATTGTGTTTTGGCAAGATCTAACTTTTGTGTAGTAAGATTTGGCTCGCTCTTATGGTTTACCGGTTATGCAGAAGTCATCATCCAGAATAAATAGGATTTCATGGGTTACAGCTGGAAAATTCAAGCTATACATTTCGTTTGTCATACAAATTTCTCTAACATGTGGCATTTTAATCACAATCATTTGAGTAATTTTCAAGAATATAATAATTTTTGAACAATTTTCCATGTAAAGGGTAGTTTAGAGTGAAGCAATTTTCTTCAAAATGTCTGTCGCATCCTTGAAAGACATTAAACTTTGGGTTTTAATCAACGTTTCGTTTTTGAGTTATGGTGACCACAGACGCACACACACACACACTTTTTTCTAAAAATGCTTTTTTTCGATTCAGATGGCCTCAAAACATATTTCCAGGATATCTTAACATCAAATTTTTGGTTGGAATACAATACTTCCTTTAATTAACTAGACATAGTAGAGAAAATAAAAACAGTGGAATAGGAGTTGTATTTTCTTATTGCTAGGTTATTTTTTTCCTATGTTTGTGTTAACTGACATACATTTGGTTTGGATTGGATTTGGTTTAAGGGCGCTCAACTTCTAGGTCATCAGCGCCCTAACTGACATACACACATTTATGAACACCCATACCCATAAAATATGATTTGAAGCTTTCCTGGCGACGAACATACTCAAGATGTTCTCAGGCTTCTAGCCAGGTGTAGTGATGCATAGCCATCGACGTTTCGGGAGTGTACATCTCTCCCATCTTCAGGATGAATGAGTAGCGAGAGTGAAGGGACCAGTATATATACTGTCCGCTAGTACGTACCGAGTAGAAAACACCCAGTCTAATATGGAGGTGGTTCACCAATGCGTTGGAATCTGTTTTCTGAGTCGGTTGATTACAAACTTAAAGCCTGGTTTCCAGGAGGGAGTAAACTGCAATCCAGCGTCCCGGTTCAGTGTGTTCTTCTAGGAGGAGATGGACAGAGCTTCCTTAACCCTTCGTCCCAATAAACCGCTACATTTTGCCACAATGGTCGTTTCTTTGAAGTTAGCTCTGCGGTCTTCTTCAAAGCAGTCCTCCACCAGCCCTGACTTGTCAGGCTGCATTAAGCATATGGACTGTTCGTGCTCCTTGACTCTGGTGGAAATGGTCCTGCCGGTTTGCCCTATGTACGGCGCCCTGCATTCACAGGGTATACGGTATACCCCTGGTACATTAAGGAGCAGTTTGTCCTTAACCGGCCTCACTAGGTGTTTAATCTTCAAAGGCGGCTTGTGGATGGTTCTGAAGTTGTGTTTTGCCAGAATTCTACTGATTCTGCCGGATAAATTGCCAGTATAAGGGATGCAGTCAGTGGCGGTTGGCTTGTCTGGTGTTAGCTGATATTGTGGTTTTCCTCTCTTGGCCTTGGAGATTGAGGCTTCAATGTCGTCTACGGAGTAGCCATTTTGGCGGAAGGTGTGCCTCAGGTGCTGTAGTTCTTGCTTTAGGTGGCTGGGATCGGAGACAGACACAGCTCTGTAGGCCGGAGTGTTGAAAACTCCGACCCATTGTGGTTTATGATGGAAGCTACGAGCATTCAAATAGAGGTCAGTGTGTGTTGGTTTGCGGTACACTGCATGCCCCAGAGTACCTTTGCTTCTGGAGACCAGAATGTCCAAAAAATGGCAGTGTTCCATCCTTTTCCACCTCTATGGTGAACTGGATTAGGGGTCAGAGGCTGTTGAGCTGTGTGAGGAAGCTTGGCAGTGTCTAGTCCATGTGGCCATATAACGAAAGTGTCAAAATAGTGGTAGAAATGAGCCCCACTCAAGCCATCTCTACTGCATCACTACACCTGGCTAGAAGCCCGAGAATATCTTGAGTACCCATACCCATTGCGGGAGTCAAACCTGTACTCATACGTCTAAAGAATATGTCATTAATTCTCTGGTTCACTTAAAAGTTTTAAAAATCACATTTACAAGCATTTTTCCTACAGAAAACCCCTTTAAGGTGTGTATTGTGTAAAGAAGAAAATAAGTGTTTGGAAATGACAGATTGTCCCTTAGTTACCAACTGGTTTGTGATTAACAGCTAAATATAGGGTGGCAGTACAAGGGAAGCACGAATGCACTAGATGGTAGTATGGCTGAAAAAGGTAAGTGGCAACACATTATGTTGCCAAACACTTGTGTAGAAGGTGAGGACTGTAGTCGGATGGATGTTGGATGTGTAGATAGCTGGATGGGTGTGACATCTATGTACAGATATGGAGCGGGATCGGTGTGAGATTTATGTACAGAAGTAGTGGGATGGGTGTGATATGTATGTATACAGATGGCGGGATGGGTGTCATATCTATGTACACATATACACCGGGATCGGTGTGAAATGTATGTACAGAAGTATCGGGATGGGTGTGAGATCTATGTGCAGATAAACCGCGGGATCGGTGTTAGATGTATGTACAGAAGTAGTGGGATGGGTGTGAGATCTATGTACAGATATAGAACGGGATCGGTGTGAAATGTATGTACAGAATCAGCGGGATGGGTGTGAGATCTATGTACAGATAAACAGCGGGATCGGTGTTAGATGTATCTACAGATATTGGTGTGATTTGTACGTACAGATAAATGGCCGGTGGGTGTGAGATGTATGTGCAGATATTGGCGGGATGGGTGGAATTTGTATGTACAGATAATGGCGGGATGGGTGTGCGATGTAGATAAAGATAGTGGGATGTGTGTGATTTGTTTGTATAGATAATAGCGGGATGGATGTATAGACGGTCAGATGGATTATTTTTTTGTTTTTTAGGTTTTTTAGTGTTTTACATGTTCCATTACAATATGTAATACTACATTTTTTATTTGCTTTGGTAACGTATTTGTGTTTGATTATGTTTACTTTGTAAATAGCATTAATAAATATATAGATTTACACAATTCATCTATTTTTGCTTAGCTATTTAGCAACTTTAATATTTATTTTTCTTTGCACTCTTTGCTTATTGTACATTTTCCCTATCTGACCTACTCCTTATCTGTCGGGTCATAATGGCCAAGTCCAAGAGGAAGTGTGAGGTACGCTGTCTTGGTGAGATGTGTACGACCAGGAATAAGGTCACCAGACAACTTTTGGACTGTGGCAGCCTGTCTATCTTCACCACCGAGCCCTAATTCCTACTCCCTGCACCAGACCCAAAGCTCAGCCTTCAGCCAACTGTGGTTCAGCTCTGCCAAAGGAAACTACTGCTGTCTAGGGCTCTCCTGCCCATAAACCTCACCCCACTTGGACCAGGGGTAACACAGTCAGGGACACCAACCCACAAGACAACCTATGGACCCACAACACAGGCATGGACGTCTTCAACTTCTAAAAACAGTTATTTGGTCAGTATTGTTGAGTATTATGATTCCAGTCAAACTGAAAAACAATTTTTCTCTTTTCTTGTTTTCATTCTGTGTATGTGATTTATATATATAAATTGGACTAAAGTATATAGTGACACTGGGATCGGTGCACACCAAGGGATGGTCGGGGCTGGGCTGCTTCATGGCACATGCTGCACCGACCGACCAGTGGGCAAGGTCATGCAACTATTTGTGTGTGCATGACTAACAACAATGAAGTGGCCATACAAAATGGGCTTTCCCCAGAACTTTGGAGAAAGATCTGGCCATGTCATTGCCAGCGTCTGTGTAGAAGTCGAGAAAGGTCGATGTGACGTTATCCCCGTTATATAAGGAGACGAGGAAATAGCAGAGTGAGCTAGTTACAGTTACGGACATGAATCGGTCAGTGTGTGAGTGCGTGTGGGACAGCTGTGTGTGTGTCGGTGCAACATAAAGAAGATTCAAGGAACATTGAATGATTGTATATAGTTAGTGTATCAAAGAAGAGAAAGTGAAGGGAGTGTGTGAAGGCTACTAGAAGAGAACAGTTGTGAGCTGTGAAAGACTGCAGAGTGTGTTTACAGTGTATTTGTTATAACATTTTAGAAGACAATAAAGTGACTTGGTCAGTGAGTGTATACAGTTTAAGGGTCCGTCGCGTTAGAAAGTAATCAGACTGATTTTGTAATTTTGTGTCAATATTGTGAAATATTTCTTACCATAGTAAATATCCCTAAAACATTTATAACTTTGTTGTTCCAGTTAAGAAAAGGAGATAGACTACATGAGTGTTTATTTGATGTGCTTTGGCCGTAAGTAGACTACAACGGATATTCCAAATAAATCCCTACAAAGAGCAATAACTAATGACAAGTTGTTTATGATTTGTATGGTAATGTACCTGCAAGCAGCAGTAACTAAACAGTGTGTTAAATCTGCATCATCAAGTGATGACAGTGCAAGATACGACATGCAAGTTAATGCTTTATTTAAATGCTTTTAATGTGAATAATTGCTTTTTGTTTTTGATGATGTAGAAAGTTATGTTTTTAATACACAACGTGTAAATGTATTACATAAAATGAAAGGCTGATATTGTTTGTACATGGCAGGATATGAACATCTTGGATACAATATGCAGCACATGATTATAGAATACAAATCAGTGACACTAGGTTTTTAACAGAATTTAAATTAATGAATAGTGTAATGATAAACTGCTGTGAGTAACAGTACATAATACCAAACCACAGACTTTCCTACTTTCCCATCTTATTGAAAAAAATTCATTTCAATTTCAGAAGAAAATGATGTGAATGTTGTTGCATAAGACAAACTGAAAATAGTACAGTATTAACTAAAGTCATGTGTGTGTTTACTCTTCAGTTTGAGAAGAAGACCATTAAAAATGTTGACTTACTTGAGTATTTTACATTTTTCCTTCCAGCTGTATTTTGGGAACATTTTGATGAAATGCTATGGCTAAAGACTTCTCCTTATTTAGGCATAGATTATTTTCTTTAAATGAAGAAACTGTGTGCAATGTAAGTACATTTTTAATGTGTGTTCATTCTTTTCTGGTATTAATATGCATATGTCATCCACAAATAATGAATTGTATCAACAAGATCATTAACATATAAAAGAAACAATAACACTTATTTATTTATGCCAACAAACTTACTGTTGGTGTTTTTAAACACACAAGCCATGTGTGGGCAAAGTTTGAGAGGTAGAACTGGAACTTAAAAATTCAATGCCACACTGGGAGAAATACGAACTGGTTTGAGAATTTAATGCCATTCTGTTAGTTTGTGCTAATAGCTCAGTGGTTAGAGCAGCCGCCCGGTAAGCGGAAGGTCTGTGGTTCAAATCCCAGTTGTGGCATTGAATTTTTAAATTCCAGTTCTATCTCTAAAACAATAACATGTTCATCTGATATGATTGATTTAACCTCATTTGTATATTAGAACTACTTAGGTGAAAACTGAACCAGTTTTGAGCTTTACTTGTTATTCCATAATCATTTAATTTTGATGAAGATGGTAAAATCTTTGTAACATCTTGCCTTTGTTTAGCCACCAGACGGCACAATTATTTTTATTAATAAATCTGACCTTATATAAAGGTTTGCCATGTGACACAGAATAACTTACAGGTGTTTCAAATGAATACATAAAGAGGTTAAAAAAAAAACATTCGTTTTTGTTAGTATATGGTATATGGTACAGTTAAAATGATTATTTAACTTATATTATTAGTACTTTAAAATTGAAATGTTGTGGTTACCATACAAATGATTTCGGCATATTGCCACAGAGTATTTATTGTGGTTAGGACAATGTCGTCTTGTAGCTGTTCAGGCAGCTTATATTGTTGTCTCCATTGCACAAATGATTTTGGTATTGTTCCCCTTGCTCCGAAGAATAGGCCTGTGACCATGATGTTGCTGATATTATATGAGGCACTGAAGAATGGAATTGTGGGCTCGTATATTTTCTTCTTTTCATGATTTACCTCTGCTGGCTGGTCTAAGGATGTCTCAAACCTCACTGTGGGAACTAAGATTTCAGCTGTCCCTTTCTTCCTGTCGATAGCAATGACATCAATTCGACAGTTACTGCCGCAGTCAGCCACACAGTGTACTTCTTCGTGGACTTCTAATCCTGTGCTTCGCAAAGCATTGGTAAGCAGAGTTCTTACGGTGTTGTGACGCTTTATTTACAGCAACTCTCCCTGAGGACAATTCCCGAGTACATGCGGTAAGGTTTCTATCTCACTGCAGTGTCTGCAGTCGCTTGTACGTGAGGAACGTCCCGGAAGTGAACGTACTGGAATCACCATAGCTGTCATCTTCAACATGTCGCCCATTCTGAGGTGAATAATCCATCCCATTTCAGAATGCAAGTGTTGGCAGCAGGAACTTCACCAAAGAGTGCCACTCCTCTTCCTTTCTGTGGGTATGCACACCAGGCTTCAAACTCCTGGCGTCTTAATTTCTCCCTAAGTTGTTTAATGGAGTTTGTGGAGGACTCCTCTGGTATATGCAACTCTGTGAGTCATCGAGACGAACAACGTTTACGTGTTCATTGTCTAGATTTTCAAGTTTGGTGTTAATATTTGTTGAAGATAAGCTTCCCAAGTAGCACGTATTATTGATAATCCCTTAAACTTTGTGTTGGTGTACAGCATACTGTTCAGGGTGTCATTTGGTAGTTGCAGGATTTCTTTTGATCATCTTATCTGCTTTCTGGAGCCATACTTTTGGAGTTTTCTCTATTGGAACCGACTGGAAAGGATAGATCAAAGTGGGGCCAATAAACTGATTTATAACTAAGTTTTTGACTAGGCTGGAGCAAGTGAGTAGAAGTAAGCTTTTCAAGATTTAATTTTAATTTCTCTAGAACCTGTGTTTCATTAAATACTATTGTGTCCCTAAATGTTGCACCAAGGTATTTAATCTCTTCATGCGCCCCAATGCTCATAATTGATCCAGCAGTGGGATATTATTTTGTCGACCTTATGGGAAATGTGTAAGTGCAAATCAACAATTGCAGATAGGACAACATTTATCTGGATATAAACACAGCTTCCTCTCTTGTTTCCTTGCAGCAAGTTCTTATACGTGAACCTACTCCATCATTATCTAACGTTAAAAGAAATTCACAGTATTATTCAGGTTTACTAGAAGCACTTGTTTTGGCCAATATACCCCTTTATAACGTAAACGATCCCAAATTAAAAGTGTCTTGTCATATATATGGATATAAGCACTCCTAAAGGGTCAACTCTTTGGAAAAACTATCTCCTGAAGTGCTATGATGAAACATTAAAATACATTAGGTCAGCATGTGAAAATAAGAAGATCTGGGTGAGCATTGACAGAACTAGCGATTTTAGTGACATTAGAGGAGTGGGAAATGTTGCAGTAGGTGTGTTGGAAAATGATGACAGAGTTTCCAAACAACACTTCTTGCGAGTTTGTAAATAAGTGTCAGTTGCTAGGCTGTTCAATGAAACTTTGCAGATGTTATGGCCAAATGCTGTGAAGTACGACAATATTTTGCTTTTCCTAACCGAAGGTGTACCATATATGAAGAAGCTCTTTGTGTATGTTATCCTGAAACGATTCATGTGACCCGTATCATACATGCTCTACGCAGACTGTGTGATAAAATCCAAACACTATATCTGGAAGTGGACCAGTTAGTGTCAGACGGAAGGAAAAGTTTTGTAAAACCACCAACTAGAGTCAATCTTTTCAAAGAAAGAAATCCTGATCTTCCATTTTCTCCTAAACCCATAAACATGCGTTGGGGCACTTGGCTAAGTATAGCAATGTATTGCACATACAATTTTGAAGCATTTGTATCTGTAGTAAGTGAGCTGGACTCAGACAATGCTTCTTCAATTGACGTTGTTCAAAATTTACTAAAGACAGCAATGTAAAATGTGACTTGGCTATCTTATTGGCCAATTTCGGATTCTTTTCTCACTCTATAGTGAAACTAGAGACTTTGGGGTATTCATTGAGTATTGCAGTTGAAGAGATAGAGTGCATTGCAAGACAACTGGACACATTTTCCAATTCAAAAGCCGAAGTCTTAAAGAAAAAATATAAAGATTTGTTGGACAAAAATACAGGTTACAGAATCCATAGCAAAGTAGCACTAGTTTTGGAAGGCTAAGGGACAAGTGAAGTTGATGTTACTGACATGCCCTATTTCAAATATGCAAACTTAACATCGTGCGACGTGGAGTGATCGTTTTCTAAATATAAGGCACTATTTCATGACAACAGGCATGGATTACTGATGGAGCATTTGGACAAGATGTTAGATGTTCACTGCAATCAGTGTTCCACATCTGATGATCAGGAGCAGTTGGTGAGTTAACATTTTTATGTTATGTGTTGGTGGAATTTAAAGAAGTTTTATTACATGTTTTTTAAATTTTTGTTGGCTTACAAATAAATAATGTGGGTCCTGCTAATGACTAATATTTTAAAAGCTTTAATAACTCCTTAATAACTACTTTAAAAACTCCTTTGCCAAAGAGTTAAAGAATAATCTAATTGAAAAGTGCCCATACAGGTTAGAAGAGGTGTTAAATTAATGTGTATTGTTAATGTATTTTTGTATATTCAATATTCCATGTTTGTATTCCATAAGTCTAATTATATGCCATGATGTACTTTTTATTCATGTATTAGCATTTGAAAATGCTCCATGCCTGTATTACAAGTTTTATGAGCACTAAATTTGAATTTGAATTTAAGTAGAATAACGACATTCAGAGTACTCTAGCGGAAATAGGTGGAACTTCTTCGACATATACTGTTAGTTTGAGCAGTCAACAGTAGATGTCACTGTGACTCTGGCGCCAAACAGTCATGGCTGCCAATACAACTAGTCTACATCTTAGTGTTACATATTAAACAATTTTAAAAATAACATATTTGGTCTGCAGTTTCATATATTTTATAATTATTTAACCGTAAAGTCCTTTGAGTAAAATTACATTTGCTAACTATTACTGTATTTCTGCTCAATATACATTGTGAATTAAAAAAAAAAACATAGTTGGCTAACTGTATCCTATTTAAATACTGCTTGTTTGTGTATTCGCCATTTATAAGAAAAAGGTTGTTACTTGTTGTATAGGCACGATCGACACGATACAGTATATGTGGCTGCTACTGAACGTTTACAAGGAATGATGGTACGTACATTACATATTTGATTACATGTTTCACTTTTGAATCTATCAGTCGAGTAGAATGCATTATCTGCGACTTTGGTAGGTACCTCCTTCAGTATTTGGTTATCAAGCAAACCTTTGATTCTATAAGGCAAGTGGTTGTATAGTTCCTTTCTTTAATGTTGCGGAATCTCCAACTATCGTGTTTGATTTATGAGCAAATTACGTACGTACGATGCAACGGTATTATTTCGCCTATGCGTCGGATATTTAGCAAACAAACATGTATAAACAAGTATAATATATGCTAGAATGATTGATTAATGCATTAATTCTCTCGGTGGGATGTTGCATGCACCAAATCATTCACTGAGTTGTGCTCGTGAGTAAACACAACCAACTGATTGTAAAGGTTCCAGTTGGCAAACATAAATGATCCAAGCACCATCTCGGCATACGTGTGGAACATGTATCTTGCGTTAAGAGACTAATAAAGACATGGAAAGTGATCACTAGGAAGGGCGGCTGGCTCCGTGCCATGGCACTACCTTAATAAATGAAGAAATTGCATATATTGTTGTATACTCCACGGTTTCATAGAGAATAATAGCATGAGGGTTAAAGTCTCTTGAACAAGTTACTATTACTATTCTTTGAAAATACAAGAAGACACGGAACACTTCCAACACAGACTGTATATGATACAAGTGTGATCTGTGAAATAGCAAATGTATCATATCGCAAATGAGCTGAACAATATGCAATTGTCAGGTTCGTTTGTTAGTAGGGTTGCCATCATGGTCACAATTGCAGCAATGACGATTACAGCTTGCAGTATTCAGTTCAGTTTCTTACAACTCACTGTATCCATGTTAGCATGGATAAATTTGTGACCAGGATGTGAACAGTTACAGAAAGTAACAAGAGTGATGTATTCCAGTTTGAATCTCCGGCTTCAACTTCAAGCAATATTAATATTACAGCTGATCAGGTAAAAACTGCAGCATTGGAAGCATGGCCATAGCCAGAGGGCGCCAGGACGGGCAACACCCGTACTGGGAGAATCCCCATTTGTCCTTTCCTGTTATGAAGTTTTAGAAATATTTCAATAATAAATTAAGAACCAAACTGGCCATATATCGAAGACTATATTAATGGTAATAATGCTGTAATAGTTATCCATTGTCTTATTCCAGTGTGCAGAATATCCAAACCTGTTGGCAGTTAAACGATGCTAAAGCACGATCGACCCTAGCTATACATAAGGCGCCAGGCCCTAGACACTGGATTGTAATTCATAGGGGGGTAGGTCCTCCACAAGGGGAGGCTAATGAGGAAAAGAAAAGAAAAAAGAACTTCAGCAGTGACGAGGACAGTGAGTGCATGCATTATGGACATAAGAGATTTCTTTGGCAAATGCAAAACAGTGGAGCATCAAGAAGACCAAGTTGTCTCCAGTAGCACAGTGCACACAGATCAGGAGCCAATGGTGCAACAAGAGCTGATGGTTACTATTTAATACAGAAAGGTGAGCCAATAAAGCAAGTTTATCTAAAGGATTACCCTAAACAAAGCAATAGACATAGTTTTTGCCCCGAGTGGTATAAGTAGTTTGCTTGATTGCAGTATACAGTGCTCAAAGATGCTGCATTTTGTTGTGCTTGCATGCAGTTTCAGCCTTATGGCACAAAGGAGAGAAGCTGTACTGAGAAAGGTTTCAGAAACTGGAAAAATGCCTTACGTGCCAGCCATGGGTTTCCTAAAGACGAAACGTCAGAAACTCATATCTGTGCCATGTCAATGTGGAAGAAATGTGAAACTCGTACAGAAACCTGTGCTTCGGTGTCAACATTAGTGAAATCACACTTGAGAAACAAGTTACTGTGTTAAATCATAGACGGGGTAATACAGATTTTGGCCTTCAGTGAGCTGGCCCTGCGTGGCAGTTATAATTTAGAGGAGGGGACCGAAAGGAGTCCATTTTTAAATGTTTTTGAATGCATCTTCAAGAAGATAAAAACCTTTTGTGAATGTATAACATACACACCTATACTTCTCCTGACTGTTACAATCTTAGACTACACTTAGTAGTTGTTAAAACACTGAAGTCCCTTAAGAAGCTTATGTTACTAATGTGCTATGTTAAACAATTTCTATTGGAGAGGCAAAATTGCATCCTTCTGTGAAGGCAGAACCATAGTGCGTCTTCTAGAACAGCGTTGGAGTGGGTGGGCATCTAGCAATTACTAAAGCAATTTTGTCAAACTATGAAGAAGTACTTAGAGTGCTAAATGCCATAGGAAGAGAACACTTCAATGGAGAAGACATTGCCAAAAACGTTGGTTCCGAGACTGTGATAATGTCACTTCAATTTCGCTTTCTGTTAGTTTTCACCATGAAAGTACACGGATTGCTGGAAGCAGCTGATAAAGCACTCGTCTCACACTACAAGCTTAAGTGACGCAATTGTTATCATTAAGTGTGTGAAACAAGAAATCAGTGAGTTTCGAAAACAAAAATTTCCTTTTGTGCTGAAAATGTGCTAGGTACCAGAAACTTTGTTTTCAGTTCCTGTAGAAAATAAAAGGCCCAAGAAGACAACTGAAAACACGGACTATATTCACTCTAGTCTGTTGCCGTGGCATTCCACAAGCAGTTCCAACACACAACAGCCTAACACCTTTAAATGAGACCACGCACTTAGTGCATTTAGATGAACGCTTCAGCGAGAATGAAGAGCTTTTACTGACTATGGAAAGAGCAGAACAACTCAACATTGATAATCTTCAAACTTCATGAAAATTTAGATGTAAAGAAGTGTCGGAGATGCAGGTTTATTTGTCCTCAAAACCTAATGAAATAAAATGAACCTTCTATACAAAAACCGGGATGTGTTCAAAAAGAGTTATGCATTGTTTGCAACAGAAATATTTGTTTGGAGGCCCACTGAATCCAAAGGAAACTGTCAGTTAAAAATAAAACTTTATATGTAAGTTTAACATCTTCCAAGGATGTGGCACAAAGATTTTAAAGACTCCCGCCCACTCTATAAACTATACTTTGCATGGATACTTTCAAATATTTTGATTATCTCAAACATGAGTGCAATGATTTTGAATTTTTAGCAAATAGCCCCTGAGGACCTCTTTAATCTGGATGACCTTTTGCTAAGTAGTAAACGGTAAGAAATTGACAAAATTTTCCTAGATAAAAAGTGTAGGTTTGTTAAAACACACAATGTATGTCGTATACGTTTGTTTTTGTGTAGTTAGCCGTTTCAGAGGTATTAGTTGTTACTGGTTTGAATTTTAAAATAATTACTTTTCTCAAATGGGAAGTCATTTTTGTTCTCCCTGTTGGACATGCAAAGAGAACGCAATTTCAATACCATTACCTAGCGATCGGTCTTAGAACATTTGCTTATCGCTTAAAGCTTATGGTTAACCCATTGTAATCGCAAGGAAATGTGCAATAAGACAATTTCTGCAAATCTTTGTGAATTAACGTGAAGTAAATAAAAGAATGCGCATTTGTAAGAAAAAGTAGTTTGGACAAGAGTGAGCATGGAAACTTGTGATAGCAACGCATCTGCTTTTTAAAGTTATGTTATCCTGCCCACCTCCTATAAAATGTGAAGCCTAAAGTTCAATCTTGGTAAGACATGTTTGCTTTTGATCATTGGTTTCCAGCATAATGTAATGCATTATAGTATTTATTCATTATCAATCGCCATATGTGCATTTTAGTGTTCTTACGCTTTTCCATAATATAGTGCGATGACATTTAATTTCTAAATCGAGTACTATTTAGCTATATATAAACATTATGACGTGCTATTGTATTTTAACATAATATAAAATTGTATTCTTTAATAATGGCAAATGTCCTTGATTAAAAACGCATTTTCAAATAAAATGCGCATAATTAGAATGTGTATCGCATGTGTTTCACCTCAGGTGTGGGAGTAGGGATACATCTTCGCCATTTTTAATCTGATAGGTGGTTGCAAAATACTCTGGCTACCTTTTTCATCAGATGACCAGAGAACAGTTGGAGATTGAGGTCCATTATTGTTTTTTATTTTAAAGTAATGTACTATTATTACGCAGTGAATTACAGTTATCGTTAAATAGTCCTTAACTTTGTATACGTCGGAATTAAGCAGATGCCGGCGAATTCAAAGGTATGTGTTACACATATACTGTTGTATCAAGTTTAGCCTCTTATCCTTTGTATTTGATGAAGGAATGCCTTCCATTTCAAATGACAATTTTATAGTGCTTTTAAGTTTTGCATAGTTATTAAACAACAAAATTGGTTGTCTAGGCTAGGCAACTTTTGCGGAAAGTGTCCAGGAATAACTAAACGATAAACCATGTTCCAATTTCGTCTTGAATATTCCACGTTTTAACTCAGTGTAATACTATTTGTTTATATTATCGGTAGTTGTTTACAACTTGGGCTGTGTTTATGCAACAATTTCAACGTAAATACATTAATCAATCATTCCGATATTATACTCGTTTATACACATTCATTTTTTAAATGTCCGCCGTATAAGCGAAATTAAACCGCTTCTATCCAAATTTACGCCATTCATACATTTCCATTCATTCGTTTCTGTTGGTCATGGAAGTAAAGTAATTTCAAAGGCAGCATACGGCGGGGTGCCTGTATCCCATACAGCGAAGTGTCTCGGAGTGTTCATAAGGGAATGGGAAATAAGATTGGCCAAGTTTTAGCTTTTTCGTTCTCATTACTGGGTAGGGCAAGTTATTCACATTATGCATATTACACTTTTTGATGTAGGAATTATTCAAGGTGACTGTGCCATGCAATAACCCCCAGAGCTCAACCTAGTCGCAATGTGGTAAATGTATCAATGTCCATTAGAAACAAATGAATTCCAATGTACAATATCGACCTCCACTTTGCTAACAATATGCTGATGGATAATATGCATTCTCGTTCCGGTTTCCATTACCATGTTGTTGTCAACCAGGCTTAATTCACATCAGTATTTGTACATTAAACATTTTCTAATAAATATAACACCCTTTTCTTTATATTCTTCAGTTCCCGTATCTATCACCACTTCACATATTTTAAATTACCTACATCAATAAGCAATTGCAGCACAAACACATCAGAAAATACAAATGGATGTAACAAGCTATATAGTATGTGTGGATAATAGAAATTGTGCTCATCATAACCTACTTCAACTAATACAGAATTGTCGTATGAAACAATGTAGCTCGACTACTAAGCCTAATTATAATCCATCTAACATTGTCTATGTTTTAAATGTAAGCAGGATAATGGCCTAGGCCTTCTTTACCCATGTCACTTTCATTAATTAGACTTTAGTTATACATAAATGTTGCCATTCGTTGCATTGTTCTTGTTTACTTCGAGGATATGTGTGACGGAATGTTGGAGTTACAGTATAACTTCACAAGCTGTGCCTTTTTGTTGTCCAGTGGTGGTGCTGAACATACGAGAGAGTGAAATGGTGTGAAACTGTTTGAGGACATTTGTTGCCATGCTGATGACAAAACAGGTGTTTGCACATGGAGCAATACAGTGTAGTACCGTGTGTTCCCTGAGCAGCTGGACCACCCTGCGGAAGCACCATGACACGGAAGTTCATGTTGACTGATTGCCTGTGTTTCTCTTGTGATACTGTCCTACAATTCTTGTAATGTGTGTGGGTTGGATGCGTACACTTTATTCACATGGAGACAGGTCAGGGGAATGAGATGGCCACAATCCTCGACTAATGAATCTGTCACCATACACACTTTGCAATTCATGCATAGAATTCACAAAAGTGTGCGCTGTAGCCGAGTCGTGCTGAAACCACCCACACAGTCGTTCATCTCTTGTTAGTTACGGAAAAAAATTGTTTAAAATGGAGTTTATATAAACTCGTGAATCAACTGTTGTGTCGAAAAATATGGCACCAATAATCCTACGAGCACTTACTGCACACCAAACCCCAACGTTTGCTGCGTACTGAGGCATTTCATGAATATAATGAGGGTTTTCCATAGCCCCGTATCTATTGTTTTGGGTAGAAATGTGGCCTTGAAGATAAAACCATGCTTCATCAGTGAAGAAGGTTGAAAGTGGGTCCACGTCACCATTATAAACGGATTGCAATAATTTACCCTAGGTTGTAAAGTATGAACTGCAGTCACGTTGTACAGCTTAAGTTTAAGAAGTTTCGTTGCCCTAAACGCTGATGTCTTGGAAATGTTAACCTCTTGTGCTACACGTCTCAATGATTTTTCCAGTGAGTGCTCCGACTGGGTCCCTACTTCATCAAGCTTCTCTTCTGATAGTGCACTGCATTTTTAGCATTTTGTGGTCGTAAATGATCATGTACGCTTGAGTTTATTGACGACTTCATGAATAGTTGACGTGCTAGGAATTTGAAGACCTGCGTAATGAAGTTGATATTCTATACGACACCTTCTTGCAGAAGAGTATTTCACATAGTGTGATACAGAAAAATACATTCTAAAGTGTACTGAGCCATTAGTAATAGACAAATTATCACCAAGAGACAACACACTAACTCTGATCATGCACACAGACCACTTTCCCTCTCCACAGATCCAACTAGAACGACACGGCAGCAGTAGCGCCATTCTCTGGCAGCAGGTGCGCCACTTGTCACCCAGTGCAAGGCCGCTGCCAAACGGTCCTGTCCCTCAGGGAATGCACGGTATATAATGTATGCAGACGCCATGTTAGGTGATTTGTGCTTGTTATAGCAAATATGTCAAATTGTGTTATGCTGTCGGGATGCTAGAAGAAATAAATAAAAGTTTCAAACACGTGTAATTGTTCCCATTTCCCTGTTAAATACCATGTTCTAATGTTTGGTTGCAAGTTCACACAAAAACTTTGAGACAGCTCATTAAAGTAGAAAATATTTTATTTTATCCATGCAGAGTAATTATTGGAAGCGTCAGAATTGAAGAAGAAAGAGTTTGTTGTTGCTATTAAGAAAACTAGTGAGTTGAATCTGCAACCATTACAGAACTCATTAATATTTCATAAAAGCTATTGATGTACAGACTATTGGACAATTTCAATAAAAAAGAAATATAACAAATAAACTATTTTTATACCTGTTCACTTGTCAGTCTTAACTAATGATATGTCCTAATGCCATATTGCTTCTGATGACGCCCAAAGTTTAATATTTACCTTTCCATAGCTGTGATTACAGTTTTTAAAAGTGCCACATTTATTAAAGCAAATAAAAGTTAATTTGCGTGAGCTTTGATATGTAGCAATCTTAAAAACTGATCACAACTGTGGAAGCTCACATGTTAAGCTTGACACGCCAGCAGTAGCAATATGGCGTTATGGCGTATCATCAGGTAAGTAGGTATGAAAAATACAGCCGTAGGAGCTAACGGCAACATGAGGATTTGGAGTGCGATGTCTCATACTTCAGTTCCAACACAACGCACTTGGAGCACTTTTTGTTTCCACAGAATAACAAGGGAGTTTCATTTCTTGTCCTTAGGTGTTCTGTGCCTACGTAGCAGAGAAAGTAAATATGTTGACAGTACTACAGAGCCAACGGACTGCCACATCGTAACCACTGGGATTTGTTCAGAGAGTAACCTGAAGTCACCGGAAGATATCTAACTTCAGGTTACCACAGCCACACCATGCAGCCAGAGAAACGTGTGTCAATTACAAGGTAATTCCTCACCAACTCTTAATGTATGTTTCGTTCATTTACAGTTGGGTATCCTAAACCAGATTATCTTATATCACATTCTTTGAAAGTAATTAGGAGTGTTGGGTTTGAATGTGTATTTTTACGTGATGCTGGAACGTGATCAATATGAGAAGCAATACAGCTAGTCCACATGGATCATTTGCTTGCACATGTGCATTGGTAAATCCTTTGTACTTAAGGGGACAGGGTAGTGATTTGGGCTCAAAAAGTCAATTTTTTGTTTTTCATCTTTAAAGAAAGTAGAAATCTTCCTCTTCAAAATCATATATACATTGTAAGGGTACCGGCATATTTAAGGCTTTAAATTACCCCATTTAAATATGGTGGAGTGCTGCGCCACACTGGGTAAAGAGAGCTTCAGAGATGACACACTTTTCTTTAAATGTAGTTTTCTGTAACTTGACATTTTTCAAACTCAGGTACACTTTTTTTCAAAACCACTGAACCTATTTGAATGAAAATGTTACACTAGTTCCAGAAGCATGTACTCTAAAAACGTAACCCATTGTTATTGGAAAAATCCAAAACAGAACATTTAAAAAAAAAATATTTGTGTAAAAAAAATTTACGTTGTGTTTTCTTTTTTCTTTTTTTCTTTTTTTTTTTTTTTTTTATTTTCTTTTTTTTTTTTATATACAAAAGTTATATATTTTTTCATTTGAATATAGCCAGAGATATTTAAATACATTTAGGTTAACAGTTATGAATACACATTGCCTAGTGCACTACAAAAGTTTCAACACATGTTTGAGTGTTGTAGAAGGAATTTGTACCGTTAGTACTATGTATATATTTTTTCAAAAACACTTATTACATGCCCATTTTAAATAATTGTTTTGATGTTCTCTATATCAGTGTAATCACAATGAATCACTAAATATTCACCCCAAATTAAATTTTGATCTGAGCAGTAGAAGCTTAGATATCCTCAACTAAAGTTATGTTTTGAAATACTGAAATCGTGTACGAATCACTACCTTGTCCCCTTAAATAAAATTTCTCCCGTCAAATGTCCTTCCAACTTAAATGTATTCATCTTTTAGGACATCTGCTTGTTGTGGATTCATTTCTGGAATACAGCCTTCCCTCATAGATTTATTGAATATTATAATGATTTTATTACGTAATTTGTGCATTGTTTCCTTAAGAAGTTGGCACAGCCATCTAAACCATAAGATGTTTTATTTTTCATGCCCGTTATTGTAGAAATTGATTCATGTTCTGTTACAGATCAAAAGAAGGTAGTGGGATAAGACTTTTATCCATCTGATATAGATTATATGTAGAAGCTTCTGATACTTGTGCAATAGTTATTGAAGATTTGTGCCATTTCCGTACAGTCTGATGCTGTTAGGTTAGAATTTGACTACTCTTTTCCATGCATCTGTATTTCTTGTTTAATAATATTGCAAATAGTTTTTGCGTTTGTTTGTTTTGAGTCAGTATAATTAATTACTTTGTATACATAAATAGCAACAATTGTCAATATTTTATTCTTTTTAATGAGTGGCATAGACGTGTCTGTAGTCTTCAGTTGAACAATACGAGGTATGCATGTCTTCTGTAGCAATAGTATCGTGTTTAATTTTGCTACCCCACACCCTCCCCAAATTTCAATACCGTATTCCAAGTGCACGTATATTATTCCCTAATGTATAGCTTTAAGCTCTTCTACATTAAGATAATTTGCAAAGTATTTTAGTAGGTATATGTTTTTTGCGATTTTTCTACAGACTTTGTCATAATATTATTGTCATAATAACATAAAGACTACACAATTTCCACATAATACAGAAACACTTATGTCAGTATACAGTGAAGCTGGTGAATATGAATGCCAAGTTAAACATAATCTTGTCATGTTATAGAAGTTCCTATATGTGTCGACCAATAGACACTTATCGTTTCACTTACACTTCTGGTCAACTCAGCACACCGTACAACAGGATATTAAATTACTGAAACATGCAAAACCAACAGCAGAACTGATAATTGTGGAGAAAATACATATTATGAAGAATGTTCACATAGCCATGAATTTTGATATACCACAAGCAGACGACAAAATGTAGCCTATATCCAGCAACCCAGGTAGCAGCACAGTCACTATGACAACAAACGTTTCCTCTTCAACTGGCAGTTGAGAAACTGTTGAGAATGAAAATGCTGGTCCTCAAAACACGTCTGGACGAAAATAAGTGTACGTGAAACTATAAGTTTCTATAGGTCAACGCATGGATTTGTAAACATTGGAAAAGTGTGACTGTCTACATCGCTTTGTATATATTAAGTGGAATAACCTTCTCAGTTGTTAATATCAAATATAGATTGAGTAATTAGTGAACTAAAGTTGCACATGGTGTTGAGAAGCAAGTAAAGATATTTACAGGTGTTATTTTGATGTTAGCAGCTACTGGACACCAGGAACTGATTTTGCTTTCACCATACTCATATTATGTGATTAATTCAATTTCAGTATATGCTGCTAACATTAGCTTGATTTAAATGAAATTTGGGGTGTATAGAGAACAAATGTTTCTACATTCAATAAGTGTATAACATTTGCATTAAATTTAAAAGCCTTTGTGCAAAAGTAGTATAAGTGAGAACATGTTTTCTAACAAAAAATTGTGTAGCTCATACTTCTGGTGCACTTCTCTCCATAAGCTTTCATTCTACAGGCATGTTTTTTTTTTCTGTAGTAGTTAATGGATAATTTGATATGTTAAACAAAAAAATCTATTCTGTCATTGAAATTAGGAAGGTAAAAAAATCTTTCATATGTAATGACTGAAATTATATATATTTTTTACAAGTTTTTTTTTTTTAATTACATTAAACTTAATATTTCTAAAAAAGGTGGTTTTTACTAGTGAAAGTAGATGGCCATATAGATACAGGAAAATTTTCAAGTCAGTATCTTTAATGGGCTTTGAGAAAAGTGTACCACAAGTGTTAAAAAATGAAGTTACGGGAAATTGAAGTTAAAGTTAAAAGTGCAGTTTATGTTTATATACTCACATTTTCAGAACATGCCAGCTCCATATTCCTCATCACTTTGATTATTTGCAGCATTCCTCTTCCTCTTCTTGGTCCTAGCTTTATTATATATTACTTCAGCAGCCCTTTTTGCCTCTGAGAGTCGACGCGTGTCACTTCTTAATAATGCTCTTTTCATGTTTTCCCCAATTTTGATACCCATTTTTTCCATAACTTTCAGCCTACCACTACAGCCTTCATTAAAACAAATTACACTATCATACACACCTATTTTTAATGTTTTTGCCCCAACATACACAGTTTTGGGAATCCTTTCCCATATTAAATGGTGAAAACTTTCATTAGGATTTTGGGTACGCCCATGCAAACATTTTCTAAGCAGATCATCCTGAGAAAGTTCCCTGAATATTGGTTTTATGGCTAAGAGAACTTCCTCAGGAAGAGAATGCTTGTGTTTGTAACTTGGGATTTCTGATACCCGCACCAAGAATCTTCCCCCTTAGGACACAATCCATGTTGTGGTTTGCTGTCAGTGGACAATTTGTGAAAAAATATAGCCCAAATAGCTTGTTTCATTTCTCTGACAGTTTTACTTGCATTCCTTCTTATAGCAAGCCCATAGTACTGCTGAAGAAGGTCAATTTCAGTATCTGTCAGTCTTCCACGACCTGCAAGGGGTTTTTTATCAGACAACACTTTTCCCTTCATATTAACTTTTAATTTTCTAAGTTTAGCACCCATTCTCTTTTGAACATGTCCTATAAATTCCAATTTTGTAATGTCAATGTCATCCCCATACACTTTACTTTGTTTAACTCTTTGAAAACCTTTAGAGTCCCCATCTCCAAGATAATTTGCATATCTTACACCATACTGACTGACAGAGCGACTGAAAATTTTCTGTCCTCCAGCAGCTTCCATTCCCCCACTAGATCCCACATAATTAATTGCACAATCATGTTCTTTAAATTCTGTATCACCATGGCATATATTACAGTACTTTGATAGGCAATATACATCTAACACCTTCCCTGAAGTAATGGAAGTGGCTGTTACGACACCATTCAAAGAAGTATGGCCTCGCTTTTGCCATGTTCCATCGAAGGCAGCAGTCAAATTTATATCACCTTCATTTTCATCCACCGCCTCCTTTACTGCTTTCTTCATGGAATCCAGAGCTACTTCACTAATACTTTTGTGAATTAACTCTAGGCATTGTTTGGGTTTTGTGGGAGGTGGTGGCAAATCCATTACAGCACAGAATGTCTGAGCTGCAGCTACCCCCTTACCAATACATCTCATAGCATAAATTAGCCTGGCATTTACCTCATAACAAGAACCTAGATTTGGAGAGGTCATAGCATAGCTTTTAGAGCCACATTTCACACAAAGAGCACATAATTTTGAAGCTAGACCCCTCCTACTATTTTCTTCTTCACTTATCTTCATACAAAATTCATTGCCACAATATCTGCACTTTGCACAATTGTTAATTAATTCACACAGTATATCTAATTTAACAATAACGTAGCCACTTCCATTCACCTCTGGGTTAACCACAAAAGAACTGTCATTCTCCTTAGGAAGATCTTTTAATTTTATTCCAGAAGCACTCTGAGACACTTTGGCTGGTCGAAGCAATTTCAACATTACTTACCCTTTCTCCACTCTTTCTTGTATATTTATTACTGTAGAACTTACGTTTACCAAATACTCTTACTCTCCCCATTATGATTTAGTAATGAAATCTTCTTGTATACACACACCAAACGAATTAAAAATCAAAACACCTAAACACGTGGTCGAACAAGAAATTTTCAAACTAAAACAGGAAACGGATGCTGACAGATGGCAGCACACGCTGGTGTGTAGCAGGATGGCCAATGCACACGCTAAAATTTACCACGCATGCCTAAGTGGGTTAGTTCACAAATTATAAGCGAAAGAAGCATTCACATTCAATGTGGAACTGGTTGTGGAAAATGGGGGCATGACCTTGCGCCGCCATATTTAAATCACCAAATTAAAGGGCTTATTACCCGTGTGACTTACCATGTTATATATATCATTTTAAAGCTTAAGATGTGTACTATTTTTTAGAATAAAAAATCAAAAATCGATGTTTTCATGCAAACTCACTTCCCGGTGTCCTTAAAGTGGAATAACCGTCTCAGTTGTTAATATCAAATATAGATTGAGTAGCTAGTGAACTAAAGCTGCACATGGTGTTGAGAAGCAGGTAAAGATATTTACAGGTGATATTTTGATGTTAGCAGCTACTGGTGTGTTGCCCGTGAGACGTCTACTCAAGTAGCAGACTTTCTGGGAAGACAGTTGGTGACACTGCAGAGACTTCTGTTGTAATGGTGAGTTATTTGTTGCATGTCCTGCTGTAGTATATCTGACATTACATGGTTAGGTTTTAAAACTCCAATAATGAAATTTAATTTGACTACCTGCGTTAACCTCTTTGATAATAGACACACAGTCTGTGACCATTTAGAAACATAATGTTCTTATTTGCTCACAATAAAATATTGGTTCTAGCAATTTCCTTTCTTAAATACAGTTATTTGTCATGGCCTACTTAAACATACAAAGGAAATTACACTAAATTTTGCTAGACGAGGTTTATTAAAATACGTTGTGATTGTTATCTCAATCATATTGCAGCTTTATAAGCATATTTGTTTCTCTTTTGTATTGCTGTGTGTTAATATTTCACATGAAATAAAATATCTGCAGTATTTCTCTTGTTTTAGATGCATTTTCTGTGGAGAACAACTATTTTTTCTTTTAAAGCTCCACAATGTTCATATTGTAGTACAAGGGTCTTTTAATCTCGGCGGTATAACAGCTCATTGTGGGCCAAGATCTATCGCCTGGCTGCTGCTTCGTCCACTTCTGCAATGGGTGGGGTGCAGTACTAGAGGGAGGGACATGGTCAGTGCCTCCGGTCTGGGATATATAGTCTTTTAATTATTTAAGAGCTAATTTAAAGGGTGTTTTATTGTCAATATCTGTTAGAAAGAATGGAGCTTCTCAATGGTCAAAGAATTATAAAAATTGGTTGTGAGGTTTTTGAGATTACCTTACGTATACAGAAATTTTCCCTCTTAATCATATAGTTACATTATACACAGGGTATTAGGGATATGAGTGCACATATTTCATGTGATAGTAGATTCAAATATAGTCGAACAAGAAATTCATTTATTGTGAAAAGTGAAGTAGATAATTAAACATTATTGAATACATTATCTGCCGTCTTTCAAGGAGTAGCACTAAAGAAGTGAATGTTTGTTTACTGCTGTGAAACATGCAGTGATATCTACGAGTTTTTTTTTTTTTTTTTTTTTTTCCCTTTGTATTAACATCCTCCAACGTAATGCCCTATTGGACGGTGAATGAATGAAACGTGTGAAATGATGCTCAAACGAGTCCCAGTTCCACAGAGCTACGTTACCCGACATTCGTCTCCTCAGGATAAGGGGAAACCTTACCTGGATAACTTTACCCTAGGCGAGATTCGAACTCACCTCCTCTTGAATGTCAGGCAGACACGCCAACCAGCACGCTACTAAGGCGGGCAACATCTACGAGTGAAAGTACAAATTAGCCCCCAGCCTAGTTCACTGCATGTTTATCAGGTAATGGGGGGAAGGGTGGCATTGTTTCAAGCTTTCCAAGCACTAACAACATTCCTGACCTTCCAGTCTGCATGTTGCCAAACATTCCAATAGACGCACTGGAATGCGATTACTTAATACCATTTTGTAACTTAGCGACTCATTTTAAGAATAAATACAAACTACACATATAACTCGTGTTTTGTAGCTCTACCTATCTATGATTATTGCAGAAGTTAACGATTAATGACTGATTACTCATTGAAGCAATGTTGTTTTTATGTAACCATGCACTATAGAGGAGAATGACAGAGGAAGTTACTCTAAAGGTTATAATAAGTATCTTAGGGACTATAAGCTTTACTTATCTTAATATCTGTGGATCTTCTGCTTATTGAGCGGACATAAGCTCGGGACGTAAAGTACTTACTATTGTAAGTTGCCTTTGGGGTATTTATTTCTGGTGTGAGATTCCCTTGTTGCGCTAACTGGGAAAGTACGATGATCTCTTTTCAGTTACTTAGGGTGATATATCTTAATCTAGAATGTAGTGAAATCTGATCTTATTAACTACACTAATATTCATTCTTAATTTTGTGAAATCATTGTCAAGTAATCAGATGAGATTCTTGTAATTTTAATGTCAATAACTTTGTTAACAGGACGTTTTTGCTCCTGTTCCATCCTGTCTCCTGATCCTTATCTCCAACAGCCAGGGAGCTCATTCTTATCAGTGGATACCACCGTATGTAGCCAGCCTAGAATAAACTACTGCGAGAGTTTCTTCTTCTGATCCTTATCTCCAACAGCCAGCAAACTCGTCCTTATCTGGGTATCTCTTATATAAAAGGTAGACAAGGTCCTCACATATAATAATTAGCAGTCACATGTCATTAGAGATAATAAGAGTAAAGTGGAATACACATAAGTGCAAGGATGAAACAACACAGCACCACTGACTTCTGTCACTAATTTTGAGCAGTTAGTGCTATATAGCATGTAGTATTTGTTGTGCCTTTGTTCACATGTTTACAAAAGCATTTATCCATGACTCATTACATTGATTTGATTCCGTTATCAAAAGTTTGTTCTGTTATCAGAAATGGCATTTACAAATAACACGTAGCCTTTGCTCTTTCCGCTGTCTCACGTCGCAATGTTGATGAAGTGTGTACACAAGAGTAAAAGTTTGTCCGTTACTTCACTGTAATAGTTCAGTTGTATGTATTGTTAACCCAATCACATCATATTTAAATGCATTAGCAACTAACCAAGAAATACTTTAAATCCCCCTATCTGTGAGGGCAGTAACACCTTGATGCTCAGAAAATCATTTAAAATCTGTCATTAATTATTTTTTGTTGAAAATTTGGGTGCACAATATTAAAAGCACAAATTCACCAATATTGTTGTCCAAATACTGCTGTTGTGTGCGAAAGAAGTGGGAAAGCAGTTTGAATCTCTCCCTGCTCACTGTTTTATGAAAATTTGGATTGTCACGGCATCAGGTTTTGCTCCAGTACAATTGAATAGCAATTTTCACACTCAAGACATGAAAGTAACTGAAGTAATATAGGCAGCAGGCCCTGATTTCATTTCTCATTGTCTTGGAACACTTTTTGTCGGTCGGGATGGTCCATCTACCTCATTCTGTAAGCTTTTGTTTCAACATGCATTTGCTGGTGTGTCGTTAGTTCTTTCTCCTTGTAACCTAAATAGGGAAATTAATGCGTTTTCTACTGTATTGCGACGACACACGTCTAAGAATAACTGTGCACAATTACGCATCTTCAGTATATGACACTTTGGTCATAACTCTTGTAAAAGATTATCTTTTTATTCTCCTTGATTACGGAACCTAGCAACAATTGTTTTTCCTGTTTTCCCCACAATGTATACTTGTAATCAATGTTGGCCATGCTCCATATTACTGTACCGGATAGCATTGGACATAGCAGTAAAATTGACGAAATGACTTTTAATTATATAAATGTTAAATTTTGACATATTCTTGGTGAACATGTAACAGGCAGCACAATAAATACCATATTTCTGATTTTGCTAAATTAAATATTCTGGGCTCAGAATTTCCCTTACAAATTTGTAGTCGAAGCTACTCATGAAATGGTTTGCCAACAACAAACATAAGCAGATTTATCCTTTAAAAGAATAACTATTTGTGTACGTATGTGTACATTTTCAATGCATTAAAACTAAGTGTGATAAATATACAGATGATAGAAGTTAGTCTGTTGTGTAATGTAAAATATTTACATTTGCTGCTTTGTATTCTTCATTTGAGTAGAAAGCTTTATTTACGAGAAGGAGGAGGTGATGTTTATTGCCTCCTCGATTTTCTTCACTTGTGCCATAGCGGATAGAAGAGATAGTGTGAGCTCTTCGGGAGTTACTGTGGTTCGCTCACAAGATGGCACTGGTGTCGGGGTCGCTTGACTTTAGTTCACGAATGCATGGTGAAAATGGGTTTCATATTATCAGTTAGCATTTTAAATACCTAAAATCGTAAGCAGGAATATTGGAAATACTGTTTTGAAACATCGTCTTTCCTTGACACATAATATAGGATGGTATTTTACAATAATGGGTATTATAATTAACGAAGAACAGTGGGAAATATCTGCTTACATGATTTTACGCTGAAAAATTAAACCAAAATGCAAATTATGTATTTTTTAAGCATTGTATCTAGAACCAGCTTTTGTGTTTTACTTAAAGAATTTAAATTGCGTTTATGTTCGGAACAATTAGTAGCGAATTTCTTTTCTACTATTTTTAATTTAGCCCTCTCTTTAGATAGCAGGATTTTAGTTCTAACTAAATTTCTATTGAGGTTTCTAATTCTTTTCTTCAGTGTAGCAATTTCATTATTGACACTTGTGTTTGTGACCTTGGAGAAATTAGAACTGTTTTCTGTGAATTCCTCATTGTTTAAGGACGGCGCGTTTGGAATAAGAACTGGTTGACTGGATCCTGCACCTGGTAATGTACTGATTGTTGAATATTGCTTTCTCAGTAATTTTTTGTCTCTGTTTTGTGGAGATTTTCGGGATTTATGCACTGTAGTTAAGTACCTGGGTAAATTAGGAAATATACAGGGAATTGCCCCTGGCTTTAACCGCCATTTAATTCTAGGGGTTTCAACTAGTTTTCCATGCACAACGAATGAATCAACTTTCACTAAAAAGTCCTCTGGAAAATGTTTGTCACAAATACTAGATTTAACACATAATTTAGTGTCTTTCCTACGAATAGACTTTTCCCATTTGTAAAACAGATTTTTGTCTTTAGGAGGAGTAAAAAAATGTCTAGCTTCTGAGCAGTTTGTGTATCCTGAACGACACCCGGGTACAAAACAAGTTGGCATTTTTAATCAATTATTGATGTTGCTTGAAACTTACGTTTTGAACACACACATTTATGCACAAAATTAGAAGCAATTTCACAAGTTATGTACCTAATTACCCACAACACACAACGCATACATATAAAATTGTCTACTTCCGAATCACATACTAGGCAGTTCGACCGCATTTTAAGGCGACTGCGATCGCCACGCCGCAGTTTCGGTCAGTTGCCACGGGACCACGCATCATGCAGTGAACTAGCGGGAGAGCTCACACTTTCTCTTCTATCCGCTATGCTTGTGCATTTGTTTCCTTAATATGGGGAGTGAGTGAGTAAACAACTGTATTATAAATGTTTCGCACTGCTAACTTTCAATACATTTGGTAGCTACTTAGATGCTTGAAGCATTCATATAATATAGGATTAGTCAAAATAACACTGATTGTTGTTAATTTTAAGGTTAAGAGATTGTAGGTTGTGTATTATAGTGTTGCTTAACATGTATTCCGTCAACATGTTGTTATCGAGGAGCTAGAGAGCATTAACACAGCTACGTGGTGTTGGTTGTTATATAAAGTTGTGCTGAACAGGACACCACACATTTTTACTACAAGGCCTTAGGAAAGTTCTGAAATTAGAGTAGTCCAGTATCTTTAATTGTAAACAATACAACCCTACGAAACCCTCTTGTAAATCTTGATTAAATTATTTTGCACTAAATCCATGTACTCTGAAGTAGGCGGAACCATAACGCTACCGTTGTTTGTCAAATTTTTCCCACCCACCACCAAAGGGCTTCCAACATAGTTAAAATAAGGGGAGGGGGGGACAGAACAAGCATTTAAGTGTTAAAAAATTGAACTCAAACCTGAACACTTAATTGTTAACAGTGCTCCAGTTTTTGTCACTATTTTTTACATTCACCTGAAATTTGCAGTGATTTCCCATACAAAAAATGCCTCAGGTTTGCTAATGGATACATAAGTTTGTCAGTTTTACTTGTTTTATTGCTCAGTCATTAAGTAAATACATAATTTACAATAAACTTTGTCACTTACAGCTAAGTATTTCTAATCACATATTATTTTTGTCTTCATGCATATCATGATGTACAGGATTTTCTACTAGCCAAGTATAAACTGTATTATTAAATTCTTGAAGAATTAGGTTGGTACATATTCTGTTCGGTAGTGCATTAGAAAAATCAGCGGTTGCATTTCACTTTTGGATAAAAAATCATGACATAAAGCTAGAACCGAAACTTCTCAAACACACAACCGGAAAACCAGAACTGTCCACATGGGAACAAATTTTTATTTTAAAAAATAGAAACCGAGTATTTAATTTTGACATTCGTCAGAGGGACATTTTCAGTAAGTTCATTGAACCGTTACCAGAAGAAGCATCACCATGAAACACCATGGAAACCCAGTTATTGTCCGGTTGATAATGGAGGAAAGTTAACCTTCGAAACGCGTCCTGGAAAAATATGTTGTAAGTGTTATTAATTAACTCACCTTTTAAATTAAATCATTTCCATTGTTGACTGTGTTTTATTGCTGTATCATTGAAAACTTGTCATAAGGCAACGTTTTAAGGGAAATAATCACATTTTGTGTAAGATGCACATATTCTTGTCATTGGTGTACTGGGTAGCATGAGTTTGAAAAACACGATAACACATCATTGTAATAAGAATAAAATAATTGCACCTTTTGAGTAGATTAATTTAACATTTAAAGTTGCATATCCATAGATTTGAATACTGCTGTTTTGCCTCTGTATGCGGTTTGTACACTTTTTCTGTAAGATCAATACCCTGTTCATATTGGTGATGTATGTGTTATCCCAGATCTCAATCCCACACTGCTGGCTGGCAGGCAGGCGTGAGTGAATTAGACCATAGTAAACCAGCTTTAGGTGGCTTATGTTTACATCTTTTTTTAGATTTCTTTATTATAGATTTGTACTTACTTTTTTGCTTCTGTGATCAACATGGTACAGTAAAACCTGCCTAAAATGGAACACAGTCATTCCACTAATATATCTCCGTTTTCACTGGTTTCCGTCTTAGAAAGGGTTGCACGTATTTTAGTAAGACAAAGTAAAACAATCTTGTGTTGCACTCACATGACTTTCTCTACTGTTATACTAACCATTCTTACAAACTCTTATTCCTATATCTTCATGTTAATACAGATAAACATTTGCAGAAATTATGTTATTGCTCGTTTTCTTCAATGTACAATGGGAATATGGGAATACAGTAGGCTTTGATGGATAGTCAAATCTTTTAAAGCTTTCAAATTCTGCTCTCTTTGTATGGTTAACATAAAAAAAGAGGAATAGCGATGTACCATTTGACAGAAGTATAAGTTCTACAAAATTTACACAAATAATGAGAAAATCTACATTTAGCAAGATCTACATTTTTCTATAGTAAGGTTTTCGATCTCTTACGGTTTACCAGGTATGCAAAAGTCATCCAGAGTAAATAAGACTACAGGGGCTATAGTCAGAAAATTCAAGATATACATTTCATTTGTCATAAAAACATCTCAAACATATGACATTTTAATCAAATTCATTAGAGCCATTTTCAAGAAAATAAAAATTGTCCACATAAAGAATAGTTTAGGGTGAAACAATTTTTTTCAAAATCTCCGTGTCGCATTCTCAAAAGACTTTAAACCTACATATCAACTTTGGCTTTGAACCAATTGTTCGTTTGTGACTTAGCTACACACGCGCGCACCCACACACACACACACACACACACACACACACACACACACACACACACACAGACACACAAACACATAAACACACACCACTTCATTTACAAAGCACATAACGATGTATTAAGCATAAAAGAAATTCGTGTTAGATTATTTATGCAAATGGTTGTGGAAAAAGTTTTCCATTTCCGCGTTAGGTAGTTTTCTGGTTTAGAGTTTTATTTGTCATGGGAAATAGCTCCGTCCGTTCTGATTTTTATTTTCTGACTGTCCAGGTTTCTGGTATATAGGGGGTCGGTCCGGTTTATTCAGGTTTTACTATACTTGAGAACATCATAGTTTCATGAATAATTAGTCCGAGAAATGTTATGTTCTCTGTTTGCTCAATAGATTCATATGTATGTTTATGTTTAATGTTTTAATATTAGACATGTTATTTCAGTGTTGTAACATGATTGATTTCTTTTGATTAAGATTTGGCTTTAAATTATTTTGTTTCAAATAGTGAGAGGTATTTTGCATTCTAAATCCTTTAACCTCTTGAGGGATATGGACGTGAAATCACGTACATTTAAAATGACGGATGAGCATAATGGGCGTGTATACATGTCCTGTGCATTTGTGCATTTAACCCCCATTTATCCCTTATGCAGCTGAAATTATTTTAATTTTCCCTTTATGAAACATTTTATTAAAGTCTATATACTTTATTGGCTTACCTTAATATGTTCTTTCTGCAGTGATTTACCTCAAAACAAGGATAAACACATAAGGGTAGGTACATTTCCACATTTGCGAATTCCCTTCTTGCGGCACATGAAACACTTACGAAATGGGCGGGACTTCTTTGCTGTTGGTGGTATCCTTTTAGGATAATGTTTTCCTTGAAGTCTGAGGGATGCAGGGGTTTTGGATTTTCAACCCCCAGCGTGGTATTGTTCAATTAGGCTGCGAGCTATTTATAGTCGGTAGTCGAGGTCGGTCATTGTCCTGTGTGGGTTTAGAGAGCTGTCCAAATCACCAAACAATTGTATATGGTTATATCCAGTTGGTGCAAAAACACCTTTTTATACCACTTCTCCCTTCAGCTACAGGCAGGAAAGTATACGTATTTATTTCAACAAAGAAAGACACGGACTCTACTAAGTTACGAAATTTGCGTAAGCAAAAGTTGCAATGTTGATCTATTCTGATGACTCAAGAGACCACGCATGCAATAGCACTTTATTACACAGTATGCTGACGCATAAGACACACATACATTGGGTGTTTGTTTACTCTTTCTTTCCGAGAACTTATATTAGATTCGTTCGACAGAGCAAAGTTGACTTTTCACCACCGTGAAACAAAAAAATTGTGCCATTTCAACGTTTTGTAAATACAACTCAACTTTGCTGATGACATACATTTATACTGCATATAACGAGTTTTATACCAGTTTTTGTTTGATTGAAATAACTTAATATTTACACAAAATACAGCTGTGTGTATACAACACACTTTAAATGCCCTGCGCTGGATATTGGGTAGCAGTTCTAGGCTCGCGGACGTTTTAAATGGCCATCGCTCAAGAGGTTAAGCTGGTTGCTACATATATGAGACAGCAGTGGTGCAAGTCGAGATCCTTGTGATGATGACATCTGTAAGGACTTGATGTAACATTGTATTGTCAGTTTACAACCCTCTCCCTGTTACAGTAATGCTCCCTGTATGTACCTGTGTAAGCTGTAGATGTAGTATTTTGTATCCATGTATTTTCAACCACCCTTCCCACTATCCTCTCCTTGTACCTGTGTAAGCTGTAGATGTAGTATTTTGTATCCATGTATTTTCAACCACCCTTCTTCCTATCCTCTCCTTGTACCTGTGTAAGCTGTAGATGTAGTATTTTGTATCCATGTATTTTCAACCACCCTTCTTCCTATCCTCTCCTTGTACCTGTGTAAGCTGTAGATGTAGTGCTTTGTATCCATGTATTTTCAACCACCCTTCTTGCTATCCTCTCCTTGTACCTGTGTAAGCTGTAGATGTAGTATTTTGTATCCATGTATTTTCAACCACCCTTCTTGCTATCCTCTCCTTGTACCTGTGTAAGCTGTAGATGTAGTATTTTGTATCCATGTATTTTCAACCACCCTTCTTCCTATCCTCTCCTTGTACCTGTGTAAGCTGTAGATGTAGTGCTTTGTATCCATGTATTTTCAACCACCCTTCTTGCTATCCTCTCCTTGTACCTGTGTAAGCTGTAGATGTAGTATTTTGTATCCATGTATTTTCAACCACCCTTCTTGCTATCCTCTCCTTGTACCTGTGTAAGCTGTAGATGTAGTATTTTGTATCCATGTATTTTCAACCACCCTTCTTGCTATCCTCTCCTTGTACCTGTGTAAGCTGTAGATGTAGTGCTTTGTATCCATGTATTTTCAACCACCCTTCTTGCTATCCTCTCCTTGTACCTGTGTAAGCTGTAGATGTAGTATTTTGTATCCATGTATTTTCAACCACCCTTCTTGCTATCCTCTCCTTGTACCTGTGTAAGCTGTAGATGTAGTATTTTGTATCCACGTATTTTCAACCACCCTTCTTGGTATCCTCTCCTTGTACCTGTGTAAGCTGTAGATGTAGTGCTTTGTATGCATGTATGTGTGTAATAGTTATATCCATTTACAAACTCCTCCCTCCCTTGTACAATAAAACACCTTTCCTATCCCTTCTTTCCCTGTACCAGTGTAAGCGGTAGGTATAGTACTTTGTATGCAAACAACCCTCTCCCTTTCACAAAACAACCCCTTTACCCATCCCCTGCCTGGAACCCGTTTTATGTACCCGTAGATGTTTATTATATATGGTGTTCATATCCCTCCCTCCCCCCTTCGCTATACCTCTGCAAACGCTCAATGCAGTGTTATGTTTGCAATCTTTAGGGGTGATTTCTGAAATATTCAATGCTAAGATAACAATAGACAAAAAATCTGATGTGTTGCAGTCACATGACTTTCTCTATTCTTGTACTAACAGTTCTCACAAACTTATTCTCCTTTCTTCTTTGTGTTAGTTGGCGTAAACATTTGTGGAAATTATCTTATTGCTCATTTTCTTGCACATGCAACAGGAATATGGAAATACAGTAGCTTGTAGTAATTGTTAAATCGTTTAAAGCTTTCAAACAACACAAAAATGAATAGCGATGTTCCATTTGACAGAAGTAAAAGTTCCCCAAAACCTATATAACCAGGAATATCTCCGAAGTGGTCCACTCTACAAAAAAAAAAAAATTTTAACATAAATTGTGTTTTTGGAAATATCTACGTTTTGTGTATAGCAAGATTTGGCTCTCTCTTATGGTTTACCGGTTATGCAGAATATAGGATTTAATGGGCTATAGCTGGAAAATTCAAGCTATACATTTCATTTGTCATACAAATGTCTCTAACATATGGCATTTTAATCACAGTCGTTTGAGCCAGTTTCAAGAAAATTAAAAATTTTTGAACAATTTTCCATGTAAAGGGCAGTTTAGGGTGAAGGAATTTTGTTCAAAATGTCTGTGTCGCATCCTTGAAAGATATTAAACTTGCATACCAACTTTGGCTTTTATTCAACGTTACGTTTTTGAGTAATGGTGACCACAGACATACACACATTTTTTTCTAAAAATGCTTTTTTTTGGATTCAGATGGCCTCAAAACATATTTCCAGGAAATCTCAACATCAAATTTTTGGTTGGAAGACTATACTTCCTTTACTTTACTATACATAGTAGAGAAAATAAAAATAGTGGAATAGGGGTTGTATTTTCTTATTGCTAGGTTATTTTTATTTCCTATGTTTGTGTTTACTGACATACACACATTTATGAACACCCATACCCATGGCGGGAGTCAAACCTGTTACTCATACGTCTTAAGAATACATGTAATTAATTCTCTGGTTCACTTAAAAGGTTTAATAATCACATTTACAAGCATTTTTCTGTCAGAAAACCCCTCTAAAAAGGCTCTTCTTTAGATTAGGTTACTTGCCACTTGTCGGCCAGATTCTAAGTCTGAAGTTACTTACTGCACATGCGCCGACAGTGGTCTCACAATTGCCAGTAGATTTCGCTGCGTGAGTTAGCTGTCACTCGCAGACAATTTTCACATCTGCCAACATTGCTTTTTACACTACACTACTTTTGGTTGCCAACACATTAAACACAAATGCACTCGTGTCTTTGCCGCCACAGACATACTGCTAGCGCGACTCCATTTTGCTCACACTTTTATTCTGCATTTGAAAACCAATCCATTTATTTATTTATTTGTCCTTAAAAAGCAGTAATATTTGATGCCTTAGTTTATTAAGTAAATGCATTCGCCTGTTCTTTGGAATAGGTGACTTAGCACTTGCCGGCCAGATATTGTGTATATTATTTTGCTCACACAGATATATTGCTAGTGCGACTCCATACTATTGTTGTGAAAATTGTGTACATAATCGTTATTGCCTTGTTACTGGGTCCAGGAAATGCTGGCTCGTTCTTTTTTTATTTTATATTATTTTATTATATTATTATTACATTTATATATAATATATTATAATATCCTTCTCACGGGGAGTAGCACGGCATCACATTCCCTGCATAGCATTCGAGTTCTCAGCAGGCCCTCGTCGTAAAGAAATTGCATGCATTCCTCCTCATTATAGTACAGAGGCGCTAAATCTACTATGCTAATGAAGGGATTCATTGAACTCTCACAACTTGCTGGTCACCAGCATATTGCCGGGTCCCGCTAAAACATTCAAAGTTACTATTGGCAACAATCTCCTGGGGAAATTGTGCTGTTCGCAGCGCTGAATTAACACAGTAACTTCGGCAACTTTCGTGACCATTCGTACACACTGCCGAGTTGGGCCAAGTGCTCGCGTCACGTAATCTAAAGAATATACCCTCTAAAGTATGTATTCTGGAAAAAACAAAGCGGTGGTGTTTGGCTGACTTTGTCCTAATAGTTGTTAACTGGTATCATGATTAATACCGAAACATGAGGTAGCAGCACAACATAGGGAGCCAAAACACTGGATGGTAAGTAATATGGCTGAAAAAACTAAGTGGTAACGTGGTAAGTTGTGAGAGGCCTGGCAGTACAAGGTGAGTACTATATTTGCAGTTGACATAGGCGGCACTACAGTTGGTACTATCCAAATGTGCCAGATGGCAGTGCTAAGAAAAGATCCTAGTAGATGGCGCCGATACCTAACAATTAGTAGCATCTTTCACCAGGAGGTAGCGCTGAAGTAAACATTAATCACTAGATGGTAGAAGTGTAAGCTTCGTTAGTACTAACCTGTAGCAGCAGGTGGCGCAGTAACGCGCTCAATTGGTACTAACTTTTACCATCAGATGGCGCTGATATCCACCCTATTAGTACCAAGTTTTACGGTCAGATGGAGGTGATATCCGCCCAATTAGTACAAGCTTTTACCATCAGATGGAGCCGATATCCACCCAATCAGTACCAACTTTTACCGTCAGATAGAGCTGATATTGACCATATTAGTACCAACTTTTACCGTGAGATGGAGCTGATATACACCCATTTAGTACCAACTTTTATCGTCAGATGGGGCTGATATCCACCTAATTAGTACCAACTTTTACCGCCAGATAGAGCTGATATCCACCTATTAGTACCAAGTTTTACCATCAGATGGAGCTGATATCAACCCAATTAGTACCAACTTTTACCGCCAGGTAGGGCTGATATCCACCTATTAGTACCAAGTTTTACCATCAGATGGAGCTGATATCAACCCAATTAGTACCAACTTTTACCGCCAGGTAGGGCTGATATCCACCTATTAGTACCAACTTTTACCATCAGATGGAGCTGATATCAACCCAATTAGTACCAACTTTTACCGCCAGATAGAGCTGATATCAACCCAATTAGTACCAACTTTTTACCAACAGGTGGCGCTGATAACCACGTCAAGCACAAAACCGCTACCAATATTGGACTTGCGGGATCCGGAAATTGACAATTGACATATAAGAATATCTTCAAGCACCAATAAGACATCCATAGAAGCATCAATACCACCCATGACGTTGGCAGTCTACCAGGCCTTATATCTAGTCAAGGCGGCCCAGGGGGAAAGCAATCCCCACATAAATTTGACATTGGCAAACGAATAACTGTACATGATTTTCAAATAAAATTAGATTAGAGCTAATCTCAACAAAACTAACAAGTCGCAGCTATAGCGCAGACAACACTACAAACTAAATTTAGACTGAGAATACTATTGACTGATGCAGCTATTTGCGAAAATAAAGACTAACTTTTAACTTAGAGCTTACATTGGACTAACGCATTCACATGCGCACAATAATATAATTCGACAAGACGCCCTCCCCTATGGAAGACAGAACATTACACAACAACTAACTACCAAGGACAAGTTTTCCCAATTTAATTATAAGAGGCCGGCCTCGGTCATGTTTACGTCTTGCCACCTAATTTCACCCGGCTAAGGCCACACGGTCGGCCAACAAATGTTTTCCTATGAATCTGCAGGTGCAATTCGTGGTACTGCCGGATATCCTTCCTTGAATTCTCTCCGGTGGAGGTATTTTAGCGAGTAGTACCTTTGGGTGAAGCTCACAGCCCCCACTGTGTCTCCCAACACATTGGAACTCCATAAATGCATTTTCTTTCCACTTCGAGAAAAAACAAAACAAACCGCGCAGTTTCCCTTTGAAGACGACCACGACAAGATGGACCAAATGTTAGGATCATCTAACTTGACGCGGCAAAAAGCGAGTAGCCAAGATATGTTTAATGCTGACCGTGGAAGGTTGAGAGAATATACCAGTCCAGCTGTGGGCCGGGCCCGAGTGGCAATCACAGAACACTCTATTAGGTGGCAATGTTACCACAAATGCTACGCAGCGAGCCAGTCGTGCTCAGGGCATAGCGGGCCGGCCAATGTGTCAGAAACCAGTTCAGTGCAAGATAACTAGAGAAAAATCACCTTATTTATGCAAAACAGTTTATAGAAGAATGAATAGAAAAGCAGATCTGAATGTGATATGTACCTGAATTTGAGTAGAGAAAACAGTGTGAATGTAATGTATAGGATTTGTAATTCAGACATACTGAAAATTGTATAAATTATTTGTAAAAGAGTGAATAAGAACTTTTTTTTATATAAAATCACGTTATTTTTTCAGCTCAGACATCAATGTAGATAAACTTAAGCAGCAGAACACAAAATTTTCAAAATCGATAGAACCGTTACCGAGTTACGCATAAAATGTGTAAGAATTATTACTCTGTAGAAGAGGGAATTAAAAAGGTTATTTTTTATGTAAAATCGCGGTTTTTTTTTCAGCAATGACACCTTTGTGGATAAACTTAATACAATAATAAAATGGCTCATTTAAAGATATTGGGTTAGAAATACAGTCATTTGTTTGTAGAAACATAAGTCGGTTTCATTTGTTTTGAACTGCACAGTTTATCATGATGGTAATGGCTTCATGTGGCGTGAGGAATTTAATAGCTAAGTATTGCAGTTAAAGAGATAGAGTGCATTGCAAGACAACTGGACATATTTTCCAATTCAAAAGCTGAAGTCTTAAGAAAAAATATAAAGATTTGTCGGACAAAAATACAGGTTACAGAAGCCATAACAAAGTAGCACTAGTTTTGGAAGGCTAAGGGACAAGTGAAGTTGATGTTACTGATATGCCCTATTTCAAATATGCAAACTTAACTTCGTGCGACGTGGAGTGATCGTTTTCTAAATGTAAGGCATCATTTCATGACAACAGGCATGGATTACTGATGCAGCTTTTGGACAAGATGTTAGATGTTCACTGCAATCAGTGTTCCACATCTGATGATCAGGAGCAGTTGGTGAGTTAACATTTTTATGTTATGTGTTGGTGGAATTTAAAGAAGTTTTATTACATGTTTTTTAAATTTTTGTTGGCTTACAAATAAATATGTGGGTCCTGCTAATGATTAATACTTTAAAAGCTTTAAGTGGAATAACGTTATTCAGAGTACTCTAGCGGGAAACGGTGGAACTTTGCAACTTTGGTACCTCCTTCAGTATTTGATTATCAAGCAAACATTTGATTCTATAAGGCAAGTGATTGTATAGTTCCTGTTCCTTTCTTTAATGTTGCGGAATCTCCAACTATCGTTTTTGATTTATGAGCAAGTTACGTACGTACGATGCAACGGTATTATTTCGCCTATGCGTCGGATATTTAGCAAACAAACGTGTATAAACGAGTATAATATATGCTAGAATGATTGTTTAATGCATTAATTCTCTCGGTGGGATGCTGCATGCACCAAATCATTCACTGAGTTGTGCTCATTGTGAGTAAACACAACCAACTGATTGTAAAGGTTCCAGTTGGCAAAAATAAATGATCCAAGCACCATCTCGGCATACGTGTGGAACATGTATCTTGCGTTAAGAGACTAATAAAGACATGGAAAGTGATCACTAGGAAGGGCGGCTGGCTCCGTGCCATGGCACTACCTTAATAAATGAAGAAGTTGCATATATTGTTGTATACTCCACGGTTTCATAGAGAATAATAGCATGAGAGTTAAAGTGTCTTGAACAAGTTACTATTACTATTCTTTGAAAATACAAGAAGACACGGAACACTTCCAACACAGACTGTATATGATACAAGTGTGATCTGTGAAATAGCAAATGTATCATATCGCAAATGAGCTGAACAATATGCAAATGTCAGGTTCGTTAGTTGGGTTGCCATCATGGTCACAATTGCAGCAATGACGATTACAGCTTGCAGTATTCAGTTCAGTTTCTTACAACTCACTGTATCCATGTTAGCATGGATAAATTTGTGACCAGGATGTGAGCAGTTACAGAAAGTAACGAGAGTGATGTATTCCAGTTTGAATCTCAGGCTTCAACTTCAAGCAATATTAATACTACAGCTGATCAGGTAAAAACTGCAGCATTGGAAGCATGGCCATAGCCAGAGGGGCCCAGGATGGGGAACACCCGTACTGGGAGAATCCCCATTTGTCCTTTCCTGTTATGAAGTTTTAGAAATATTTCAATAATAAATTAAGAACCAAACTGGCCATATATCGAAGACTATATTAATGGTAACAATGCTGTAATAGTTATCCATTGTCTTATTCCAGTGTGCAGAATATCCAAACCGGTTGGCAGTTAAACGCCGCTAAAGCATGATCGACCCTAGCTATACATAAGGTGTCAGGCCCTAGACACTGGATTGTAATTCATAGGGGGGTAGGTCCTCCACAAGTGGAGGCTAATGAGGAAAAGAAAAGAAAAAAGAACTTTAGCAGTGGCGAGGACAGTGAGTGCATGCATTATGGACATAATACATACATACATACATTTATTTGCATTCCATAGATCCTCAATTTGCCTTGGCAACAGGATGTGGAACATGTCAATATGTTATACAATATTTACAATAGACAGGATTAATATTATAAACATAAAATGATCTAATGGTTACATTAGATGTTGTTAAATTCATTTATGGTATAGCATGAATGCTTAAGAAGATATTCTTTTAGCTTAATTTTGAATACCTTATCATTACAGGTCCTTAACTCATTAGGTAGCATATTAAATATTTTTATACATTGGTAATGCACTCCTTTTTGGACACATGTGAGGTTAGTTGATGGTATATGAAGTTCAGATCTAGATCTTGTATTGATATTGTGGATGTCAGAATTAGTAGTGAAGTAGTTTTTATTTTTTATGTAGAAGTTCATCAGTGAATATATGTATTCTCCGGTAAGGGTTAATATTTCTAGGTTTTTGAAAATGCTTCTACACGATGTTCTTGGATGAGAGTGTGATATAATTCTGATGGCCTTTTTTTGTAAGATGAAAATTCTCTTTGAATTTGTTGAACCTCCCCAAAAGAGTATACCATATTTCATTACAGAGTGGAAGTACGCAAAGTAAGCTAATTTTAATGTATGAGCATCACTGAAGGAGGACAGAAGTCGTAATGCATAGCATGCGTAGCTCAGTTTAGGGGCAATTTCATCTATGTGGGTTTTCCAATTTAGGTGCTTGTCAATTTGTATACCTAAAAATTTAGAAGCATTTGAATCTTGAACAGAGTTACCATGTATGTCTATTGCAAAGTTATGCTGTGCGGCATTAATGGTAGTAAATTTTACAATATTTGTTTTATTAACATTTAGTTGCAAACCATTTGCATTGAACCAAGATTGCATTAATGTTGTTATGTGATGCGAGGTTTCCTTAAGTCCATCTAAACTTTTATGCGAAATTAATAATGTTGTATCATCAGCAAATAGAAATACTTGTGCCAACTTGTTTAAGCTTGGTGCAAGATCATTTATAAAAACTCGTGGCTCGCGCGAAATACAGGCTACGGTCCGATTGCGTCATCTTTGAAACAGCTGATCGAAGGGAACCGACCGAAGCCGAACGTGAATATGACTTCTCCGTTTGGAGGAACAGCGTAAGGAAGTGATATCCATTGAATTGTCACTCATTATTGAAAATAAAAACACGTAACAAAAATACCTGCACAATATTATAATACGTTACATAAATAATAAATCACATATCAATATAATAAAGATTAATTATCTATCTCAATAGTTGCTGTTATTATCATCAAAGTTTAAGCATGAGGCACGTGATTATTGCCAAACTTAATTCCACTAAATCTGAATATATACATGTAAATGGAAATATTCCATCCTCAATATTTTGATTTTTAATGGCCCATTGTGACTAACCGATATATTATTATAACTAGTCAATCATATCAAAATAATGGTAATATTGATATGTTGCCTACCCCGGAGAAGCTGGAAGACTTATTTTTCAATAGCACTTGTATAAAGTAGTTACCAATGTATCCACTTACCTTACATAATATTTATTAATGATGGAATCTATAAATATTAATTTATTATCAGCGGGCCATATATAGTTTTCTCAGTTTCAGTTTTGTTTATTGAAAGTTTGGCCTGGTGCCGTTACAAAGGACCCGGCTTACAGGCTAAAATTAACATTAACTTACAATTGTAAATATTTACAAAGTTTACTGCTTTTGGGTTTAACAAAACCTATACGGTGACCATACCAAGAAGTTTTTGGGTGTGGATTTGTCCTTTAGATAGGCATCCCAGAAATTGAAGCAAAATACTAATTAAACTCAGTCTATCAACATTTACCATGCTGGTTTGGCAAATTTGCACATAAATAGCAATTATCAACAATAGGCTAAGCTGTGATACCTGTGTGAATTTGTAAAAGTGGAGAAAGAGTTGAGATATGTTATAAAGTTAGGTTAGGGTTGCATATTATTATTGATGGCAGGTGTGGATGCTGCCTCTGATAACACAGGCTAAATTTTGATAACACAGGACTCTGTCATCCTGTTCATATAGGTACACATTAACCTAGGTGTCGTTGCCTACATAATTCCATCATGTGTGAGTAAAGACAGAGGACAAAATTTGACACAAGTATAATAGCTTTCCCTTTTTGATGTAGGTGGGAAAAATGTAAATGACCTAGCTACTGCCTGTTTTCTAAATTTATTGATTAACTTGGTAAATGTTTTGTTAACATTCATTGCATTTAACTGTTTCCAGAATGGTTTAACAAAAACCAACCCATACCATCTTTTGTTCAACAGTTTTGGGTGTAGATTTGTCCTTTCAAAGTGTTTCATTTATATATATATATATATATATAAACTGTCCTAACTAGTTTTACATCGATACACACTACAACGTCGACCCATATTGTTCAATTCGACATCTAAAACAAAAGTAGAATTACATACCTTTCAGTACCGGTATCACCATGTTACAATATAGGTTATGGACTCTTGAATAACTTCACTGAAGAATTAACCATTTCTTAAATCACTTAAAATTACACACTATAAATGAAAATAATCATTTTAGTTTAATAGTTAAACTATAACAAGTAGAACTTACGAAAACCAGGCGAAAAACTGTTCAGTTGCTCAAAAGAAACCGTTAAAAATTGCAGCGAAGAACATCTGTTATAATTCTCGTACTACAACAAGAAAACTACTGAAAAATTAATTTTGATTAATTTACAATATTTACGAATAAACACAATCACTAAAACAACATATACCGCCACTAATTCACTTTCAATTAAACAAAACTAGCACGTGTTGCCCCATAACATTCCACACTGGTAGCCATGTTTGTTAGCATACCCGGTTCCCGGCTATCAGCTGATCACCCCGGGCCAGAGCCTGAGATTCACGCGAGCCTCGTAAAAACTAAGAAAAGTAATGGTCCTAAAATAGTACCTTGGGGAACTCCTTGTTTTATAACTTTACTCCTTGAATAATCAGGTATATTTGAATTAGGTTTCGATATTTTCACTTTTTGTACCCTGTTTGTTAAGTATGAGTGAAACCATGTTAATGGAGTTCTCTGAATGCCATAATATTTTAATTTGTCTAGCAGGATTTGGTGGTCTACACAATCGAAAGCCTTAGATAAATTGCAGAATACCCCGTTTACATGTTTTCTTTGATTTAATAATTCTAATAACCCATTAGTGAATTTGTAGATAGCATTATCAACTGATATTTCCTTTCTAAATCCGAATTGTTCAGGGACTAGAATATTATTTGATTCTAGGTACTGCTGTAGCCGGTTATACATAATTCGTTCTAAAGTTTTTGAGAATGTGGGTAGTAGCGATATTGGTCGATAATTATCTATTTTGGTCTTTTCTCCTTTTTTATATACAGGTTTTACAATTGAGAATTTTAGTCGATCAGGAAATATTCCATATTGTAGTGATAGATTACATAAATGAGTTCGGGTGATAGTAATCGCTTTAGCAGTGCTTTTAATTATTCTGCTTGATATTTCATCATAACCTCCACTGTCTTTCAGTTTCATTGATTTTATAGTAGCCAGTATCTCACCAGGTGTGGTGGGAATGGGGTTGAAACCAGTGAATGTTCTTCCAGCAAAAGCATTGTTTAACATTTTATATGCATTTCCCGTGTTCGCATTGTTTAAATTCAAATTTGTGGTTATGTTTATGAAGTAGTTATTAAAGCTGTCTGCAATTGCAGTTGTGTCGTTGATTTTGTTATTGTTTACTACAAGGGCTGTGGGGTTGTCATTACTTTTTGCCCTATTTGTTTCATGTTTGATTATGTTCCAGACGGTTTTAATTTTATTTTGTGATCCCTTTATCTTTGAATTATAGTAGTGTGCCTTGGCAGTTTTAACAACTCTGCTAAGAATTTTGCAATAGTTTTTATAGTATAATTTTAGCTCATTATTACTACTATTTCTGCACAGGAAGTATAGATTTCTTTTCTTTTTGCTAGAGATTTTAATGCCCTGTGTTATCCATGGCTGTTTTTGTATGGATGAGCTAACATATTTGATAGGAAAGCATGCATTAAAATAGTTTACATATATGCCTAGGAACAAATTGAATGCAGCATTAATATCACTTTTGCTGTATATGGTGGTCCACTCCTCTAGTTCTAATAATGAATTAAATTTACTTATGTTTTCCTCATTCACTTCCCTTACTCTTTTCCGACATTTTGATTCTGGGTCATAAATATTGTTTATATATAAAACTTGGGCATCGTGGTCTGATAGTGCATTTATAAATGGAAAAGTTGTTGAAGAGTTTAACCTATCATTGCCTATGAAGATATTATCTATGGCTGTACTAGATTCATTATGAACTCTAGTTGGGAAATTCACTGTATGGTATAAATTGTATGTCATTAATAGCGACATTAAATCTGTTTTATTTGCAGATTCTGTTAGAAAATCTATATTTACATCTCCACATATGATGAGTTCAAGATTTGGTTTATATAGATAATTTAGTTTCTTAATGAACTCTCTGACATTGCTAGATGGTGCTCTATGTAGATGTCTCCTAATTGCCCTTCAAGTTTTATGCAGCAAGCCTCAAAGATTTGCTCTACACAGCATGCTGTAGGCTACTTCTATATACATGTGCCTCCTTTGTGAAGCATTTCCCTGCAAAAATATGCCCCTAACTGATAACCTTCAACCCTGAGTTGACCAAAGTGATGTTCACTAAGGCAGGGTATGTTTGGTTTCTCACCAATGTTGTCAAGGGAACTAACCAGTTCAAGTGTTTTGTATCTTAGTCCGCATATATTCTGGTGCAAAATTACTAGATTGTTGCGTTTACTATTTCTTTTACTTTCAGCATACTTCATATTGTCCGTATTATTTACAGCATTGTTTATATCTTTATTGCCCTTAATGCACCAATAAAAATTACTGCAAATGGTGCCATCGATTAGTTTCCCGTATTTTGTAAAGCAATTTTTGGTTTCTGTGACACAATTTCATTGAGGTACTTACTGATATGGGAAGCTAGAAGATCTTTACCTTTACTATTGAGATGTAAGCCATGCCTGGTGAACATATCTCGATGATATTTTGATACGTCAACTAACCTCACATTTCTAAATCTGGCACATAGTTTATCTAATTTAAGATTTGAGTCTTTTATTTGGTTATTCACACAGGAGGCTGGAATTAAGTCATGCCTAGTAGGGAAATTCACAACTACTACATTTGTTGGGGTTAATTTCCCCAGAGTTTGTCTTATGTTCTTTATGGCTTTTTCACTTTCATTTTTAAATATATCATTTGCACCACACATTATCACTACACCATCACGATTGTCCATTTGATCTGATGTACCGTCGATATTTCTCAACACTTCAGCTGATGAGGCTCCCGGTTTAACTATTCCAATTCTGGATAGTCCACCATTCGTTGTTACTCGTTGCGCGAGTCCTCTTCCATGGCTGTCTGCGAAGATTGTCACTTTTCTTTCTTGTTTAGCAGGATTTCTTGGTTTGCTGTTATTTGTAGTTGTATGGGTTTCCTTATTAGTCGCAATCTTGATGTCGCCACACGTGTTCCCATCCCAATTTTGGAGGATTTCAAATCTGTTACTTAAAGGAGCTGGGATGCTACACTCGCCTGTGGATCCGCTGCATCTTATTTAGAGATTTCTTTGGCAAATGCAAAACAGTGGAGCATCAAGAAGACCAAGTTGTCTCCAGTAGCACAGTCCACACAGATCAGGGGCCAATGGTGCAACAAGAGCTGATAGTTACTATTTAATACAGAAAGGTGAGCCAGTAAAGCAAGTTTATCTAAAGGATTACCCTAAACAAAGCAATAGACATAGTTTTTGCCCTGAGTGGTATAAGTAGTTTACTTGATTGCAGTATGCAGTGCTCAAAGATGCTGCATTTTGTTGTGCTTGCATGCAGTTTCAGCCTTATGGCACAAAGGAGAGAAGCTGTACTGAGAAAGGTTTCAGAAACTGGAAAAATGCCTTACGTGCCAGCCATGGGTTTCCTAAAGACGAAACGTCAGAAACTCATATCTGTGCCATGTCAATGTGGAAGAAATGTGAAACTCGTACAGAAACCTGTGCTTCGGTGTCAACATTAGTGAAATCACACTTGAGAAACAAGTTACTGTGTTAAATCATAGACGGAGTAATACAGATTTTGGCCTTCAGTGAGCTGGCCCTGCGTGGCAGTTATAATTTAGAGGAGGGGACCGAAAGGAGTCCATTTTTAAATGTTTTTGAATGCATCTCCAAGAAGATAAAAACCTTTTGTGAATGTATAACATACACACCTATACTTCTCCTGACTGTTACAATCTTAGACTACACTTAGTAGTTGTTAAAACACTGAAGTCCCTTAAGACGCTTATGTTACTAATGTGCTATGTTAAACAATTTCTATTGGAGAGGCAAAATTGCATCCTTCTGTGAAGGCAGAACCATAGTGCGTCTTCTAGAACAGCGTTGGAGTGGGTGGGCACCTAGCAATTACTAAAGCAATTTTGTCAAACTATGAAGAAGTACTTAGAGTGCTAAATGCCATAGGAAGAGAACACTTCAATAAAGAAGACCTAGCCAAAAACGTTGGTTCCGAGACTGTGATAATGTCACTTCAATTTCGCTTTCTGCTAGTTTTCAACATGAAAGTACACGGATTGCTGGAAGCAGCTGATAAAGCACTCGTCTCACACTACAAGCTTAAGTGGCGCTATTGTTATCATTAAGTGTGTGTGTCAAACAAGAAATCAGTGAGTTTCGAAAACAAAAGTTTCCTTTTGTGCTGAAAATGTGCTAGGTACCAGAAACTTTGTTTTCAGTTCCTGTACAAAATAAAAGGCGCAAGAAGACAACTGAAAACACGGACTATATTCACTCTAGTCTGTTGCCGTGGCATTCCACGAGCAGTTCCAACCCACAACAGCCTAACACCTTTAAATGAGACCACGCACTTAGTGCATTTAGATGAACGCTTCAGCGAGAATGAAGAACTTTTACTGACTATGGAAAGAGCAGAACAACTCAACATTGATAATCTTCAAACTTCATGAAAATTTAGATGTAAAGAAGTGTCAGAGATGCAGGTTTATTTGTCCTCAAGACCTAATGAAAATAAAATGAACCTTCTATACAAAAACCGGGATGTGTTCAAAAAGAGTTATGCATTGTTTGCAACAGAAATATTTGTTTGGAGGCCCACTGAATCCAAACGAAACTGTCAGTTAAAAATAAAACTTTATATGTAAGTTTAACATCTTCCAAGGATGTGGCACAAAGATTTTAAAGACTCCCGTCCACTCTATAAACTATACTTTACATGAATACTTTCAAATATTTTGATTATCTCAAACATGAGTGCAATGATTTTGAATTTTTAGCAAATAGCCCCTGAGGACCTCTTTAATCTGGATGACCATTTGCTAAGCAGTAAACAGTAAGAAATTGACAAAATTTTCCTAGATAAAAAGTGTAGGTTTGTTAAAACACACAATGTATGTCGTATACATTTGTTTTTGTGTAGTTAGCCGTTTCAGAGGTTTTAGTTGTTACTGGTTTGAATTTTAAAATAATTACTTTTCTCAAATGAGAGTCATTTTTGTTCTCCCTGTTGGACATGCAAAGAGAACGCAATTTCAATACCATTACCTAGCGATCGGTCTTAGAACATTTGATTATCGCTTAAAGCTTATGGTTAAACCATTGTAATCGCAAGGAAATGTGCAATAAGACAATTTCTGCAAATCTTTGTGAATTAACGTGAAGTAAATAAAAGAATGCGCATTTGTAAGAAAAAGTAGTTTGGACAAGAGTGAGCATGGAAACTTGTGATAGCAACGCATCTGCTTTTTAAAGTTATGTTATCCTGCCCACCTCCTATAAAATGTGAAGCCTAAAGTTCAATCTTGGTAAGACATGCTTGCTTTTGTTCATTGGTTTTCAGCATAATGTAATGCATTATAGTATTTATTCATTATCAATCGCCATATGTGCATTTTAGTGTTCTTACGCTTTTCCATAATATAGTGCGATGAAATTTAATTTCTAAATAGAGTACTATTTGGTAAACATTATGACGTATTATTGTATTTTAACATAATATAAAATTGTATTCTTTAGAAATGGTAAATGTCCTTGATTAAAAACGCATTTTCAAATAAAATGCGCATAATTAGAATGTGTATCGCATGTGTTTCACCTCAGGTGTGGGAGTAGGGATACATCTTCGCCATTTTTAATCTGGTAGGTGGATGCAAAATACTCTGGCTACCTTTTTCATCAGATGACCAGAGAACAGTTGGAGATTGAGGTCTATTATTGTTTTTTATTTTAAAGTAATGTACTATTATTACGCAGTGAATTACAGTTATCGTTAAATAGTCCTTAACTTTGTATACGTCGGAATTAAGCAGATGCCGGCGAATTCAAAGGTATGTGTTACACATATACTGTTGTATCAAGTTTAGCCTCTTATCCTTTGTATTTGATGAAGGAATGCCTTCCATTTCAAATGACAATTTTATAGTGCTTTTAAGATTTGCATAGTTATTAAACAACAAAATTGGTTGTCTAGGCAACTTTTGCGGAAAGTGTCCAGGAATAACTAAACGATAAACCATGTTCCAATTTCGTCTTGAACATTCCACGTTTTAACTCAGCGTAATACTATTTGTTTATATTATCGGTAGTTGTTTACAACTTGGGCAGTGTTTATGCAACAATTTCAACGTAAATGCATTAATCAGTCATTATGATATTATACTCGTTTATACACATTCATTTTTTAAATATCCGCCGCGTAAGCGAAATTAAACCGCTTCTATCCAAATTTACGCCATTCATACATTTCCATTCATTCGTTTCTGTTGGTCATGGAAGTAAAGTAATTTCAAAGGCAGCATACGGCGGGGTGCCTGTATCCCATACAGCGAAGTGTCTCGGAGTGTTCATAAGGGAATAGGAAATAAGATTGGCCAAGTTTTAGCTTTTTCGTTCTCATTACTGGACAGGGCAAGTTATTCACATTATGCATATTACACTTTTTGATGTAGGAATTATTCAAGGTGACTGTGCCATGCGATAACCCCCAGAGCTCAATCTAGTCGCAATGTGGAAAATGTATCAATGTCCATTAGAAACAAATGAATTCCAATGTACAATAACGACCTCCACTTTGCTAACGATATGTAAAAAATAAATAATTTTGTACAATTCAGAACATGTTTTTACATAGGTTTAATTGGTGACGAACAGTATAACAAGAATATAGCAGAAAAAACCGTTAAAAGTATTACAAGTAGGCAAAAAATGTCTGTTCATTATAATGGACAACGGGACCGAAAGGGTTAAATTACGTACATTAATAAGCAATTGAAGCAACGGCACAAACACATCAGAAAATACAAATTTATGCAACAAGCTATATAGTATGTGCGGATAATAGAAATTGTGCTCATCATAACCTATTTCAACAAATACAGAATTGTCATATGAAACAATGTAGCTCGACTACTAAGCCTAATTATAATCTATCTAACATTGTGTATGTTTTAAATGTAAGCAGGATAATGGCCTAGCCCTAGCCCTTCTTTACCCGTGTCACTTTGATTAATTAGACTTTAGTTATACATACATAAATGTTGCCATTCGTTGCATGGTTTTTGTTTATTTTGAGGATATGTGTGACAGAATGTTGGAGTTACTGGTATTCTTGTGATTGTGAAAATAATGTTGGGCGTATAACTTCACAAGGTGTGCCTTTTTGTTGTCCAGTGGTGGTGCTGAATATACGAGAGAGTGAAATGGTGTGAAACTGTTTGAGGACATTTGTTGCCATGCTGATGACAAAACAGGTGTTTGCACATGGAGCAATGCAGTGTAGTTCCGTGTGTTCCCTGAGCAGCTGGACCACCCTGCGGAGGCACCATGACACGGAAGTTCATGTTGACTGATTGCCTGTGTTTCTCTTGTGATACTGTCCTACAATTCTTGTAATGTGTGTGGGTTGGATGCGTACACTTTATTCACATGGAGACAGGTCAGGGGAATGAGATGGCCACAATCCTCGACTAATGAATCTGTCACCATACACACTTTGCAATTCATGCATAGAATTCACAACAGTGTGCGCTGTAGCCGAGTTGTGCTGAAACCACCCACACAGTCGTTCATCTCTTGTTAGTTACGGAAAAAAATTGTTTAAAATGGAGTTTATATAAACTCGTGAATCAACTGTTGTGTCGAAAAATATGGCACCAATAATCCTACGAGCACTTACTGCACACCAAACCCCAACGTTTGCTGCGTACTGAGGCATTTCATGAATATAATGAGGGTTTTCCATAGCCCCGTATCTATTGTTTTCGGTAGAAATGTGGCCTTGAAGATAAAACCATGCTTCATCAGTGAAGAAGGTTAAAAGTGGGTCCACGTCACCATTATAAACGGATTGCAATAATTTACCCTAGGTTGTAAAGTATGAACTGCAGTCACGTTGTACAGCTTAAGTTTAAGAAGTTTCGTTGCCCTAAACGCTGATGTCTTGGAAATGTTAACCTCTTGTGCTACACGTCTCAATGATTTTTCCAGTGAGTGCTCCGACTGGGTCCCTACTTCATCAAGCTTCTCTTCTGATAGTGCACTGCATTTTTAGCATTTTGTGGTCGTAAATGATCATGTACGCTTGAGTTTATTGACGACTTCATGAATAGTTGACGTGCTAGGAATTTGAAGACCTGCGTAATGAAGTTGATATTCTATACGATACCTTCTTGCAGAAGAGTATTTCACATAGTGTGATACAGAAAAATACATTCTAAAGTGTTCTGAGCCATTAGTAATGGACAAATTATCACCAAGAGACAACACACTGTAACTCTGATCACGCACACAGACCACTTTCCCTCTCCACAGATCCAACTAGACGGACACGGCAGCAGTAGCGCCATTCTCTGGCAGCAGGTGCGCCACTTGTCACCCAGTGCAAGGCCGCTGCCAAACGGTCCTGTCCCTCAGGGAATGCACGGTATATAATGTATGCAGACACCATGTTAGGTGATTTGTGCTTGTTATAGCAAATATGTCAAATTGTGTTATGCTGTCGGGATGCTAGAAGAAATAAATAAAAGTTTCAAACACGTGTAATTGTTCCCATTTCCCTGTTAAATACCATGTTCTAATGTTTGGTTGCAAGTTCACACAAAAACTTTGAGACAGCTCATTAAAGTAGAAAATATTTTATTTTATCCATGCAGAGTAATTATTGGAAGCGTCAGAATTGAAGAAGAAAGAGTTTGTTGTTGCTATTAAGAAAACTAGTGAGTTGAACCTGCAACCATTACAGAACTCATTAATATTTCATAAAAGCTATTGATGTACAGAGTATTGAACAATTTCAATAAAAAAGAATTATAACAAATAAACTATTTTTATACCTGTTCACTTGTCAGTCTTAACTAATGATATGTCCTAATGCCATATTGCTTCTGATGACGCCCAAAGTTTGATATTTACCTTTCCATAGCTGTGATTACAGTTTTTAAAAGTGCCACATTTATTAAAGCAAATAAAAGTTAATTTGCGTGAGCTTTGATATGCAGCAATCTTAAAAACTGATCACAACTGTGGAAGCTCACATGTTAAGCTTGACACGCCAGCAGTAGCAATATGGCGTTATGGCGTATCATCAGGTAAGTAGGTATGAAAAATACAGCCGTAGGAGCTAACGGCAACATGAGAATTTGGAGTGCGATGTCTCATACTTCAGTTCCAACACAACGCACTTGGAGCACTTTTTGTTTCCACAGAATAACAAGGGAGTTTCATTTCTTGCCCTTAGGTGTTCTGTGCCTACGTAGCAGAGAAAGTAAATATGTTGACAGTACTACAGAGCCAACGGACTGCCACATCGTAACCAATGGGATTTGTTCAGAGAGTAACCTGAAGTCACCGGAAGATATCTGTAACGTCAAGTTACCACAGCCACACCATGCACCCAGAGAAACGTGTGTGTCAATTACAAGGTAATTCCTCACCAACTCTTAATGTATGTTTCGTTCATTTACAGTTGGGTGTCCTAAACCAGATTATCTTATATCACATTCTTTGAAAGTAATTAGGAGTGTTGGGTTTGAATGTGTATTTTTACGTGATGCTGGAACGTGATCAATATGAGAAGCAATACAGCTAGTCCACATGGATCATTTGCTTGCACATGTGCATTGGTAAATCCTTTGTACTTAAGGGGACAGGGTAGTGATTTGGGCTCAAAAAGTCAATTTTTTGTTTTTCATCTTTAAAGAAAGTAGAAATCTTCCTCTTCAAAATCATATATACATTGTAAGGGTACCAGCATATTTAAGGCTTTAAATTACCCCATTTAAATATGGTGGAGTGCTGCGCCACACTGGGTAAAGAGAGCTTCAGAGATGACACACTTTTCTTTAAATGTAGTTTTCTGTAACTTGACATTTTTCAAACTCAGGTACACTTTTTTTCAAAACCACTGAACCTATTTGAATGAAAATGTTACACTAGTTCCAGAAGCATGTACTCTAAAAACGTAACCCATTGTTATTGGAAAAATCCAAAACAGAACATTTAAAAAAAAAAATTTGTGTAAAAAAAATTTACGTTGTGGTTTTTTTTTTTTTTTTTTTTTTTTTAATACAAAAGTTATATATTTTTTCGTTTGAATATAGCCAGAGATATTTAAATACATTTAGGTTAACAGTTATGAATACACATTGCCTAGTGCACTACAAAAGTTTCAACACATGTTTGAGTGTTGTAGAAGGAATTTGTACCGTTAGTACTATGTATATATTTTTTCAAAAACACTTATTACATGCCCATTTTAAATAATTGTTTTGATGTTCTCTATATCAGTGTAATCACAATGAATCACTAAATATTCACCCCAAATTAAATTTTGATCTGAGCAGTAGAAGCTTAGATATCCTCAACTAAAGTTATGTTTTGAAATACTGAAATCGTGTACGAATCACTACCTTGTCCCCTTAAATAAAATTTCTCCCGTCAAATGTCCTTCCAACTTAAATGTATTCATCTTTTAGGACATATGCTTGTTGTGGATTCATTTCTGGAATACAGCCTTCCCTCATAGATTTATTGAATATGATAATGATTTTATTACGTAATTTGTGCATTGTTTCCTTAAGAAGTTGGCACAGCCATCTAAACCATAAGATGTTTTATTTTTCATGCCCGTTATTGTAGAAATTGATTCATGTTCTGTTACAGATCAAAAGAAGGTAGTGCGATAAGACTTTTATCCATCTGATATAGATTATATGTAGAAGCTTCTGATACTTGTGCAATAGTTATTGAAGATTTGTGCCATTTCCGTACAGTCTGATGCTGTTAGGTTAGAATTTGACTACTCTTTTCCATGCATCTGTATTTCTTGTTTAATAATATTGCAAATAGTTTTTGCGTTTGTTTGTTTTGAGTCAGTATAATTAATTACTTTGTATACATAAATAGCAACAATTGTCAATATTTTATTCTTTTTAATGAGTGGCATAGACGTGTCTGTAGTCTTCAGTTGAACAATACGAGGTATGCATGTCTTCTGTAGCAATAGTATCGTGTTTAATTTTGCTACCCCACACCCTCCCCAAATTTCAATACCGTATTCCAAGTGCACGTATATTATTCCCTAATGTATAGCTTTAAGCTCTTCTACATTTTGTCATAATATTATTGTCATAATAACATAAAGACTACACAATTTCCACATAATACAGAAACACTTACGTCAGTATACAGTGAAGCTGGTGAATATGAATGCCAAGTTAAACATAATCTTGTCATGTTATAGAAGTTCCTATATGTGTCGACCAATAGACACTTATCGTTTCACTTACACTTCTGGTCAACTCAGCACACCATACAACAGGATATTAAATTACTGAAACATGCAAAACCAACAGCAGAACTGATAATTGTGGAGAAAATACATATTATGAAGAATGTTCACATAGCCATGAATTTTGATATACCACAAGCAGACGACAAAATGTAGTCTATATCCAGCAACCCAGGTAGCAGCACAGTCACTATGACAACAAACGTTTCCTCTTCAACTGGCAGTTGAGAAACTGTTGAGAATGAAAATGCTGGTCTTCAAAACACGTCTGGACGAAAATAAGTGTACGCGAAACTATAAGTTTCTATAGGTCAACGCATGGATTTGTAAATATTGGAAAAGTGTGACTGTCTACATCACTTTGTATATATTAAGTGGAATAACCTTCTCAGTTGTTAATATCAAATATAGATTGAGTAATTAGTGAACTAAAGTTGCACATGGTGTTGAGAAGCAGGTAAAGATATTTACAGGTGATATTTTGATGTTAGCAGCTACTGGACACCAGGAACTGATTTTGCTTTCACCATACTCATATTATGTGATTAATTCAATTTCAGTATATGCTGCTAACATTAGCTTGATTTAAATGAAATTTGGGGTGTATAGAGAACAAATGTTTCTACATTCAATAAGTGTATAACATTTGCATTAAATTTAAAAGCCTTTGTGCAAAAGTAGTATAAGTGAGAACATGTTTTCTAACAAAAAATTGTGTAGCTCATACTTCTGGTGCACTTCTCTCCATAAGCTTTCATTCTACAGGCATGTTTTTTTTTTCTGTAGTAGTTAATGGATAATTTGATATGTTAAACAAAAAAATCTATTCTGTCATTGAAATTAGGAAGGTAAAAAAATCTTTCATATGTAATGACTGAAATTATATATATTTTTTACAAGTTTTTTTTTTTTAATTACATTAAACTTAATATTTCTAAAAAAGGTGGTTTTTACTAGTGAAAGTAGATGGCCATATAGATACAGGAAAATTTTCAAGTCAGTATCTTTAATGGGCTTTGAGAAAAGTGTACCACAAGTGTTAAAAAATGAAGTTACGGGAAATTGAAGTTAAAGTTAAAAGTGCAGTTTATGTTTATATACTCACATTTTCAGAACATGCCAGCTCCATATTCCTCATCACTTTGATTATTTGCAGCATTCCTCTTCCTCTTCTTGGTCCTAGCTTTATTATATATTACTTCAGCAGCCCTTTTTGCCTCTGAGAGTCGACGCGTGTCACTTCTTAATAATGCTCTTTTCATGTTTTCCCCAATTTTGATACCCATTTTTTCCATAACTTTCAGCCTACCACTACAGCCTTCATTAAAACAAATTACACTATCATACACACCTATTTTTAATGTTTTTGCCCCAACATACACAGTTTTGGGAATCCTTTCCCATATTAAATGGTGAAAACTTTCATTAGGATTTTGGGTACGCCCATGCAAACATTTTCTAAGCAGATCATCCTGAGAAAGTTCCCTGAATATTGGTTTTATGGCTAAGAGAACTTCCTCAGGAAGAGAATGCTTGTGTTTGTAACTTGGGATTTCTGATACCCGCACCAAGAATCTTCCCCCTTAGGACACAATCCATGTTGTGGTTTGCTGTCAGTGGACAATTTGTGAAAAAATATAGCCCAAATAGCTTGTTTCATTTCTCTGACAGTTTTACTTGCATTCCTTCTTATAGCAAGCCCATAGTACTGCTGAAGAAGGTCAATTTCAGTATCTGTCAGTCTTCCACGACCTGCAAGATAATTTGCATATCTTACACCATACTGACTGACAGAGCGACTGAAAATTTCCTGTACTCCAGCAGCTTCCATTCCCCCACTAGATCCCACATAATTAATTGCACAATCATGTTCTTTAAATTCTGTATCACCATGGCATATATTACAGTACTTTGATAGGCAATATACATCTAACACCTTCCCTGAAGTAATGGAAGTGGCTGTTACGACACCATTCAAAGAAGTATGGCCTCGCTTTTGCCATGTTCCATCGAAGGCAGCAGTCAAATTTATATCACCTTCATTTTCATCCACCGCCTCCTTTACTGCTTTCTTCATGGAATCCAGAGCTACTTCACTAATACTTTTGTGAATTAACTCTAGGCATTGTTTGGGTTTTGTGGGAGGTGGTTGCAAATCCATTACAGCACAGAATGTCTGAGCTGCAGCTACCCCCTTACCAATACATCTCATAGCATAAATTAGCCTGGCATTTACCTCATAACAAGAACCTAGATTTGGAGAGGTCATAGCATAGCTTTTAGAGCCACATTTCACACAAAGAGCACATAATTTTGAAGCTAGACCCCTCCTACTATTTTCTTCTTCACTTATCTTCATACAAAATTCATTGCCACAATATCTGCACTTTGCACAATTGTTAATTAATTCACACAGTATATCTAATTTAACAATAACGTAGCCACTTCCATTCACCTCTGGGTTAACCACAAAAGAACTGTCATTCTCCTTAGGAAGATCTTTTAATTTTATTCCAGAAGCACTCTGAGACACTTTGGCTGGTCGAAGCAATTTCAACATTACTTACCCTTTCTCCACTCTTTCTTGTATATTTATTACTGTAGAACTTACGTTTACCAAATACTCTTACTCTCCCCATTATGATTTAGTAATGAAATCTTCTTGTATACACACACCAAACGAATTAAAAATCAAAACACCTAAACACGTGGTCGAACAAGAAATTTTCAAACTAAAACAGGAAACGGATGCTGACAGATGGCAGCACACGCTGGTGTGTAGCAGGATGGCCAATGCACACGCTAAAATTTACCACGCATGCCTAAGTGGGTTAGTTCACAAATTATAAGCGAAAGAAGCATTCACATTCAATGTGGAACTGGTTGTGGAAAATGGGGGCGTGACCTTGCGCCGCCATATTTAAATCACCAAATTAAAGGGCTTATTACCCGTGTGACTTACCATGTTATATATATCATTTTAAAGCTTAAGATGTGTACTATTTTTTAGAATAAAAAATCAAAAATCGATGTTTTCATGCAAACTCACTTCCCGGTGTCCTTAAAGTGGAATAACCGTCTCAGTTGTTAATATCAAATATAGATTGAGTAGCTAGTGAACTAAAGCTGCACATGGTGTTGAGAAGCAGGTAAAGATATTTACAGGTGATATTTTGATGTTAGCAGCTACTGGTGTGGGACGTCTACTCAAGTGGCAGACTTTCTGGGAAGACAGTTGGTGACACTGCAGAGACTTCTGTTGTAATGGTGAGTTATTTGTTGGATGTCCAGCTGTAGTATATCTGACATTACATGGTTAGGTTTTAAAACTCCAATAATGAAATTTAATTTGACTACCTGCGTTAACCTCTTTGATAATAGACACACAGTCTGTGACCATTTAGAAACATAATGTTCTTATTTGCTCACAATAAAATATTGGTTCTAGCAATTTCCTTTCTTAAATACAGTTATTTGTCATGGCCTACTTAAACATACAAAGGAAATTACACTAAATTTTGCTAGACGAGGTTTATTAAAATACGTTGTGATTGTTATCTCAATCATATTGCAGCTTTATAAGCATATTTGTTTCTCTTTTGTATTGCTGTGTGTTAATATTTCACATGAAATAAAATATCTGCAGTATTTCTCTTGTTTTAGATGCATTTTCTGTGAGTAACAACTATTTTTTCTTTTAAAGCTCCACAATGTTCATATTGTAGTACAAGGGTCTTTTAATCTCGGCGGTATAACAGCTCATTGTGGGCCAAGATCTATCGCCTGGCTGCTGCTTCGTCCACTTCTGCAATGGGTGGGGTGCAGTACTAGAGGGAGGGACATGGTCACTGCCTCTGGTCTGGGATATATAGTCTTTTAATTATTTAAGAGCTAATTTAAAGGGTGTTTTATTGTCAATATCTGTTAGAAAGAATGGAGCTTCTCAATGGTCAAAGAATTATAAAAATTGGTTGTGAGGTTTTTGAGATTACCTTACGTATACAGAAATTTTCTCTCTTAATCATATAGTTACATTATACACAGGGTATTAGGGATATGAGTGCACATACTTCATGTGATAGTAGATTCAAATATAGTCGAACAAGAAATTCATTTATTGTGAAAAGTGAAGTAGATAATTGAACATTATTGAATACATTATCTGCCGTCTTTCAAGGAGTAGCACTAAAGAAGTCAATGTTTGTTTACTGCTGTGAAACATGCAGTGATATCTACGAGGTTTTTTTTTTTTTTTTTTCCCTTTGTATTAACATCCTCCAACGTAATGCCCTATTGGACGGTGAATGAATGAAACGTGTGAAATGATGCTCAAACGAGTCCCAGTTCCACAGAGCTACGTTACCCGACATTCGTCTCCTCAGGATAAGGGGAAACCTTACCTGGATAACTTTACCCTAGGCGAGATTCGAACTCACCTCCTCTTGAATGTCAGGCAGACACGCCAACCAGCACGCTACTAAGGTGGGCAACATCTACGAGTGAAAGTACAAATTAGCCCCCAGCCTAGTTCACTGCATGTTTATCAGGTAATGGGGGGAAGGGTGGCATTGTTTCAAGCTTTCCAAGCATTAACAACATTCCTGACCTTCCAGTCTGCATGTTGCCAAACATTCCAATAGACGCACTGGAATGCGATTACTTAATACCATTTTGTAACTTAGCGACTTATTTTAAGAATAAATACAAACTACACATATAACTCGTGTTTTGTAGCTCTACCTATCTATGATTATTGCAGAAGTTAACGATTAATGACTGATTACTCATTGAAGCAATGTTGTTTTTATGTAACCATGCACTATAGAGGAGAATGACAGAGGAAGTTACTCTAAAGGTTATAATAAGTATCTTAGGGACTATAAGCTTTACTTATCTTAATATCTGTGGATCTTCTGCTTATTGAGCGGACATAAGCCCGGCACGTAAAGTACTTACTATTGTAAATTGCCTTTGGGGTATTTATTTCTGGTGTGAGATTCCCTTGTTGCGCTAACTGGGAAAGTACGATGATCTCTTTTCAGTTACTTAGGGTGATATATCTTAATCTAGAATGTAGTGAAATCTGATCTTATTAACTACACTAATATTCATTCTTAATTTTGTGAAATCATTGTCAAGTAATCAGATGAGATTCTTGTAATTTTAATGTCAATAACTTTGTTAACAGGACGTTTTTGCTCCTGTTCCATCCTGGTCTCCTGATCCTTATCTCCAACAACCAGGGAGCTCATTCTTATCAGTGGATACCACCGTATGTAGCCAGCCTATAATAAACTACTGCGAGACTTTCTTCTCCTGATCCTTATCTCCAACAGCCAGGGAACTCATTCTTATCAGTGGATACCACCGTATGTAGCCAGCCTATAATAAACTACTGCGAGACTTTCTTCTCCTGATCCTTATCTCCAACAGCCAGGGAGCTCATTCTTATCAGTGGATACCACCGTATGTAGCCAGCCTATAATAAACTACTATGAGACTTTCTTCTCCTGATCCTTATCTCCAACAGCCAGGGAGCTCATTCTTATCAGTGGATACCACCGTATGTAGCCAGCCTATAATAAACTACTATGAGACTTTCTTCTCCTGATCCTTATCTCCAACAGCCAGGGAGCTCATTCTTATCAGTGGATACCACCGTATGTAGCCAGCCTAGAATAAACTACTACCAGACTTCCTTCTCCTGATCCTTATCTCCAACAGCTAGCAAACTCGTCCTTATCTGGGTATCTCTTGTATAAAAGGTAGACAAGGTCCTCACATATAATAAATAGCAGTCACATGTTATTAGAGATAATAAGAGTAAAGTGGAATACACATAAGTGCAAGGGTGAAACAACACAGCACGACTGACTTCTGTCACTAATTTTGAGCACTTAGTGCTATATAGCATGTAGTATTTGTTGTGCCTTTGTTCACATGTTTACAAAAGCATTTATCCATGACTCATTACATTGATTTGATTCCGTTATCAAAAGTTTGTTCTGTTATCAGAAATGGCATTTACAAATAACACGTAGCCTTTGCTCTTTCCGCTGTCTCACGTCGCAATGTTGATGAAGTGTGTACACGAGAGTAAAAGTTTGTCCGTTACTTCACTGTAATAGTTCAGTTGTATGTATTGTTAACCCAATCACATCATATTTAAATGCATTAGCAACTAACCAAGAAATACTTTAAATCCCCCTATCTGTGAGGGCAGTAACACCTTGATGCTCAGAAAATCATTTAAAATCTGTCATTAATTATTTTTTGTTGAAAATTTGGGTGCACAATATTAAAAGCACAAATTCACCAATATTGTTGTCCAAATACTGCTGTTGTGTGCGAAAGAAGTGGGAAAGCAGTTTGAATCTCTCCCTGCTCACTGTTTTATGAAAATTTGGATTGTCACGGCATCAGGTTTTGCTCCAGTACAATTGAATAGCAATTTTCACACTCAAGACATGAAAGTAACTAAAGTAATATAGGCAGCAGGCCCTGATTTCATTTCTCATTGTCTTGGAACACTTTTTGTCGGTCGGGATGGTCCATCTACCTCATTGTGTAAGCTTTTGTTTCAACATGCATTGCTGGTGTGTCGTTAGTTCTTTCTCCTTGTAACCTAAATAGGGAAATTAATGCGTTTTCTACTGTATTGCGACGACACACGTCTACCAATAACTGTGCACAATTACGCATCTTCAGTATATGACACTTTGGTCATAACTCTTGTAAAAGATTATCTTTTTATTCTCCTTGATTACGGAACCTAGCAACAATTGTTTTTCCTGTTTTCCCCACAATGTATACTTGTAATCAATGTTGGCCATGCTACATATTACTGTACCGGATAGCATTGGACATAGCAGTAAAATTGACGAAATGACTTTTAGTTATATAAATGTTAAATTTTGACATATTCTTGGTGAACATGTAACAGGCAGCACAATAAATACCATATTTCTGATTTTGCTAAATTAAATATTCTGGGCTCAGAATTTCCATTACAAATTTGTAGTCGAAGCTACTCATGAAATGGTTTGCCAACAACAAACATAAGCAGATTTATCCTTTAAAAGAATAATAACTATTTGTGTACGTATGTGTACATTTTCAATGCATTAAAACTAAGAGTGATAAATATACAGATGATAGAAGTTAGTCTGTTGTGTAATGTAAAATATTTACATTTGCTGCTTTGTATTCTTCATTTGAGTAGAAAGCTTTATTTACGAGAAGGAGGAGGTGATGTTTATTGCCTCCTCGATTTTCTTCACTTGTGCCATAGCGGATAGAAGAGATAGTGTGAGCTCTTCGGGAGTTACTGTGGTTCGCTCACAAGATGGCACTGGTGTCGGGGTCGCTTGACTTTAGTTCACGAATGCATGGTGAAAATGGGTTTCATATTATCAGTTAGCATTTTAAATACCTAAAATCGTAAGCAGGAATATTGGAAATACTGTTTTGAAACATCGTCTTTCCTTGACACATAATATAGGATGGTATTTTACAATAATGGGTATTATAATTAACGAAGAACAGTGGGAAATATCTGCTTACATGATTTTACGCTGAAAAATTAAACCAAAATGCAAATTATGTATGTTTTAAGCATTGTATCTAGAACCAGCTTTTGTGTTTTACTTAAAGAATTTAAATTGCGTTTATGTTCGGAACAATTAGTAGCGAATTTCTTTTCTACTATTTTTAATTTAGCCCTCTCTTTAGATAGCAGGATTTTAGTTCTAACTAAATTTCTATTGAGGTTTCTAATTCTTTTCTTCAGTGTAGCAATTTCATTATTGACACTTGTGTTTGTGACCTTGGAGAAATTAGAACTGTTTTCTGTGAATTCCTCATTGTTTAAGGACGGCGCGTTTGGAATAAGAACTGGTTGACTGGATCCTGCACCTGGTAATGTACTGATTGTTGAATATTGCTTTCTCAGTAATTTTTTGTCTCTGTTTTGTGGAGATTTTCGGGATTTATGCACTGTAGTTAAGTACCTGGGTAAATTAGGAAATATACAGGGAATTGCCCCTGGCTTTAACCGCCATTTAATTCTAGGGGTTTCAACTAGTTTTCCATGCACAACGAATGAATCAACTTTCACTAAAAAGTCCTCTGGAAAATGTTTGTCACAAATACTAGATTTAACACATAATTTAGTGTCTTTCCTACGAATAGACTTTTCCCATTTGTAAAACAGATTTTTGTCTTTAGGAGGAGTAAAAAAATGTCTAGCTTCTGAGCAGTTTGTGTATCCTGAACGACACCCGGGTACAAAACAAGTTGGCATTTTTAATCAATTATTGATGTTGCTTGAAACTTACGTTTTGAACACACACATTTATGCACAAAATTAGAAGCAATTTCACAAGTTATGTACCTAATTACCCACAACACACAACGCATACATATAAAATTGTCTACTTCCGAATCACATACTAGGCAGTTCGACCGCATTTTAAGGCGACTGCGATCGCCACGCCGCAGTTTCGGTCAGTTGCCACGGGACCACGCATCATGCAGTGAACTAGCGGGAGAGCTCACACTTTCTCTTCTATCCGCTATGCTTGTGCATTTGTTTCCTTAATATGGGGAGTGAGTGAGTAAACAACTGTATTATAAATGTTTCGCACTGCTAACTTTCAATACATTTGGTAGCTACTTAGATGCTTGAAGCATTCATATAATATAGGATTAGTCAAAATAACACTGATTGTTGTTAATTTTAAGGTTAAGAGATTGTAGGTTGTGTATTATAGTTTTGCTTAACATGTATTCCGTCAACATGTTGTTATCGAGGAGCTAGAGAGCATTAACACAGCTACGTGGTCTTGGTTGTTATATAAAATTGTGCTGAACAGGACACCACACATTTTTACTACAAGGCCTTAGGAAAGTTCTGAAATTAGAGTAGTCCAGTATCTTTAATTGTAAACAATACAACCCTACGAAACCCTCTTGTAAATCTTGATTAAATTATTTTGCACTAAATCCATGTACTCTGAAGTAGGCGGAACCATAACGCTACCGTTGTTTGTCAAATTTTTCCCACCCACCACCAAAGGGCTTCCAACATAGTTAAAATAAGGGGAGGGGGGGACAGAACAAGCATTTAAGTGTTAAAAAATTGAACTCAAACCTGAACACTTAATTGTTAACAGTGCTCCAGTTTTTGTCACTATTTTTTACATTCACCTGAAATTTGCAGTGATTTCCCATACAAAAAATGCCTCAGGTTTGCTAATGGATACATAAGTTTGTCAGTTTTACTTGTTTTATTGCTCAGTCATTAAGTAAATACACAATTTACAATAAACTTTGTCACTTACAGCTAACTATTTCTAATCACATATTATTTTTGTCTTCATGCATATCATGATGTACAGGATTTTCTACTAGCCAAGTATAAACTGTATTATTAAATTCTTGAAGAATTAGGTTGGTACATATTCTGTTCGGTAGTGCATTAGAAAAATCAGCGGTTGCATTTCACTTTTGGATAAAAAATCATGACATAAAGCTAGAACCGAAACTTCTCAAACACACAACCGGAAAACCAGAACTGTCCACATGGGAACAAATTTTTATTTTAAAAAATAGAAACCGAGTATTTAATTTTGACATTCGTCAGAGGGACATTTTCAGTAAGTTCATTGAACCGTTACCAGAAGAAGCATCACCATGAAACACCATGGAAACCCAGTTATTGTCCGGTTGATAATGGAGGAAAGTTAACCTTCGAAACGCGTCCTGGAAAAATATGTTGTAAGTGTTGTTCAGTGTTATTAATTAACTCACCTTTTAAATTAAATCATTTCCATTGTTGACTGTGTTTTATTGCTGTATCATTGAAAACTTGTCATAAGGTAACGTTTTAAGGGAAATAATCACATTTTGTGTAAGATGCACATATTCTTGTCATTGGTGTACTGGGTAGCATGAGTTTGAAAAACACGATAACACATCATTGTAATAAGAATAAAATAATTGCACCTTTTGAGTAGATTAATTTAACATTTAAAGTCGCATATCCATAGATTTGAATACTGCTGTTTCGCCTCTGTGTGCGGTTTGTACACTTTTTCTGTAAGATTAATACCCTGTTCATATTGGTGATGTATGTGTTATCCCAGATCTCAATCCCACACTGCTGGCTGGCAGGCAGGCGTGAGTGAATTAGACCATAGTAAACCAGCTTTAGGGGGCTTATGTTTACATCTCTTTTTAGATTTCTTTATTATAGATTTGTACTTACTTTTTTGCTTCTGTGATCAACGTGGTACAGTAAAACCTGCCTAAAACGGAACGCAGTCATTCCACTAATATATCTCCGTTTTCACTGGTTTCCGTCTTAGGAAGGGTTGCACGTATTTTAGTAAGACAAAGTAAAACAATCTTGTGTTGCACTCAAGTGACTTTCTCTACTGTTGTACTAACCATTCTTACAAACTCTTATTCCTATATCTTCATGTTAATACAGATAAACATTTGCAGAAATTATGTTATTGCTCGTTTTCTTCAATGTACAATGGGAATATGGGAATACAGTAGGCTTTGATGGATAGTCAAATCTTTTAAAGCTTTCAAATTCTGCTCTCTTTGTATGGTTAACATAAAAAAAGATGATTGGCGATGTTCCATTTGGCAGAAGTATAAGTTCTACAAAATTTACACAAATAATGAGAAAATCTACATTTAGCAAGATCTACATTTTTCTATAGTAAGATTTGCTCGATCTCTTACGGTTTACCAGGTATGCAAAAGTCATCCAGAGTAAATAAGACTACAAGGGCTATAGTCAGAAAATTCAAGATATACATTTCATTTGTCATAAAAACTTCTCAAACATATGACATTTTAATCAAATTCATTAGAGCCATTTTCAAGAAAATAAAAATTGTCCACATAAAGAATAGTTTAGGGTGAAACAATTTTTTTCAAAATCTCCGTGTCGCATTCTCAAAAGACTTTAAACCTACATATCAACTTTGGCTTTGAACCAATTGTTCGTTTGTGACTTAGCTACACACGCGCGCACCCACACACACACACACACACACACACACACACACACACATAAACACACACCACTTCATTTACAAAGCACATAACGATGTATTAAGCATAAAAGAAATTTGTGTTAGATTATTTATGCAAATGGTTGTGGAAAAAGTTTTCCATTTCCGCGTTAGGTAGTTTTCTGGTTTAGAGTTTTATTTGTCATGGGAAATAGCTCCGTCCGTTCTGATTTTTATTTTCTGACTGTCCAGGTTTCTGGTATATAGGGGGTCGGTCCGGTTTATTCAGGTTTTACTATACTTGAGAACGTCATAGTTTCATGAATAATTAGTCCGAGAAATGTTATGTTCTCTGTTTGCTCAATAGATTCATATGTATGTTTATGTTTAATGTTTTAATATTAGACATGTTATTTCAGTGTTGTAACATGATTGATTTCTTTTGATTAAGATTTGGCTTTAAATTATTTTGTTTCAAATAGTGAGAGGTATTTTGCATTCTAAATCCTTTAACCTCTTGAGGGATATGGACGTGAAATCACGTACATTTAAAATGACGGATGAGCATAATGGGCGTGTATACATGTCCTGTGCATTTGTGCATTTAACCCCCATTTATCCCTTATGCAACTGAAATTATTTTAATTTTCCCTTTATGAAACATTTTATTAAAGTCTATATACTTTATTGGCTTACCTTAATATGTTCTTTCTGCAGTGATTTACCTCAAAACAAGGATAAACACATAAGGGTAGGTACATTTCCACATTTGCGAATTCCCTTCTTGCGGCACATGAAACACTTACGAAATGGGCGGGACTTCTTTGCTGTTGGTGGTATCCTTTTAGGATAATGTTTTCCTTGAAGTCTGAGGGATGCAGGGGTTTTGGATTTTCAACCCCCAGCGTGGTATTGTTCAATTAGGCTGCGAGCTATTTATAGTCGGTAGTCGAGGTCGGTCATTGTCCTGTGTGGGTTTAGAGAGCTGTCCAAATCACCAAACAATTGTATATGGTTATATCCAGTTGGTGCAAAAACACCTTTTTATACCACTTCTCCCTTCAGCTACAGGCAGGAAAGTATACGTATTTATTTCAACAAAGAAAGACACGGACTCTACTAAGTTACGAAATTTGCGTAAGCAAAAGTTGCAATGTTGATCTATTCTGATGACTCAAGAGACCACGCATGCAGTAGCACTTTATTACACAGTATGCTGACGCATAAGACACACATACATTGGGTGTTTGTTTACTCTTTCTTTCCGAGAACTTTCTTAGATTCGTTCGACAGAGCAAAGTTGACTTTTCACCACCGTGAAACAAAAAAATTGTGCCATTTCAACGTTTTGTAAATACAACTCAACTTTGCTGATGACGTACATTTATACTGCATATAACGAGTTTTATACCAGTTTTTGTTTGATTGAAATAACTTAATATTTACACAAAATACAGCTGTGTGTATACAACACACTTTAAATGCCCTGCGCTGGATATTGGGTAGCAGTTCTCTGCTCGCGGACGTTTTAAATGGCCATCGCTCAAGAGGTTAAGCTGGTTGCTACATATATGAGACAGCAGTGGTGCAAGTCGAGATCCTTGTGATGATGACATCTGTAAGGACTTGATGTAACATTGTATTGTCAGTTTACAACCCTCTCCCTGTTACAGTAATGCTCCCTGTATGTACCTGTGTAAGCTGTAGATGTAGTATTTTGTATCCATGTATTTTCAACCACCCTTCTTGCTATCCTCTCCTTGTACCTGTGTAAGCTGTAGATGTAGTATTTTGTATCCATGTATTTTCAACCACCCTTCTTGCTATCCTCTCCTTGTACCTGTGTAAGCTGTAGATGTAGTATTTTGTATCCATGTATTTTCAACCACCCTTCTTGCTATCCTCTCCTTGTACCTGTGTAAGCTGTAGATGTAGTATTTTGTATCCATGTATTTTCAACCACCCTTCTTGCTATCCTCTCCTTGTACCTGTGTAAGCTGTAGATGTAGTATTTTGTATCCATGTATTTTCAACCACCCTTCTTGCTATCCTCTCCTTGTACCTGTGTAAGCTGTAGATGTAGTATTTTGTATCCACGTATTTTCAACCACCCTTCTTGGTATCCTCTCCTTGTACCTGTGTAAGCTGTAGATGTAGTGCTTTGTATGCATGTATGTGTGTAATAGTTATATCCATTTACAAACCCCTCCCTCCCTTGTACAATAAAACACCTTTCCTATCCCTTCCTTCCCTGTACCAGTGTAAGCGGTAGGTATAGTACTTTGTATGCAAACAACCCTCTCCCTTTCACAAAACAACCCCTTTACCCATCCCCTGCCTGGAACCCGTTTTATGTACCCGTAGATGTTTATTATATATGGTGTTCATATCCCTCCCTCCTCCCTTCGCTATACCTCTGCAAACGCTCAATGCAGTGTTATGTTTGCAATCTTTAGGGGTGATTTCTGAAATATTCAATGCTAAGATAACAATAGACAAAAAATCGGATGTGTTGCACTCACGTGACTTTCTCTACTCTTGTCTCTAGTACTAACAATTCTCACAAACTTATTCTCCTTTCTTCTTTGTGTTAGTTGGCGTAAACATTTGTGGAAATTATCTTATTGCTCATTTTCTTGCACATGCAACAGGAATATGGAAATACAGTAGCTTGTAGTAATTGTTAAATCGTTTAAAGCTTTCAAACAACACAAAAATGAATAGCGATGTTCCATTTGACAGAAGTAAAAGTTCCCCAAAACCTATATAACCAGGAATATCTCCGAAGTGGTCCACTCTACAAAAAAAAAAAAATTTTAACATAAATTGTGTTTTTGGAAATATCTACGTTTTGTGTATAGCAAGATTTGGCTCTCTCTTATGGTTTACCGGTTATGCAGAATATAGGATTTAATGGGCTATAGCTGGAAAATTCAAGCTATACATTTCATTTGTCATACAAATGTCTCTAACATATGGCATTTTAATCACAGTCGTTTGAGCCAGTTTCAAGAAAATCAAAATTTTTGAACAATTTTCCATGTAAAGGGCAGTTTAGGGTGAAGGAATTTTGTTCAAAATGTCTGTGTCGCATCCTTGAAAGATATTAAACTTGCATACCAGCTTTGGCTTTTATTCAACGTTACGTTTTTGAGTAATGGTGACCACAGACATACACACATTTTTTTCTAAAAATGCTTTTTTTGGATTCAGATGGCCTCAAAACATATTTCCAGGAAATCTCAACATCAAATTTTTGGTTGGAAGACTATACTTCCTTTACTTTACTATACATAGTAGAGAAAATAAAAATAGTGGAATAGGGGTTGTATTTTCTTATTGCTAGGTTATTTTTATTTCCTATGTTTGTGTTTACTGACATACACACATTTATGAACACCCATACCCATGGCGGGAGTCAAACCTGTTACTCATACGTCTTAAGAATACATGTAATTAATTCTCTGGTTCACTTAAAAGGTTTAATAATCACATTTACAAGCATTTTTCTGTCAGAAAACCCCTCTAAAAAGGCTCTTCTTTAGATTAGGTTACTTGCCACTTGTCGGCCAGATTCTAAGTCTGAAGTTACTTACTGCACATGCGCCGACAGTGGTCTCACAATTGCCAGTAGATTTCGCTGCGTGAGTTAGCTGTCACTCGCAGACAATTTTCACATCTGCCAACATTGCTTTTTACACTACACTACTTTTGGTTGCCAACACATTAAACACAAATGCACTCGTGTCTTTGCCGCCACAGACATACTGCTAGCGCGACTCCATTTTGCTCACACTTTTATTCTGCATTTGAAAACCAATCCATTTATTTATTTATTTGTCCTTAAAAAGCAGTAATATTTGATGCCTTAGTTTATTAAGTAAATGCATTCGCCTGTTCTTTGGAATAGGTGACTTAGCACTTGCCGGCCAGATATTGTGTATATTATTTTGCTCACACAGATATATTGCTAGTGCGACTCCATACTATTGTTGTGAAAATTGTGTACATAATCGTTATTGCCTTGTTACTGGGTCCAGGAAATGCTGGCTCGTTCTTTTTTTATTTTATATTATTTTATTATATTATTATTTATTATTACATTTAAATATAATATATTATAATATCCTTCTCACGGGGAGTAGCACGGCATCACATTCCCTGCATAGCATTCGAGTTCTCAGCAGGCCCTCGTCGTAAAGAAATTGCATGCATTCCTCCTCATTATAGTACAGAGGCGCTAAATCTACTATGCTAATGAAGGGATTCATTGAACTCTCACAACTTGCTGGTCACCAGCATATTGCCGGGTCCCGCTAAAACATTCAAAGTTACTATTGGCAACAATCTCCTGGGGAAATTGTGCTGTTCGCAGCGCTGAATTAACACAGTAACTTCGGCAACTTTCGTGACCATTCGTACACACTGCCGAGTTGGGCCAAGTGCTCGCGTCACGTAATCTAAAGAATATACCCTCTAAAGTATGTATTCTGGAAAAAACAAAGCGGTGGTGTTTGGCTGACTTTGTCCTAATAGTTGTTAACTGGTATCATGATTAATACCGAAACATGAGGTAGCAGCACAACATAGGGAGCCAAAACACTGGATGGTAAGTAATATGGCTGAAAAAACTAAGTGGTAACGTGGTAAGTTGTGGAGGCCTGGCAGTACAAGGTGAGTACTATAGCTGCAGTTGACATAGGCGGCACTACAGTTGGTACTATCCAAATGTGCCAGATGGCAGTGCTAACAAAATATCCTAGTAGATGGCGCCGATACCTAACAAGTAGTAGCATCTTTCACCAGGAGGTAGCGCTGAAGTAAACATTAATCACTAGATGGTAGAAGTGTAAGCTTCGTTAGTACTAACCTGTAGCAGCAGGTGGCGCCGTAACGCGCTCAATTGGTACTAACTTTTGCCATCAGATGGCGCTGATATCCACCCTATTAGTACCAAGTTTTACGGTCAGATTGAGGTGATATCCGCCCAATTAGTACAAGCTTTTACCATCACATGGAGCCGATATCCACCCAATCAGTACCAACTTTTACCGTCAGATGGAGCTGATATTGACCATATTAGTACCAACTTTTAGCGTGAGATGGAGCTGATATACACCCAGTTAGTACCAACTTTTATCATCAGATGGAGCTGATATCCACTCAATTAGTACCAACTTTTATCGTCAGATGGAGCTGATATACACCCAATTAGTACCAACTTTTACCGTCAGATGGAGCTGATATCCACCCGTTTAGTATCAACTTTTACCGCCAGATAGAGCTGATATCCACCTATTAGTACCAACTTTTACCATCAGATGGAGCTGATATCAACCCAATTAGTACCAACTTTTACAGCCAGATAGAGCTGATATCCACTTATTAGTACCAACTTTTCCCATCAGATGGAGCTGATATCAACCCAGTTAGTACCAACTTTTACCGCCAGATAGGGCTGATATCAACCCAATTAGTACCAACTTTTTACCAACAGGTGGCGCTGATAACCACGTCAAGCACTAAACCGCTACCAATATTCGACTTGCGGGATCCGGAAATTGACAATTGACATATAAGAATATCTTCAAGCACCAATAAGACATCCATAGAAGCATCAATACCACCCATGACGTTGGCAATCTACCAGGCCTTATATCTAGTCAAGGCGGCCCAGGGGGAAAGCAATCCCCACATAAATTTGACATTGGCAAACGAATAACTGTACATGATTTTCAAATAAAATTAGATTAGAGCTAATCTCAACAAAACTAACAAGTCGCAGCTATAGCGCAGACAACACTACAAACTAAATTTAGACTGAGAATACTATTGACTGATGCAGCTATTTGCGAAAATAAAGACTAACTTTTAACTTAGAGCTTACATTGGACTAACGCATTCACATGCGCACAATAATATAATTCGACAAGACGCCCTCCCCTATGGAAGAGAGAACATTACACAACAACTAACTACCAAGGACAAGTTTTCCCAATTTAATTATAAGAGGCCGGCCTCGGTCATGTTTACGTCTTGCCACCTAATTTCACCCGGCTAAGGCCACACGGTCGGCCAACAAATGTTTTCCTATGAATCTGCAGGTGCAATTCGTGGTACTGCCGGATATCCTTCCTTGAATTCTCTCCGGTGGAGGTATTTTAGCGAGTAGTACCTTTGGGTGAAGCTCACAGCCCCCACTGTGTCTCCCAACACATTGGAACTCCATAAATGCATTTTCTTTCCACTTCGAGAAAAAACAAAACAAACCGCGCAGTTTCCCTTTGAAGACGACCACGACAAGATGGACCAAATGTTAGGATCATCTAACTTGACGCGGCAAAAAGCGAGTAGCCAAGATATGTTTAATGCTGACCGTGGAAGGTTGAGAGAATATACCAGTCCAGCTGTGGGCCGGGCCCGAGTGGCAATCACAGAACACTCTATTAGGTGGCAATGTTACCACAAATGCTACGCAGCGAGCCAGTCGTGCTCAGGGCATAGCGGGCCGGCCAATGTGTCAGAAACCAGTTCAGTGCAAGATAACTAGAGAAAAATCACCTTATTTATGCAAAACAGTTTATAGAAGAATGAATAGAAAAGCAGATCTGAATGTGATATGTACCTGAATTTGAGTAGAGAAAACAGTGTGAATGTAATGTATAGGATTTGTAATTCAGACATACTGAAAATTGTATAAATTATTTGTAAAAGAGTGAATAAGAACTTTTTTTATATAAAATCACGTTATTTTTTCAGCTCAGACATCAATGTAGATAAACTTAAGCAGCAGAACACAAAATTTTCAAAATCGATAGAACCGTTACCGAGTTACGCATAAAATGTGTAAGAATTATTACTCTGTAGAAGAGGGAATTAAAAAGGTTATTTTTTATGTAAAATCGCGGTTTTTTTTTCAGCAATGACACCTTTGTGGATAAACTTAATACAATAATAAAATGGCTCATTTAAAGATATTGGGTTAGAAATACAGTCATTTGTTTGTAGAAACATAAGCCGGTTTCATTTGTTTTGAACTGCACAGTTTATCATGATGGTAATGGCTTCATGTGGCGTGAGGAATTTAATAGCTAAGTATTGCAGTTAAAGAGATAGAGTGCATTGCAAGACAACTGGACATATTTTCCAATTCAAAAGCTGAAGTCTTAAGAAAAAATATAAAGATTTGTCGGACAAAAATACAGGTTACAGAAGCCATAACAAAGTAGCACTAGTTTTGGAAGGCTAAGGGACAAGTGAAGTTGATGTTACTGATATGCCCTATTTCAAATATGCAAACTTAACTTCGTGCGACGTGGAGTGATCGTTTTCTAAATGTAAGGCATCATTTCATGACAACAGGCATGGATTACTGATGCAGCTTTTGGACAAGATGTTAGATGTTCACTGCAATCAGTGTTCCACATCTGATGATCAGGAGCAGTTGGTGAGTTAACATTTTTATGTTATGTGTTGGTGGAATTTAAAGAAGTTTTATTACATGTTTTTTAAATTTTTGTTGGCTTACAAATAAATATGTGGGTCCTGCTAATGATTAATACTTTAAAAGCTTTAAGTGGAATAACGTTATTCAGAGTACTCTAGCGGGAAACGGTGGAACTTTGCAACTTTGGTACCTCCTTCAGTATTTGATTATCAAGCAAACATTTGATTCTATAAGGCAAGTGATTGTATAGTTCCTGTTCCTTTCTTTAATGTTGCGGAATCTCCAACTATCGTTTTTGATTTATGAGCAAGTTACGTACGTACGATGCAACGGTATTATTTCGCCTATGCGTCGGATATTTAGCAAACAAACGTGTATAAACGAGTATAATATATGCTAGAATGATTGATTAATGCATTAATTCTCTCGGTGAGATGCTGCATGCACCAAATCATTCACTGAGTTGTGCTCATTGTGAGTAAACACAACCAACTGATTGTAAAGGTTCCAGTTGGCAAAAATAAATGATCCAAGCACCATCTCGGCATACGTGTGGAACATGTATCTTGCGTTAAGAGACTAATAAAGACATGGAAAGTGATCACTAGGAAGGGCGGCTGGCTCCGTGCCATGGCACTACCTTAATAAATGAAGAAATTGCATATATTGTTGTATACTCCACGGTTTCATAGAGAATAATAGCATGAGGGTTAAAGTGTCTTGAACAAGTTACTATTACTATTCTTTGAAAATACAAGAAGACACGGAACACTTCCAACACAGACTGTATATGATACAAGTGTGATCTGTGAAATAGCAAATGTATCATATCGCAAATGAGCTGAACAATAAGCAATTGTCAGGTTTGTTAGTTGGGTTGCCATCATGGTCACAATTGCAGCAATGACGATTACAGCTTGCAGTATTCAGTTCAGTTTCTTACAAGTCACCGTATCCATGTTAGCATGGATAAATTTGTGACCAGCATGTGAGCAGTTACAGAAAGTAACGAGAGTGATGTATTCCAGTTTGAATCTCAAGCTTCAACTTCAAGCAGTATTAATATTACAGCTGATCAGGTAAAAACTGCAGCATTGGAAGCATGGCCATAGCCAGAGGGGGCCAGGACGGGCAACACCCCACCCACCACCAAAGGGCTTCCAACATAGTTAAAATAAGGGGGAAAAAAAACAGAACAAGCATATAAGTGTTAAAAAATTGAACTCAAACATACACACTTAATTGTTAACAGTGCTCCTGTTTTTGCCATTATTTTTTACATTCATCTGACATTTGCAGTGATTTCCCATACAAAAAATGCGTCAGGTTTGCTAATGGATACATAAGTTTGTCAGTTTTACCGGTTTTATTGATCAGTCATTAAGTAAATACACAATTTACAATAAACCTTGTCACTTACAGCTAAGTATTTCTAATCACATATTATTTTTGTCTTCATGCGTATCATGATGTACAGGATTTTCTACTAGCCAAGTATAAACTGTATTATTAAATTCTTGAAGAATTAGGTTGGTACATATTCTGTTCGGTAGTGCATTAAAAAGCTTCTGCTTGTGTTGGTAGTTTTAATAATTCTGTAGGAAATTTAATATTGGTAATTGTTAGGAATATCTGTGAAAAGTGATGTTAGATCAAAAGGTACTGACTAGGATTTGTTGTGGTGAGATATGAGTAGTAGTATCTGTGAAGTTGCAATTAATGGTTCTTGTTCCACACAAAGCTGTCTGTCTGTCTGTGTCTAGGACAGGGTTGGAAAGGGTAGAATGAGGAGACTGATAGTCGCTCGCTGCTGGGATTTGAATCATAGATCTTATTGACCTTAGAGTTGGTTAAACTGGAAGAGTCCGCCTGGGATATAAGTATGCTGCCTTTAAGATTTGTTATCTCGTGTGAATTTAGAGTTGCTTGTGTGATTTACTGGGAAAGTGCAAGTGAGTTGGAGAATTTAATGTCTGTGTCTGTGAGTCCTCGCCCGCCGTATGTGCCTTGTCGTTCCTTCACGGTGTGATCAAGTTGAAGTGTGGCGGTTGCACTCCTATGTAACATATATTGTATAATAACTCCTAACGATAGTCAAATTGGTGAATTAGTGATTTTTTTCCACAAATTCTAGGTTTACTTACATATAAATGCTTCTGATCTTCCAGTCATTTTGGTATAAATTTCATAGAGATACGCTGGTCGTAAATACATTACAACTATTGTTGAATATACCTAAAGCTGCATATAGGTCTTGGACTTCTTGTCTTGTTTAACTGCAATTTCTGAATAAAAAGAACTGAACCATTTCTACACATGTCTGCCTGTGGCAATTACTTCTGAAAGATATTCGTATAATGTGCTTTTGATAGTTTTATCACACATTTGCAACTAAACAAGTTTTAATTTAATAAAAAAGGTGTAACGTATCAGGCATATTAGCTTTTCTTTTTTAATTTTAAACCCCTTATATTGCAATAAAAATCAAGGCATTGCATTACAAAAACAAATTAATTCTGTTTTCCTTTCTGCCCCATTTTGACTGGCCACTCCTCCTAGCTGAAGTGTCTTGTGTGTACTGTGTGACAGCAGCCACGATGAGTAGTTCTGAAGTAGGTATACAAACATCAACATTTCCATTGTTGACTGTGTTTTATTGCTGTATCATTCAATACTTGTCATAAGGTAACGTTTTTAAGGGAAATAATCACATTTTGTGTAATATGCACATATTCTTGTCATTGGTGTACTGGGTAGCATGAGTTTGAAAAACACGATAACACATCATTGTAATAAGAATAAAATAATTGCACCTTTTGAGTAGATTAATTTAACATTTAAAGTTGCATATCCATAGATTTGAATACTGCTGTTTCGCCTCTGTATGCGGTTTGTACACTTTTTCTGTAAGATCAATACCCTGTTCATATTGGTGATGTATGTGTTATCCCAGATCTCAATCCCACACTGCTGGCTGGCAGGCGTGAGTGAATTAGACCATAGTAAACCAGCTTTAGGTGGCTTATGTTTACATCTTTTTTTAAGATTTCTTTATTATAGATTTGTACTTACTTTTTTGCTTCTGTGATCAACATGGTACAGTAAAACCTGCCTAAAACGGAACGCAGTCATTCCACTAATATATCTCCCGTTTTCACTGGTTTCCGTCTTAGGAAGGGTTGCACATATTTTAGTAAGACAAAGTAAAACAATCTTGTGTTACACTCACATGACTTTCTCTACTGTTGTACTAACCATTCTTACAAACTCTTATTCCTATATCTTCATGTTAATACAGATAAGCATTTGCAGAAATTATGTTATTGCTCGTTTTCTTCAATGTACAACAGGAATATGGGAATACAGTAGGCTTTGATGGATAGTCAAATCTTTTAAAGCTTTCAAATTGTGCTCTCTTTATATGGTTAACATAAAAAAAGATGAATAGCGATGTTCCATTTGACAGAAGTATAAGTTCTACAAAATTTACACAAATAATGAGAAAATCTACATTTAGCAAGATCTACATTTTTCTATAGTAAGATTTGCTCGATCTCTTACGGTTTACCAGGTATGCAAAAGTCATCCAGAGTAAATAAGACTACAGGGGCTATAGTCAGAAAATTCAAGATATACATTTCATTTGTCATAAAAACTTCTCAAACATACGGCATTTTAATCAAATTCATTACAGCCATTTTCAAGAAAATAAAAATTGTCCATATAAAGAATAGTTTAGGGTGAAACAATTTTCTTCAAAATCTCTGTGTCGCATTCTTGAAAGACATTAAACTTACATATCAACTTTGGTTTTTAACCAATTGTTCATTTTTGAGTTATGCTGTCCAAAAACACACACACACACACACACACACACACACACACACACACACACACACACACACACACACACAAGTTCATTATCAAAGCACATAACGATGTATTAAGCATAAGGAAAATCCGTGTTAGGTTGTTTATGCAAACTGTTCTGTTCCACGTTAGGTAGTTTTCTGGTTTAGAGTTTTATTTGTCATGGGAAATAGCTCCGTTCTGAGATTTATTTTCCGACTGTCCAGGTTTCTGGTATATAGGGGGTCGGTCCGGTTTATTCAGGTTTTACTATACTTGAGAACGTCATAGTTTCATGAATAATTAGTCCGAGAAATGTTATGTTCTCTGTTTGCTCAATAGATTCATATGTATGTTTATGTTTAATGTTTCAATATTAGACATGTTATTTCAGTGTTGTAACATGATTGATTTCTTTTGATTAAGATTTGCCTTTAAATTATTTTGTTTCAAATAGTGAGAGGTATTTTGCATTCTAAATCCTTTAAGCTGGTTGCTACATATATGAGACAGTAGTGGTCCAAGTCGAGATCCTTGTGATGATGACATCTGTAAGGACTTGATGTAACATTGTATTGTCAGTTTACAACCCTCTCCCTGTTACAGTAATGCTCCCTGTATGTACCTGTGTAAGCTGTAGATGTAGTGCTATGTATCCATGTATTTTCAACCACCCTTCTTGCTATCCTCTCCTTGTACCTGTGTAAGCTGTAGATGTAGTGCTTTGTATCCATGTATTTTCAACCACCCTTCTTCCTATCCTCTCCTTGTACCTGTGTAAGCTGTAGATGTAGTGCTTTGTATCCATGTATTTTCAACCACCCTTCTTGCTATCCTCTCCTTGTACCTGTGTAAGCTGTAGATGTAGTATTTTGTATCCATGTATTTTCAACCACCCTTCTTGCTATCCTCTCCTTGTACCTGTGTAAGCTGTAGATGTAGTATTTTGTATGCATGTATTTTCAACCACCCTTCTTCCTATCCTCTCCTTGTACCTGTGTAAGCTGTAGATGTAGTATTTTGTATCCATGTATTTTCAACCACCCTTCTTGCTATCCTCTCCTTGTACCTGTGTAAGCTGTAGATGTAGTATTTTGTATCCATGCATTTTCAACCACCCTTCTTGCTATCCTCTCCTTGTACCTGTGTAAGCTGTAGATGTAGTATTTTGTATCCATGTATTTTCAACCACCCTTCTTGCTATCCTCTCCTTGTACCTGTGTAAGCTGTAGATGTAGTGCTTTGTATGCATGTATGTGTGTAATAGTTATATCCATTTACAAACCCCTCCCTCCCTTGTACAATAAAACACCTTTCCTATCCCTTCCTTCCCTGTACCAGTGTAAGCGGTAGGTATAGTACTTTGTATGCAAACAACCCTCTCCCTTTCACAAAACAACCCCTTTACCCATCCCCTGCCTGGAACCCGTTTTATGTACCCATAGATTTTTATTATATATGGTGTTCATATCCCTCCCTCCCCCCTTCACTATACCTCTGCAAACGCTCAATGCAGTGTTATGTTTGCAATCTTTAGGGGTGATTTCTGAAATATTCAATGCTAAGATAACAATAGACAAAAAATCTGATGTGTTGCAGTCACATGACTTTCTATACTCTTGTCTCTAGTACTAACAATTCTCACAAACTTATTCTCCTATCTTCTTTGTGTTAGTTGGCGTAAACATTTGTGGAAATTATCTTATTGCTCATTTTCTTGCACATGCAACAGGAATATGGAAATACTGTAGCTTGTAGTAATTGTTAAATCTTTTAAAGCTTTCAAACAACACAAAAATGAATAGCGATGTTCCATTTGACAGAAGTAAAAGTTCCCCAAAACCTATATAACAAGGAATAACTCTGAAGTGGTCCACTCTACAAAAAAAATTTTTGACATAAATTGTGTTTTGGAAAGATCTTACTTGTGTGTAGTAAGATTTGACTCGCTCTTATGGTTTACCGGTTATGCAAAAGTCATCATCCAGAATAAATAGGATTTCATGGGTTACAGCTGGAAAATTCAAGCTATACATTTCATTTGTCATACAAATGCCTCTAACATGTAGCATTTTAATCACAATCGTTTGAGTCATTTTCAAGAAAATCAAAATTGTTGAACAATTTTCCATGTAAAGGGTAGTTTAGGGTGAAGCAATTTTCTTCAAAATGTCTGTCGCATCCTTGAAAGACATTAAACTTACATACCAACGTTGGTTTTTAATCAAGGTTTCGTTTTTAAGTTATGGTGACCACAGACGCACACACACACACACACACACACACACACTTTTTTCTAAAAATGATTTTTTTCGATTCAGATGGCCTCAAAACATATTTCCAGGATATCTTAACATCAAATTTTTGGTTGGAATACAATACTTCCTTTAATTAACTAGACATAGTAGAGAAAATAAAAACAGTGGAATAGGAGTTGTATTTTCTTATTGCTAGGTTATTTTTTTCCTGTGTTTGTGTTTACTGAAATACACACATTTATGAACACCCATACCCATAAAATATGATTTGAAGGTTTCCTGGCGACGAACATACTCAAGATGTTCTCAGGCTTCTAGCCAGGTGTAGTGATGCATAGCCATCGACGTTTCGGGAGTGTACATCTCTCCCATCTTCAGGATGAATGAGTAGGAAGAGTGAAGGGACCAGTATATGTACTGTCCGTTAGTATGTACCGAGTAGAAAACACCCAGTCTAATATGGAGGTGGTTCACCACTGCGTTGGAATCTGTTTTCTGAGTCGGTCGATTTCCAACTTTAAGGCTGGTTTCCAGGAGGGAGTAAACTGCAATCCAGCGTCCCGGTTCAGTGTGTTCTTCTCGGAGGAGATGGACAGAGCTTCCTTAACCCTTCGTCCCAATAAACCGCTACATTTTGCCACAATGGTCGTTTCTTTGAAGTTAGCTCTGCGGTCTTCTTCAAAGCAGTCTTCCACCAGCCCTGACTTGTCAGGCTGCATTAAGCGTATGGACTGTTCGTGCTCCTTGACTGGTGGAAATGGTCCTGCCGGTTTGCCCTATGTACGGCGCCCTGCATTCACAGGGTATACGGTATACCCCTGGTACATTAAGCTCCAGCTTGTCCTTTACCGGCCTCACTAGGTGTTTAATCTTCAAAGGCGGCTTGTGGATGGTTCTGAAGTTGTGTTTTGCCAGAATTCTAGTGATTCTGCCGGATAGATTGCCAGTATAAGGGATGCAGGCAGTGGCAGTTGACTTGTCTGGTGTTAGCTGATATTGTGGTTTTCCTCTCTTGGCCTTGGAGATTGAGGCTTCAATGTCGTCTACGGAGTAGCCATTTTGGCGGAAGGTGTGCCTCAGGTGCTGTAGTTCTTGCTTTAGGTGGCTGGGATCGGAGACAGACACAGCTCTGTAGGCCAGAGTGTTGAGAACTCCGACCCATTGTGGTTTATGATGGAAGCTACGAGCATTCAAATAGAGGTCAGTGTGTGTTGGTTTGCGGTACACTGCATGCCCCAGAGTACCTTTGCTTCTGGAGACCAGAATGTCCAAAAAATGGCAGTGTTCCATCCTTTTCCACCTCTATGGTGAACTGAATTAGGGGTCAGAGGCTGTTGAGCTGTGTGAGGAAGCTTGGCAGTGTCTAGTCCATGTGGCCATATAACGAAAGTGTCGCCAACGTAGCGGTAGAAATGAGCCCCACTCAAGCCATCTGTACTGCATCACTACACCTGGCTGGAAGCCCGAGAATATCTTGAGTACCCATACCCATTGCGGGAGTCAAACCTGTACTCCTACGTCTTAAGAATACATGTCATTAATTCTCTGGTTCACTTAAAAGGTTTAATAATCACATTTACAAGCATTTTTCCTACAGAAAACCCCTTTAAGGTGTGTATTGTGTAAAGAAGGAAATAAGTGTTTGGAAATGACAGATTGCCCCTTATAGATACCAACTGGTTTGTGATTAACAGCTAAATATAGGGTGGCAGTACAAGGAAAGCAGTGAATGCACTAGATGGTATTATGGCTGAAAAAGGTAAGTGGCAACACATGTTGCCAAACACTTGTGTAGAAGTTGAGGACTATAGCCGGATGGATGGGAGTTGTATGTACAGGTAGTGGGATGTATGTATAGACAGGAAGTGGGATGGGTGTGATTTGTATGTACAGATTAGACAGCGGGATGGGCGTGATACGTATGTACAGTCAGAGACTGGGTAGGTGTGATGTGTACGGTCAAGAACAATGGGATGGGTGTGATACGTATGTACAGACAGAGACTGGGATAGGTGTGATGTGTATGGACAAGAACAATGGGATGGGTGTGATACTTATGTACAGACAGAGACTGGGATAGGTGTGATGTATATGGTCAAGAACAATGGGATGGGTGTGATACGTATGTACACTTTTCCATAAAGCTTTGAATTTGACTGAAGTTTAGTGCATAATTGTGGGTGTCAGCCTCGATAATATTTTTAATTGGTCTGAGAGATTCAGCTATTGACGAAATAAGGTTTGCTTTCTTAACCTTCTTAGCCTGGTGTGTAGTGAGGAGTGCCACACTTCTTTTCCATAAGCATTGTCCTCTGTGTCAGTTGTGCAGTTTGATATTGGTTGTTTTGGTCTTGTTTGAGTTTCAATTAGCATAGGTTCTGGAGAATTGTTGCGTTCGTCTGGAAATGGCAGGATGGGCTCAGGGGTAGAAATGAGGTTAGGTGATTGCTGCTGTTCAGGAGGGGAAGGGGGACGGTCCTGCAGGTTTTTGGTAGTGATAGGCAATTCAGGAAACATGTCTTTGTTTAAGACATAGGAGTCAGCATCACGGCAATGTTTTGTAAAGTGGCCTTCCTGCTTGCAGATGAAGCAGGTAGGGGTATCCGCTGTTAGTGCCTTCATACAGGATCTGTATGCTTGGAGGTAATTTCTCCACATCATTGGGTGGAGTTAAAACTGACGTCTGAAACTAAGGATATGGGAAAGCCCTGGCTCAGAGATGCCAGCTCTTATGTAGATAATGTTTGACATTAGTTTAATTCCATGTGCATTTAACTGAGTCTCTATGAGTGAGTTTGGTATAATTGGACATACATTTGAAAGAACGATTCTTTTGTTTGGAGTAATTAGAGGACGGAGCTGAAGAGTAACATTATTTATGTTTATTTTAGGGTGTTTGGTAACCAGTGATTCTGCTGCTTTAGATGACGTTAGGTATATGCATATTCTGGAGTTGGAGATCTGTGAGATAAATTTTATGTTACTTGGTTCAGTTAATTTACTTACAGTGAGAGCGTAGTTTCTGATGGTAAGTCCGTCATAATGATAGCTTCTCCTTTGTTGGGAGAAGTCTGAGCAATTGTAACATAGCTGAGGTTTCTTGTAGTGCTGTTGTTCATGGAGATTGTGTTGACATTGTGAGGCGATAGACTGCTGCACTCAGCAGCTGCCATTGCTTCAGATGGTGTACTATTTAACACTAGTTTGCTGTGTGAAATGGCATGCTTGAGGTTAGCAAAGGATTTTAATAATGTCTTATTAACCCCCTTGTTATACTTGTTTAATTGTTAGCATACGAGAAAGCATATTTAGTAGACACATTCTGTTTATCTGTTATGTATGGAGAGCATCTTTCAAATTCAAATTGTTGATGAATATCGGAGAACATTTAAAAGTATGTTTGCTGTCACGGCCTTCTGGAATCTCAAATTCAGATATTATTTTTGTAATATGCACTACTGTAAGCAACAGGTGTTTTTCTAATTGTGACTTGAACACAATTCACCACTGTTTCATGGTTTCCCACTTTTGTGTAGAGATTTGTTTGGAGATAGTACTTACAAGTACAATTGAAGTAAAAAAATCTGATGTGTTGCACTCACATGACTTTCTCTACTCTTGTACCAGGCCATGGATTAGTATCATCTTCTATGTGAGAAACTGTGGAATAATATTGAGATTTAAGACTTTTATACGTCAGTTTTAATAGAAAATCTTGTTTAAAGCTCCGAGTTTCCTTGCTTAGGTTGTGTTACATTGATAGTTTTTATACTCTGTCTTTATTTATTTACTATTCAAAGAAGAAATTTGCTAACCTGGTATTGTGTACTTTTGTTTGCTGGGCATTTATCATATGTTGTGATGAAAGCTATTCTTCCATATACCAGAGCAAGTGCATCAAGTACTTGAAACATGGGAGGATTTATTTGTGAGTGTTAAATTCTTAGTGGAACAAGACTTCATGATCTTAATAGTGGATCTAACTGGAGGCCTGTGGTTTATTTACTTCATAGTTACCAGGTATTTCTACTATTGGAATGCTTATTAATTATATTAGCAGTTTATAGTAACAAAATTCTGCTTTGGACATCTTACTTAGTAAAATAGACGATTTTATGCCAAAAAATAACTTAGGCAATTCAGTGGCATGTGACTCAAGTATTAACCTCGAAATGAGCAATAGCAACAAACTAGAAAAATGCTGTCATATCTGTGGAAAATCCTTTAAATCTGTTGCTATTCATATAAGTAAAGCACATCCTGATGCTTATCGAACAAAGATAGCTTCCAAATATAGGCAGCAAACAGAAAATTCTTACACGCAATAGCAGAATAATGAGCTGGACACTCAAAATTATAAGATCCAAAAAACTCACACATTGCATAAGGATGAACAAGTAAATAAAAAACTAGATGACATTACAAAGTTTGAGGAAAAATTAAAAACCATAATACTAAAATGTGATATAGAATTTGAGTCGCTATGTCAAGTCACAGCATTATCCTTCCTTTCTGGCCCTAAACATCCTGCCATCCCATACTGTAATTGCACGAAAAAGTAAACAAATACGTCAGAGCAACTCATATTCAAATACCAAAACTCCTGCAAGACTATCTAAATGCAAAAGAGAATACAACAAAAATAAGTATCAATATGAAGTCTCTCAGTACCTGTACTATAATCAACGACACAAGGTGGTCAGGAATATCACGAAAAATCAAAATGGTATCCAGTGTAACATTCCAGCATCATCCATTTGCCAACATTTTCAAAGTATTTTTGAACAGGAGAGTGAACTCCATTAATAGAGATAGCAGCGGTAAGTACAGAGAATGATATAGAAACAAAGGAAGCAGAAATTAATGCTGCTCTTAGCCAGATTAAAGTGGATATGTCTCCGGGTCCTGATCGAATCATTGTAAAAGTTTTAAAAGAATATAAAACCACTAAACTGTTGTGTCTTCTGGCTAATGCGATGCTGAAATTTGGAAAATGTCCGGAAGTATTTAAGGCTGCAAGAACAGTTCTAATATTCAAAAAAGGAAACCCTGATGAACTAACTAACTGGCGCCCAATATCAATTTTTTTCTGTAATCAGACTTGTTATTGAAAAAGTAATTGACAGAAAACTGAGATCATTTATCGATTTTTGCGCTTATCAACATGGTTTTGTTGTGCTCCCTGGCTGTCATATAAATACATCAATTGTCAGTGGATGTCTGACAAACTGTAAAGCTAACAAGCTGGACTGCTGCATTGTTTTCCTTGACATCTCCAAGGCTTATGATAGCATAGGTCATGAACATATCAAGAGATCTTCCTTTCATAGAAGTTTGAAAACAGTGTTGTTGTAATTAATTTAATTTAAAAGGTGAGTCAATTAGTTTCAGAAAACTATGTTTTTAAGTGTTGTTCAGTGTTATTGACTCACCTTTTAAATTAAATTATATCAAGAGATGCTTGATGCACATCAATATGCCAAACAACTTGAGAGCATTGTTCTGAATCTCATTCAGGGTAATAGCATTGCAGTAGAATGTGGTATAAACAAAACATTGCCTATTTTTCTACAAAAAGGAGTTGCCCGGGGTTCACCCATCTCTCCTACATTGTTTAATTTAGCGATTGATGACACAATTAATTAGTAAATTGGAAAACTATGGCATAAGAGGATTACCCATGGATTTAATTCGTAGTTATCTGATTGGAAGAAAGCAGTTTACCGAAATATCATACAAAAAAGGGAGATACATACAAAAAGTAAAATCAGATTTGAAAACTGTGAAGTATGGTGTACCGCAAGGGACAGTGTTGGGGCCTTTATTGTTTATTATTTATATTAATGATATTAAAAATCCCCCGAATACTTCTGTGGTAACTTACGCAGATGATACCACAGCTGTATGCTGGAATAAAACGGTAGAAGGATTAAATACTACATTAAATAATACCACTTCCTGGTTGTTAAATTACTTTAAATCAATAAATCTACACTGCAACATGCAAAAAACTAAAATGATGCAATTCAATAAAAATGGTAGTAATATGACACTAAAAATAGATAGTAACAGTATTCTTGAAACAAAAACGCACAAATTTTTAGGTCTTATCGTTGATAATAGGCTAACATGGGCTGAACATATTGAACATATATGTGGGAAAATTAGTAAAACAGTATATCTACTTAGATACTTCAGCAATTACAGTGACAGTAATATATTGAAACTAATATACTATGGATGTTTCTATCCACACATACTTTATGGAATTGAAATCTGGGGTGCTGCTGCAAAAACGCATATGGACAAGTTGCTTATATATCAAAAGAAATGTATCAGAATCATGTTTAACCTAAAAGTAAGGGAATCATGTAAGGAAACCTTTATCAATAATAAACTGCTTACCATCTACTCTCTCTATGCATTCAGAGCAATAATGTATGTAATAGATAAGTTTAAACCAATCAAAAACAACCAAATTCATGAACACTATACAAGAGGAAACATGGACTATTTTAGGTATAGTGTGAATAAAAGTGTATCTCTAAAAGATGTATATATTTCTGGAATCACACTTTACAACAAACTACCACAAGACATTAAATCCATAGCTGAAGTTTCTAAACAGCAATTTGAAGGGAAGTTGAGGATGTATCTGATTAATAAATGTTTATACGACTTGAAGGAAATCTGAGAAACCAGTTTGTAAATATGTAATTGTATTTCTGACATGTCCAAAATCATATGTATGATAAACTGGATGAAATAAATATTATTATTATTATTATTATTATTATTATTATTATTATTATTATTATTATTATTATTATTATTATTATTATTATTATTATTATTATTATTATTGTGGTTGTTGTTGTGGTTGTTGTTGTTGTTATTATTATTATTATTATTATTATTATTATTATTATTATTATTTTTTTTTTTTTTTTTTTTTTTTTTTTTTATTTTTTTTTTTTTTTTTATTAGCTATAACAAGCATGCCCCATTGCAGTAAGCGATACTACATGCTATTACATTGATACCTATTACATTTATTTCTATATTCACTGTCACTATCACTTCTACTATCTTCCAGTTGTCCTTTAAATTGAACTTGCTCTATTTATATCTGGTCCTTTGTTTATTTTATATCACTACACCATATCACTTCCACTATCTTCCTATTAGCAGTTGGAATATACTATTTTAATTCACCAAAATTAATGCTTTGAATAAATGTTTTGAAAGCCCTTATGTTGTTTGTGATTAGCTGCTCTTTAGTCACTGGCCATTTGTTGTTATTAGATTCAATGGCTTTCTTCATTACTTCCCTTTGCTGTTTTAGTTTGCCACATCGATATATCAGATGTTCTACTGTTTGCTCTTCTTGTAGACAGATGCATCTGGAGTCCTGTATTATTCCCAGCCGATGTAAGTAGGATTTAGTTAGTCCGTGTCCCGTAATCATTGCTGTCAGTGTGAAATTCAAGTTAATTTGTGTGCTCATTCTTCGAACAACTGATGGGATGAACTCCTTGCAGGCTGCTCCTTTCGTTGTATTAGTCCACTCTTCTTGCCACTTCTGCATCCCTTGTTCTTGGATTTCACTGACATATGTTGTTTTTGGTTTTTTGTTGTACACATAGTCCGTAGCATTATCAATCGCAGCCTCCTTAGCTAATTTATCAGCTAATTCATTGCCAAGATATCCAGCATGTGCTTTGATCCAGGCAAAATGTATGATCCACTTCTGTTCTTTAAGGCTTTTGAGATTCTTTTGAATTTCTTCTATTAATTTATTATGTTTTGAATTATTTCTGATTAGATCTAGGGTAATTTTGCTATCTGTATACACTGCAGTTATTCTTTCTTGTACACTTATGTTCATATCCTGAAGTGTTGCTAATCCTCTAATGATTGCCACTTGCTCTGCCTGGTTATTGGAGCATCTGTCATGTAATTTAGCCTTGATTTTATGTATAATTTCTCCGTGTTTAAATATTACTGCTGCAGCTCCAACTTTTCCATGGATTTTACTACCGTCTGTGAAGATTTCTATTTCATAATATTTTCCTTCAATGACTTCTTCCATAGGAATACACTCCGCTGGATGGGGCCATTTTGCTATATGTAAGGGTGCATCATAATATGACGATTCTGGTGTCATTCCATGTGTTATCTTGTATAGTTTTGCTGCTTCTGCTATTTTAATATAGATAGGCTTCACTCCAGCTACTACACATGACGCATCAAAAGATATGGTTCTGTATGCTTTGGCAATTTTGATATTAATTATTCTCTGTGTTCTCTGAAGTATCTTTATATTTTTCTTCCTCTCTAGTGCCTGTTCCCAGACTATTATTATTATTATTATTATTATTATTATTATTATTATTATTATTATTATTATTATTATTATTATTATTATTATTATTATTATTATTATTATTATCATTATTATCATTATTATCATTATTATCATCATCATCATCATCATCATCATCATTATCATTATCATTATCATTATTATTATTATTATTATTATTATTATTATTATTATTATTATTATTATTATTATTATTATTATTATTATTATTATTATTATTATTATTATTATTATTATTATTATAACGGGCCATGAGATTGCAAAATTGCATGGATTTCAACTTAGCTCTGAAGTAAAAAATGTATTGGCCATATGGCTTTTGCTGATGATATTGTTTTAGTAGCAAAGGACGAAACATCTGCTCAGTCACTTTTAGACTTAACTACCAGTAACTTGGCTACAATTGGTTTGCATATCAATCCATTAAAATGCAATGTCATAAATATCAAACATGGTAAACTTCTAAAATAAAATTTAGCTCAAATGTTTTAGAGCCAATTAAAGAAAACGAAAACATAAAATATTTGGGTGTAAATTCCACGAATGAAATCCAGTTGGATAAGAATAAGATAATCAAACGTTTGGAAAAAGATTTGAATTCACTTTCTTATTCCAACTTGCTCAAAGCAGATCAAAAATTAAATATCAGTAATCAATATATTTGGCCTAGATTAATTTATTCCCTTCAAAGTACACCACTGAATAAGATTCCATCCTCCTTTTTAGAAGATATTGATAAATTAATAAGAACATCCGTCAAAGAAATAGTTGGGCTACCACATGATTGCCCCAATTATATGATATATGCACCACACAATCTTCGAGGAATAGGACTAATCAGAGCTGGTTAGGAGGCTTATACACAACATTTCACTATAGCTCAGAAGCTTTCACAAATACAAGATGATCATCTACGCTTGTGTCGAGATACTCAGAAAGAGAAGAAAGAAGCCCTTTCCAATTTGAACATTGACATTAACGATGAAATCATGTCAAAATCAGGACGATGGCTTCGAAAACAATTACAACTTCAATTGTTTGATGCATGGTGTCAGCTACCTCACAAGGGAAAGGGGATTGAGATATATAAAGAAAATCCCAGAGCCAATTCATGGATGAGCAACAGAAAAATTCTGTCATGTTCTGAATGGACTAATGCCATCAAAATGTCAGCAGTAAGATCTGTGCCTGGAAGAAATGAGCAAACAACACTATGTCGGCACTCAAGTTGCAAAGAAGTGGAAACCCTTGGGCATGTACTAGGATATTGCCCAAAGGGAGAATTACTTCACAACCCTCGTCACCACCGTGTGCGTTCATCCATTTCTACAGCCCTTCGTAGAGCCAATTGGGAGGTCTATGAAGAGGTCCATTGCCTGTCTGAGGATGGTACCCATCAAGAGAGATGCAGGAAAGGGTCTCATTCTTGATGCAACTGTAAGAATGGAGCAACATCTACAGCAGGCAACACAGGTTAACGAGGAAAAGGAAGCCATCTACCAACCACGCATTCCTCACCTTAGCGAGAGATATAACATACCTGAAAATGCATGGGAGGTAAAAGGACTACTCTTTGGTGCCCGCGGAACATGTTTTAAATTCACAAGTACCTGTCTCAAAGCACTGGGTGTGCAATGGTCCGAAATTTTAAATATATGTTTACATGTCCTAAAAGACTCTTTATATACTTTTAATAATCACTTATATTCCATGTGTTAACCGTTATCTTCTTGTTATAATCCTTTAATGTTTCTTTAGATATTTTGCATCTTAATTTTAATCATTTTTTTTTTCTTAAAATTTGAATTTGTCATATATCTTTGTATTCTGGATCTTTATGGTCACCTGAAATGTCAGACAGAGGTCACAATTTTTGTTTGTGAAATATACATATATACAAACTCTTATTCCTCTATCTTCTTCTGTTCATTGAGATAAACATTTGTACAAATGACCTTATTGTTAACTTTCTTGTAGGTACAAAGGAAATACAGTAGGTTTTGGGTGATAATCAAATGTTTTAAAGCTGGTCACTATATGAAGGCTTTGAAATTCCCTTCTCTTTATAGGGCTAAGATATAAAAAAGTGAACAATGATCTTCCATTGGAGAAAAGTTCAAGTGTTGCAAAACTCGCACAAATAACAAGGAATATCTCCAAAATTGTTCACTGTACAAAGAAAATCATTTGTGTATAAAGCGTGTGTTTTAATGAGATCTACGTTTTTTGTACAGTAAGGTTTGGTCTATCTCTTACAGTTTACCAGTTATGCAAAAGTGATCAAGAGTAAACAAAACTACATGTGCCAGGAAATTCTAAATATACCTACATTTCATTTGCCATAAGAATATCTAAACATATTACATTTTATTCAAAATTTTTGAAAAATTTTCCATGAAAGAGTAGTTTATGGTAGAGGAATTTTCTTTGAAATCTTTGTGTTGCATACTTGAGAGATATTAAACTTAAATAGTAACTTTGGTTTTTAATCAACTTTCCATTTTTGAGTTATGCTGTTGACACACACCAGGTTATGCAGTGCTTACAATTATGCATGTGATATTCGTGGTGAACACAGGGGCGGGTTTTTTCTGCTTTCACTGTGACTCGTTCCAGCAATTGCACAATCATCCATCCATTTCGCCTGTATTTCATGTTGTCTTCCTCACTCTCACACTTGCAGGTGTTCACTCTGTTGGGCCCGTAGGTTCGTCTGACCTAGGCACAGTCCTACAGAAGGGGATGGTAATCTGAAGAAGAAGAAGATAATCTTGCCAAGATATAATACCCAGTTTTAAAATAAGTTTGTCTTAAAATTTGCTCAGACATTTTGTTACTAGTGGTGGTTATAAAGTAACCCCCCCCCCCTCCCCCCTGCGTTGGTAGTGCAAACTCTGTACTAAGGGTGTCGGTATGGTTGGTTAGATGCTGGCATACTGATCCTAAGGTCGCGGGTTCAAATCTGGCCCAGACCAATGGTTTTTAAGTGTGCTTAAAAACTATAACTACTCCATGTCAGTGAGATGTAACAGAACTCCTGTGGGACGAAATTCCGGCAGCACATCGACGACGCTGATGCGATGATCCAAGCAATTGAAAACAGAAACATAATAATAATAATAATAATAATAATAATAATAATAATAATAATAATAATAATAATAATAAACTACTAAGGGTTGGTACTGTTAGGGTTAATAGTATAACAGTGAATTACGTACATTTGTCGGGACCTACCTACAATATAAATACGAATCGCTTAGAACTGAGTTACGTATAAAGCAGGTTCAACTAACTGAGCTAGTAGGCGCCTGGGTTCGATCCCCATGCACTCTCACTTGTCACTTGGGCGAATGCTGGAATACCACGAATTCCTTTACATAATTTCCCTTTATTCCATTTAAAATATAAGTGAGGAGCCAAATTATAACTCCAGTCCCTATATCTTCAAGCAATAGTTTCGAAGATGTATTCTCCAAATGCTCTTAGCGGTGATTACTGAATAGGAAAACAGGGTTGGCTCATCTGAATGCTCGTTGTCAAGGGGAAAAACAAAGGAAGGAAGGGTTGTTTGAAAATTTTATGAAGTTAATAGTACGAAGTAATTTAAGTGACAGAAACTTGTCACTATCCAGGATTCATATTTCCGGTAAAAGGCACGCAGCTTGGGCGTACCCGAATTAATAGTACATGTGAGTTTCCTCGCAAATTCATGCAGTTGACGACATAAGAAGAAAAGCGGTATCATCAAACTGAGTTCCAAGGTCCATTACCATTTTGGATGCTGTTATGAGGTATGTGTGGGTCTTGCATTTTCGTAAGATACTAGGAGAGGTATTCTTACGTATATACAGAAGAAGGCTCGGGAACCTTTCATCTCGATGCAGTAATATAGAGAAATAACATGTCGCTATCCAAGTTCAACGAAAAGAAGGTAGGACATTTATATCTCCATATTTGCAGTAATTGTATGCCAGTCTCCGTTTATTATTGATTTTGTTAATCACTGAAGTGAACAGAGCGTTTCGAGAAACCTTTTTCTTGTGCAGGTATTATATGTAGTAACTTGTTAAAAGCACAAGACTTTGGTACAATTTTACGTTTATAAAATGTTTAAAACTTTACTAACTTCTCTGAACATTATAAATATTTTATTTATGTTAATTTTTCAACTTGTTCTTGGTCTTGTGGAAAGGGAGCGTTTTATGTAAAACATTTATATCTTCTAAGATCACACAGCAGGAAGTTCTAGTCTTTTAAACCTTTCCAAAGGAGTACTTGTGTGTTAACACAAGGTCTTCTTGTATGATCAATGGAAATTGTATCCCATTGTAGTTATACATTGGCAATATTAATATTTCAGTACGTTATGTAAGATATATTTCACAAATAGGATTGTTAAGTTGTTCATAGCCTGGATAGGTTATATATATTACGGTTTGTTCACCAGCTGAAGGTCCCTTGGCAGGAATGCAGCCTGCCACTATATCATAAACAATGATATCGCCAGCAGCAGTTCTGCTTTTAATCACATTTACGATGTTGCCAAACTTGGGATGCATATTAACGCCAGATTAAAGCAAAGAAATCGCCATTTGCTACCGTTTCTGTATTTTTAAAAAACACTGACAATTTGTTTCGGTCTTAGGTGATATATCCTCGAGCGTTACATCGTGCAATTGCTGTAAGAACAAGTCAGCTGTTGCATTTATTTAAGTATTCATTTTACCTTGGCACGAACTAGTCCTAGGGGATTGACATCACACATGCATGGGGACAAGTAAACGACAATGTGGCCCTTTAAAACCAATAATAACGTAGTAGCAATTGAGGAAGAATTCAGTCTAACCACTTCTCATTGCCTCCCGCAGGTACAAACAATGAAGTATTAAAATTTTGGTCAGTTAATAGTATAGTAATTGTTCCTGAAAGTAATAGAAGAAATGCTGTAATACCTTTAGGAGCCTCTTTATGTTTGTTTCTATCATCCTATAAAGATCTGCTTTACGCACAGAACTGTCACTCCGAAGCCCTTTGTTCTGCAACCACAATATCAGCAAATTTTACAGTACTCCTAGGCGGAGGAATATCTGCTTCTACATTACTTCCAGGCCCCTGTCATATCCTACTTTATTGCTATATGTGTGTTATCTCATCATCATCACGCAGAAATGGCCAAACCGATTTCTATGAGAATTGGTATATGTACTACGTTTGATACTTGGTCCCATGGTCCAAGGTAACTAGAGAAAGAAAAGGTCCTGCTAGCACTGGGTCAGTCCCACTCGGCAGTGTGGACGAGTTCTTACGAAAGTCGCCGAAGTTGCAGTCTTAATTCAGCGCTGCCAACAGCACTATTTCTCCATTAATTTGTTGCCAATCTTAAATTTGAATGGTAGTGAACTTGTTAGAACAAGATGTGAGGGTGCAATGAATCGCTTCATTAGCATAGTAGATTTAGCACCTTTGTGTTATAATGAGGAAGAATGTATACAATTCCTCTACGACGAGGGCCTGCTTAGAACCTGAATGTGATGCCGTGCTACATCCCATAGCAAAAATTAATTAGTGTTAATTCAGCGCTTCCGGTGGAGTTTTTTTTATTGGATAGTGCCCAAGGGCGAAGCCTACAGTCCGCCATCTGTGCCATCCCAGCGCATAGGGCTCCGTAAATGGATTTTTTCTCCACTCGAAAATAAAAAAAAAATAATAATAAAGAAATAAAATGAGCCAGCATTTCGTGGACCCAATAACAAGGCAATAAGGGTAATGTACACAATAATGCGCGCCACACACACACACACACACACACACACACACACACACACACACACACACACACACACACAGATCCATTGTTGATGTATACGACGTGGATGGTTTACTGGAAGTTGTGTGCATCAGGATATTACAATATTGTGGTGTTTTGGTTGCGTTTGTGGTATAAACTAGTATTCCATGTCTTTATAGTGTTAGATTCTTGTGTTAGTGTTGGTGTCATAGGGGATGGACCCATTGGCGTTATTAAGTTGAATTTGTATTCGTGTTTTCAATAGAATTGAGATTATAAAGCCTTAAGGAGACCGTGCTTAGGTTAAGGACATACATATAGCCGGCTGTGATAAAACCGGAAGTGACAGTAAATGATGAGGGTTAGTGACGGTGAATTAAATTGTGCTTTGGAAACACTAGTTAGTGTCACTGAACTGAGTAAGAACCTTAAAGGTGAATTGAAAGGAAAAATTCTTCTTTCTGTGAGCACAATAAGGAGTGCATTTGCTCAACTGAAAAATGTCATTGATACGAAGGCGGAGAATGATAATTTAACGAAGGAGGTAAGAAGACTTAAGGAAGAACTAGAGCATAGCAGGCCACGATCAAGTGGGGAAAAGAAGGTGCCAACTTTTGACGAGAACTTGTGTGAAACAGCAAGGTCTCAAACATCAGCAACATCTATGGTTGAAAGCAGTAAGCCTTATGCTAATGTTGTGAAAAATGTCCGAATTGAGAAACGATTTAAGGTTTTGGTTAAACCCAAAAGTACAAGTAACCTGTCCGGGGAAGAAACAAAGAGCTTAATTAAATCAAGTGTGAACCCTACAAATATGAAAATTGGAATTGTAGCTCTGAGAGACGGAAGGGTGTTTATTGAAACGGAAAGTAAAGAGGAGGCAGAAAAGCTGCATTATGAGATCAATGAAAAGTGTAGCCAACGTTTAGAAACTTTTATCCCTAAACCTTGGAATCCAAACTTAGTAATATACAATATCCCGGATAATGTAACAGTTCAGAATGCCGAGGAAGTAATTATGGCACAAAACCCTCAATTGAACCTAAATACAGGAGATATAAAGCCAAAATTTGTTTTTACTTCTAAGAAGAAATGCAGAAACTTAGTCATCGAAGTGAATTCCCAGAACAGGAAGCGTCTCTTACAGAGTAGAATAAAAATTGGATGGCTCATTTGCTATGCCAAGGACTACGTGAGAATTAATCGGTGCTATAAATGCTGCCGATTTAATCACAAGGCAAGCGATTGTAAAGCAGCTGCAGAAACATGTCCTAAATGTGCAGGGGCACACAAAATATCGGAATGTACAGTAACTGCTCAAAGTGACATGAAATGCCCAAACTGCAGATACTGGAACAAATACAATGAGCGTGACCACAGAAATGAGAACCATTCTGCCATGGATAGGACATGCCCACCTTTAATTGCTGCCATTGAGAAACGCAAGCAGAACATCAATTATTGATATGGCTGTTAATTACAAGAAATTAATAAATAGAAGTGTCTCACTAAACAGCGCACAAGTTAACTTACAGCACTCCAAGGCAGCAACTAACATTATGTGTCAACTTATAATTGAAAAATCATTAGATATTTTCTTTATTCAAGAACCATAGCTCTACCAGAACAAGATAGTTGGAATATCAAAACATTATAGAATATATTCTTCCGGAAGCGGTAGAAAGCGAGCTGCAATTGTTATAAACAACAAGCAAATTGAGGCTCTCCAAATAAATCAACTGTCTCATGAAGATACAATAGTAATTGAATTTACGTTCGGCGAACTGAAGTTTATAGCCGCCAGCATATACCTAGACATTACAAATGACATAAACAGAGATCTTTTAAAAATTCAGGAAATAATTCTTTTCGCCAAGGGTAAGAGATTGCTGCTAGCCATGGATAGCAATGCAAGATCAAAATTATGGAATGATAAAGTAACAAATAATAGAGGAAAAGCAATTGAAGAATTCGTTATATTAAACAATCTCCATATAATGAATAACAATGTTACAAATACTACATTTGAGTCAAACACAGGAGCGAGCAATATTGATTTAACCATCAGTAACGACAATTTTCTGAAAAGACTCAATAATTGGACTTGTAGTAATGAAGAAACGTGCTCAGATCACAGCTTAATAACTTATGAAATAGGACAATGCAAGAGTAAATTAGAATTCAGTTACCAGGGCATCAAATACATAGTCACAAAGAAAGGCTTAGAAAACTTTCAATGCAGAATGGAACATGCAGAAATAAATTGTTGTTAAAAAAAAACACACACACACGCACGCACACACACACACACACACACACACACACACACACACACACACACACACACACACACACACACACACACACACACACATATATATATATATATATATATATCTGTGGCGGCAAGGACGCGCGAGTGCATTTGTGTGTAGTGTGTTGGCAAAAAAAACTAGTGTAGTTGAAAAAGCAATGTTGGCAGATTTGAAAATCGTCTGCTAGTGACAGAGCACAACCTAGTGGCAATTCTGGTAACCACTGTCGGCGCATGCGCAGTAAGTAGCTTTGGACTATGAATTGGGTCGGCAAGTGCTGCGGGACCCTTTCCAAGGAAGAGGCGATCATATAGGTGGAAGGTTTCTAATGGGGCCCAATTTGAATAAATCAAAATAACTTGCCTTTTTTGGGAGTTTTTGCAAAAATGTTCCTTAGCAAATGTTTTTAAACACGATGTTAAGTTTTGTAATAAGCAACATTTCGATTGGATGTTGCGGGTACGTGTAACATCGCGATATAAGAAGCGATCGTTTAAACAGCCATACGGAACGGGGACAATTAGCGTGCTGTCAAGTATTTTATATATTTCAATTCACATTTATCTTGAGAAGTTATCAACGGTTTTCAAAACATCACTAATAAAATGTAGTCTCCATATTTTATAGTGTTGTCGGTGACGCGGGTTGGTTAAACGTTGAGTTTCTGCACCCAAGATTTTCATCTTGCCGCAGCGCGCTCAGTCACTACCATTTTAATAAATTTGATAATGTGTCTACAATACGACAGGCCGGCTCAGGTGGGTATACTTTCTGATATTAAACGAAGTGCACATAAGAACTGGCAAACAGTTGACAACTGTAGGGGTTAGATTCAGAACAGTATCTACTCCGTTTAATAACCACACATTTATCATCATCAGCAGCAGCAGCATTATGGCTATTGCTCCGTATTTATTGCAAAAATACAACCTAAGCACTTGGAAATAGATAATGAAATGGGGAGGAAGAGAAGAAAGAAAGTGAGAATTACGGAAATGTGCACGATAAAAGACAACAGTGCGAGCAGCGTTGTGGCCTCTACTAGCTTTTTATAATAATACGAATAGTAATGCTAATACATAAGTACCAGTGCCTTCGAGCGGTTAGCGCGCTCGCCTACCACCTAGGCGGCCCGGGTTCGATCCCAGGGACCCGCATGTGGTATTCGTGGTGGACGAAACGGCGTCAGGGCGGGTTTTCTCCGGGTACTCCGGTTTCCCCCGCCATCTCATTCCACCGGTGCTCCATCTTCATTCCATGTATCATCAGTGTCATCGCCTGTGGTGCCGTAGTAGTAAAAGCGGGCGTTAAACACTACAACAACAACAACAACAACCAGTGCCTTATTCCATATTACATAGCATTTCTTTTGATCATAAACATTAAACCGTTCAGCTTTCCATTTTGCCGAATAATTAAATCTACATGTGGGTCAGAAGAAAACCGTTTGCTGATCTCTGCCGATGACTTCAAGAATGGCAAAGCGGAAACAAGCTATCGACAATACTCGTTAATTCGAAACTGTCATTATCGATGCATTAGTCAAGTAACACTGGCGGAGTAAGCTTGGTGTTAGACAGTGCAACAGTGAAATGTCCAGTTCTATGTTCGAGCTTTGGTTGTGATTATAAGAGCCACAAGTTTAAGATGTCGAAACGCAAAATTCAAACGAATTTGTTACAGTTTGTTAAAAATACGTGTCTTGAAAGCGGTGACAATTCTTGTGACACAAAAGATATTGATGAAAAACCCAATAATGATAAAGCTACAGATTTAAAAGTGAAAAGTACGTATGATGAAGTCAGAGAAGAACAGGAGACGAACAGTGATTGTGTCACAGTTATTGCGAATGACAGCAGTAGCAATGACAGTGAATTGCAGTCTTCACTAACAACTGCATTTCATGATTGCGACGAATTTGACATAGGGCACTTTGCGAATCAAGATTTGTGCAATGACGATATCAGTTACATAGTCTTGACTAGTCCGTGGGTTCCACCAAAATGTTACGAGTTTCCGGTGAGCTTGGAAGGTAGGTATAGCAGGGGATTCCAGAATTCGTGCTTAAATAGTTTCCCTTGGCTTACTTACAGTAAAAGGATGAAGGTGCCCACTGTCGGGCGTGTGTTCTTTTTGGTCCAAATGAGGGGGTCGTAGTAGAGTGCAATTACAAACTCTAGTAACTAAGCCTCTAAAAAACTTTGGAAAGCGCTTCAGCTATTCAGGAAACATTCAGAAAACAGCTATCATAAAACAGCCGTGCTTAAAAGCGAGAATTTTAGAAAAGTACGTGGGGAAGAAACAGAATGTTGAGCTTCAGTTGAACAATAAAACGAAGAAAACAATTAGTGAAAATTGCGTGAAACTGATCTCGATTTTGGAGACTATCATACCTTCGGTCGCCAGAACATTCCACTTCGAGGTCACAGATGATGGTGCCATAGTTTTACAGTATGAATTCAAAGGTGAAAATAAGGTGAATTTTAAGGAGCTTCATAATTTTCGTGTCCGTGCAGGGGCTGAAATATTACGCAGCCATCTTGAAAATGCGCCTAAAAATTCTACTCTAACAAGCAAAATCACTCAAAATGATTTGATAAATTGTTGTGTTACTATAATTGAAATATATATATAGACGATGTTAAGAGGGGGAAATATTTTGCCATTCTGGTTGATGAGACTACAGACATAAGTGCAAATGAGCGGTAACATTATGTGTGCGCATTGCTGACCTAGAAACGGGCTGTGTGAGGGAAGAATTCCTAAGATGTAACGACTTAAGTGGTAAAGGGCTATATAAGTTATTACTGAATGAACTACTGCGAGACTTGGGGCTAGATATTTCGAACCTTCGTGGAAAAGGCTACGATGGTGTGCAAATTTTTCAGGACAGTATCGTGGTGTTCAGTCCCGAATTTTAGCCGTTCAACCTCTCGCGTTCTATACGCACTGTGCCGCGCATTGCCTGAATCTGTCGCTTTCTAAAGCTTGTTCTGTCACTTCAATTAGACAAGCTCTAGACACAATTGGTGAAATTGCTAATTTCGTGGGGAATCCAATAAGCGGTCCTCACTCTTGAAACAAAAAATTAGTGAAGTGTGCTCTTAGCATAAGAAAACTAAACTGGTATCGCTGTGTGAAACTATCTGGATAGAACGACATGATGCTGTTTTACAGTTTAAGGAAATTTTCCGTGCAATAGTGCCATTTCTAGAAGAGGCAGGGTCTTTTAATAAAACTGAACACATTTTGCTCAACTCTATCCTAAAGTTTCAGTTCATAATCTCGCAAGTTAACGTAGCTGAATTGGGTATGACTCTACCTCTTATTCGGTAGCTCCAAAATCCAACTCTTGGTCTAATCCAGTGTTAGGGAATGATTGAAACAATTAATGATACACTAAAAGAGTGTTGTAATAACCAAACATTTCATTCTGTTTTTGAGAACGCCATCACATGAACTAAAAAATGTTGACGTAGAAGTTAGTGTTCCTCGAATAGCATCCGGGCAAGTCCATCGAGGTAACATTCCTACAGCTTCCCCAGAAGATCATTATCGCATTAATGTTTTCCTTCCATTCTTGGATTACCTATTCAGTGAACTATCCACTAGATTCTCTCATGATAAACATAAGTACATTCTTAAACTTTAGAGTTTTATTCCTGGCTTTCAAAGTGATCTTACTTCCAACATTGACGATATAGAAAACGCTGCAGGCATTATCGAGCAAGACTTGCCCGGCAGCATTACAGAGCTTCGAGGGGAATTAAACATACGGTTTAACTTTTGGAAAACTCAACAAAATAAACCCAAAACTGCTATTGAAACACTTGTCCACACCAGAAATAACTTCTATCCTAACATCAAGGAACTTTTAACCATCATGTGCAACAACATGCACAACCGAACGATCATTTTCTACTTTAAGGCGTGTGAAGACTTATCTAAGATCCAGTATGAAACAGGATAGTGCTGCTTAACATCCACCGCGGCATCGAGGTGACTCCAGCCGGAGGAGGTAGTTAGCCAGAATATTCCAGGAGACTCCAGTTTCATTGACATGTAAGTTGCAACACAACATCCTATTTTTTTTTTTTTTTCGTAGTACAGTTAATTTCTAGTTAAGTAAATCGTAAAATTCAATTAACTAATGACCAAGTGCACCAGTCCCATTCTCTGGAATTTCAGGCGGATGTTCGAATGTTGTATCCATAATTTGAGTATTTTGTGAACATTTGAACGGTGGGCCTGTGGCGATTACAAACAGCGCCCTCTTCCTAGATAGGTGGTAGCTGGTAGTTCAAAATATTATTTCTTTCAGTTAAACATTTAGCTAGCCATGTTTTAGCATGAATTTAATTATTCTGAAATGATAGAGAAGCAGCGAGTCAACATAACGCGAATAATATTGGAGGTAAGTTGGCAGCAGGAACAACAGAACAACGCTTACGCGGATGTTTATAAAACTAAGGTTACACTGCGTGGAATTTCTCTCCTTTACTCCTTTGACCTTGAGGAGATGGGGAACAGACAGTATGTAATACACCTGTCGCGCTATTCCAAGAGAAAAGAAATCACTGACACAAACTACAGTTGGTTTGTAGTCGTACAAAAAATGGCGATTTCTTGGAAGTTTACATGACCCAAGGTATATATTTATTTCAATATTCTTATAAGGTGCATATTTCATGTTAATTTTATTTTAATGAGAGTGTTATATAATACGTTATTTAAATATGTTACACTGTAAGGAGAAGAATTCCTGAATACTGGTAAAGATTTTTTATATGTTACATTTGTTGATCCATTCCTGGTTACTGTATCCATAGTAGCATATTGAGAATGCGAATTCGTGGATCGCGACTTGATATGTCTGGGAAACATTTGTTCTTCATCACTTATCCCTTGGAGGGTAACTTTTAATTTTTAAATTAACATCATTTTCGGCAAGTGATTTTGAAGGTAGAGAAAGTGAAGACGGTAGGTACACTGTGCAACTGAATATTTGCCGCAGTTGGATCATGCACCAATTTCTGTACTGTAGGCAATTACTAAGAGGGAAGTAGGCTTGAGAAATCTCTCCGGTGTGTGCTGAATAAGATGTTATTGTTTATTCGTTATCTCAATTGTCCGGTTTAAAAAGTATTAATTTTCCGTCCACTTTGTTATCCATCATAGTTTACGCTCGAATAGCAAGTTGTGTTATAAGGGAATCCAACTCCCTCATCACTCTTATCTCGTGCTCCTAGCAAAACAACACGACACGAACTGCTGGCAGGCTGAGGTTCAGCCAGGTTCAGCCCAGCCCGATGGATTTTGTCGCGTACCAATAGGTATGTCGCCCACGGGCGTGTGCACGAGAAGACCTCGACAACGGATTCTTCTTTCGCAGGGATATCCTAACTCTGCCTGGCTGTATTTTTTATAAATGTCCTATTAATGCAGAGAAAGCTAAAATTCGCGCTAAGCGGGAATAATAGTTTTTTGCTGCTAATACGAAATTTAAAAAGAGCTAGATTTAGCGGAGAAAAAGCTAAATTGGCCACTCTGGTAGATTTGTTACCCTGAGGATTGTGATGCCATGGGAGGAGTTGGCAACATTTGTCACCTGTGGCTTCTGTACTTGTGATTGGAAATTTTTAACATTGCATAACCTAAAACTATCTTCTGTTTCTCTCACTATTCATTCAGACATGTAGAGCCTTGAAATGCTTTGAAGAAGCGCAAAATCGTCGTGTCCACAATGATTAAAATGTAACGTTTATTTAAAAGGTAATCATTGTGTGTGTTAGTTAAAGTTAATTATCCTGAGGTTGAAGTTTTAGGATATTCTTTAGAATGTTTCCCGTGAGAATTTCGTGCAAGTCCCACTCGGCAGTGTGAACGAATTCTTGCGAAATTGGCCGGCAAGTGCTACGGGACTCTTTCTACACACTTTTACGTGTACCTACGTATTGTATAGTTTTCCGTGTTTGGAAAATGTGTAATTTGCCATGCTCCGTTTATTATATTTACGTTCATTAAAACGTGGTGCCACAAAACACCGTATTGCTTATATCAATCCACTACACTTTTGGGGCTCAGGAATTATAATTATACAGGCTACAATTAATGTTGGCTTATTTATTTCATTTTAAGACTCAGGAATACAGAGTATAACAGTTTTATTTGTACCTACACTTTAATTTTCTAAGAGCATACTTTAATAGACACAGGAAGATACGCTTTGATTAATATGTATTTTGTATATGTTGAACAAGATAACCAATGCTATATTCTGATTTAAATAAATACTAATTTATGAAGTTGCAAATTAAATTGTCAAAGAAGCATGATAATTTTTGTACAACTTTTCTATCCGTACATTAGAAACAATAGTTTAACAGCAAAGACAGAGTTGATAAACTGATACTTTATTGGGTTGGTACCCATTGCTACTTTATTGGGTTGGTACCCCTTGCTTTTGATGACTGCCTCACACCTTTTCTTCATAGAAATAACCAAGTTCTTGCATTCCTCTGGGCTGGTTTTAATCCATTCTTCCACAATACATTTATGTTATTGTTTAGATGTGACTGCTTTTGTGGAGTCGTTTCTTCAGAATTCGCATTCAAAATGGTCGATGGGGTTCAAGTCTGGACTCTGAGGACATGTTTGTAGTAGTTTGGGTACACTCCATATCAACCAATTCATGTTTAGCCTGTCTGGCGTTTACTGTCATTATTCTGCTGAAACCTATAACCAGGTGCCATGCCCATTCTGCTTGTTCATAATGCCATCAATAAATTGCATGTTACCAACCTGTTGGATGACATACAGACCCAGATCATGATGGAACGACTATCGCCATGTTTCAATGTGGGAAGAGTGTTTCTGGGACCAGACTCTGTTTATCCCATCTGACCCAAAGAGATTTATCTTAGTCTCGTCTGACCATATCACACTGTTCCGGTCCTTATGGATGGCTCTTTAGTTTCTTCCGGTTTGCTGCACTTCCTTGGTGTTCGGCTACGATATCCATGCTTCCATAACACACAACAAATCATGTGGTGTCACATCATCTTTACAGATACATTTTCTACTAATGGTCATAACTGAGAAACACTTAATTTTGGATTTTCTCAGATTCTGCTTATAATGAAGTGTTCCTCTCGTGCATTCAATCTATTTTCTTTAGGTTTTCTTCGTAAATGCTTCATAGAACTGGTGCTGTTTTTATAAAGATTCTTTACATAGCAGCAGGAATAATGTTCTTACTGAAAGATGAAATAGTGTGATAGCAGACGCGATTCCTATCTTCAGGGTCGTGGTTACAGAATGGAATGCATAAATCAATGTTCCTTTATCACAACTTATTTATTCATTAACATTTCGTTATTTTACACTCTCAGCACCATATTAAATAATCAAAGACTTTCACAATTATAATTTAGTAGAATCTACACTGGATAAAAGTTTGGTGAAAGTTCCATGTTCACACACTACCAAAAAACACGTCTTATCATCTTGAGCACACAGACGCTAATGAAAATAGTCCTTGGCGTCTCTCTGACGCAACACCGCCATTTTTTTGTATTCATCCGCGCAAATAGTTTTTATTGGTTGAACACAAAGTGACAAGAAAACATTGGCTATCCTGAATATTAAAAATAAGTCCCTGATACACCCAAACAAGAACTAGAAATTTATACACTTTAAAAAAAAAAAGGAAACATTTATATGAACGACCTTCTATTGGTCAATATTCTGTCTCAGAACCATGCTCCTTAAATTTGTTTCTATGAACTGAATGGTGGAATGCAATTTATTAACTGTTTGTCCTAGTGAAAAATAGAACAAACAATTAAGAGTGAATTGTCTCTAAGTGCCAGGTTTATGATTACCTGCTTAAGGTCAGAACTAACGTCTTTTTCCTTGCCCATTTTGCCACTGACAGAACATATGTACACAACTGCGACCACAGCAGCATGTAGCGACTTTTGAAACAAATGCCTGTTGAAGCTGTTTACAACACAGTGGGCATTCTTAACTGCTGTATGAATAGGAAAGTTGCACAAAAGTTGGGGCTATTTTTTAACGCTGGTTATTTCATATAATGGTATTGGTTTTGAAGTGTATTTCCCATTGGAATACATTTGATTTAGTTTCATGAAGCATGTATATATGGTTCACTGAGAAAACAAAAGTTTTTAAGCAAATATAGAATGGCTTTTAATTGCGAAGTTCGTAATACTGACATCTGAACATAACTTCAAGTTAACTGTTAACCGAAGATTGTAATACAGGCCCTTAGAAGCTTAAAAGTCAAAATTGGCTCAATGTTGCAACATGAAATGTAAGAATTTTTCTAAGTTCAACATGAGTAACAGTTTTTACAATTGCAGCTTGGCACTTTGTACTGTAATGTGTATTTATAATTACTTTTTCTTGACATAACTTAAGATTTAAAATTGTTTATTTCCCTATTGAACATGTAGCCATATTGGAGAATGCTGTGCAGGAGGCAAAATTGTTGTGTTTGCTTCTTCACTTAAAACAATGCAGCCAACAGTTGTTTTCATCTCAAAATTGCACTGACTAATTGTGTACTGTAAATGTTAGAGCCAGTGGTAGCCTAAATGTTAACTGCACTACAGTATAGATATTTCATATTGCATTGCTAAATCCTCTGTGCCTTCGCACATCATGTGTTGGAATGTTTCTCCCAAAATTTGTAATTTTTTGGGCTAATTTCTGTGTGTTCATTAACTTAATTCAGTTTATTCATCCTTTTATATTTTTTTTTTCATAAGAGCCTCTTAATTACCATTATAGTAAAGTTTCATATGACAATTTATGCTCCACCATATAGAGTTGAAATATTGTAAAATGTTGTGCACTCAACAGGGACAATGACCTACAAATTTGGTACGTATGTGTACTTTTACAGTGAGAAGGTTTGTGTGCTACCCATTTTACTATGTAGTGTATTATATTCACACTTTTCTTTTACCTAATATATTCACATATGCTCTACTCGCCCTTCAGTATAGAGTTAATACGATATTCCATCAGCTGATATTTGGAGTTGTGCACAGGCACTACCAGCACGCCACAGCAGCGTGATGAAAATGATAACCTTGGAATGCTACGTAACTTTGAAAACTAGAAGGCAAATTGAATATATCAGTTTCAGATGGAACTTTATTTCATGTATAACTCATTTATTGTACAGTTAGTGAAATTAATTTGCAGCACTGTGCTTAGTGCAATGTTCTTGGGAGTTGATGCTGTATTGAGGTTAATTTGTGTGTTTTGTCTAAGTTTCATCTCGCTGTCAGTAGTGCCTGATATTTTAGCGTTTTCTAAACTGCACTAGTTGCATTTTGAGAATTAATCAATATTGCAGTTTGCCATTGCTGCATGGGAATTCTCTTGATTGGTGGAACACCTGTCCTTTAATGAAAATTGAATTGTCCGATTGGATGAAGACCAGTCCTTTAATGAAAGTTTGAACTGGAGGTCCATTAAAGGATCGCCATTAGACTTATGATTAATAAATTTCAGTATGGTCGAGCACAAAATTATACTATTCTTGTACATTAAACTTCTAAATAGTTAAAATAGATAAAATTATTTTTAATAAGTTGATTTATCAGTTGAGAAATAGCATTTATCGATTGAAACAGAGAATAGATGTTATATCTCAACATTGGGTTTCTGTTAGTTTGTTTTTTTAAATTTATTACATTAAATTGACACACACATTGACACTTGCAGACTGTAGAGAGGATGGGGAGTAATCCTAGCGTCCCAGCCGGGAATGGAACCAGGGACAGCAGGCAGCAGGTACTCTACAGAGCCAGCCAGCCAGCCCATCTTTTACTTCAGCAGGTAATTCATAATGCCTCTATAATGTAACAAATTTACCAAATCTTTTTATTTTCTCAAGCTTCAAGTACAGCCATACTACTCGTTTCTGTCTCTTGATCTTTCCAAACTCTCACACCATACTAGTTTCTGTCTCTTCATCTTCAACAACTCAAAACTGTCTCCATGGCAACCTCTTGAAAATCAAAGAGTCTTAATGACATGGAGAAGCCATGTCACACTGCTCCCTCCTCAGAGCTGGTCGTCCCGACCAGCACTATCACTGCGGCATCTCCCTTGCGCCCCGGTGGATTAACCCATCGAACCTCTTCTCCTGGTGGTCCACGAGGGCCTGGTGGTCCTGGTATACCTTGAGGTCCTGGGTTTCCATCTCTTCCAGGCATACCTTTAGTTCCAGGTTCACCATCTTTTCCCGACAATCCTGGAGGTCCAGTCATGCCTTTGTCTCCTGGAGGTCCCTGAGGTCCAGGTAACCCTTGTAGACCAATGAGACCACGGTGTCCTTTTGCACCCTTTGGACCTTCTTCTCCTCTATCACCCTTACCTCCCCCTGGCCCTGGAGGTCCTGGCTTTCCTCTAGCTCCCTGTGGCCCTTCTACACCTTGTGGTCCAGTTTCTCCTCGAAGACCCCGTTCTCCTGCTGGTCCTGGAGGTCCATTTGGACCAGGTGGCCCTGGAAGACCTGGTGCCCCTGGAGTTCCCGGAGGTCCTGAAGGTCCTACAGGTCCCTTATCTCCCGGTCTTCCTGCAATACCAGGTGGTCCTGGAGGTCCTTCACTGCCTGGCTTCCCTGGTGGACCTGTCTCACCTTGTGCACCTCTCTGACCTCTGAGGCCAGCAGGTCCTGTTGGGCCGGGTAATCCTGGAAGTCCTCTGTCTCCTGGAGGGCCCTGTGGACCAGGTTGTCCTGGAGCTCCATGTTGTCCTTGAGAGCCTGAGTCACCCTTAGGTCCTTCAGGTCCTGGTGCACCAGCTTGTCCTGGAGGTCCTGGATTGCCCTGTTCACCTTTCATTCCTGGGAATCCACGTTCACCCTTCATTCCAGGCAAGCCTACCAGACCCTGAGGGCCAGGGAATCCTTGTAAACCTTGAGGGCCAGTAGGACCTCGCTCTCCAGGGGGCACGATCCTAGGTATCGCTGTTGGATAGTGTCCCTTGGTCCAGGTAGGACGATGTATGCCATCCTGCTTCGAAATTCTGCAACAGTACCGCCGGTCTTGACGGTCCCTCGTCCAGTTGCCCTTCTTCCTGGTGTGTTGACGGGCCATCCTGCGCACTTTGAAACGGCTCACTGGGTACCATGTCCGCCGACCTCTCTGGCGCACCTTCGCAGCCACCTTGCTTCCGATGGGTCCGGCAACAAACCCCACCACATCCGCGCGAGTCGCGTCCACCGCTGCACTCGTGTTCACTCGTGCTCGGCACGGCCTCTCCTGCATCCCGCCGTCCACGACGACGTCCACCATTCCTCCGTTCACGGCACTATGCGTCAGGTGACTGGACGGCCCCGACGGTCCCCCCATGTCACACGCCAAGTCGGCTCTCGCGTGTCGCTCGCCTGCCCGTGCGCCTCCCCGCTGATCGTCCTCCACGTCACATCCCGGCTGGCCACGCACCCGACACACTCCTCCAGGGGATCCTCGACGACGCCCCCGAACTGTCCCTCCGTCTTCCCCGAGACGCACACCTTCGCTATCCGAAACGGGCGCAACTGTCGCCTCGGCCACTAGGTGCTCCCTCCCCGGCTCCGCGCCACTCCGTCCGCCCCTGGCATCCAGTACTTCGACGCTCTCGCCAACTCCCACTACCAGGGCGCCAAGACGCTCCCCGTCGTCCTCCACGACGTCCACGTGCTGGCAGAGGTCTTCCACCTTTTCGCCGAGTTGCCCGTCAATCTTCGCCGATAGCTCCGTCCTCATCTCCTTCAGCTCGGCAGCGAGGTTGTCGTTTCTCGTTTCCATTTTGGCAAATAATTCTTTCATCATTGCCATCATCCTGGTTTCCGAATCTCCCTCCATCCCACTTCCTGACACCAAATGTAACAAATTTACCAAATCTTTTTATTTTCTCAAGCTTCAAGTACAGCCATACTACTCGTTTCTGTCTCTTGATCTTTCCAAACTCTCACACCATACTAGTTTCTGTCTCTTCATCTTCAACAACTCAAAACTGTCTCCATGGCAACCTCTTGAAAATCAAAGAGTCTTAACTTTCAGTTTTTTGTTGTGTGGGGTTGTTATATATTTCTCTTGTATGATAACAAATCTGAGGATGTTTGATGTGTGTTTGTTTCATACAAACACATACAAAAAGTTGAATTGTTTAAAGTATGATTTGCAGCTCACAACAGAGGAGCATAATTCTAATCACCTTTTTGTGTAAATTGAATATTTTAATTGCTTTGCTCCAATGATATTCCATATGAAATTAGTGAGGAAAACTTTGAGAAATACATGACCCTAACTGTATTTTTACTCACTGAACGTTTTAATAAGTTCATTAGGAAGTGGATTTGATCCAGTCTTTTAATTAATTTGTTAATATGTGGTTTTGAACTCTTAATATCCAGCAATACATATTTCTAGAAATTTTAACTTGCTTAAGCATTTTACATTTTTCCTTCTAGACGTATGTTGGGAATATTTTATATTTTGTTATTTTTGTGATGAAATCCTATAGTTAAAGGCTTCTGCTTATTTAGGCATAGATTATCTTCTTTAAACAAAGGAACTGTGTGTAATGTAAGTGCATCTTGAATGAGTCTTCATTCTTTTCTGATATTGATATGCATGTATCATCCACAAATAATGAACTATATCAGCAAGATCATTTACATGTAAAAGAAACTATAATGGGCCTAAGACCGAACCGTATGCTGATCTGACAAGAATAATATCACCTCATTTGTGCAATTGTTATAGTAATCTGTTTCAAGTACTTAGGTAGATACTGAACCAGTTTAGAGCTGCACTTCTTATTCCATAATCATTTAATGTTGTGTAGAATCTCGTGACTGACAAGGTTGGAATGCATTTGATAGATGAAGAAAAGTTGTTACGTAATGTTCTGAATTATGAATATCATCACAAAATTGAATTATGCTGTTTTGGTGTATTTGACCTGTTGAAAACCTCATTGACATAGGGAAAGAAGTTTTAATTTAAAAGGTGAGTTAATTAATAACACTGAACAACACTTACAACATATTTAAGAGGTAGAACTGGAACTTAAAAATTCAATGCCACAACTGGGATTTGAACCACAGACCTTCCGCTTAAACTGCCAGAATGGCATTAAATTCTCAAGCCAGTGGTTCAAATCCCAGTTGTGGCATTGAATTTTTAAGTTCCAGTTCTACCTCTTAAACTTTGCCCACACACGGCTCGTGTGTTTAAAAACACCAACAGTAAGTTTGTTGGCATAAATAAATAATACTTACAACATATTTTTCCGGGACGCGTTTCGAAGGTTAACTTTCCTCCATTATCAACCGGACAATAACTGGGTTTCCATGGTGTTTCATGGTGCAGATGGTGATGCTTCTTCTGGTGTTTCTTCTGGTGGCGGTTCAATGAACTTACTGAAAATGTCTCTCTGAGGAATGTCGAAATTAAATAATCGGTTTCTATGTTTTAAAATAAAGATTTGTTCCCATGTGGACAGTTCTTGTTTTCCGGTTATGTGTTGGAGAAGTTTCGGTTCTAGCTTTATGTCATGATTTTTTGTCCAAAAGTGAAATGCAACCGCTGATTTTTCTAATTGTTTACTCTTAATGTTTCCAACGTGTTCCTTGGATCTAATTTCTAAATTTCTTTTGGTTTTTCCTATGTATATTTCATTACAATCACTGCATTCAATTTGGTATATGCCAGATTTTTTGTTGGGTGGAATAGCATCTTTGATGTTTGAAAGTAGTAGGTTTTTTATGCAGTAATAGTTTACTGGTGCTAGCTGAATGTTGTATTTCTTGAACACCTTTTTAAATTTATCAAAGGCCCATGGATGATATGTGAATTTTTTTAATATAATTTTTGTTTTTGCTGCTGTGAGAGTTGTAGATTCTTTTAATAATTTTTTTCTTTTCTGCTCGTTTTACCTTTTTATCTACTAATTCTTTGGGGAAGCCGTTTTTCTTGTGCCATTTCAATTATTTTGTAATATTCTGTTTTATATTGTTCTGCTGAAAGAGGGATGTTCACCAATCTATGTGTTAAACTATTGAAAATTGCTTGTTTGTGGCTTCTTGGATTGTAACTATTAGCTTTTATGTAGTTGTCTGTCTGCGTTGGTTTTCTGTGAATACCAAAATTTATTCTATCCTTGTTTTTGATTAATTTTAGATCTAAAAATGGTAACTTATTATCTTTTTCTACTTCCACTGTGAAATTTATACTTTTGTCTTGTATGTTCAGAAGTTTTAATGCGTCACTGATGTGTCTTTTTGAAACTATTGCAAATATGTCATCCACATATCGCTGCCAGAGTTTGAACATCCACGGGAAACCTTTTGTGATCCTTATTTTCAATGAACTCGTGTAGATATCTGCTAAGAATGGCGAGAGAGGGATGCCCATTGCTAAACCTGAAGTTTGACGGAAATACTTTGTTTGGAACTGGAAGAAATTTTGTTCTGTGCCTAATTTGGTGAGTTCTATGTATTCTGCCATTTCTGACGATGACATTCCAAGTGATTTGAGCCAATTTTTGATCAGTGATGGGACTTTTTCTATTGGTATACTGGGAAATAGTGACTTTACATCAAAGGAGACAAGGGTGTCCTCTTCTGTTAATTTGAAGTCTTTGATGTGTTCTATTAGTTCATAACTGTTTCTTATGCTTAAACTTTCAAATTTAGAAAATGAATTAAATTTATTAGATAGCCATTTTGCCAGTTTGTAAGTTGGTGAATCTATGCTGCTAATTATGGGTCTCATGGTGATGTCTGGCTTGTGTATTTTGGGTAAACCATAGATTCTGGGTACGGTTGTCTTATTCAAAGACTTCAAGACTCTCACAGCAGCAAAAACAAAAATTATATTAAAAAAATTCAAATATCATCCATGGGCCTTTGATAAATTTAAAAAGGTGTTCAAGGAATACGACATTCAGCTAGCAGCAGTAAACCATTACTCCATAAAAAACCTACTTCTTTCAAACATCAAAGATGCTACTCCACCCAACAAAAAATCTGGCATCTACCAAATTGAATGCAGTGATTTTAATGAAATATACGTAGGAAAAACCAAAAGAAATTTAGAAATTAGATCCAAGGAACACGTTAGAAACATTGAGAGTAAACAATTAGAAAAATCAGCGGTTGCATTTCACTTTTGGACAAAAAATCATGAAATAAAGCTAGAACCGAAACTGCTCAAACACATAACCGGAAAACAAGAACTGTCCACATGGGAACAAATCCAGTCCCAGAAAAATATGTTGTAAGTGTTGTTGAGTGTTATTAATTAACTCACCTTCTAAATTAAATTAAATACGACAACACTGTTTTCAAACTTCTATGAAAGAAAGATAGGGAAAGAAATTTTAATTTTGAAATTGGTGCTGTTTTTACAATAATATGTTGCTTTGTATGCGCTGAGCTATGAGATTCTTTTTCTACCTCAGGTCGTGGTACTAGATGGAATGAACAAACACTCTATGTTTATTTCACTATATTACTTTATTAACACTTTTTCTCGTCTTTACACTTTCGTTGCACCAATTTGTTATATTGATAGTCTTTCCAGTTTTTTTTAACAACTTTAGAACAAAAGCTTCATGAAAGTTTAGTCAATTTTCTACTCACATCCAAGAGCACTATAAAAACACGTCTTTTCATACCAAAGACACGGACGCTATTAACTAAACAATTGGCACCTCTTCACATGATGCTACCTTCTTTTTGTGTACATCCGCGTATGCGTTCATCATATAGTTCCCATATTGTTAGGGAAGCGATCTTTAGCTATTCTCCCTTCGCTTTCAGTATTGAACACATATAATTCTTTTATTTATACATATATATTAAATTTAAATATGGAAATATTTATGACGTCTTTAAACAAACTTAATTGTTTGTAACAATGAACAATAGCAACACGTTTTCGTCACTCAACCAACTCGTTCCAGCACCAAAAACAAATTACACTCTTAACAAATATTCACATAAATGATTTTCTTTTGGGGTCTTACGATATCCTGTCTACATGCCCCTTGTTTTGTTTTTCAAGTTGTCACCTACATTTACAATCTTGAAACACAATACAACTTCTCCCTATTCCTCTAATACTTAATACTTTGTACAATACCCTTTTTTCTTTAGTCTTCTTTGCTGTATGTTTTTGTCTTTTGTTTTGGCATGACACAGCATGTCTTTATAAATTTTACATATTCAGTTACTACACCACACAACACCAAGAATATTCCTAAGTTTTTACATTTGACATTGCATCCTCTGATTGGTAATCAGAGGATATGGTCGGTGAATTTATTTTGATAACTCTCCCGGTCAGGTCGGTGAGACCTGTAAACCAACGACAGGTGTGGTCCTCCAGACATTCTGGGGGTTGTGAGAGAGCGATGTGACTGCCAAAACATAAAAATATGGTACTCTCTAAAAAGCGGTTACTATTACTGCTATTGCTCTCTTCATTATCATCAGTGAAAAATATAGGAGAGCAAGAGGATTAATGACTTCATTGTCAGAAATCCAGCATTAGCTAACAACAACAACATTTGACATTGACACAAATATTTAAGTGTATTAGGGTTTATTGTGTGCTTTTTGACTTATGTTCTTTGTTATGAGGAGAGAAAAACAGGATACAAATCTTGAGCTAATGATTATAATCATATTTATGGCAATTTTATTCAGTTCTGTGTCTTCTTTGTCTTGCAAGCTTATTATGTATAGGCAGGTCGTTGAGTCAATCCTTAAACTCTGATGTTACTAATGATGCTATTATGACATTGGGTTCTAATTCTTGGGCATTGCTTTTCTGACTATGGTTTTTCTTGCTTCACTAATTGTCACCTCTGTATCTCTTATCTCTATAAGAGAAAATTTCTATATTTATAATTATTCTGCAACTTATTATTTTTCTTCTTAATTCACCCTCGACACCCTTGTGTCAAAAATATTTTCTCTTTGTCACCACAATTGATTCATTTTTATTTTTGTCCCTGACATCCTTATGTCAAAAACATATCTTTTTCGTCGTTATAATTCACTTCTCTAATGACAATCAGTATTCTCATCTGTCCTTGTTGACATTGCTCTCAGTGGTCATTATAGCCAATGACTATGTTGATTTCCTTTCTTGTTGTATTTTCCAACCTGTATATAATTTTCTATAAGAAACCCATTAAAAATTATTATTTTTCATCATCTCTACTGTTCCTGCCTTACATGTTTGTTGGCAAAGACTATTTGGTCCTTTCTTTGTATGGTTTTAATTTGTTTTTATGGTATCTTCCTACCAACTTGCCATTTGTATTCTGTAGCTCATACGTATGGTCACCCAGCTGTTTTGTTATGACCAGCGGTCCAGTGTACAGTAGTTCCATTTTCCCAGATCTTTTTTCAGATGCCTTGGATGCTTTGTGCCTTCTTAGGAGCACCTTTTCTCCAATTTGTGGGGACCATTTCCTGATGAACCTTTTTACTTTATTTCTCCCTTTTTCCGCTTTTAGCTGCAACCTCCTGAATGCCAATTGACATTTTTCCTTTTCTGTCAATTGCCTTTGAGCAGCCATCGTAGTGTCGATGTCAATTGTCAGTCCCATAGGTTTTGTGTTGGTCATCAGTTCGATTGGGGCGAACTTGGTCGTGGGGTTCACTGAATTGTTAATCACCTCCTCTATGTAACTGCGTTTTTCCGTCCAGGAAGTGTGGTCTCTGTGGCTGAGTAGGCGGAAATATATTGATATATCCTTCATTGTCCTTTCTGTTGGATTTCCTTGAGGATAATATGCCGATGAATAATATAATTTTATTCCCAATGTTCGTAAGGTGTCCTGGAACAGTTTACTCCTATGCATTGTTGCATTATCAGAAAGAATAGCTTTTATATTCCCATATCTTGGATTATAATCTTTTAACGATTTTGTTCAGGCAAGTCCTACTTTTGATGTTCCTGATGGGGTATATCTTAGTAAATTTTGTAAAAACGTCAAACATGATGAAGATATATCTGTTTCCATCTTTCCCCCTTGGTAGCTCGCCATGTTCATCGATGCATACCAGTGCATTTTTCTCATCTCTCAAGATGGATTGTGAAACGATATCATATCTTACATTGATTGGCTTGGCCTTCTGACATAGGCCGCATGAGGAAATTAACTTCCTGACTATCGTTTCAGGTATGTGACTTTCCGATTTTAACCTGGACAATAAGTGACTAAATATGTTTTCCTTGCCTGGGATATGTCTGACCTCTGTCATGCGACGTTATTTCATGTATGTACCTCGAGATTTAGGAGTTGGTTAGCTTGCATTTTTGGATGAAGGACAGGCTGACATGATCGGTATATATAATTATTTTATAGTAGTAGATATATTGTCTGAACTTTTGTAACACAAAATGGATTGCACCTATTTCTAATTCCGTTATACAGGCATTGGCTTCTATCTTGATTGGCACTGATCACATGGTCATGTCGCCTTGCTCTCCCCTCAAAATATCAGTTCCTCTCCTGATTGGCACTGATCACATGGTCATGTCACCTCGCTCTCCCCTCAAAATGTCAGTTCCTTTCCTGATTGGCACTGATCACATGGTCATGTCTCCTTGCTCTCCCCTCAAAATATCAGTTCCTCTCCTGATTGGCACTGATTACATGGTCATGTCGCCTTGCTCTCCCCTCAAAATGTCAGTTCCTTTCCTGATTGGCACTGATCACATGGTCATGTCGCCTCACTCTCCCCTCAAAATGTCAGTTCCTTTCCTGATTGGCACTGATCACATGGTCATGTCACCTCTCTCTCCCCTCAAAATGTCAGTTCCTCTCCTGATTGGCACTGATTACATGGTCATGTCACCTCACTCTCCCCTCAAAATGTCAGTTCCTTTCCTGATTGGCACTGATCACATGGTCATGTTGCCTCGCTCTCCCCTCAAAATGTCAGTTCCTTTCCTGATTGGCACTGATCACATCTTCATGTCACCTCTCTCTCCCCTCAAAATGTCAGTTCCTTTCCTGATTGGCACTGATCACATGGTCATGTCACCTCTCTCTCCCCTCAAAATGTCAGTTCCTCTCCTGATTGGCACTGATTACATGGTCATGTCGCCTCACTCTCCCCTCAAAATGTCAGTTCCTTTCCTGATTGGCACTGATCACATGGTCATGTCACCTCTCTCTCCCCTCAAAATGTCAGTTCCTCTCCTGATTGGCACTGATTACATGGTCATGTCACCTCGCTCTCCCCTCAAAATGTCAGTTCCTTTCCTGATTGGCACTGATCACATGGTCATGTTGCCTTGCTCTCCCCTCAAAATGTCAGTTCCTTTCCTGATTGGCACTGATCACATGGTCATGTCACCTCTCTCTCCCCTCAAAATATCAGTTCCTCTCCTGATGTACACTGATCACATGGTCATGTCACCTCTCTCTCCCCTCAAAATGTCAGTTCCTTTCCTGATGTACACTGATCACATGGTCATGTCACCTCTCTCTCCCCTCAAAATGTCAGTTCCTTTCCTGATGTACACTGATCACATGGTCATGTCACCTCTCTCTCCCCTCAAAATATCAGTTCCTCTCCTGATTGGCACTGATCACATGGTCATGTCACCTCTCTCTCCCCTCAAAATGTCAGTTCCTTTCCTGATGTACACTGATCACATGGTCATGTCACCTCTCTCTCCCCTCAAAATGTCAGTTCCTTTCCTGATGTACACTGATCACATGGTCATGTCACCTCTCTCTCCCCTCAAAATGTCAGTTCCTCTCCTGATTGGCACTGATTACATGGTCATGTCACCTCTCTCTCTCCCCTCAAAATGTCAGTTCCTTTCCTGATTGGCACTGATCACATGGTCATGTCACCTCGCTCTCCCCTCAAAATGTCAGTTCCTTTCCTGATTGGCACTGATCACATGGTCATGTTGCCTCGCTCTCCCCTCAAAATGTCAGTTCCTTTCCTGATTGGCACTGATCACATGGTCATGTCACCTCTCTCTCCCCTCAAAATGTCAGTTCCTTTCCTGATTGGCACTGATCACATGGTCATGTCACCTCTCTCTCCCCTCAAAATGTCAGTTCCTCTCCTGATTGGCACTGATTACATGGTCATGTCACCTCACTCTCCCCTCAAAATGTCAGTTCCTTTCCTGATTGGCACTGATCACATGGTCATGTTGCCTCGCTCTCCCCTCAAAATGTCAGTTCCTTTCCTGATTGGCACTGATCACATGGTCATGTCACCTCTCTCTCCCCTCAAAATGTCAGTTCCTTTCCTGATTGGCACTGATCACATGGTCATGTCACCTCTCTCTCCCCTCAAAATATCAGTTCCTTTCCTGATTGGCACTGATCACATGGTCATGTTGCCTCGCTCTCCCCTCAAAATATCAGTTCCTCTCCTGATTGGCACTGATCACTTGGTCATGTCACCCCGCTCTCCCCTCAAAATATCAGTTCCTCTCCTGATTGGCACTGATTACATGGTCATGTCGCCTCACTCTCCCCTCAAAATATCAGTTCCTCTCCTGATTGGCACTGATTACATGGTCATGTCGCCTTGCTCTCCCCTCAAAATATCAGTTCCTCTCCTGATTGGCACTGATCACTTGGTCATGTCACCCCGCTCTCCCCTCAAAATATCAGTTCCTCTCCTGATTGGCACTGATTACATGGTCATGTCGCCTCACTCTCCCCTCAAAATATCAGTTCCTCTCCTGATTGGCACTGATTACATGGTCATGTCGCCTTGCTCTCCCCTCAAAATATCAGTTCCTCTCTTGATTGGCACTGATTATAATAACAAAAGAGTATTTGCAAATGGTAAAACAAGTTGTTAGAAATAAATTGTGCTTTAAGAAGATCTACATTTTGTGATTAGCAAAATTTTGTCTCTCTTATGGATTACCAGTTATACAAGTCATTGAAAATGAAGAGGACTTCAAGAGATTATAACAAAAAATTCAACATATACATTTAATTTATTATGAAAATATCTTAAACAGGTGGTATTTTAAATTGTTTGACCCGTCTTGGAGAAAATAAAACGTGTTAAAGAATGTTCCATGTAAATTTTTGTCAAATTCTTTGCATGGCATCCTTGAAAGACAGGCATACACACAGGCCTTATTCAAAACATGCTTTTTTGGGTTCAGGAAGACCTAAAAACATGTATTTTGAGTGATATCTTGGTATCAATATTTCCTTTCTAACTAGTGTAGAAAGTAAAAATTAAGTTTTTTGTGTTGGTCTTATGGTTTCCTGTTTGCAGAAAATTCAATAATAACATAGAGGATGTAGGAGAGCTTTTACACACTATTTAACATATGCATTTTACCTGAAAACACATGTTAACATATTTATTCAGAGCCATTTTTCATAACATCAAAATTAGCAATTTTTTTTAATGTTGTTAGCTAATGCTGAATTTCTGACAATGAAGTCATTAATTCTCTTGCTCTCCAATATTTTTCATTGATGATATTGAAGAGAGCAATAGCAGTAATAGTAACCGCTTTTTAGAGAGCACCATATTTTTATGTTTTGGCGGTCACATCGCTCTCTCACAACCCCCAGAATGTCTGGAGGACCACACCTGTCGTTGGTTTACGGGTCTCACCGACCTGACCGGGAGAGTTATCAAAATAAATTCACCGACCATATCCTCTGATTACCAATCAGAGGACATATTACATGCCATGACAGGTCAGCATGTTAGGGGTTAAGATTTTATAGAGAAATTATAGAAATGGAGAGGTTGGAAAAATGACTCCCTAGCCCTCGGGAACCCTAATAGCATCGGGGTCGGAAGAGAACAAGAGATGACCAAGGTAAGGTCAGATAGAAAAGTTACAATGAGGAGCAAAACACCAGTAAGTGGAAGTAATGTTCTGCTCAGCTTGAGTACCTTGTGGTCGCTATTCACATATCCCCTAGACGGAGACTCCTGAGTCTTCTATTGTAAATGTACACAATATATTTATAAATTACTAGTGTTGTAACACAGGTACCTATTAAAGAATGTTCAACACGTCATGACAAACTTGCTGACACCCTGGTTATTTCTCATCTATCTGTATTTCATAACAGCTTTATACTGGTAGACCAACTGCTTGTGATGTAGTGTATGAATGATGCATACAGAACATGTTCCTTCTTCAGTTCTCGTGAATAAATGTTTGGTTTAACTCATGCACCTTGAAAACATGCCAAAAGTTAAATCTAGTTTAAATTGTGTCTTCAGCAGTAGGTAGACAAACTTAAAAACATGTTCGCCACCATCAGTGAAGTATTATTTTGCCAACCATGTGGAAAAGCAGTAAGTCCAGATCAGTGTGCACAAGTCACTCAACATTTATCTTGAAATAAACATATTGGTGTTGCAATTTGTATAAATTTACAGTTATTGATAGGTGAACCTTCTTCAAGTGTAGGACAATCAAAGTGTTCTTGGTATTATTAGATTTATGCAGAGCATTTGTTGTATCCAATATCTCACTCAAAAAAGTAAATAACGTTCAACTTAGAAACTTTTTGACAAGGCATATTGACACTGAACTTCCTGATGAATCAACATTAAGAAAGTACTACCTTCCAAAGCACTACAATGAAACTTTGCAAAACATTAGGGCAGCTTGTGAAAATTAGAGACTTTGGTTGAGCGTTGATGAAACCCAAGATTCCAGTTTCAGAAAAATAGGAAATTTTCCAATAGAACATAGGTTCTGGGCCTGTAGGCCTGGTCCAGTCAATGAATTAGCTTCTGAAGTATTGCCCAGGACTCTGTTGAGCATCTTCAGAGAAGGTAGCTCCTGGCTGGTTAATAACTAGATGGCCTACAAACCTGGGAACTACATTTATTGGATCAACACTGGCTGTGAAAGCCTAAGCATGTATGATAGGAAATTTTGTTGTTGGTGTAATGAGAAAGACAAAATAGCTAATAAGCAGTAATATTTGGTGGTATGAAAAGAACTATCTGTAGCAAATAATGATTGTAAAGTTATTCAATTAAACTATGCATACAATATGGCCAAATGGTACAAAATACAGCTTATTATTCTTTCTCACAGATGGTCAAAATACATGATAGAAGTAGGTCAAGTCCTTTCCCTGAGTTTTCTAAAAATTATTCATATCACTTGTATAGTTCATGCCCTTCATAGATTATGTGAATGTATCAGACATCTATATCCCAATATAGTAGACTTGTACCAAATAGGAAAAGAAAAATCTTAGAGAAAAAAGTTCCATCTCCCTCTTTTTCCTGTGTCACATGCTGGGACACTTGGCTAAGTGCAGTTTTGTACTTTGGAACACATTTTGAAGTTTTGTATCTCTTGTAAATGAATTGGACAAAAGTGATGTGACATCTGTTGGAATAGTTAAGGGTTTATTGAAAGATGGCCAAATAAAAAATTGATTTGACATTCATATCTACAAATCTAAACTTTCTAAGCTACTCTATACAAAATCTAGAAACTTGAGGAAATTTGTTGAGTACAGCACCTAAGGAGGCGTGGACTGTTAAAATGAAAATTAATTTGTTACCAGGCTGAAAGTACTAATAGACAAATTTAATGTTTGAGAAAAACAAAGGTTTTCAAAAGCTGTGTACAGTAGTTCAAGTCATGGAGGGTAAACAAGTAGTGATCTAGACTGTGTGAGTGTTAAGACATGCCTTTGTTTAAATGTGCAAGTCTGACATTTTGTCATGTGGAAAGATCATTTTCACAATATAAATGCACTATTTAGAGACAATCGCCATGCATTTGTCATGGATAATTTGGATTCCTTTTTCTAAGTGAGGGAAAGTTTGTGAAATATGTCATACTAAACTATCATACATTTGTAATGCTGGTTTATTTGGCCCAAGAAACTACAAACTATGCATTTGGTGTGAAATGCTGGCATAGAATAGCATAGGAAGTTGTTGATTAATGGCATGCATTTGATGACTAAGATTTGTGTATGTTCTTCAGATAACGCATTGTGGATGAGCTCGCAAATCACCTAAGTGGCAGACGGGAGCAAGTAGAAGTGCAATCATCATAGTGTCGAGGGATGTTTGTGTACATCATGGACCTAACTCAAGCCAGACATAGGTCAAACTGAAGTGCAATCATCATAGTGTCGAGGGATGTTTGTGTACATCCTGGACCTAACTCAAGCCAGGTACAGGTCAAACTGAAGACATTTAACATTACGTAGCGATAGGTGAAAGTGTTACTAACAACGGTGTGTGGCATTATTGGTTTAAAACAGTGCATGCATCTGAGAAATTAAAAATGTACAGTTTCATTTTGATATGTTTACCAGGTATGCAAAACGTAAAGTAAGTGGAGCTTATGTTATTTTAACAAGTTCCTCAAACAATTTTTAACATTTTATGAAAAAACAAACTATTAACAGTAAAGCAATATAATTCTAAAGGTTTTAACATATTGAAGTTGTGAGTGGATTGACACAATAGTTTCTCTTAAGTTTACACTCTGAACATGTGACCAAGACATTTATGTTCTGGAAGGGGATTCCCTAGCTCTGTGCTTCACTATATTATTACTCTCTGTGAATGTTTTACCATACTGTACTATTGCCTTGTCACTGCACTGCACATAACAAAACACTTCCAGTGTTGACAGATTTATTTCTGCTGCTGGAACGTGTTAATAAGGTCTCATGAACCTCTCCAGCATAACAAAACACTTCCAGTGTTGACAGATTTATTTCTGCTGCTGGAACATGTTAATAAGGTCCCATGAACCACTCCAGCATAACAAAACACTTCCAGTGTTGACAGATTTATTTCTGCTGCTGGAACATGTTAATAAGGTCCCATGAACCACTCCAGCATAACAAAACACTTCCAGTGTTGACAGATTTATTTCTGCTGCTGGAACATGTTAATAAGGTCCCATGAACCACTCCAGCATAACAACACACTTCCAGTGTTGACAGATTTATTTCTGCTGCTGGAACATGTTAATAAGGTCTCATGAACCACTCCAGCATAACAAAACACTTCCAGTGTTGACAGATTTATTTCTGCTGCTGGAACATGTTAATAAGGTCTCATGAACCACTCCAGCATAACAAAACACTTCCAGTATTGACAGTGGTCTCATGAACCACTCCAGCATAACAAAACACTTCCAGTGTTGACAGTGGTCTCATGAACCACTCCAGCATAACAAAACACTTCCAGTGTTGACAGTGGTCTCATGAACCACTCCAGCATAACAAAACACTTCCAGTGTTGACAGTGGTCTCATGAACCACTCCAGCATAACAAAACACTTCCGGTGTTGACAGTGGTCTCATGAACCACAGAAGGAAACAAGTTCCTTGTGTAATATATGGCAAATAGTAGTCGCATGTTATTAGAAATAACGGTAAAGTGAAATACACATAAGTGCAAGGATGAAACAACATATCACTGACTTCGGTCACTTAGTGCAATATAGCACATGGTATTTGTTGTGCCTTTGTTGACAGAGGTTACAAATACATTTATCCATTACTACACAAACACGACTCATTACATCTGCGGTTCATTGATGTGGTTCTATTATCAAATGTTTGTCAGTGACAAATAAGACGTAACCTCCTCCCCTCTAAGCCTGTACACATTAGTTCACTGTATGTTAGTAGTTTAGTGCAACATAAATATGAGTAGGGTGACTTGATGTGCTGCTACTGCCACTTCTCTTTAGTTCTTCCTTTTTACCATTATTTCTGTTATTTTTATCTTTCCACACTTAACAACACAACTCATTAAATATGTCGTAGACAGAACTAAACAAAAAAGGGGTCAGTCAAACATTCAACCCAAAATGAAAAAGTATGCAAAGCTTGTGCTAGTGTGGCAGTTTATATTTTATTGGTCATGTTTCAGGATTGTATGTAATGTGCAACAGATAAAGAACAAAATGGCAAGCGCTAAAATTTTCTCCAATAAAGTTCTGTTTCACCAAAAGATGTTAGCTAATGCTGGATTTCTGACAATGAAGTCATTAATCCTCTTGTTCTCCAATATTTTTCACTGATGGCTAGGGCACTAGAAGTGGCTGTGCATATTTGAAGGTGGCCTTGGTCTATTTCTTGCAGATCACATACCAAAAGTAACTTTATTTTATGTTTCAAATAGAATCCATCCACAAAATTAATTAACCATGTTTGTGAAACTACCGTCTAAACCATTTGGGTCACTTCCGTGGCAAAGTTTTTCCTTCTAATCACATCTGAGCTGAAATATGGTGTCACTTTCACAACAATCTTATGTTTTTTCCTCATGCATATTTATATCCATAAAAAAAGAGAGCAATAGCAGTAATAGTAACCGTTTTTTTAGAGAGCACCATATTTTTATGTTTTGGCGGTCACATCGCTCTCTCACAACCCCCAGAATGTCTGGGGGACCACACCTGTCGTTGGTTTACGGGTCTCACCGACCTGACCGGGAGAATTATCAAAATAAATTCACCGACCATATCCTCTGATTACCAATCAGAAGACGTATTACATGCCATGACAGGTCAGCATGTTAGGGGTTAAGGTTTTATAGAAAAATTAGAGAAATGGAGAGGTTGGAAGAATAAAGACTTCCTAGCCCTCGGGAACCCTAATAGCATCGGGGTCGGAAGAGAACAAGAGATGACCAAGGTAAGGTCAGATAGGAAAGTTACAGTGAGGAGCAAAACACCAGTAAGTGGAAGTAATGTTCTGCTCAGCTTGGGTACCTTGTGGTTGCCATTCACATATCCCCTAGACAGAGACCCCTGAGGGTACAGAAAAAGATGTACTAGCTATCAATTCACAGAAATTCAAAACAAACTAGTGACAGATCAAATGAGTCAGTCATTACAAACAAACGTGTCCTCCTTTGGAAGTGTAAAGAAACCATTCCACTATTCTGAACTGGCACTTCTTTACTAGCAGTTTGGTGTTCTGGGGCTATAATGCTTCTTGTTTGAAGTTCACACGGGGAAGATATAGCTTTAATCAGTCCTTCTAGTTTAGGTTTTCTTTTATAGCAGAATTATGGCTTGAGGACAAAAGAAAGTGATCTGTGTAGGATACTGTGCATGCAGAACTGAGTGTGCCAACTTTGGGAAGGAGTGAAATTCACTAGTTAGGCTTCATTTTAAGTAGTTGTAATACAGATAAATTAAGATTACACATTATTTAATTTTACAATGTGAACAAGTCTTGCAGTGTTTGCTAGTGAGTCAGTGGGTACATGAGTGAGTGAGAGACTAAATTAATAAAGACTACAAAAACCATTGCTGTGTGAGTTAATTTGTGATAATGGTGAAGTGTGGCGAGTTCTGTTACAGCATGGGGTTGGAGACATTATGGGTTTGACAGAGTGAGTAAGATTTAACACTACCAGTGATTTTATACTCAAAATTTCCACCATCAGAAATTGCCCAGGAGGGGCAGTTTCTATAACGAGACACACAGTGAAATAAGTTAACTATCTGCAAAATCTGAACCAGGTATGTCAGTTTGAGTGACACTTCAACTAGAATCACAAAATTTAATATCCCCATGTCAAGCTGGATTCAGAGAGTTCCACTCTACAAATGAACAAGTCTTACTTCTCAGTCAAGAAATCAAAGACTCCTTCAATAGAAAAGAAGATAATTTATTAGTTTTTATTGATTTTCAAAGTGCATATGATTCTATATGCAGAACAAAACTACTAAAGAAAGTAAAAAAAATAGGGATACAAGGTCCACTGTTTTCATGGCTATGTCATTTCCTAACACAACGCTTTCTTGCAACCAGATATGGAAGAAATATATCTAAATATAAACAAATACACCGTGGCTTGCCACAAGGTGCAGTGCTCAGCACAACACTTTTTAATATATTTATTAATGATCTACCACAACAAATACAAGAATCAGGCGTGAAGTGTGCACTATTTGCTGATGACTTGGTAATGTGGACTTCAAAACCAAAAAGCAAAAGTACAGAACTGGAAAAAACCATGCAACAATCCTTAACCAACTTACAGAGGTGGACCAAAGAAAATTTAATGACTGTTAATACAACAAAATCAAACTACCAAATCATTTCACTAAGAAAAAAACCACTAAAAATAAAACTAAATTTTGAGGGTCAACAATTACCAGAAACAAAGGAAGCAAAGTATTTAGGAGTTACATTTGATACCAAACTTACATATACCAAACAAATAGAAAATGTAATACAAAGAGCAGAGAGGCGCCTTTCACTGTTAAAACGTCTAACAGGAATGAAGTGGGGATGTTCCAGAGCAACGCTTAACACAACATACAATGTATATATAAAGCCATTATTTACTTACTGCAGCGAAGTTCTTGTAACAGCAAACACAAAAAAAATTCAAATCTTTCAAAACCAAAGTCTGAGATTAATTACAGGTGCTATCAAAACCACACCAATAGCAGCTATGGAAATACTAACCAACCAATATCCCATTGAATATGAAATAGAAAAAGCAGCTCTTATTCAACACGAAAAGTTGATCAGACTCCCATTCAATACATGGCACAAGAGAAATTTTACACATACACTAAAGACTCAGGAGAGCTTTCTTTCCAAAATTCAAGACATCAAGAAAAATGTACACCTTCCTAATTCAAAAGAAAACTTCATATCTAAAGTCAATCCAACACACACATTAGACATCACATATTATTTACACCTGACAGAAGAAGTTAAAAAAAGTGATACTCCAACTAGTGTTCTAAAATTATTGGCATTAGAGACAATCCATACTAGGTTTCCAGAACATGAATGGCTCCATATTTATACTGATGGATCATTGATATCAAACCAAGATGGAGCACGTGCTGGAGTCACATGTCACCTCTTTTCCTATTACAAATCTTTAAGTTATGGAACTACTAACTTTGATGGAGAAATTGAAGCAATTCGAATGGCCCTACAAAATCTTTTGTACAGAATTTCACATTTTCAGCAAGCAGTTATTTCTCTCAGATTCCAGGGCAGCAATTATACCAATTACTTCCAAGTTGTCACCAAAAAACCAAACTATTATAGAATGTTGGAAGATGCTCAGCCATCTAACAGCACTTCAAAAACACCTAGTCTTCCAATGGATACCGGCTCACTGTGGACTGAGTGGTAATGAGAAAGCTGATTTTCTTGCAAAAAAGGGTACCAGCGGTGTACAAAAATCTATAGTTAATCTACCATTTTATGCAGCTAAAAGATTAGTCAACTCTGAATTCAAAAAAATTATTGCAAAATATTAGTATGAAAAATCAAAGAATAAAAGATGGGAACTACCAAACATTCAAACAGTGATTCCTGAGTATCCTCGAAAAACAGCAGTTGCAACCTTCAGGTTGATTACAGGACATGATTGTCTGGCAAAACATTTAAACAGAATTGGGATATATTCTTCACCACTCTGTCCTCTATGTGATCTGCAAGAGGAAATGGACCGAGACCACCTTCAAATATGCCCGGCCACTTCTAGTGCCCCATCCATCAGTGAAAAATATTGGAGAGCAAGAGGATTAATGACTTCATTGTCAGAAATCCAGCATTAGCTAACAACATATTTATATCCATTTAGCATTTATTCTTCTCTGCACGATCACTGGCAGATTATTGTTTCCTTCTTCTTGTTACCTATTTAGAAGAATTAACATGCTTTCTCATTCTTGCAACACACATCTACTGATAACTGCACACAATTACGCATCTTCACTATACGATACTTTGATCATAACTCTTGTAAAAGTTTAACTTTTTATTTCCCTTGTTTATGGAGCCTAGTAATGATTGTTTTTCCCACTATTTATGCTCAGTTATAATAAATGTCGGCCATGCTCCATTTTAATGTACTGAATAGTTTCGAACACAACAATACAATTTACAAAATATAATGTATCATTTTTCTAACAAAAAATTGACATCTGCTCAGAAGCAACTTGCTTTCATAGAATTCCTGTGTTGTGAAAACGAGATGGTGAGAAGCATCCACAAGAGTATGGGAATGCTGCTGTCGATCGTACTTGTTTATCGGTGGGCAAGCAGATTACGTGATGAAAGAGGGCACAGCAATATTCAGGATTCTCCTCACAGCAGCAGGCCTGGCACCACACAAACTCCTGGCAATGTGCAGAGAGTTAATGAACTGGTTTCTGCTGACAGACATCACAGTGAATGAATCGTCCCTATGTTGGAATAGGGGAGGCAAGTGTATGCAGAATATTGAAAGTGTTGGGGTTAGAAAAGGTTTGTGCCAGGTGGGTTCCAGGATGTTGATAGAGGCCCACAAAGAAACACAAAAAAACAAGTTATTTATTTATGCCAACAAACCTACTGTTGGTGTTTTTAAACACACAAGCCATGTGTGGGCAATGTTTGAGAGGTAGAACTGGAACTTAAAAATTCAATGCCACAGCTGGGATTTGAACCACAGACCCTCTGCTTACTAGGCATGTGCACTAACCATTAAGCTACTGTGACAACCTCCCAGAATGACATTGAATTCTCAAACCAGTTTGTATTTTTCCCAGTAAACCACAAAGGCAGTCTCACATGAGAGACAATTACCCCAATGGTGACAAGTAAATAATAATTACCATCTGAAGATTAATTAATCCTGGGACATAAAGTACTTACAATAGTAAGTCACCATTGGGGTAATTGTCTCTGTATCTCTCTCGTGATTTTGTCCTTCAATTCTTGTAACTTGTGTGGGTTTAATGCATATGCTTTATTCTTGAAGTTCCCTATAATTAAAAATTGCATGGAGATAGATAGGGGAACGAGGGGAACAGAATTCTCGACTAATTATTCTGTCTCCATACCCCCTTCATAATTCATGCACAGAATTACTATCAGTATGTGCTATAGCTGAATCCTGCTGAGACCAGCAACACAATCTTTCATTTCTTGTTAGTTACGGAAAAAAATATTTAAAATAGAATTTACATAATTGTGTGAATAAACTTTTGTGTCGTAAGTATGAGACTGATAATTGTATGTGTGGTGAGGAACTTCATGAATAATATGGTGATTTTTGGTAGCCCAGTATCAATTGTTCTGAGTAGAAACTGACCTTGAATTGAAGATAAAACCACACTTCATCAGTGAAGTACGTTAAAAATGGGTCCACATGGCCTTTATGAACCGACTGCTAAATCCAATTGCAATAATTAACTCTACTTACAAGATCTTGTGGTTGTAAAGCATGAACTTTTAAGTTTCAGAAGTGTAGTTGCAGCAAAAGCTGACATCTTGGAAGTGTTAACCTCTTGTGCTTAACGTCTGAGCAATGTTTATTTATGGGGAGCATTAAAGAATAAAGCATATGCATTAAACCTGCACACATTACAAGAACTGAAGGACTAAATCAGGAGAGAAATACAGGCAATCAGTCAACACAAACTTTTGCGAGTAAACCAGAATTGTTTTTGGAGATACAGGAAATGTGTTCACATTGATCATTAATTTCAACATCTGTTGTGATTCAGGCGAGTCTAATGCAAGTTAGTACAGTAGTGCCCATGACTTGCTGGTCCTTTATACATAACTCTGGTGGAGAGCGTGCCCATCCTAGCCCGGACCCTTGCCGCTGCGAGGTGGTCTGGCCGTTCAAGGAATGTATGGTAGCTCCTAAAATTTCACCTACAATGTAATTTAAAAGGTGAGCCAATTAATAACACTAAAGAACACTTACATTTATAATTAACCTACAAATTTACACAAAGGAGAGCATTTCAAAATATTCAACAGTTAACAGTTTTAGAAGTGGAGTTCCGAAAATGTTCCTACACGTTAGCAATCCTTGAAACATAGATTACATAAAATTGGCTTAGTTTTCATTTTATATCAGTGAGATGTATTAATATTTATGATGGAAGTTTTTGTTGCATATATGTGTACATATTACAGGGATTATCAGAGTTCCCGTCGTCAATCCACTCACAATTTGTAATGTTAAAAGCTTTTACTGTTTATAATGAGTAACTTAGCATGTAGTTTTTACATTTGTAACTAAACACTTAAAATATGCTATTACAAAACACTTCACATACCAAATGGTTTATTATAATTGTGCAAACGTTTTATTGAAAATGAGGAGAATGTTATGCAGGTGTTAATTTTAATTACTGTTGACAACTATGTTTTGTAACATTTGAGAGGTAGAACTGGAACTTAAAAATTCAATGTCACAGCTGGGATTTGAACTGGTTTGAGAATTCAATGTCATTCTGGCAGGTTGTCGCAGTAGCTTAATGGTTAGAGCACCTGCCTGGTAAGCGGGGGTCTGTGATTCAAATCCCAGCTGTGACATTGAATTTTTAAGTTCGAGTTCTACCTCTCAAACATTGTCCACACACGGTTTGTGTTTTTAAAAACACCAACAGTAAGATTGTTGGCATAAATAAATAATGTTTTGTAAGATGCTTGTCTCATATGAGTTGGCAGCACTCTTGACAAGTGGCGTTACAAATCCCTTACCTTATCACAGCAGGTGTCTGAAATAGTTTGGAAGTACACTAAAAGGAGGAGATTTCTAACATGCAAGTCATAACCCTATTTTCACAATTTTCTGAACCAAATGTAATTCTAGAGTTGTGCAGTTTGACATTCAGTATCAGTCAGTTCAAAGGGGAAGTATTTCCTATAATGTTGTGCATTAACATGATCTCTTCTACTCACTCTCATACATCTCATTGTAAGTATAAGAATACTGAAGCAATAGTCATTCAGGTCACTATGTAATGTCTTTGAAATTTTAGGTTCTCTGCATGACCACATAACAAATTACCAGTTGAAAAAAATCTAAGTATTTGAAAAGTTGAACCAATAATAAAGCATATCTCAATTGTGGTTAATGCCTCAAAATGTTTGACGTAAATTATGCGTTTTAAAGAGATTTTTTTTTTCAATCTCTCTCTGTTTTCTGGTTATATAAAAGCATTCAAAATGAAGAAAACTTGTGAGGTTATTTCCAGCAAATGAAATATGTGTATTTCAGTTATAAAAATATAGTGACATTAAGATTACTATGGAGAAAGCTTGCCATATACTAGCTACTCTTTGGATAATCGTTACTAGAAAAAGTAATTAAGTTTTACAGGCTAGTTTTTGAAAAAGTTAATGATAAAGAGAGTTGAAAAAGTGTATTGTTTTAAATTGGTGTATGTGAGGCCATACCTAATTGTACAAGTTTGTGAAATAAAATAATTAAAAAGCTACATTGGTGTCAGAAGTGAAACAAAAGCCATGAAAGCAAAATGGAAGAAATGAAAGAACTGCTGGCCAGCATGGCAGAAATGAAGACAGGAATAAAGACATTGGCATCCAGAATGCAGCAGATGAAAATGGATATGTCCTAAATGAAGATAGATTTATCTGCAAGGATCGAGGAACTGACCAGTGTGAAGGAGGAAGGGAAAGAACTTGGCAGATAAATGCAGAACCTTGGTAAACGTGTTAGTGCCCTGGAAGATAGAGTTAACGGCAACACCAAGGTGGACCACTTGCTCGATGAAGGACTTAAGAACCAAAGGTCGAGACGCCAGGAAGCAACACATCTGCATGCATCAAACCACCCAAATACGGCGACATGTCAATCTTTAAAGTCTTCTACTGAACACGGTGCCGACATCGGTGACGTCCCAAGGCATCTGGGAGGCTCTCAAAAACCGGTTCAGAAATCATCGCCTGTCTGCAGCCAATCGCAGCCAGCTCAAGTCAAGGCTGCAACAGCCACGGGTGACGCTAAAGGAGTTTGCTCTGGCCATGAAACAACTGGTAAATAAGGCCCTCGTGAACCTCCCAACTGGATACGTGTCCCAGGAAGCTGCCTTCTCCATTGACGGGGTGTGCAACACTGAGATACGTCAGCTTCTAATGCTCGGCAAGTACAATACCATGATGCGCTGAGGATGGAGGTGGCCAAGGTAACAACCACCCCAATGTCAAAGACCAGGAGCCTCCGATATGGTAGGGGCGGAGGAGCAACACAAGGCTGCTGCTGGAGATCTTTCCGTGGTGTGTGCTGGGTGTGGTCAGCGAGGACACGTGATGAGATCGACGAGGGACATGACGGGGCTGTCATTGCCAACCCTTCAAGTAACACTGTGTGCTTTGTGCTGGAGGATGGAAGATAGCCCCATCACAGATGGGAGGATGGGTCCAAGGGAAGCGGTACCAGATACTGGTAGATACGGGTGAAGCCAGGACCTTGATTCGACCTAATGAGGCAAAGGGCTTGTCATCAAGGATACCAGATAGTGACGGCATCTGGCGACACTGTACCTGTGGAGAGGGAAGCCTGGCTGCAGTTGACCTTGGAAAAGAAATGTTTTGTTTAACGACGCTGTCAATAGCTAGGATCACATCAGCATCGCCGGTGTGCCATAATTTCATCCTGCAGGAATTCTTTTGAATGCCAGATGTTGTTTTCATGCATACTTAAAAACCATCAGTCTGGGTCGGAAGTCGACTTTGGGGTGGAGCATTATAAGTCTGTGGGTGTTTGTCTCGAGGGTGGCTGAGGAAGTGCTCCAGGACTGGATGCCCTCAGGAGCCCCGACGTGATGGTTGACGGTGGCAGGAGGGTCTTGCTACTTGGCCGAGACAAGGTGACACTTCGGAAACCAAACAAGCAACCATGGATGTGGACGGTATCCCTGATGGAAAAACGTGGTAGTGCTCGCGAGAAGTGAGGTGGTTGTTCGGGCATGTCTGAATGGGAAGCCGTCAAGGAATCTGGCACTGGACTGAAAGATACCCCTAGACGGATTGGGCATTGCATCGCCGGAAGTTAGTGCCTCTGAGGCTGCTGAAACCCTTGGACAGCAATCAGGATATACAAGCTGGAATGAAGCTGGGGAAGGATGAGCCGGCTGTGAATGTGACATTGTGCAATGGACCAGTGGAGCCAGCCCCATCGCAAGACTTGGGGCCCCGACTGAAAGACTTAATGAAGAGGGCAGCCAACCATCTGACTGGAGAGAGTCAGACGTCTACTTGGATGCTATCAGTCAGTTTTTAGTCAAGGGAATGGCGGTTATGGTTGCACCAACCAAATGCTGCATCACATCAATACTGGAGACACCCGACCTATCTGGCAAGCACCAAGATGTGTTCCTCTGGCAAAGTAAGCATGTTGTAGGACATAGGGGAATCATTGAAGAGTCTGACAACCCTGGTTGCAAGAGCTGTAGTCCTGTTGAAGAAGAACAGTGAAATTTGCTTCTGTGTGGATTACTGGAAGCTGAATGCTGTCACCCTAAAGGACTGTTTTCCTTTACCCTGGATTGAAGACACTCTGGATACTCTTGCTGGTGCCCAGTGATTGTCTACTTTGGACTTGAAATCCGGTTTCTGGCAAGAGGCTTTGGACCCTAGAGATAAGGAGAAGACCGTATTCTTGACAGGACAAGGGCTTTGGCAATTTACAGTTATGCCCTTTGGCCTTAGTAATGCGCCAACAAACTTCCAGCGTTTCATGGAGTTGGTGATGAGGAACCTGACTTATGATGCTTGTCTGCTATACCTGGATGACATCATCATGACTGGTAGGACCTTCAAAGATCATCTAGGAACCTGAACAAGCTATTACAAAGATTACAGGCAGCAAATGTGAAGGTGCACATGAAGAAGTGCCAACTGTTCAACAAGAAGGTTCACTACTTTGGCCACATAGTTTCTCCCACAGGGGTAGCTACAGAGCTGGAGATGGGTGAGGCTGTGAGAGACTACGCCTCTGACTCAACCGGTGGAAGAACACTGGCCTTATATGTGGACGGAAGGGGCCGAAGGTGCATCCCAGGCATTTAAGTCAGTGCTCTGCAGTGTTTCTGTTTTAGTATTCCCACAGCCAGACTGCGATTTCGTTGTGGACACTGATGTTAGCGACAATAGGACTGAAGGCATACTATCCCAAATCTAAGACTGACAGGGACAAATGATCGCCTCATCTGGCTGTTAAGCTTCAAAAACCTAGAGGGCCAGACAGCCCATTGGATCCAGAGGCTCCAGGAGTACAACTTCCTCACAACACCGGAAGGGAAAGAGCCACTCCAATGTGGATTCCTTGTCAAGAATACCTTGCCCAGAGGGGTGCAGCCACTGCAATAGGGTGGAGGAGAAGGAATGCACCACAGCTGTCTGCATGATTTCAGCAGTGCCTGCAGACAGATGCTATAGTACAGACCTGAGGAGAGAACAGCTGGTGGACAACCTTTCAGGGATGGTGCTTCAAGAAGTGGAAGCATGGACCAGGCCAAGCTGGGAGGACATTGCACCCAGAAATAGTGAGTATAGGTCTTTCTGGGCACAATGGGACTCGCTGAAGATCAAGGGTGATGTGTTGTACTGAGTCTGGGAGTCACCTGATGGAAAGACCCAGAGAGAGCAGCTGGTACTGCCACAGATTAAGGTCATGGATGTCCTGGATGAGGTACATTCGGGTTCATCCGAGGGGCATCTTGGATCCAACCGCACTATTGATAAACTGCAACAGTGGTACTACTGGTTGAGACTACCAGCAGATACTGAGAGGTGGTGTTGCCAATGTTAAATACGCGTGGCACATGGCGGCCTGCAGACTAGGAGCCAAGGCAGTATTATGTGGGTGCAACCCTTCGAGCACATCGCTATCGATATAGTTGGACCGTTCCTTCTGTCCAACAGAGGCAATATCTGCTAGTGGCCATGGACTCCTTTATTAATTGAGGGGAGCCTATGTGACATTGGTTTACATCTCTATGGAGAAAACTTGCCATATACTAGATGCTCTTAGGATGACCGTTGCTAAGGAGCAGAAGAGGTAGCTAAGTTTTACAGGCTACTTTTGGAGAAAGTTAATGATAAAGAGAGTTGAATAAGTGTATTGTGTTAAATCGGTGAGGCCATATCTAATTGTACAAGTTCATGATACAAAATAATTAAAAAGGTTAAAAAGTTACAATATCTTAAAACATTTGGTATTTTAATAAAAATCTTGAGAGCCATTTTTGAGCAATGAAAGTTTTTCGTGTAAAGGTAGTTCAGAGTGAGGGGATTTAGTGTCTCATCCTTGAATGACAAACTTAATTATCCAACTTTTCACCTTGGAGACATCTTCTTTCTTTCTTTTTTTTCCTTTTTATTGAGGAAGCCTCAAAACATGTATTTTGGTGAATATTGTGTATGAAATGTTTGAGTGGAATGTATGTGCCAGACGAGTACTGAAATCACTTGAGTAATGAACAAGGTCCCAACTTGTACGTGACAAGCATGGTATTTGTGCTATTGAATTGTTCAACTTTTATCAACATATCCAAGGAAAATAGTTTAATTACAAGTGAATTACTTAATGTTTTTAAATAATTGTAGTACAGTTTTCATACCTTTATATTTGAAGTTCTTCTAAAAATTTGGAGCACGTTATTTACAAATACTTTGGTAGGCAGAGCATTTTGAACAATGAAATGCTCCGAGAGTGAGCTGTGTTATAATTGATTATCCTCTCTCCAGATTTAACTGATGCATTGTCTTAAAGGTATAATCTTTATTAATTCAGTTTGAATCCTGTACATTTTATTCATCATATTGTATCTAAAATATATAAATTTTTAAGAAAATCATCCAGGTCCTACTAAATGAACTGGAGTGGTCTTTCTTCACATTCTTGAATATTGTCCCACTAAAGTAAACATTGATTGATGTTTCACATTTTAGTTATGCTCTTCACTGTCGAACATTTATGTATAGAATTTTTGTTAAATGCACTTTTCTCTTTTAAATTCAGGGAACTTCAAATTCTGAATATCTGGTGAAATCTTTGAACCAAACTTTTTGACTTGATACCTTCCTTCAACAAAGATATCTTTTATATAATAAAAAAAACCACGTCTAACAGGAATGAAGTGGGGAAGTTCCAGAGCAATTCTTAACACAACATACAATGTATATATTAAGCCATTATTTACTTACTGCAGCAAAGTTCTTGTAACAGCAAATACAAAAAAAATTCAAATCTTTCAAAACCAAAGTCTGAGACTAAATTACAGGTGCTATCAAAATCACACAAATACCAGCTATGGAAATACTAACCAACCAATACCCCATTGAATATGAAATAGAAAAAGTAGCTCTTATTCAACGCGAAAAGTTGATCAGACTCGCATTCAATACATGGAACAAGAGAAATTTCACAAATACACTAAAGACTACACTTGACGGAAGAGGTTAAGAAAAGTGATACTCCAACTAGTGTTCTAAAATTATTGGCATTAGAGACAATCCATACTAGATTTCCAGAACACGAATGGCTCCATATTTATACTGATGGTTCATTGATATCAAACCAAGATGGAGCAGGGGCTGGAGTCACATGTCACCTCTTTTCCTATTACAAATCTTTAAGTTATGGAACTGCAAACTTTGATTGAGAAATTGAAGCAATTCGAATGGCCCTACAAAATCTTTTGTATAGAAGTTCACATTTTCATCAAGCAGTTATTCTCTCAGACTCCAGGGTGGCACTTATAGCAATTACTTCCAAATTGTCACCAAAAAACCAAACAATTATAGAATGTTGGAAAATCCTTACCCATCTAACCGCACTTCAAAAATACCTATACTCCATCCAGCCTAAGATCCGCACCTTGTATCCCTCCGCGATAACCTGATGTTATCACATGCGACTAACACAAAACAAACACCACGTGGACTCATGCCTCGTATTTATGTTGCGGCAGAACGATATTTACTCAGGAGTTTTAGGAATATCGCGTTACATTCAAGTAGTCCTCACCAGGGTTATCACACATCTTGAAAACTCGCAGATAATCGTCAATATTTAGGGTACTATATTTTATAGTGTGCTTTGGTTTCGGCATATCACGGGTTAGTTGTTGATGGCTTGTATTTACACCAAGTGCGGATCTAAGGGTGGAACAATTATAGTCTTCCAATGGATACCAGCTCACTGTGGACTGAGTAGTAATGAGAAAGCTGATTTTCTTGCAAAAAAGGGTACAGGCAATGTGCAGAAATCAATAGTTAATCTACCATTTTATGCAGCTAAAAGATAAATCAACTCTGAATTAAAAAAAAATACTGCAAAATATTAGTATGAAAAATCAAAGAATAAAAGATGGGAACTACCAAACATTCAAACAGTAATTCCTGAGTATCCTCGAAAAACAGCAGTTGCAACCTTCAGGTTGATTACAGGACATGATTGTCTGGCAAAACATTTAAACAGAACTGGGATATATTCTTCACCACTCTGTCCTCTATGTGATCTGCAAGAGGAAATGGACCGAGACCACCTTCAAGTATGCCCGGCCACTTCTAGTGCCCCATCCATCAGTGAAAAATATTGGAGAGCAAGAGGATTAATGACGTCATTGTCAGAAATCCAGCAGTAGCTAACAACAACAATGTATTAAAAAAACCAATAAAGTATAATAACTTAGCTCAGGCAACTTTTATGGTTGCAAGATTATGATTTTTAGGGAATTCTCCCCCACATGAATCTAAATAAGTCTCATTTTCATTTTTTAAAATGTACTTTCCAAAATTGTTCCTGATAATGTTACAAGCTTGAGGTATTGCTATTATGAGTACAATGTATCTGTTGAGGTATTTAATGAAAAGAACTGAAGCAATACAAATCAAAAAATAACAAATATTTAGTGACTAGGCTTCACTTATCTTAGAGTTGTGAATATACAGTTTCATATCGTCAAACCAAACTCATAATTATTTATATTGATTATCTTGTTATGAACGCTAGGTGATGTAATTTTTGTTGTATTACCAACCACTGAAAGCAAAACAAATTTGATAACAGAATCAATTGGTGGTATTTCAAAATTCATAACACGGTCCTTATTTTTCAAAATGAATATCCTTTCCCAAAGCATTAAATCTGTAGATCCATTTAATTGTTTTAATGATTTAGCCTCTGGATTTATTTCATGATTAAATGACCAAAAAATGATCTGCCACAGCTGATTTATCAAGTTTATACTTAGCACTTCTAAAATGTTCCTTTATTCTGGTATAGATATGTGGACATTTTTTATATTGTTCCTGAGTAACAATTATTTTCAGTTTCCAAGTGAAAATTGTGTGAATTTTATGGTCTCCTGTAAATTTAAAAGTTTTAAAGTATCATTTATGTTTGCCATTCCTAGATGTAAATAAAAAATATAACGATAAATTGAATTTTAACATTTATAGAAAGGCAACCCTTACTGATAATTACATGAAAATATCTGATGTGTTGCACTCACATGGTTTTCTCTACTCTTGTACAAACTATTCTTACAAATTTTTATTCCTCTATCTACTTAATATTAATCAAGTCAAACATTTGCAGAAAGTATATTATTGATAATTTTCTTATAGGTACAAGGGGAATATGGGAATATAGGAGACTTTGAGCGAGTCAACTCTTTTAAAGCTTTCAAATTCCGTTTTCTTTGCATGGTTAATATAAAAAAAATGAATAGCGGTTCTCCATTTGACAGAAGTATAAGTTCACCAATACTTAAACAAATAACATCTCCGAAATGGTTCACTCTACAAAAAAAATTTATTTAGACATAAATTGTGTTTTACCAAGATCTACACTTTTTGTACACTAAGATTTGGTCTATCTGTTACGGTTTACCAGTTATGCAAAAATCGTCAGAGTAAATAGGACTTCGTGGGCTAGAGCCAGAATATTCAAGATATACATTTCATCTGTCATAAAAATATTTCAAACATATGGCGTTTAAATCAAAATAATCGGAGCCATTTTCAAGAAAATCAAAATTTTCCATATAAAGGGTAGTCTAGTGTGGAGCAATTTTCTTCAAAATCTTCATGTCGCATACTTGAAAGACATTAAACTTAAATACCAACTTTGGTTTTTAACTGACTTTTCTTTTTTGAGTTAAGCTGTCCACAGTTCTTACAGGCAGACATTTTTCTAAAAATATCTTTTTTGGATTCAGGGGGCCTCAAAACATGGATTTCCTGTGAAATCTTGACATCAAATTTCTGGGTGGAATACAATACTTCTATTTTACTAGAGAAAGCAAAGAAATAAAAATGATACCCACGTTATGAGTTTTGAAAGGTTGCTTATTGATTCTGTTAACAAATTTTTTTTCTTTCAATGATTGGTAATAGAATAAAAATTACATTGTCTAGTTATTATTTATTGCTGCCAACAAACTTCTAGGAGGTTGCACCGTTGCCGGTCAGGCCTCATTACTGGTCAACAAGTAGTTACACATTAAGATGCTAGATAGTAGCAAAAAACAGCTATGATGTGGTAGGCAGGAACAAAAGAACGCTAGCGTGAAGTCCGGGTTTTTCTTGCCATTTTAGAGAAAACCTTTGTGAAGTGTGAATGACGGTGCTTTTGTATTACGCTGCTAGAACTTGTGACTGTATTGACCATGTTTAGATGAATTTAACTTATTATATTTTATTATACTCTTAGCATGCCCAAGCAGTGAGTTAACATGCTTAAATTCCCGAAAATCTTTTTGTATAGTATTCATTTTACTATTTTATAACCCCTTGCGTTGCCATGTGTCCGGTCAAGGTGTGTGTTCCCATTATAGGTCATGAATCTACAGACTTCCAGAAGGCCATTGCCAAGATCTCTCCTGTAGCTGATGACCTGCAGAGAAAATTTGTTAACAGAAAAAGGAGAGGAGAAAAACAGTGCAATTCTGACATCCACTCCCTTCAAAAATATGGTAGAAGAAAAGGAGGAAATCAAACGACAGAGGAAAGAAAAAGATTTTTGTGGAAGGAATAATCCAAAAAAGAAGGTAATTTCAGGTCGTATCAAATGGAAACTTCAGTTTGGAAATTGAAGTGAAGACAACAAAAAAGAAAACACCGAAGAATCTGAATGTGTTATTTTTGGCGAATGCTTTCAAGAAGATTAGGTGCAGTGTTGCAAGTGTTGTGGTTGGGCAAATGTAGTTTGCACAGACAGTGACGAAATAGCATATTTTGTGTGTGAACATTGTAAAAAATGACTAAGAGTGATAGTGTCTAAACAAAATACATCTTTGTAATATTATCATATGTATTTTATGTCATTATTAAATTCTACCAATGTTTTTTCATGCATACCAAAGTGACCGATAATGGAAACAGTTTTTCTTGAAAGTCTCTGACTTAGTGTTTATAATAAATCTGAATTATGGATACTTAAAAGTAAATCATATTTTCAAATTGCTGTTCTAATTGTTATTCATGTTGTCCTCTTTCCTCTGCTTTCAGTTTTGCTTAAATTCATTATCCAATATGCCCTAAACATAGATATTGGCTTAAGTGACCGGTACCGGGGCAATCTCCCCTACTGTTGGTGTTTTTAAACACACAAGCTATGTGTGGGCAATGTTTGAGAGGTAGAACTCGAACTTAAAAATTCAGTGCCACAGCTGGAATTTGAACCAGAGACCCTCTGTTTACCAGGTGGGTGCTCTAACCATTAAGCTACTGTGACAACTTGCCAGAATAACATTGAATGGTTAGACCATCTGCCTAGTAAGCGGAGGGTCTGTGATTTAAATCCCAGCTGTGGCATTGAATTTTTAAATTCCAGTTCTACCTCTCATATGAGTACATTATTTAGCATCTGTAACAATGGCTACCAGGATAAATAATTGTGTGTTTGGTGTGACATGATTGAAGAATCATTAAACTGCAGTTACCTCTATATTGGCAACTCCAGATACGAGAGCTGTCCCAGAAGTTCCTGCCCTAACAAAGAAAGCACAGACATCTTTATTTCTCTAACTAGTCTACTTTCAGCTCAATACACTTCTCCCAACAATGTGCAATAGCTTCAATACCCTGTTTACAATAACTGTTGCACTCTGCAAAATAGCCATCAACTGTGTACACCACCTCTTCACTGTTGGCACATCTTTTACGACCAAGCCATTTCTTCAATTTTGGAAACAGAAAATAAACAGAGGATGCTAATCTGGTAAAAAGGGTGCATGAGGAAGCAATTTGAACTTAAACCCATTGGCTTTGGCCATGGTGATAATGCATGTGCGAACTGGTGCATTATCTTGATGAAACCGTTTTTGTTAAATACAGCCATTTTTACTAGATGCAATAATATTAACCGGGCTTGTGGGCCGTGGTCTATTGGGTTCCTTCTTCTTCCCAAACGTTTCGTCTGCGACTACGGCAGACATCTTCAGTGGCGGCGAGGTCGAAGTTTCCTGGTGGAGATCTCAGCACCAACTGTGCTGGTCACCACCAGAGGTGCGGTATTTATGTCGGCGGCTGGAGGGGAAGTACGTTGTGATAGGTCCGGGTGGCCAGTGGGCTGGACTTGTACCAGTGAAGTACTACAAGGAGCTGGCGTCTGATTGGCTGGAGAGGGGTTCTGGATTTTTGTTTTTGTTAACGCTGTTAACAGCCATTTTTGCTTGATTTCATCATGCAAACACTGCAACAAGTTTGTATAATACTTACCGTTGATTGCTTTTCCTTTTTGGAGATAATCAATTAAAATTATCCCACGTGCATGTCAGAAAATTGATGCCGTGACTTTGGCTGCAGATGGAACTGTCTTCACCTTCTTTGGAGTTGTTTCCTCCCTTTCAATCTGCTGTTTTGACTGTTCCTTGGTCTCAAGTGTGAAGTGATGGACCCAAGTTTGATCCATGGTTATGAATCAATGCAAAAAGCTGACTTTATTGCAGCGAAACATTGCCACACACTACTGAAACATCCTCATGACACTTTGTTCCATTATGAGCATACGATGCACCAATCTTGTGCACAGTTTCCTCTCATGTCCAAGTTTTCAGTCAGTATGCGATATACAGCACTCTTTCAAATGTCTGCTAGCTCACACACTTTCAGTCAACTGTCATCAAATACCATTTGGTGGATTTTCTTTTATTATTTCTGGTGTGGTCACCTCATTTGGTTGACCACTGTGATGTTCATCTTGGTATCTCGTACAACCTCACTTTAATTCTGCCCCGCAATATTTTACTGTAGCAAACAAAAAAGCAGAATCCCACTGAGTAGAATCTAGCTCAGCTTTAATATTAGTTGGACTAAGACCTTTCAAATGAAAGTTATGTATCACGTAACAATGACCAGTTTTACCCATGTTTACAAATTTGCTGGGAGCATTCACTATTCATGGCTACCAAACAAATATTAAATAACCTAGCATCATCAAACTTCAAACTTAAGCTTTATAAGGTTGGTACATTCTACCACAGTCATTTGTTTTAAATAACTGTTATCTATATGTCAGGTCAGGTACTTTTGGGGCAGCCCCTGTAAGTGAAGCCTAGTAATTAAATAGTTATATTATTATTTATTTATGCCAACAAACTTACTGTTGGTGTTTTTAAACACACAAGCCGTGTGTGGGCAAAGTTTAAGAGGTAGAACTGGAACTTAACTCCCAGCGGAATGTAACATTGTATTGTCAGTTTACAACCCTCTCACTCTTACAATAATGTTCCTTGTACCTGTATAAGCCGTAGATATAGTGTTTTGTAACCATGTACTTCCCATGTATGACCCCTCCTTTCTCTGTAAGCTGTAGATATAGTGTTTTGTAACCATGTACTTCCCATGTATGACCCCTCCTTTCTCTGTAAGCTGTAGATATGGTGTTTTGTAATCATGTACTTCCCATGTACGATCCTTCCTTTCTCTGTAAGCTGTAGGTATAGTGTTTTGTATCCATGTATTATCCATTAACAACTCTCTCCCTTTTACAATAAAACTGCATCTCCCACCCTCCCCCTTTTACAATAAAACAATCTTCCCTATCCTCTCCCTGCACCCCTCTTTATGTACCCACAGATTCTTATCATTGCATTGTGTGTGTATATTATTCTGCCCTTCCCTATGCCACTGCAAACTTTCAATGCAGTGTTACAATATTTGCAATTTTTAGGGGTGATTTCTGAAGAAGACAGCATTTTACAGTAGTAAAAAGTACAATGGAATGCCAATGTTTTCTTTTTCTTACGTTATTTTCCAGCTTCTTGTTCTGCTTGATTATCTGTTGTACTCTTGTGAGCGGCAGTCCCTTGGCTTTGACTTACACTGTGCTCAATTTTATGCAGCAGCTGTAGATAAGTTGCTGTGATTTTTTTAGCACTATTGGGTTTGCCAAGCTAGATTAAAAGCTCCAAAAATAAATTATTACATACTTTTAGCCTGTGATGTCCTATTTTAACTTGGCATTGTGTTAATCTTTAAGTATTTTAAATATTTATTCCTTTAACTTTTATTTTTTAAAATTTTAACTTTCACGTTTTAAACCTCTTAGCTTGTGAGATTTTCTTCTTTACCTTTTGACTTTGGGCCCAAATGCACTAGTTGTCTAAAGGCCCTTTAACACCATTTACTCACACACTCTTTCTGGTCATTTTCATGGTTCTTTCACCATTTCTACTGATACACACAAACTTGCAAACACCAATGCACTTGCACCATAAAACACCAAAGTTAAGACACTTCGGCAAGCACAGCCATGGGGACTAGCAATATTAGAACAATTTAACTGCAATTTCATTAGTACAGTTGCAAATGATTCTCTGGTCCATTTAATGAGTTTAATAATTACTCATAATTAAATCACAAATCAATGCTATTTAAAAAGTACTTTCCTTCAGAAATCTCCTCTAAGATATGTAAAAATGAGGACTATACAAGAGTCAAACCCTACTAAATGGTACAATAATTGGTAAGTATTGGCTGGCAGTACAAGGTAAGCAGCCAAACGGATGTCAATATATTGCCAACATGGTGAGTGGCTAAACCAGTAGCATAGCGAATAGAAGAGAAAGTGTGAGCTCTCCCGCTAGTTCACTGCATGATCCGTGGTCCCGTGGCAACTGACCGAAACTGTGGCGTGGCGATTGCAGTCGCCTCTAAATGCTGCCGAACTGCCTAGTATATGATTCGGAAGTACAGACATAATTTTATACGTAGGCGTTTTGTGTTGTGAGTAATTAGGTATATAACTTGTGAAATTGCTTTTAAGTTTGTGCATAAATGTGTGTGTTCTTCAAAACGTAAGTTTCAAGCAATATAAATAAAATTGATTAAAAATGCCAACTTGTTTTGTACCCGGGTGTCGTTCAGGATACACAAACTGCTCAGAAGCTAGACATTTTTTTACTCCTCCTAAAGATAAAAATCTGTTTTACAAATGGGAAAAGTCTATTCATAGGAAAGACACTAAATTATCTGTTAAATCTAGTATTTGTGACAAATATTTTCCAGAGGACTTATTAGTGAAAGTTGATTCATTCGTTGTGCATGTAAAACTAGTTGAAACCCCTAGAATTAAATGGCGGTTAAAGCCAGGGGCAATTCCCTGTATATTTCCTAATTTACTCAGGTACTTAACTACAATGCATAAATCCCGAAAATCTCCAGTAGATTACCAGATGCAGGATCCAGTCAACCAGTTCTTAATTCAAACGCACCGTCCTTCAACAATGAGGAAATCACAAAAAACAGTTCTAATTCCTCCAAGGTCACAAACACAAGTGTCAATAATGAAATTGCTACACTGAAGAAGAATTAGAAACCTCAATAGAAATTCAGTTAGAACTAAAATCCTGCTATCTAAAGAGAGGGCTAAATTAAAAATAGTGGAAAAGAAATTCGCTACTAATTGTTGCGAACATAAACACAATTTAAGTTGTTTAAGTAAAAAACAAAAACTGGTTCTAGATGCAATGCTTAAAAAATGTCAGACGAGCTCGAAGGAGATACGTTACACCAATGAATTTCTATTAGAAAGCTTGCTATTTAAAATTAAAAGCCCTAAAGGCTATAGACATTGCTTATCACATGAATTTCTGCCCCTGCCTTCTGAAGCCCATTTAAGGAAATTATCTAAAGGGATAAAGTGCACATATGGTATAAATAGCAATGCTCTAAATGCGATTTCTACTACATTCAGCCAAGAAGAAGATGAAAACAAACGTCTTGGAGTTGTAATATTTGATGAAGTCAAATTAAGAGAAGAAGTTAGGTTCAATGCTAGCTCACTAAAAGTGGACGGATTCATGAATCTAGGTGAACACACTCCTGACAATCAGAAAAATCTATGGCTAACCATGCTTTAGTTTTTATGTTTGTTCACTTACTACATAATTGGAGCCAACCAATAGTGATTTACGCAAGTAGAAATGCTACACCCGGTGATATACTAGCTAAGCTCCTTATAGAAGTGATTATCCAATTAGAAAACACAGGGACAAGAATTATTAGTTTCACTAGTGAGGGAAGTCAATCAAACAAAAAAGTATGGAAACATTTAGGAATAGGAGCAACATGTGAAAATGTACAGCACCCACTTGATGACAAAAGAAGAATATGGGCTTTTTTAGATTGCATCCACATAATAAAATGCATGCGAAATTATTTTCATGATAAGGTGGATGTCTTATATAGAAATAAGAGCATCCAATATAATTTTTATAGATATATTTATGAAGCTGACACTTCTCCTTAACTTGCTGGTCTTAGAGTTTGCCCGAAATTGACCTCATCCCACATAGACCCCACCTCTTTTCAGAGAATGGATGTGAGACTGTGTTTTCAATTGTTCAGTTACAGTACTGCAAATTGCATTGACTTCTTCAGGAGAATTAATTTTGAAAAATTTAAGGTAAGCGAAAATTCACAAGAGACGTAAATAATCTTGTAGATGCATTAAACTCCACAGTTCCACTCTATAAAAATTTGCAACCTCACAAAGTACTAAAAGATTTCTTTCGCATAATGTCTGAAAACACATTCTGCTCAACTATAACAATGGAATCTCTTGGAGTCACCTTAAAAAGTACTTTGGAAGTGCCCAAGTATTTATGGAATAGAGGATTTGCATACATCTTAACAGCAAAATTCAATCAAGACCCCCTTGAACGGCACTTTGGAATTATGCGTTCTTTAAGCTGTAATGACCATCCTTCCACAGTTGACTTTTTACTTTTACATATGCTACAGGCTGTGTATGTCCCTGTAAAACTTGCACTGTCAAATGCTGCTAATTGTGAGAATAAAGTGGAGCCACCACTTACATCTTTTATGAATCAAATTCATATATTGGCAAAACAAACTGAGCAAAAAGAACCGTGAGCTGTTGGATTTCGTTGGAAACAAAATAAAGAACAAAACTAAAATACGTTCCTGAACTCTATGAGGACAATATTTCTAAAAGATGCTTAGTACACAATTTAGGGGGTTATATAGTAAAAAAAAATGCTTGAAAAACTTAGTTGTAAAACCTGTTCCTTTACTCTGTCCACTGATCTACCCTCTGACACATTAGCTTCCACTTTCACTACAATAAAAGATTATGGCACCCAAAAAATAGTGGGTATTTAACCTACCCCTCTGAATGTGTGGTTAATATTTTGTTGCAAGTCGAGGCTATTTTAGAGAAGCAAATGTGCTCGTCTGAAAGTTTGTGGGGTGATATATTTTACGAGTGCTTAGATAACATAGACAAAATCATATTAGGACCCAGTGGAATAGGATGTTGCGTGGAACACAAACTGGATTTAGTTGGAAAGTTAACACTACATTACACGAAGTGTCGCTTCTTTTTTCGTACCAAGGAAATCAATAGAGAAATGTCATCGAAATCAGCAAAATCAACACGTAAACTCTCCAAGATCTCCAACATCTAATTCCACGGTGAGTTTCGATATTTTATATACATGACATACATAATTTGCATTATGGTTTAATTTTTCAGCATAAAGTCATGTAAGCAGATATTTCCCATAGTTCTTCATTAATTATAATACCCATTATTGTAAAATGGCATCCTATATTATGCGTCAAGGAAAGACGATGTTTCAAAACAGTATTTCAAATATTCGTGCTTACGATTTTAGGTATTTAAAATGCTAATTGATAATATGAAACCCATTTTCACCATGCATTCGTGAACTAAAGTGAAGCGACCGCGACACCAGTGCCATCTTGTGAGCGAACCATAGTAACTCCCGAAGAGCTCACACTATCTCTTCTATCCGCTATGCTTGTAGTAAGGAAAACGTACGAGAACGTGGTGCGCTTGCGCGGTAAGAATCGCATGTGTTGGTCCTGTCTTGTCAGTTATGCAGCATTAACTCGCCGTACACTTTGTATCGCTCCCCGCGTACCCCTCACCAAAAAGCTATCTTCGCCAGTAGCAAAATCTGGTTTATGCGTTCTGCAACTTGTTGATTTAATTTGGTAAAGAGGACTCGGAAAAATTAAACGAGCAAGATTATATAGACAAAATGGAACATTCGACTGTCATATACATGTCTATAGAGGTAAATACACATTCAAATACAGGAAAAAATTTGTGGATGTGCAGTTGCGAGTATGCGATCACCAAGGAACCGCCACTGAGCCATGAGTCAGTACTGTAGCGTAAACGCTAAAATTACGGTCATTCATTTTCTTTGTCTGTACTTAAAGTTATATGAATCCATGTTTTGCAGAATGCTGCCAGTAACGCTACGCATTTGAAAGAGATTTGCTAGGACGTAGGAGCAGTAAACACAACACTGTCGTGTGCGGTTTAACTAAGATGAATAAAGCGAGTTCTTTACTATAAAAAGTAAAGTAGCTCATTTTCTGGCAGATGTGAAAATCGTCTGCTAGTGACAGCTAGCGCATGCAGCGAAACCTACTTCTGATAACCGCTGTTGGCACATGCGCAGTAAGTAACTTCGGACTTTGAATCTGGCCGGCGAGTGGTAAGTCACCTAATCTAAAGAAGAGCCGTAGGTGTGATATTACACTGGAAGAAGGTGTGCCGGTCTGGCTCTATGATGTTTATCAGAGATTATATATATCCATACAATCTGACATCCAATCAGTCACCGTAAAGATAATTCTGCCAAGCATGCGAATAACCATACGAGTATATCTCCCTCCGTCTGATGATCTGTCGCTCACTGATTTAGAAGATCTAAAGCGCGTCTCACCCTTAAAAGACAGTACACGTTAAATGGAGCGCAGTGTTGCAACATGTACTAGTTGCGAATCTCTCTCCGCGAGCGACTCGAGGTGGCCTGAGTCCTGTACTTAGTCCTTCAATTGCTGCTTGACGAGACGGACACTTTTAACTTTGGTATCCCTCCACGCCTTTGTTACTGTATGACCTAAATTTACAAATGACTCGTCTGTATAAACAATTGATTTCCCCTGGTCCCTAAACCTTTTACGTATTTTAGATATTTATGTCGCCATCTGATGATATCGATATCGTCTCTTTCTATTAATATGCACTTGTTACCCTTTCTTTCATATTCGAACCCCAAATCAGAGTGGCCCTTGAGAAATTTGGTAGGGTCTCATCACTGTTGAACTGTGACAAAATTATATTCAGCGTGGGTGGAATATTTGCAAACTGTAAAGAATGAACAATTCGCCGCACTCCACCTTGCACTATTCAATCATATTGCGTTAACCTAGCGTTTTGTGTAGTCCCGCCCTTTTTGCTTTCTTTTCGATGGCGTTCTTAGAGGTCCTTTCATTAGTTCCTTTTTAATCATACACACTACTGCTTCTGAACACCCGATAGCCTTAGCTGTTTCTTTTACTGCCTTTACTGCCAAGCATTTTGCTTCAAAAATAATCTAACACATTCATAATTATTTGGCGTTCCTTACTTCTTAATTTACCAACATATCGTCTCTTCCTAGCTTCCCCCTCCATAACTACAAATATTTACAAAAATATTAAACAAATAACGCAATAACAGCTCACAGTTACACACACGGCTTCTTTCGAACTAATGCTAGTGCTGCTCCTTATACTATCTTCTGTGTCAGGCCTGGCGCTGAATAGATGAATACCTTTTGTTTGCCTTATTGGATAAAAGAAAGAGGTTACTGCCTTTTGGTTTATTTTAAAAACTTTCTCCAACCTTCCTCAACATTTGTTCTCGCTGGTTCCCTGATGTAAACTCAATAACAAAAAAGTTTCACACTGCGTAACTTTTGCAGTGCACAGATATAAAATTTTCCGAAAACATTTAATTTAAAAAATTATAACACTTAACTGGGTAAACATAGAGAATTCAAAGTAGGCAGGTAGTAGCACTATAGTTTACTCTACCTAAGAAAAAAATATAGATGCATTCTAGCAGTTAGTTTGTTAGTTAGTGCGTGATGAGTGTAGAAACAGCAAATATCGGACTTCTATTGAAAAAAACGTTTTCTGAAGAAATTTGGACCTATAGAAATGTATAATGACTCTGAAAAGGATATAACCTGATAGAGAAAAAAATTCTGCATAGGATAATGTGTTCAAACCTGAAATTTATAACAAATGAATATTTATACCATGCTATTAGGAATGTGGCAACAGAGCGAGGGTAGAAAAGGACGCGGCTAATGGCAACTTGTATGCGCTAGATAGAGACAGAGATGTCCCATTTAACTCCATACTGTCTTCTAAGAGTGAAACGCTATATAGTTTCCCAGTTACTAACACCTTTTCTGTTAGTGGGAGACCTCGATGCGCCTCATCCACTTTGGAGTTTATATCGCGCTTGTACGAGAGACAAATTCATCGCTGTAATAAGCTTAGAAAAGTGAAAGAACTTCCGATAAACTGGGCATTTCGTCGCGAACAGATGATTTTGGCTCGGTTAGGCATTAGCCACTCCAATTTTACACATGATTACCTTTTTAAACGGGACCCTGCTCCTTTTTGTCGGTACTACTAAAGTGCGTTTCTCTAGCACACTTGCAAGACTTTCTTGCACAACTCCTGGCGGATGATAAACAAGTGGTCGAAAAGAGCGAAGTAAAGATAAACATGAACCTGAGAATTCGAAAAAAAATATTTTTCTTGTTTAACGACGCTGTCAATTGCCAGGATCACATCAGCGTCGCCGGTGTGCCGGAATTTTGTCCCGCAGGAGTTCTTTTACATGCCAGTAAATCTACTGACATGGAGCTGTCGTTTTTAAGCACACTTAAAAACCATCGGCCTGGGCCGGGCTTGAACCCGCGACCTTGGGATCCGTAGGCCAGCGTCTAACCGACTGAGCCACCCAGACCGACAGAGAATTCGAAACTTTAGATATAAAAATGTTATACTTTTTCATCTTTTTCTGGCTTTTGCCTCTTTGTTTGGTATATTTATTTATATGTGTTTTCCTTTATACTAGTACTTTTATTTATACTAAAATTTAGCTTTGACTTTGCCATGGTCGATTTTCAAGGGCACTGATGAACAAGTAGTTGACACCCTTAAACCTACTTCTCCCTCCAATCGCTAAATTTGCAATGTACAGCTTATAGTATTCTTGCGCTGTTACCTACATAATTAGTGCGATAAAACTTTAATTAATAAACAGTGTGCTATTTAGCTATACGTAATGTTATGACGTAGCATTGAATTTTAACATCATATAAAAGAGTATTTCTTAATGTTCTTCAATGTCATTGATTAAAAACACATTTTCAAGTAAAATACGCACTAATGAATGTTCACCACATGTATGCTAGGTGAGGGTGGGGGCTGGAGGAATACATCCTTCCAAGGTGCCATTTTTAATCTTGCCATTAGATGTACCTGTTGCATCATATAATCGAGCGGCATACAAAAGTTACAGACCGTGGTCTATTATACTTTGTGGATTTTAAAGTCAAGTATCGTTATTAGTTATTAAATAGTGAATAATTCTTACTGTTAAACAATTATTCGTAAATTTGTAGCTTTATACATGCATATGCCCTAAAGCAGACTCAGCACCCAGCCGGCGAATTGAAAGGTATGTATTACAAATTATTTTCCGTTGTTATATAGTTTCCCCTCATTTCCATTTAATTCAAGAAGAGCTTCGGGGCTTCCTTTTCGAATGACAACTTTATAATGAATAAACACAACATAATGAGTTATGCTTTAGTTCTTAACGTAATTGTGATGTCATAGCAACTTGTTCAGACGTTCCAGGCGCAACTAAGCAATACATCAGAATATAGATAAACTCCAAAATTAGTTGTTTCTGTTCTTCAATCCTGCTCTTTTTAACACAATGTTATATTGGTTATTTATCTGGAACGTGTAAACTTAATCTAATATTAACGTTTTCTTTTTCCACTACATTTCTCATCTACATATATCGTGTACTTGATAAAGTGAATGTATGTGTGTCTGAATGTATTTCATGGGCTCCTATACTTTCGCATAGATTTCTACACGCATGTTAAAATACTGGGTGCTTGGCTTCACTGGAATGGAAGACAAGGTGGAAAATATTCGGTAGAAAGCTGTTTTGGAGATTCTTACATGAATGGATTTGTTTCCTCAATATGAATAGGATAAACGTTGCTCTGTTCATGCTTTTAGGGTTAGTAATGCGAAAATATCTCTAATAGGGAAGGAAAATGTTGGATGAAAGACAATTTGAAGGATTTTCAGTATAATTGGGATATTTTGCACAATAAAGTTAAGGTGATTAAATAAAAATAATTTAACACCAGTAATACTGTAATCACTCCAATTCATTCAAGAGGAAGCTATCGTAAGTACTGGACAAAAATAAAAATAGGTAATATTACCTAACATTTAGGCTTTTTACCTTGTTATTATGTCCGGTCCTACAAGGACATTTTTTGTAGGTAAATATTTTTGTTAACGGAGTGAAAAAAGGTGAGTTAGGTAATGATTCAAACAAAATCTGAACGAAAGTCATGGTGGCGCATTTTCTTCTCTTTTTTGTACTTCTCATATTGTTTTCACAATTTCTAGAAGGTTTTTGCAAAAGCTGTTGCACATATGTTTATCAGTTTCTAAATGGTGTGTTTTAATTAAATGCACACTAATAATGATGATAATCACAATGACAATGATGATAAAAATGATAATAGCAATAATCATAATAATGATCATGATGATAATCACAATTACGATAATGATAATAGTGATACAATAATAGTAATAATACTAATGATAAGAATAAGGAGGAGAAGAAGAAGAACAGCCGCAGCCGCCACAATAACGATGATGATCATTATGATAATCAGTGTAATCACATTCACAATGATGATAAAAATGATAATAATAGTGATAATAATAATCATAATAATAATGATAATTCTGATGTATGCACTCATATGACTTTCTCTACCCAATCTTGTACAAATTATTCTTACAAACGTTTCTTCTATTTACTTGATCGATATAAATATTTGCAGAAATTATTTTGGTGCATATTTCCTTGCAAGTACCTGCATCTAAAATAAGGGAATACAACAGGCAGGCTTTGATTGATAGTAAAATATTTTAAGAGCTGGTCGCTTTGTGATGACTTTGAAATTCTATAGTATTTGCATGATCAAGGTAAATAAGGTATGTGTACAGTTACATGGCTTTCTCTACTCACTCTTGTACAAACTTGCATGTTAATCGAGAAAGACACTTGTGGAAATGGATTTATAAAGTGTTTCGTGAGCATACAACGAATTTGTAAGTATTTATGCAAACATATATGTCGATCAACATGAAGCAAATAGAAAAATATATTTTTATAATAAAGGTTTGTAGAAAAGTGGTTGGACTTAAAGAAACCCATGTAACACGTCAGATTTATTTCATATTTTTACTAGTACCTAAGCTTTCAAAACATGTAAATAGTGATAACTGGATGAAGCTCAAAGTGGCATAAGAATAGGAGAGATATGGAGGGCATTATTGTACCTCCGGAAGGAAGGATGAGGTGAGAGGAGGCATTGGACGGCCACATCGAGACTAAGGTTTACCAAGACACCTTGAGGTATTTAGGTCTTCAGAGGCACCTCGACGAGGTCCATATACCACCCCATTACGGGGATCCCACGGACGAGGGACGCATATCTTCCCTGCCAAGCTGCACCCAACCTCTTCGCTGTCACTGGAACAACCTACGGGATGAACGAAGAATTAAATCACTAATAAAGTGAAGTGAAAGGAGAGGAAATTCAGCGGATATAATCATCCTTTGTTCGTCATAGATTATACAAAATAAGCCAATGGGTAGAAGAAGTGGCGGCAGACTACGAATGACGTTGGCTGATCAGTTTCCTTAAAGACGGAAAAAGCATATCACACGATGATGATAATTCCTTCGCACCATTCAACTACCGACCTGGGGAACCCTCCCCCCCCCCCCAAAAAAAGCCTCTGATTCAGAAAGGTCGGCACGAGGATTGAACCCACGAACCTCGTACGGTTGATTACCCTCCCTTAATGTAGGAAGCCAGTGTCTAGGGTCGGGGAGCAGGGGGAGCTCTGGACCAGACAGACTGAAGACCTGGAAGCGGGTGGTCAGTCAAGCACCAGTTATGAGAGTGAGGAAGAGGATGATATGAAATGCAGCCGAAATGGATTAATGGAAAGGTGATAATGGAACAGTTGGTGGAATGAGTGGTGGGGGAAACCAGAGGACCCGGAGAAAACCCGCCCAGACGCCGTTTCGCCCACCAAGAGCACCAAATGAGGGTTCCTGGGAATGAACCCGGGCCGCCCTAGTGATAGGCGAACGGTCTAACCGCTCGGCTACGGCGCCGTCTCCATAAAAATACATATTTTCTATAAAAGATATATGAAAAAATTAGTTACATTTTATTCATAAATACAAATTTTAGTGTTTTACGGTAGTGCATTGTTAGGGTTTATTGTAATTATTATTATTATTATTATTATTATTATTATTATTATTATTATTATTATTATTACTTTAATAGAACAGAAGATGCCGATATTGGTGTTGGATGCGAGAGCTTAATTAAAATACATAAACTTTAACATTGAAAATTGTGTAGCCAATGTGCAAGGGAAATGTAGTTCTCGCTGCATGCACCTGACGTACTCCCCTCTCGGATCATTCCATTTGTCGCCGTCTCGTGTATCTGCAGGGAGCGATTCTAAGAATGGCGTTACTTCATCCTCTAGTTGCAAACGCTTACCCAGCGTGCCACGTCACGTGACAGCCATCAGTCTGCAATGAAAGCATTACTTGCGTAAATCTCATGTTGTGCATTCATGTGACTTTCGCTATTCATTTTCTACCAACTATTCTTGTAGACTGTATTATTCTATTACTTTCTCTATTACGTATAGTAGAAGAAGAAGTATTGTATTCCACCCTAAAATTCGACGTCGAGACCTCACCGGAAATACATGTTTTGAGGCCTCCTGAATCTCCACCCCCCCCCCCAAAAAAAAAAGCATTTTTAGAAAAAGGTCCGTCTGTGTGTCAGTCTATGGACAGCATAACTCAAAAACGAAAAGTCGGTTAAAAGCTAAAGTAGGTATTTAAGTTTAATGTCTTTCAAGGATGCGGCACGAATATTTTGAAGAAATTTTCACCACCCTAAACTACCCTTTACATGGAAACTTTTTCGACACTTTTGATTTTCTTGAAAATGGCTGTTACCATTTTGATTAAAAAGTCATATGCCTAAGATATTTGTTTGACAAATGAAATGTATATCTTGAATTTTACGGCTATAGCCTGTGTTCCTGTTTACTCTGGATGACTTTTGAATAACTCGTAAACTTTAAGAGTTACAAAATCTTTACTATACAAAAAATGTAGATATCGACAAAACGCACAATTTATGTCTAAATGAATTTTTTATAGAGTGAACCATTTCGGAGATATTTCTTGTTATTTCTGTCAGTTTCGGAAAACTTAAACTTTCGTCAAATGGAATATAGTTGTTTATTTTTTATATGTTAAGCGTGCAAAGAGAACGGAATCTCAAAGCTTTAAAAGATTTGGCTATCGCACAAAGCCTACAGTATTCCCATATTCCCCTTGTACCTACAAGGACATAAGCAGTAAGATAGTTCGTACAAATGTTTATCTCAACTAACACGAAGAAGATATAGGGATAAGAGTTTGTAAGAATGGTTAGTACAAGAGTAGAGAAAGTCATGTGAGTGCAATCCGATTCGTTTTTCTTTTTAATCGAAATAAGCTTTTATTGCACATTTCGTTGTAGATATAGGTTTTCCTGAGAAGTTGGGTAAATTTATGCTTCATAGACCCCAGGCTCATTTGAGCAACGTAACACCCATTTAATTTATTGCCCGAAACGAACTAAGAACATTCTGATGTGTGCACTCACATTCCTTTCTCTACTCACCTTGTATGAAATATACTTAAAACACTTATTCCTCTATCTACATCATGTTTAGATGGAATTCTAGAAATGGTCTTAATCCATAATATTGATTCATAGGTACAATGGGAATAGGAGAATACAGGAGACTAAAGTGAAAGTCAAACCTTTAGGAGCTGGTCACTATGTGATGGCTTTGAAATTCCTTTCTCTTTGTATATCCAGGACATAAAAAAATAATAATGCTTTCCCGTTTGAGAAAGTTTAAGTATTGGAAAATACAAATAAATAAAAAGGAATATCTCGGAGGTGGTTCAATACAAAGTATATTTTAACGATGTATATTTTTGTGAAGTAAGATTTTCTCTTACGGTTTATCAGTTATGCAACAGTCATCTAGAGTTAACAGGACTTGAGGATATTTTCCAGAAATCCCACTTGCCATAAGCATATTTTAAACATGTGGTATTTTAATAAAAAACGTTAGACACTTTTTTGAGAAACCAAAAATTTATAAAAATGTTTCATGTAAAGGATAGGTGAAGGGCTTTTCTTGAAAATCTTCGTGTCGCATTCTTGGAAGATTTTGAACTCAAATACCAATTTTCGTATTTAGCTTATCGTTTATAAGTTATGTTGTTCAGTCTCTCTCTCTCTCTCTCTCTCTCTCTCTCTCTCTCTCTCTCTCTCTCACACACACACACACACACACAGAGGGGACTTTTTCTATAGCTGCTTTTTTTCAGTCAGAAGGAAGCATTTTCCGTGAAATTTCAATATAGAAGTTTTGGTTGCTACTTGTCAAGCGAGACGGCTCCATCGGTAACGTGGGAGATCCTGGGTTTGATTCCTGCGACCGATCCCTCCTGACCCGTGGGTTCTTTTGAGGGCTTTCCAGGGTCACCAGGCTAATGCTTGGAAGGGTAATTACATCCCCTAAATTTCCCGTCACTTCATTTCAATCCAGTCTTTCTGGGTCGGAAGCGTTGTCATTGGGTGAGTTTGGCGCTGCTGTGTGGAAGTTTAATTACCGGGATATTACCGATAAATAACACATAATGTTAGTAGCGGCCGCTGGTTACGAAGAGCGTAGGTATAACCGGCTCGGAGGGACCGACCGTGGTGTTAAAGATAAATATGTTACTCCATGTTTATCCAATCTCGAATATTGATACAAAATATAAGACGCAGTCTTATAAAAGTATAACTTATCTATTAAAGATGAACAAATTATTGTTTACCTTATAATGAATATTTACACGCCTCACTGACTCATTAATTTAGCTTCAAAATATCCTTCGACGAATTTGCATCTATTCATTGGTTTTCGCATAAGATAATTATTAATGCAATTCAATGTCAATCGTCATATTTGCATTCTGAAATTCCTGGGTTTTGTGCATGATATAGTGCCATGAAATTCAATTTATAAATAGTTTACTATTTATGTATATGTAGACACTATTATGGTATATTATTGTATTTTAAGATAGGTAACAAAATGTTGTACTTATTTAATATTTGCCAGTTTTATAGATTATAAGCGCATTTTTTAAAATAAAATAGCGATTATGCATCCCGTTTGTCTTAGCTCCAGTACGAGTGGAGGGGAGAGCGTGTGCGCGCGCATCTTCTTGGTGGATCAAAGCGCCATTTTGAATGTTCTTACAAGGTGGAAGACACCCGTAGGCATACAAAAGTTACGGATCGAGGTCCTGTTGTATGTCATTGATTTTGAAGTCAACTATTGTAATTAAGTATCAAATAGTGAATTATTTTTATCGTTAAATAGTTATTCGTAAGTCTGTAACGTTTTATACATGGAATCAAGCAGATGCTGTATCTAGTCGGCGAGTTTAAAGGTATGCATTACAAATTCTTTATTTTTCCTGTTATATAAAGTTTACCCTTGTTTTCTTTTGCATGTCATTAACGAGGAGCTTTCTTTTCAAGTGATAGTTTATAGTGAAAAAGCAGATCATTGTGATTTTTATTCTTTACAGCGATTTTCAGTTTTGCGTAATTATTAAGCAATTGAATTGCGTTGTCTTAAACAACTCTGCAGAGGCTCCTGGCGCAACTAAGCAATAAACCGGCACGTGTTTCTTAGAAATCTGCTAGTTTTACCATAGTGTAATGCTATTTGTTTATCTGAAACCTGTAAACTTTATCCAACATTTTCAAGAGCATCGCCCTATTTCCCCAACATCTATAGGTATTACGTATTTAATAAAGTCAATGTATGTGTGTGAATAATCCTGTATTCTCGCCCAAATTTCGACACAAATTGACACTTAATCTTCAGGATATAAGGTATGAGTTCTCGGTATGACGAAAAACCAACCCCAGTGACAGAAAAGGTGGAAAATGTCCGTGGGGCAGCACTTGTGAAGATTCTTAGGGTGATTGGGCTTGTTTATTTCCAATATTTTCGTAAATAATAAGGCTGTTGCGCTCGTTATTGTTTCAGGGGTGATAATCCAAAATGATGATCATCTTTATTATTATTATTATTATTATTATTATTATTATTATTATTATTATTATTATTATTATTATTATCATTATTATCATCATCATCATTATTAATGGGCGGTGCGAAGAGCGCCAAGGGGCTGCCATGGCCCCACTTGTAAGCTAATAAACTTAATGTACAATCAATTGCGGACTATTAGACTATTATTTTAATTTTTATGGAAAGAGCAATTTTTATTTAGCACAAATTAATACATTATGCATAACAAATACAATTACTTCTGATTACAAAATAATGAATTGAAAATATCTGATAGCAAACTTCCAGCGTGTCGCTCCCTCCTGGAGAAAATCTGCTGATGCCCACATTATTATTACTATCACTATAATTCAGATTCACAGGTGGTTGGTTTAATGAGTGCAGCAGGAATAAGCAGTATTTGTATTTGTAATTTGGCATTTCAAAGCTGTGCTGTGTAATGCATTTACTTCAAATGTTTTATTTACATTATTGATAGTAAATAATATCCACAAGAAATAATGCTGAATATTTTTTCAATCCTCATGGCACTCGTTAGTGCTAATTAATTATTAAATCACCAGAGAAAATGAAACGAAGAAATTGATCATAATGCTAGCAAAGCATAATTTCCACAGCTTCCTCTTTTTGCCAATAAACCACAGATACATACATGGCAATTTATTGTATAGGGCAGCTGCAAAGCAATATGTTGTTGTTAGCTAATGCTGGATTTCTGACAATGAAGTCATTAATCCTCTTGCTCTCCAATATTTTTCACTGATGGATGGGGCACTAGAAGTGGCCGGGCATATTTGAAGGTGGTCTCGGTCCATTTCCTCTTGCAGATCACATAGAGGACAGAGTGGTGAAGAATATATCCCAATTCTGTTTAAATGTTTTGCCAGACAATCATGTCCTGTAATCAACCTGAAGGTTGCAACTGCTGTTTTTCGAGGATACTCAGGAATCACTGTTTGAATGTTTGGTAGTTCCCATCTTTTATTCTTTGATTTTTCATAGTAATATTTTGCAATAATTTTTTTGAATTCAGAGTTGACTAATCTTTTAGCTGCATAAAATGGTAAATTAACTATAGATTTTTGTACACCGCTGGTACCCTTTTTTGCAAGAAAATCAGCTTTCTCATTACCACTCAGTCCACAGTGAGCCGGTATCCATTGGAAGACTAGGTGTTTTTGAAGTGCTGTTAGATGGCTAAGCATCTTCCAACATTCTATAATAGTTTGGTTTTTTGGTGACAACTTGGAAGTAATTGCTATAATTGCTGCCCTGGAATCTGAGAGAATAACTGCTTGCCGAAAATGTGAAATTCTATACAAAAGATTTTGTAGGGTCATTCGAATTGCTTCAATTTCTCCATCAAAGTTTGTAGTTCCATAACTTAAAGATTTGTAATAGGAAAAGAGGTGACACGTGACTCCAGCACCTGCTCCATCTTGGTTTGATATCAATGATCCATCAGTATAAATATGGAGCCATTCATGTTCTGGAAATCTAGTATGGATTGTCTCTAATGCCAATAATTTTAGAACACTAGTTGGAGTATCACTTTTTTTAACTTCTTCTGTCAGGTGTAAATAATATGTGATGTCTAATGTATGTGTTGGATTGACTTTAGATATGAAGTTTTCCATTGAATTAGGAAGGTGTGCATTCTTCCTGATGTCTTGAATTTTGGAAAGAAAGCTCTCCTGAGTCTTTAGTGTATGTGTAAAATTTCTCTTGTGCCATGTATTGAATGGGAGTCTGATCAACTTTTCGTGTTGAATAAGAGCCGCTTTTTCTATTTCATATTCAATGGGGTATTGGTTGGTTAGTATTTCCATAGCTGCTATTGGTGTGGTTTTGATAGCACCTGTAATTAATCTCAGAGTTTGGTTTTGAAAGATTTGAATTTTTTTTGTGTTTGCTGTTACAAGAACTTCGCTGCAGTAAGTAAATAATGGCTTTATATATACATTGTATGTTGTGTTAAGAGTTGCTCTGGAACATCCCCACTTCATTCCTGTTAGACGTTTTAACAGTGAAAGGCGCCTCTCTGCTCTTTGTATTACATTTTTGTTGCATGGCTTTTTCCAGTTCTGTACTTTTGCTTTTTGGTTTTGAAGTCCACATTACCAAGTCATCAGCAAATAGTGCACACTTCACGCCTGATTCTTGTATTTGTTGTGGCAGATCGTTAATAAATATATTAAAAAGTGTAGTGCTGAGCACTGCACCTTGTGGCAAGCCACGGTGTATTTGTTTATATTTAGATATATTTCTTCCATATCTGGTTGCAATAAAGCGTTGTGTTAGGAAATGATATAGCCATGAAAACATTGGAACTTGTATCCCTATTTTTTTTACTTTCTTTAGTAGTTTTGTTCTGCATATAGAATCATATACACTTTGAAAATCAATAAAAACTGATAAATTATCTTCTTTTCTATTGAAGGAGTCTTTGATTTCTTGACTGAGAAGTAAGACTTGTTCATTTGTAGAGTGGAACTCTCTGAATCCAGCTTGACATGGGGATATTAAATTTTGTGATTCTAGGAACCAATTTAACCTGTTTGACACCATTCTTTCCATCACTTTTGCTATTATGCTAGTAAGAGCTATTGGTCTATAATGTTTTATTTCTGATGCTGTTTTGTCTTTCTTCAAGTGAGACAATTATTGCTTTTTGCCATTCAGCAGGTACAGTGGTTTTCCAGGATAGATTGTAGAGTTTCAGTAGTTGTTGTTTTGCTGTTTTTCCAAGGTTTTTTATGAACTCTGGATGTATGTGATCTGGTCCAGGAGACTTTTTGTTTTTTAGATTATTTATTGCAATGTTCAATTCTTGCATATTAAAATTTTGAAAAAAGATATTGCACTGAGTGTTAGAATTACATTCTCTTTCTTGTTTCAAATCTTTCTTAAATTCTTTACGTTCCTTTTTGTTATTTCTTGTTACTTTGTGTGAAGTAGCATAATATTTATTGAATGTTTCGGCTATGACTGCATCATTTACTAACATTTTATTGTTGTGTATGATGGGTGTGCTGTTGTTTTCTTTCCTGTCCCTGACATTTTTTATGAACTTATGAGCTTTGTTACCGTCTGTCCTATAATCCATTTTTTCTAAGACATTATTAAAGTGATTCCTTTTAGCAGTATTAATTTCTTTTTTTAGTGAGGCACATTTCTTCCGTCATATTTGTGTATCTGATATGTTTTTTGTTTGTTCAGCTGTATTTCTAGCTATATCCCTTTGCTTTTTCAGTTCTGCTAACTGGGGGTTCCAAAAGGGTTTGAAATTTTTAATTCTTCCACGAGGAATATGTTTTTTTGCAGTTTCTAGGATGACTTTACAGAATTCTTTGTTCATATGATCTGGTTGGTCATACAGCTGTGAGTTTGTTTGTTCTTTAAATTTATGTTCTAATTCAGATTTATATTTGTTCCAATCTGCTTTTTTGAAGTTCCAATACAGATTCGTAAGACCTTGACTGTTATTTGTATTCTCTAGTTTTATATCAGCAATTACTGCTCTGTGACCAGAACTTGGATCTTCTATAACTTGTTTTTTAATTTTTGAAACAATATGTGTTGTAGCTAACAAGAGGTCTGGGTTACTGCCCGCTCCAGAATAATGCATGAAGGTTGTGGGATCTTCTTTACTATAAATCAGTTCAAAAGTTGTGGTACTCAAAAATTCTTTCACTATCTTCCCTGTAGAATCCACTTTTTCATAACCCCATCTTTTGGAATGTGCATTGAAATCCCCAATTACGATTGTTTTATTTAATTGGTCAACAAGAGAGAGATCTGGTTCATTCCTGGGAGGATTGTAAATACTGTATAAATGTAGATGTGTTTTGTTACCCCAAAAATTTAGCTTTATTAATTCACTTTTATCTATGTTATCCATTTCTTTAACAATTTCAAAGGAGGTTTTAATATCCTTTTTGACTCCAACTAATATTCCACTACTTATCTGTCTATTTTTGGGTAGTAGGTGTAGTAGAAAACCAGTAAAATTGAAGTATTTAAGTTGGTCATTTGTTAGATTTGCTTCTTGTATTACAAATATATCAATGTTATAATCAAATACAATTTTATTCAGTTCTACTCTTTTTGTTTGTGTGAGACCACCCGCATTCCATTGTAGAAGTCTGATGTTAGATCTTCTATTAGTATAATGTTTTGGTTCTCGAGAAGTAGTCCCAGCCTGGAGATCCGAATGGGGGACTATTTTAACTCCGGAACATTTTACCCCTCGAGTCATATTTCATAAAAAAGAGCAGTAATAGTAACCGTTTTTTAGAGAGCACCATATTTTTATGTTTTGGCGGTCACATCGCTCTCTCACAACCCCCAGAATGTCTGGGGGAACACACCTGTCGTTGGTTTACGGGTCTCACTGACCTGACCGGGAGAATTATCAAAATAAATTCACCGACCATATCCTCTGATTACCAATCAGAAGACGTATTACATGCCATGACAGGTCAGCATGTTAGGGGTTAAGGTTTTATAGAAAAATTAGAGAAATGGAGAGGTTGGAAAAATAAAGACTCCCTAGCCCTTGGGAACCCTAATAGCATCGGGGTCGGAAGAGAACAAGAGATGACCAAGGTAAGGTCAGATAGGAAAGTTACAGTGAGGAGCAAAACACCTGTAAGTGGAAGTAATGTTCTGCTCAGCTTGGGTACCTTGTGGTCGCTATTCACATATCCCCTAGACGGAGACCCCTGAGTAATATACTTGGTGCATGCATAACACTGAAAACAATATCATGCTTATTGATATATATTCCAAGTAGATTGGGGTTGTGACAGTGTTGTGTCTTGTTTCCAGGACTGTGCCCCGCCTGTGAGGAGTCTCAGTGCAGTACAATAAAGAGTCACGACTACACACATATGGAATGTTTGAGTTATACTTGGATCACAGAAGCAGATGAGAGGAAGTTGGCAGAGTGAGGTAAACAGCAGCATTCTATTTGCCGTAATTTTCCTTCAATACTGCATGAGGTCACATGAGGGGATTAGTGCAACAGTGGTCTAACCTTCCCTGATACACAATTTGCAATATTGGCGCCATCTGTCAGGTTTCATGTGAACTATCTTCCCACTATATGGTTTGGACCAAAAGCCTTTGGTTGATTAAATTGAAGCTTCTGTTTTCCCTGAGATCAAAATCCATGTTGTTTGGGTACAACCGTGGTCTAACCATAAAAAGTCAATGAGAAGCTAGCAAAAAAGAAATAAGCACATCGTGGATCTTAGCAATGTTAACCTTGAAGTGAAATATGTCAAGTCCAGATCAATAACTCCAAACAAACTTCCAGATGTAAGATTTAAAGCTTTCACGGTGCACGTTATTTATTATAGTTTCACGGGCGGTCAGCCGTGTGAGGTTTGAAAATATTGAGCTTTCGGCCATTCTAAACTCCATGGCCGTCGTCAGAATGAAATGACCGTTAGTTTTCTGCTCCCCATATATATACAATTACAGGATTCCTTGCGAATGTGGTAAAGTGTATGTAGGCCAAACAAGACGCACAATAGAAGAAAGGTGTAAAGAACATCAATGCAATATCAGGCTCCTACAACCAGATAAGTCAGCAGTGGCCGAGCATTGTTTAGAGTATGTCCACAAAATAAACTTTGAAGACATCAAAGTTCTGGAGCATACAGACAAATACTGGGACAGAGTCATTAAGGAAGCCATTCAAATCAAACTACATCCAAACAATTACAACAGGGACCGCGATCTTCAGCTAAGCCCTGCCTGGACAATAGCCATGAAACACATTCACAACAGCAACTATAGTGATTCTGGTCCAAGTACTGACCCTCAAGAAAACACTGTGGCCGGTGACAAACATAGCCCGAAACAGCAGGCACAATCACAAATCGTCACCCGCTCATTGGCCAGGGCAACGCAACCCCCTCCCACCTAACATTGTATATATATGGGGAGCGGAAAACTAACGGTCATTTCATTCTGACGAAGACCATGGAGTTTAGAATGGCCGAAAGCTCAATATTTTCAAACCTCACACGGCTGACCGCCCGTGAAACTATAATAAACTTCCGGATATTAATTACCTTTTAAAATATGTCCCAACAGTTTATTATACATTCTACAATAGTTTGATTGCTGAAAATGTTACTCAAAACAGTGAAACTGAGATGGACCGTGATAATAATTTTCCATATTTGGATATACCTACCTAAATATTCAGCATTATGACTCACACATATTTAATGCCCTTTAATATCTCCTAGCTTTTAATAATAGGTTCTTTCAGCCTTTTCAAAAATTGTATGTATGAAACTTTCTTCATTTTATTAACAACCGTACATATTTACTGCAAGAGCTTTTTTGCATGATAAGACAGAAGAAAAAGTGTCAGAGCAACAATGGTCCAACCCAGAAAAGGATTTGCAGCACAACACAAAATCAGTTTTGTATAAAAAATATGTTAGCACTGATCAGTGCATTGTTGTTTAATAATCTGATAAAGTATCAGTGAAAAATCACTGTGATTTAAATGAGCTTTTACTTATCCTAAAAGAACATCACGTGTGCATTAACTTTAACTCAACTTTTCTTCATATTTAAGAAGAGAATAAAGCCTGATGACTAATGTAAACTTTGGGGCCTTCAGTGGAGAACTCGTCTGTACATTGTGAACTTACTTATGAAGGAAATGCTACTAGATAAGCTCGCCCTTAGTTGTAATTTGTTAATAAATTAAAAAAACAATTAAAAGACAAAACAAAATTTTGTTTTAGGGAGATGGGTTAGACCGCTGTTGCACTGACCCCCTCAACTATGTTTCTGGTCATTGCTTAGTACTGATTAAGGTGTAGCAATAGATGAAGTGTTTGCACGAGTTCCAAGTTACCAGTCATTGCTTTGTGCAATTTCAAGTATTAGAACGCACAAATGGAAAACATGTTAACATTTTAAACACATTTTTCAATTGTGCAGGGTGCAAAATTGTTAAAAGTTGGTGGGGGAAAGCATGTTAGTAGTGTATGTTCCACTGTTAGTGTCTAACTATATAAACTGCCTCACTGGATGATCTAGTAGTGTGGGGGGGAGGGGGATTCTGGGTATAAAATCATTGGAAAGAGGAAATCCTACACAGCCCCTTGGGATTTTGCTCCCTGAATTTATCAATGTGCTGCACTGTTTTAAACACTTTATGTACATCAATTTTGTATTAGAAAGCATTTGTTTTTCTACACTTCTTTTGAATTACTTTTCAATTACATGTGCTGTGGGTGCATTAGAATATTTAAATAATTCTCTACTGGGTGTGCAAAAGTGGTTTGGTCAAAAAATATCGAAAATGAGTTCTCCACAGCCTTTGACGTAATTTTGTGTGCTCTATTTCAGTGTTTCACTTCGTATATCAAAATCCTCTACCTCAGGGGTATGCCTAAACATTTAAGGTAATTTATATATTACGTTTCATATTAACATCTTTCGTTAAAATTTAACACAACAATAATAGGTAATAAATTAAAAATGAAATAAAAAAGTAAAAGATCCTACTGCATCATATTAAACCAAACTCAAATGTGGATAGAAAGACTAAATTACTGTCTTTTCATAAAGGCATGCCTTTTACAAAAATGAATGAATTATATTTTACGATTTTATATCCACATACTTAATCGATGGTCATAAATTTAATTTCAGAATATGTGTAGACGTATTTTCATTTATTTTTTTTTCCCCATATCTTATACATACAAGAAAATGTAATTATTATAAAATGCAGATTCATTCCCAGTTGCCATATTTGCAATGTTTCTATAACTTATACTATTCTTTGTTCAAGAGTGTTTCATCCATATGTGTTTCATTCACATTATACCAAATTATTGGATGTAAGGGCAGCACTGTGGCTGAGCAGTTATAGTTTGCTTACCACCTAGGCGGCCCTGGTTTGATCCCAGGGACTCGCATGTGGTTTTTGTGATGGACAAAGCAGTTCTGGGTGGGTTTTCTCTAGCTTTCTGGTTTCCATCACCACTCATCCCACCAATTGCAAATAAATTAAAATTAAATTAAAATGCAAATAAATTAAAAAGCACGGGAATTTTCATTGAGCAGGATTGTGGTGATGAGGAAAGAACGAGGCTAGATCAGAAGGCAAAAATGCATATTTGAAAGGATTTCAGCAATTTGTGGAGGGAGAGAAATGCAGTCTAAATGTAAGGAGAAATGATCATCCAAGACAGTAGATACCATCAGCAGTTTAGCAAAAGTGAAGTTCTGCAATTAGAGCAAAGGAGTCAATCTACTGACGGTAAAATTGAAATGACACTGAGTCAAAACCAAGTAACACAATCATCATAGGATCAACCTTTCAAATTTACACCCTACACACATTAACTTCACATGCTACTGTACTGCAGGCTGGCATTGTCCAAATTGCAAATATAGGGTTCTATAGTGAGCATTTTTGCATAGATTTTCCTAAGAAGGAAAATATCAGTACCCTCTAATGCTAAAGTCCAAACTGAAATTCTTGTGACAAAAGCAATATACTATACAGAGATTACACCTGAAATATCAACTGCCAGTTTTAGCTGCAAACCCTCAAAAAGAATCTCCCATATAAGCTGCTGGAAATATGTTTAACTAAAGCGCGTTCCACCCTTAGAAGACAGTACACGTTAAATGGGCGCAGTGTTGCAAAATGTACTAGTTAATCTTTCTCCGCGAGCGACTCGAGGCGGCCTTAGTCCTTAAATTGCTGTTTGATGAGATGGGCACTTTTAACTTTAGTATCCCTGCATGCCTTTGTCACTGTATGACCTAATTTTACAAATGACTCGTCTGTATAAACAATTGATTTCCCCTGGTCCCTAGACCTTTTTACGTCTTTTAGATATTTATGTCGCCATCTGATAATATCGATATCGTCTCTTTCTATTAATATGCACTTGTTACCACTTCTTTCATATTCGAACCCCAAATCATGTAAGAACCGACTAAGAGTGGCCCTAGACCTTTTTACGTCTTTTAGATATTTATGTCGCCATCTGATAATATCGATATCGTCTGTTTCTATTAATATGCACTTGTTACCACTTCTTTCATATTCGAACCCCAAATCATATAAGAACCGACTAAGGGTGGCCCTTGAGAAATTTGGTAGGGTCTCATTACTGTTGAATCGTGACAAAATTATATTCAGCGTGGGTGTAATATTTGCAAACAGTAAAGAATGAACAATTCGCCGCACTCTACCGTGCACTATTCAATCATATTGCGTTAACCTAGCGTTTTGTGTAGTCCCGCCCTTTTATCCTTTCTTTTCGATGGCATTCTTAGAGGTCCTTTCATTAGTTCCTTTTTAATCATACACACTACTGCTTCTGAACACCCGATAGCCTTAGCTGTTTCTTTTACTGCCTTGCATGCATTTTGCTTCAAAAATAATCTAACACATTCATAATTATTTGGCGTTCCTTCTTAATTTACCAAAATATCGTCTCTTCCTAGCTTCCCCCTCCATAACTATAAATATTTACAAAAATATTAAACAAATAACGCAATAACAGCTCACAGTTACACACACGACTTCTTTCGAACTAATGTTAGTGCTGCTCCTTATACTATCTTCTATGTCAGGCTGGGTGCGAGAATACGCTGAATAGATGAATACCTTTTGTTTGCCTTACTGGATAAAAGAAAGAGGTTACTGCCTTTTGGTTTATTTTAAAAACTTTCTCCAACTTTCCTCAACATTTGTTCTTGCTGGTTCCCTGATGTAAACTCAATAACAAAAAAGTTTCACACTGCGTAACTTTTGCAGTGCACAGATATAAAATTTTCCGAAAACATTTAATTTAAAAAATTATAACACTTAACTGGGTAAACATAGAGAATTCAAAGTAGGCAGGTAAGTAGCACTATAGTTTACTCTACCTAAGAAAAAAATATAGATGCATTCTAGCAGTTAGTTTGTTAGTTAGCGCGTGATGAGTATAGAAACAGCAAATATCGGACTTCTATTGAAAAAAACGTTTTCTGAAGAAATTTGGGCCTATAGAAATGTATAATGACTCTGAAAAGGATATAACCTGATAGAGAAAAAAATTCTGCATAGGATAATGTGTTCAAATCTGAAATTTATAACAAATGAATATTTATACCATGCTATTAGGAATCTGGCAACAGCGTGAAGGTAGAAAAGGACGCGGCTAATGGCAACTTGTATGCGCTAGATAGAGACAGAGATGTCCCATTTAACTCCATACTGTCTTCTAAGAGTGGAACGCTATATAGCACAATTGGACAGCCCAAACTGCTTATTAAATTGCTGGCTAGGGTGCAAGGACAGGGGCTCAGATTACTGCTTTCTACGTTGCCTGTCCTGTTATTCACACTCCATAAATTACATTGAAGCATGCCTCTAAAACAGCTCTAAAATGGCTTCAATTTCAGCACCTGCATGTAAAATTGACAGCTGATGTTTTGGATATGGCCTTTTAAACTACATCACTTCTATCAAAGGAATTTCAGGATTTCAGTAAGAGGGTTCTGATATTCCCCTTGGCTCTCATTTTTTAAAGAACAAGTCTGTGGAACAATTATTTCTGGAATCGTGAGAAATGTACAAATATAAGAAATGCAGAGTGTATTGGTGTATTTTATTAGCAGGTATAAAAACAGTTTATTTGTTATAACTCGCTTTTATTAAAATTGTCCAGTAGTCTGTACATCAATAGCTTTTATGAAGTATTAATGAGTTCTGTAATGGTTGCCAGTTCAAATGACTCGTTTTCTTAATAGTATCAACAAAATGTGTCTTTTTCAATTCTGACGTTGCCACTAATTACTCTGCATGGCATAAAGTAAAATGTTTTATACTTTAATGAGCTGCCACAAATTTTTTGTGTGAACATGTAACCAAACATTAGGATGTGGTATTTGGCAGGGAAATGGGAACAATTACACATGTTTGACACTTTTATTTATTCCTTCTAGCATAACATAATTTGACATATTTGCGTAACAAGCACAAATAACCTCGTAAAGAGGTTTCTGCATACATTATATACAACACTGTATTGCTCCATATACGAACACCTGTTTTATCATCACTAGATCATTATTAGCCTGACAACAAAGTCCTCTTAACAGTTTCACTTCATTTAACACTTTCACACCATTTCACTATATTCAGCACCAGCACTGGACACCAAAAAGGCACAGCTTGGGAAGTTATACACCCACAATCACAGGAATGCCTTTAACTCCAACTTTCCACCATACATATCCTAGAAATAAACAAAAAACACAACAAATAGCAACATTTATGTTTAACTAAAGTCTAAGTAATGAAAGAGACCTGTGTAAAGAAGGGCTAGGCCAATTATCCAATTTACATTTAAAATATAGATAATTTAGATGGATTATAATTAGGCTTAGTAGTCAAGCTACATTCAAGATGAATCAAGTTATCAGCATTTGTAGTCATGTGCACAGTGAGCGGAACCAGTTCTGTCTGCTGTTCAGACAAAACGTGCACAACTTCATTCTTTTTGTAGCTCACCTACTAAGCTTAGTTATAAACAATTTCAGCAGTTGTAAATATGATTATCTAGCAAGTAATAAATTTTCTATCCAAAGTCGCAGGTTTGCAATCTTAACACTCTCGTGGCAACTTTAGCCAATATTATTATAATATCAATATGCTCTATTTAACACATAATTCAGTTAACAGTTTGGCAAATACCACTTGAGAGTTAGATATCAAGAGTATGGTTATCTTTATTTATAGGCATTCATTAAAATATCAATCATATGTTAATATACTTGTATGTTAATGTACATATAAATTAATTTATGTAAATTTGGTTTGGTTCGGCAAATAACAGAACACTCAACTCCTGAAGGCAATGTCAATGACTGTTCATTGTTTCATATGACAATTCTGTATTTGTTGAAATAGGTTATGATGAGCACGATTTCTATTATCCACAGTTTGTTGCATGCATTTATATTTTCTGATGTGGTTATGTTATTGCGGCATTTGCTTATTAACATAATTTAAATATGTGAAGTGGTGTTGCTTAAGAGAACTGAAGAATATAAAGAAAAGGGTATTATATTTATTAGAAAATGTTTAATGTACAAATACTGGTATTAATTAAGCCTGGTTAACAACCACACGGTAATAGTAATCAGAATGGAAACCAGATCATATATTATCGATCAGCATATCGTTAGCAAAGTGGACGTTCATATTGTGCATTGGAATTCATTTGTTTCTAATGGACCACTAATACACACACACACACGCGCACACGCACGCGCACGCGCACACGCACGCGCACACGCACACGCACACACGCACACGCACATAGGCACACACTCACACACTGTCTCACTCTCACACTCTCTCAGTCTCTCACTGTCTCACTCTCACACTCTCTCAGTCTCTCACTCTCTCAGTCTCTCAGTCTCTCACTCTCACACTCTCTCAGTCTCTCACTCTCTCAGTCTCTCACTCTCTCTCACTCTCTCTCACTCTCTCACACTCTCACTCTCACACTCTCACTCACTCTCTCTCACTCTCTCACTCACACACTCACATACTATCTCACTCTCACACTCTCTCAGTCTCTCACTCTCTCACACACTCACACTCTCACTCACTCTCTCTCTCACTCTCTCACTCACACACTCACACACTGTCTCACTCTCACACTCTCTCACTCTCTCACACTCTCACTCACTCTCTCTCTCACACACACATGCTTCCTTAATGTAGGAAGCCAGTGTCTAGGGTCGGGGAGCAGGGGGAGCTCTGGACCAGACAGACTGAAGACCTGGAAGCGGGTGGTCAGTGAAGCACCAGTTATGAGAGTGAGGAAGAGGATGATATGAAATGCAGCCGAAATGGATTAATGGAAAGGTGATAATGGAACAGTTGGTGGAATGAGTGGTGGGGGAAACCAGAGGACCCGGAGAAAACCCACCCAGACGCCGTTTCGCCCACCAAGAGCACCAAATGAGGGTTCCTGGGAATGAACCCGGGCCGCCCTAGTGATAGGCGAACGGTCTAACCGCTCGGCTACGGCGCCGTCTCCATAAAAATACATATTTTCTATAAAAGATATATGAAAAAATTAGTTACATTTTATTCATAAATACAAATTTTAGTGTTTTACGGTAGTGCATTGTTAGGGTTTATTGTAATTATTATTATTATTATTATTATTATTATTATTATTATTATTATTATTATTATTATTATTATTATTATTATTATTATTATTATTATTATTATTATTATTATTATTATTATTATTATTATTATTATTATTATTATTATTATTATTATTATTATTATTATTATTATTATTATTATTATTATTACTTTAATAGAACAGAAGATGACGATATTGGTGTTGGATGCGAGAGCTTAATTAAAATACATAAACTTTAACATTGAAAATTGTGTAGCCAATGTGCAAGGGAAATGTAGTTCTCGCTGCATGCACCTGACGTACTCCCCTCTCGGATCATTCCATTTGTCGCCGTCTCGTGTATCTGCAGGGAGCGATTCTAAGAATGGCGTTACTTCATCCTCTAGTTGCAAACGCTTACCCAGCGTGCCACGTCACGTGACAGCCATCAGTCTGCAATGAAAGCATTACTTGCGTAAATCTCATGTTGTGCATTCATGTGACTTTCGCTATTCATTTTCTACCAACTATTCTTGTAGACTGCATTATTCTATTACTTTCTCTATTACGTATAGTAGAAGAAGTATTGTATTCCACCCAAGAATTCGACGTCGAGACCTCACCGGAAATACATGTTTTGAGGCCTCCTGAATCCCCCCCCCCCCAAAAGGCATTTTTAGAAAAAGGTCCGTCTGTGTCTGTGTGTCAGTCTGTGGACAGTATAACTCAAAAACGAAATGTCGGTTAAAAACTAAAGTTAGTATTTAAGTTTAATGTCTTTCAAGGATGCGGCACGAATATTTTGCAGAAATTTTCCCCACCCTAAACTACCCTTTACATGGAAACTTTTTCGACACTTTTGATTTTCTTGAAAATGGCTGTTACCATTTTGATTAAAAAGCCATATGCCTAAGATATTTGTTTGACAAATGAAATGTATATCTTGAATTTTACGGCTATAGCCTATGTGTTCCTGTTTACTCTGGATCACTTTTGAATAACTCGTAAACTTTAAGAGTTACAAAATCTTTACTATACAAAAAATGTAGATATCGACAAAACGCACAATTTATGTCTGAATGAATTTTTTATAGAGTGAACCATTTCGGAGATATTTCTGTCAGTTTCGGAAAACTTAAAACTTTCGTCAAATGGAATATAGTTGTTTATTTTTTATATGTTAAGCGTGCAAAGAGAACGGAATCTCGAAGCTTTAAAAGATTTGACTATCGCACAAAGCCTACAGTGTTCCCATATTCCCCTTGTACCTACAAGGACATAAGCAGTAAGATAGTTCGTACAAATGTTTATCTCAACTAACACGAAGAAGATATAGGAATAAGAGTTTGTAAGAATGGTTAGTACAAGAGTAGAGAAAGTCATGTGAGTGCAATCCGATTCGTTTTTCTTTTTAATCGAAATAAGCTTTTATTGCACATTTCGTTGTAGATATAGGTTTTCCTGAGAAGTTGGGTAAATTTATGCTTCATAGACCCCAGGCTCATTTGAGCAACGTAACACCCATTTAATTTATTGCCCGAAACGAACTAAGAACATTCTGATGTGTGCACTCACATTCCTTTCTCTACTCACCGTGTATGAAATATACTTAAAACACTTATTCCTCTATCTACATCATGTTTAGATGGAATTCTAGAAATGGTCTTAATCCATAATATTGACTCATAGGTACAATGGGAATAGGAGAATACAGGAGACTAAAGTGAAAGTCAAACCTTTAGGAGCTGGTCACTATGTGATGGCTTTGAAATTCCTTTCTCTTTGTATATCCAGGAAATAAAAAAATAATAATGCTTTCCCGTTTGAGAAAGTTTAAGTATTGGAAAATACAAATAAATAAAAAGGAATATCTCGGAGGTGGTTCAATACAAAGTATATTTTAACGATGTATATTTTTGTGAAGTAAGATTTTCTCTTACGGTTTATCAGTTATGCAACAGTCATCTAGAGTTAACAGGACTTGACATTTTCCAGAAATCCCACTTGCCATAAACATATTTTAAACATGTGGTATTTTAATAAAAAACGTTAGACACTTTTTTGAGAAACCAAAAATTTATAAAAATGTTTCATGTAAAGGATAGGTGAAGGGCTTTTCTTGAAAATCTTCGTGTCGCATTCTTGGAAGATTTTGAACTCAAATACCAATTTTCGTATTTAGCTTATCGTTTATAAGTTATGTTGTTCAGTCTCTCTCGCTCTCTCTCTCTCTCTCTCTCTCTCTCTCACACACACACACACACACACAGAGGGGACTTTTTCTATAGCTGCTTTTTTTCAGTCAGAAGGAAGCATTTTCCGTGAAATTTCAATATAGAAGTTTTGGTTGGAATGCATTGTGCTACTTATCAAGCGAGACGGCTCCATCAGTAACGTGGGAGATCCTGGGTTTGATTCCTGCGACCGATCCCTCCTGACCCGAGGGTTCTTTCGAGGGCTTTCCAGAGTCACCAGGCTAATGCTTGGAAGGGTAATTACATCCCCTAAATTTCCCGTCACTTCATTTCAATCCAGTCTTTCTGACTTAACCGTATATTGCACACCGGTCCAGCGGCGAAGAAAGCCGAAGTGTTGGAGTCACGTGACTAACATGGCTGGGTGCACAGCTGGGCGTCACGTGACACTTGCTGCAAATATGGCTGTCAGTTTGTTATTGAAGGAGCTGTGGCTTGTTTACTGCATTTTTTATGAAATAAGGTAAGCTATAATTTTTTTGAGATTTGAAATAACCTGTATTTCTTACAAATGCTATCACCAGGTGACCTATTTCTGTTGTTTCAGAGCCGCAGAGCTGTTGTGTTGTGGCTGCAAGTCAAATTATAACGTTATTAGCTCAAAGAAGATGCACACCAACTATCCTTGAGAACCAACCGAAATATTTCAGCACAGCATTGGTATCAATTTAGAAGGATCCTGGAGAAAGGTGATAGCAGAGACTTCAGGAAGAGGTAGCTTTCAGAGAATGGTGTCAAAACAAGAAGATTTTGTCATTTGGGAACTTTTAAAAACGGTGTTCTCTCCATTTGTTATGATTGAAAGTGAAAACTACTTACTGTTTGTGTATGAAAGTGATTTTATGGCAGTGCTTGGGCACATTGTAGGTTTCGAAGTGTTAGTTTCTTTAGAAGTTAAAGTGTTTTAAAAAGGTGTGTGTATAACAACAGTGTCTTTCAATCTCAGTAATGATTGGACTTAATTTGAAAATCTGGTGAGTCATTTAAGTCAGTATAAACTATTCGTATGTGATCAGGTAGAGTATATTGCACATGAAATGCAGAGTAAAACCCACTGTGTAACAGGGAGAAGATAAACATGTGTGTACAGCTTCTGTTAATGAAACAAAAATATACCCTTGTGATTCAGTTATATGTTCATGCAGTTTTTTTTGTTTGTTTTTTTTTTTTTTTTAAAACTTATCCTGCTGCTTAAAGTGCAGTTTACCTCATCCCTCTCACTTCAGAAGAATTGTTGCTGGTGTAGGAAGTAACAAATGATGGATTGCCAAAATTTATACTTAAAACAGACACACAGTTTTGTGTAACTAACATCACATAATGGTCAGTCACACCAACTTGATTTATAGGCAAGCAATCACTGCATAATAAAATAAAGATTTCTCAACACCTGGAATATTAAAGATAACATGCCATCACTGCTATCTGTTCAGTTTACCAGAGAAAGTAGAGTATTTAGCATATTGTAATATATTCTTGAATGTTGATGCCATCAGTTTGCAAACTGCCAAGATGGTGAAGTAAGAAATGTCGCTAAACTAGTAATTGTATTACGTTTCGTTCATTGTAATCCCGGAATTACTCCCATTATTGTACACTAGCTACTGAAAGTTATCACAGCCGCTCATAAATAATTTATTCTTTGCAAAATGGTTGCGCTGCATATTTTCACTTTATGAAGAAAGTATGAACAACTTTTTCCCCATTTAATAAACAACACTTTATTTACCTAGTTTTACATAGGTAATTTACAAGTCCTAAACTTCTGAATACACACTTTTATAAATTTTCATCACAAAATAATTGACATTGAACACACACTACTCCTTCAGAATACCAACACTTGTTTGAGTTACATCACAAAATAATTGGGTTCTGAACTCATAACTTCCTCTGAATATTAACAGTTTTAACATTTTATGTCTGAAAATTATGAAAATGTAACATACATAACTCCTGAATACCAACATTTTATAAGTTTACATCACAAAATAATTTATATTGAACATACATAACTCCTAAATCCGACACTGTTATAAGTTCACATCGCAAAATAATAAGTATAGGCTCGTTCAACACCATCGGTAAGAGCAACGATAACCAGAACGAGAAAGTGTGGCAAGTATGCGATGAAATACAGTACTGGACGCCAACAGCTTGTTAGTTTTACTCCCACAATCACAACTCCAGCTTCCCACTGTGTATGTCCTAGAAATAAATAAAAATACAATGCAATGAATAGCAGTATTTTATGTAGCCTAAGTAATGAGTGTGCCTAGGGGCTAGGTCATATCTATTTTCACTTAAAATATAGACAATTTTAAATGGATTATAATCAATTTCAGTGGTTGTAAAAAGTATTTAGGTAGCAAGCTTACAATCTTATTACTCTCGTTATCAGCTTTGTTCTGTGTATGGCATATGTGAAGAACAATTAACATTGATTGATCTAAACTGGTTTAACTATAGAGTATGAGTGACTTTTTATGGATTCTCTAACTGCTATGGTTCTCAGCACCCCATTCTACAGAGAGATCCAAATACATGTGAACCGTAAGCTGTGTTTTTCCACTGTGCACACAGAAACGCGTCACCAGCAGCTGATATACACAAGGTCACGAGTATCATTTGTATTGAGTTGACACGATATCGTGTGGCTGTATTACTACTAGTGTGCTTTATTATTTACTCCTGTACTTAGTTACAAAGTGTATTATAGCTCAGTAATTGTTTTCTACTGCACGATGTGTATTTGTGTATGATTCGTATGTGTTAACTCAGTCAGCTCGCCAGGTGTATGGTGCACCATTAGTGGGGAAACAGTTTTAGGCTGAATTTTTTTGAGTCAACAGTTGATGCCCCTACATATGTGGATACAATTTTGCCCCATTTCTTTTAAAGAACTGACACGGAAATCGCCTCCGTAGCGCAGTTGGTAGCGCGCTTGTCTCTGGTGCAGAGGACCCGAGTTCGATCCCCGGTACCAGCATAGGGATTTTATCTCCTCTGGGAGGACTGGCTCGGGGTGCACTCAAATAGAATATACCAATATTACACAGATATATTTTTCTCAGTTAAACCATCACTCTCAGGTACTGTTAGCTGCAATTTTAATTTTAGTAAATAGTATAATTTAAAATAACTCACATTAGCACTTATTCAAGCGAGTTCTCTTGCAGCAAAGATACTGCAATGCTCAGTGTCTCTGCTACCTCTGCCACCTCAGTTCCTTCTTTCCAACTCTTGAAGTCTCCAAATGATGAGAATTCCAGTTCATCCAATTTTACACGACTATCGTGTATCAGTTCCAAGTGTTCGTATAAACTACTTTCTGATCTTCCTCCAAAGTTGCAAAGGCTGCACTTAAACTGAAGTTTTTGGAGAGGTGCAATGGCATTCACTCTCCCAGGGTGAGCTGTGGAAGCGTGACGTCGCAAATGTCTCTGCTTGTACCACCTCCCACACTCAGCGCACATAAATTGTTTTTTTGGCTCACTTCAATCACTTCCATATTGCACTTGCAATCACTTGCGCGTATTTACCTTTCCCGCTCAACTTTCTAGTCACATGATGCATGTCACGTGACTCCAACACTTCGGCTTTCTTCGCCGCTGGACCAGTGTGCATTATAAGCTTAAGTTATTCAGAGTACTCTAGCGGGAAACGGTGGAACTTTGCAACTTTGGTACCTCCTTCAGTATTTGGTTATCAAGCAAACATTTGATTCTATAAGGCAAGTGGTTGTATAGTTCCTTTCTTTAATGTTGCGGAATCTCCAACTATCGTTTTTGATTTATGAGCAAATTACATACGTACGATGCAACGGTATTATTTCGCCTATGCGTCGGATATTTAGCAAACAAACGTGTATAAACGAGTATAATATATGCTCAATGATTGATAATGCATTAATTCTCTCGGTGGGATGCTGCATGCACCAAATCATTCACTGAGTTGTGCTCATTGTGAGTAAACAAAACCAAATGATTGTAAAGGTTCCAGTTGGCAAAAATAAATGATCCAAGCACCATCTCGGCATACGTGTGGAACATGTATCTTGCGTTAAGAGACTAATAAAGACGTGGAAAGTGATCACTAGGAAGGGTGGCTGGCTCCGTGCCATGGCACTACCTTAATAAATGAAGAAATTGCATATATTGTTATATACTCCACGGTTACATGGAGAATAATAGCATGAGGGTTAAAGTCTTGAACAAGTTACTATTACTATTCTTTGAAAATACAAGAAGACACGGAACACTTCCAACACAGACTGTATATGATACAAGTGTGATCTGTGAAATAGCAAATGTATCATATCGCAAATGAGCTGAACAATATGCAATTGTCAGGTTCGTTAGTTGGGTTGCCATCATGGTCACAATTGCAGCAATGACGATTACAGCTTGCAGTATTCAGTTCAGTTTCTTACAACTCACCGTATCCATGTTAGCATGGATAAATTTGTGACCAGCATGTGAGCAGTTACAGAAAGTAACGAGAGTGATGTATTCCAGTTTGAATCTCAAGCTTCAACTTCAAGCAATATTAATACTACAGCTGATCAGGTAAAAACTGCAGCATTGGAAGCATGGCCATAGCCAGAGGGGGCCAGGACGGGCAACACCCGTACTGGGAGAATCCCCATTTGTCCTTTCCTGTTATGAAGTTTTAGAAATATTTCAATAATAAATTAAGAACCAAACTGGCCATATATCGAAGACTATATTAATGGTAACAATGCTGTAATAGTTATCCATTGTCTTATTCCAGTGTGTAGAATATCCAAACCTGTTGGCAGTTAAACGATGCTAAAGCACGATCGACCCTAGCTATACATAAGGTGTCAGGCCCTAGACACTGGATTGTAATTCATAGGGGGGTAGGTCCTCCACAAGTGGAGGCTAATGAGGAAAAGAAAAAAGAACTTCAGCAGTGGCGAGGACAGTGAGTGCATGCATTATGGACATAAGAGATTTCTTTGGCAAATGCAAAACAGTGGAGCATCAAGAAGACCAAGTTGTCTCCAGTAGCACAGTCCACACAGATCAGGAGCCAATGGTGCAACAAGAGCTGATAGTTACTATTTAATACAGAACGGTGAGCCAATAAAGCAAGTTTATCTAAAGGATTACCCTAAACAAAGCAATAGACATAGTTTTTGCCCTGAGTGGTATAAGTAGTTTGCTTGATTGCAGTATGCAGTGCTCAAAGATGCTGCATTTTGTTGTGCTTGCATGCAGTTTCAGCCTTATGGCACAAAGGAGAGAAGCTGTACTGAGAAAGGTTTCAGAAACTGGAAAAATGCCGTACGTGCCAGCCATGGGTTTCCTAAAGACGAAACGTCAGAAACTCATATCTGTGCCATGTCAATGTGGAAGAAATGTGAAACTCGTACAGAAACCTGTGCTTCGGTGTCAACATTAGTGAAATCACACTTGAGAAACAAATTACTATGTTAAATGATAGACGGGGTAATACAGATTTTGGCCTTCAGTGAGCTGGCCGTGCGTGGCAGTTATAATTTAGAGGAGGGGACCGAAAGGAGTCCATTTTTAAATGTTTCTGAATACATCTTCAAGAAGATAAAAACCTTTTGTGAATGTATAACATACACACCTATACTTCTCCAGACTGTTACAATCTTAGACTACACTTAGTAGTTGTTAAAACACTGAAGTCCCTTAAGACGCTTATGTTACTAATGTGCTATGTTAAACAATTTCTATTGGAGAGGCAAAATTGCATCCTTCTGTGAAGGCAGAACCATAGTGCGTCTTCTAGAACAGCGTTGGAGTGGGTGGGCACCTAGCAATTACTAAAGCAATTTTGTCAAACTATGAAGAAGTACTTAGAGTGCTAAATGCCATAGGAAGAGAACACTTCAATAAAGAAGACCTAGCCAAAAACGTTGGTTCCGAGACTGTGATAATGTCGCTTCAATTTCGCTTTCTGTTAGTTTTCAACATGAAAGTACACGGATTGCTGGAAGCAGCTGATAAAGCACTCGTCTCACACTACAAGCTTAAGTGGCGCAATTGTTATCATTAAGTGTGTGTGTCAAACAAGAAATCAGTGAGTTTCGAAAACAAAAGCTTCCTTTTGTGCTGAAAATGTGCTAGGTACCAGAAACTTTGTTTTCAGTTCCTGTACAAAATAAAAGGCCCAAGAAGACAACTGAAAACACGGACTATATTCACTCTAGTCTGTTGCCGTGGCATTCCACAAGCAGTTCCAACACACAACAGCCTAACACCTTTAAGTGAGACCACGCACTTAGTGCATTTAGATGAACGCTTCAGCGAGAATGAAGAGCTTTTACTGACTATGGAAAGAGCAGAACAACTCAACATTGATAATCTTCAAACTTCATGAAAATTTAGATGTAAAGAAGTGTCAGAGATGCAGGTTTATTTGTCCTCAAGACCTAATGAAAATAAAATGGACATTCTACACAAAAACCGGGATGTGTTCAGAAAGACTTATGCATTGTTTGCAACAGTAGCAATGTATGGATTGATTCAGTGCAGCAACTTGTGAATGTTCATTTTCTGCATTAAATGCCATAAATGGATCAGAGACTATTCATGACTCATCGACAATTGGCAAGTCTGGCTTTGCTTTCCTTTGAGGAACAGCAAACACAAGCCTTGGAGCTTGAAGTTCTGAAGACATTTGGAAGCAAAGGAAACCACAGACTGCAATTATTGTAAATCAACATTGAGTTGATAACTTTTGTTAATTGTTCCTTTAAGAGTGGACTGTTTAATTAAAAGATTTCTTTAAAAATCCTCAAAACGTAACTTCTTATAGTGTCCAGATCAACTTGTATGATTTTATAAGTTTTGGTCACAATAATTACTTGCTCTTTAAACATTTAAATTTTCATTATGCCTAATTAATTTTGTATTGTGTCTTTACAGCTGACTTTTATTTGATCTGTGATTTTTTATTGGTCTGGGAAAATCCATTTTGAACAATTCAAGTGAAACTGGTATATTTTCTTTTGTAGTACAGGTCACACCCAAATAATGTGTTCTGTAGTATCTGGGTTTCCACAAGTACGTAATCATCACTTTTACCAAGTTTCTTTAAATGAACAGAGTGTTAGTAGCCTTAAATCGTATTGTGATGATAAATGCAAATCTGGTTTATTAATGTTTTGCTTTTTAAATCTTGGAAGTTCTTTCATTACTTCCATATCATGTAGATGAATTGATATATTCTGAGCTCACTCCAGTTGTGTATCATTTTATTTCTAACCACAAAGTATTTGCCATTCCTGGAAGTGTTAAAGCTCATTGTTCTATGGAAATAACAGACTTTAAGGTATGAAAAATAGTTTGTCTACACAACTCTAGAAGTAAAAGAAATGTTTTTATTTTCTCTACTACGTACAGCAAGTTGGGGAAGTAATGTATTACACCAAAACATTTGATGTGGGGATTTTACCAGAAATGTTTGTTTGGAGGCCCACCGAATCCAAAGGAAACTGTTTTTAGAAGAAGTTTGTGTACAATATATCACAAAAGGAAACGTCAGTTAAAAATAAAACTTTATATGTAAGTTTAACATCTTCCAAGGATGTGGCACAAAGATTTTAAAGACGCCCCCCCCCCCCCCTCCACTCCATAAATTATACTTTACATGGATACTTTCAAATATTTTGATTATCTCAAACATGAGTGCAATGATTTTGAATTTTTAGCAAATAGCCCCTGAGGACCTCTTTAATCTGGATGGCCTTTTGCTAAGTAGTAAACAGTAAGAAATTGACAAAATTTTCCTAGATAAAAAGTGTAGGTTTGTTAAAACACACAATGTATGTCGTATACATTTGTTTTTGTGTAGTTAGCCGTTTCAGAGGTATTAGTTGTTACTGGTTTGAATTTTAAAATAATTACTTTTCTCAAATGGGAAGTCATTTTTGTTCTCCCTGTTGGACATGCAAAAAGAACGGAATTTCAATACCATTACCTAGCGATCGGTCTTAGAACATTTGATTATCGCTTAAAGCTTATGGTTAACCCATTGTAATCGCAAGGAAATGTGCTATAAGACAATTTCTGCAAATCTTTGTGAATTAACGTGAAGTAAATAAAAGAATGCGCATTTGTAAGAAAAAGTAGTTTGGACAAGAGTGAGCATGGAAACTTGTGATAGCAACGCATCTGCTTTTTAAAGTTATGTTATCCTGCCCACCTCCTATAAAATGTGAAGCCTAAAGTTCAATCTTGGTAAGACATGTTTGCTTTTGTTTATTGGTTTCCAGCATAATGTGATGCATTATAGTATTTATTCATTATCAATCGCCATATGTGCATTTTAGTGTTCTTACGCTTTTCCATAATATAGTGCGATGACATTTAATTTCTAAATCAAGTACTATTTAGCTATATATAAACATTATGACGTGCTATTGTATTTTAACATAATATAAAATGGTATTCTTTAATAATGGTAAATGTCATTGATTAAAAACACATTTTCAAATAAAATGCGCATAATTAGAATGTGTATCGCATCAGGTGTGGGAGTAGGGATACATCTTTCTCTAGTTACCTTGATCTTCGCCATTTTTAATCTGGTAGGTGGTTGCAAAATCCTCTGGCTACCTTTTTCATCAGATGACCAGAGAACAGTTGGAGATTGAGGTCTATTATTGTTTTTTATTTTAAAGTAATGTACTATTATAACGCAGTGAATTACAGTTATCGTTAAATAGTCCTTAACTTTGTATACGTCGGAATTAAGCAGATGCCGGCCAATTCAAAGGTATGTGTTACACATATACTGTTGTATCAAGTTTAGCGTCTTATCCTTTGTACTTGATGAAGGAATGCCTTCATTTCAAATGACAATTTTATAGAGCTTTTAAGTTTTGCATAGTTATTAAACAACAAAATTGGTTGTATAGGCAACTTTTGCGGAAAGAATCCCGGAATAACTAAACGATAAACCGTTTTGAATTCTGCACGTTTTAACTCCGTGTAATACTATTTATTTATATTATCGTAGTTGTTTACAACTTGGGCAGTGTTTATGCAACAATTTCAACGTAAATGCATTAATCAATCATTCTGATGTTATACTCGTTTATACACATTCATTTTTTAAATATCTGCCGCATTAGCGAAATTAAACCGCTGCATCGCACTAACGAAACTAGCGCCTTTCATTCGTTTCTGTTTGTCATGGAAGTAAAGTAATTTCAAAGGCAGCATGGCGGCGCCGTGGCCGAGCGGTTAGCGCGCTCGCCTACCACCTAGGCTGCCCGGGTTCGATCCCAGGGACCTGCATGTGGTATTCGTGGTGGACGAAGCGGCGTCAGGGCGGGTTTTCTCCGGGTGCTCCGGTTTCCCCCCGCCATCTCATTCCACCGGTGCTCCATTTTCATTCCATGTATCATCAGTGTCACCGCCTGCGGTGCCGTAGTAGTAAAAGCGCGCGTTAAACACTACAACAAAAGGCAGCATACGGCGGGGTGCCTGTATCCCATACAGCGAAGTGTCTCGGAGTGTTCATAAGGGAATGGGAAATAAGATTGGCCAAGTTTTAGCTTTTTCGTTCTCATTACTGGGTAGGGCAAGTTATTCACATTATGCATATTACACTTTTTGATGTAGGAATTAATCAAGGTGACTGTGCCATGCAATAACCCCCAGAGCTCAATCTAGTCGCAATGTGGGAAATGTATCAATGTCCATTAGAAACAAATGAATTCCAATGTACAATAACGACCTCCACTTTGCTAACGATATGAAAAAAATAAATAATTTTGTACAATTCAGAACATGTTTTTACATAGGTTTAAAAGTGACGAACAGTATAACAAGAATATAGCAGAAAAAACCGTTAAAAGTATTACAAGTAGGCAAAAAATGTCTATGTTCATTATAATGGACAACGGGACTGAAAGGGTTAAATTACGTACATTAATAAGCAATTGAAGCAACGGCACAAACACATCAGAAAATACAAATTTATGCAACAAGCTATATAGTATGTGCGGATAATAGAAATTGTGCTCATCATAACCTATTTCAACAAATACAGAATTGTCATATGAAACAATGTGGCTCGACTACTAAGCCTAATTATAATCCATCTAACATTGTCTATGTTTTAAATGTAAGCAGGATCATGGCCTAGCCTTAGCCCTTCTTTACCCGTGTCACTTTCATTAATTAGACTTTGGTTATACATACATAAATGTTGCCATTCGTTGCATGGTTTTTGTTTATTTTGAGGATATGTGTGACGGAATGTTGGAGTTACAGGTATTCTTGTGATTGTGAAAATAATGGTGGCCGTATAACTTCACAAGCTGTGCCTTTTTGGTGTCCAGTGGTGGTGCTGAATATACGAGAGAGTGAAATGGTGTGAAACTGTTTGAGGACATTTGTTGCCATGCTGATGACAAAACAGGTGTTTGCACATGGAGCAATACAGTGTAGTTCCGTGTGTTCCCTGAGCAGCTGGACCACCCTGCGGAGGCACCATGACACGGAAGTTCATGTTGACTGATTGCCTGTGTTTCTCTTGTGATACTGTCCTACAATTCTTGTAATGTGTGTGGGTTGGATGCGTACACTTTATTCACATGGAGACAGGTCAGGGGAATGAGATGGCCACAATCCTCGACTAATGAATCTGTCACCATACACACTTTGCAATTCATGCATAGAATTCACAACAGTGTGCGCTGTAGCCGAGTCGTGGTGAAACCACCCACACAGTCGTTCATCTCTTGTTAGTTACGGAAAAAAATTGTTTAAAATGGAGTTTATATAAACTCGTGAATCAACTGTTGTGTCGAAAAATATGGCACCAATAATCCTACGAGCACTTACTGCACTCCAAACCCCAACGTTTGCTGCGTACTGAGGCATTTCATGAATATAATGAGGGTTTTCCATAGCCCCGTATCTATTGTTTTGGGTAGAAATGTGGCCTTGAAGATAAAACCATGCTTCATCAGTGAAGAAGGTTAAAAGTGGGTCCACGTCACCATTATAAACGGAGTGCAATAATTTACCCTAGGTTGTAAAGTATGAACTGCAGTCACGTTGTACAGCTTAAGTTTCAGAAGTTTCGTTGCCCTAAACGCTGATGTCTTGGAAATGTTAACCTCTTGTGCTACACGTCTCAATGATTTTTCCAGTGAGTGCTCCGACTGGGTCCCTACTTCATCAAGCTTCTCTTCTGATAGTGCACTGCATTTTTAGCATATTGTGGTCGTAAATGATCATGTACGCTTGAGTTTATTGACGACTTCATGAATAGTTGACCTGCGTAATGAAGTTGATATTCTATAAGACACCTTCTTGCAGAAGAGTATTTCACAGTGTCATACAGAAAAATACATTCTAAAGTGTTCTGAGCCATTAGTAATGGACAAATTATCACCAAGAGACAACACACTAACTCTGATCACGCACACAGACCACTTTCCCTCTCCACAGATCCAACTAGACGGACACGGCAGTAGTAGTGCCATTCTCTGGCAGCAGGTGCGCCACTTGTCACCCAGTGCAAGGCCGCTGCCAAACGGTCCTGTCCCTCAGGGAATGCACTGTATATAATGTATGCAGATGCCTTGTTAGGTGATTTGTGCTTGTTATAGCAAATATGTCAAATTGTGTTATGCTGTCGGGATGCTAGAAGGAATAAATAAAAGTTTCAAACACATGTAATTGTTCCCATTTCCCTGTTAAATACCATGTTCTAATGTTTGGTTGCAAGTTCACACAAAAACTTTGAGACAGCTCATTAAAGTAGAAAATATTTTATTTTATCCATGCAGAGTAATTATTGGAAGCGTCAGAATTGAAGAAGAAAGAGTCTGTTGTTGCTATTAAGAAAACTAGCGAGTTCAACCTGCAACCATTACAGAACTCTTTAATATTTCATAAAAGCTATTGATGTACAGACTATAGGACAATTTCAATAAAAAAGAATTATAACAAATAAACTATTTTTATGCCTGCTTGCTTGTCAGTCTTAGCTAATGATACGTCCTAATGCCATATTGCTTCCGATGATGCCCAAAGTTTAATATTTACCTTTCCATAGCTGTGATTGCAGTTTTTAAAAGTGCCACATTTATTAAAGCAAATAAAAGTTAATTTGCGTGAGCTTTGATATGCAGCAATCTTAAAAACTGATCACAACTGTGGAAGCTCACATGTTAAGCTTGACACGCCAGCAGTAGCAATATGGCATTATGGCGTATCATCAGGTAAGTAGGTATGCAAAATACAGCCATAGGAGCTAACGGCAACATGAGGATTTGGAGTGCGATTTCTCATACTTCAGTTCCAACACAACGCACTTGGAGCACTTTTTGTTTCCACAGAATAACAAGGGAGTTTCATTTCTTGTCCTTAGGTGTTCTGTGCCTACGTCGCAGAGAAAGTAAATATGTTGACAGTACTACAGAGCCAACGGACTGCCACATCGTAACCACTGGGATTTGTTCAGAGAGTAACCTGAAGTCACCGGAAGATATCTGTAACGTCAAGTTACCACAGCCACACCATGCACCCAGAGAAACGTGTGTGTCAATTACGAGGTAATTCCTCACCAACTCTTAATGTATGTTTCGTTCATTTACAGTTGGATATCCTAAACCGATTATCTTATATCACATTCTTTGAAAGTAATTAAGAGTGTTGGGTTTGAATGTGTATTTTTACATGATGCTGGAATTTATCAATATGAGAAGCAATACAGCTAGTCCACATGGATCATTTGCTTGCACATGTGCATTGGTAAATCCTTTGTACTTAAATAAAATTTCCCACGTCAAATGTCCTTCCAACTTAAATTTATTCATCTTTTAGGACATCTGCTTGTTGTGGATTCATTTCTGGAATACAGCCTTCCCTCATAGATTTATTGAATAATATAATGATTTTATTACGTAATTTGTGCATTCTTTCCTTAAGAAGTTGGCACAGCCATCTAAAGCATAAGATGTTTTATTTTTCATGCCCTTTATTGTAGAAATTGATTCATGTTCTGTTACAGATCAAAAGAAGAGAGTGGAATAAGACTTTTATCCATCTGATATAGATTATATGTAGAAGCTTCTGATATTTGTGCAATAGTTATTGAAGATTTGTGCCATTTCCGTAGTCTGATACTGTTAGGTTAGAATTTGGCTACTCTTTTCCATGCATCTGTATTTCTTGTTTAATAATATTGCAAACAGTTTTTGCATTTGTTTGTTTGTTTTGAGTCAGTATAATTAATTACTTTGTATACATAAATAGCAACAATTGTCAATATTTTATTCTTTTTAATGAGTGCCATAGATGTGTCTGTAGTCTTCGGTTGAAAAATACGAGGTATGCATGTCTTCTGTAGCAATAGTATCGTGTTAAATTTTGCTACCCGACGCCCTCCCCAAATTTCAATACCGTATTCCAAGTGCATGTATATTATTCCCTAATATATAGCTTTAAGCTCTTCTACATTAAGATAATTTGCAAAGTATTTTAGTAGGTATATGTTTTTTGTGATTTTTCTACAGACTTTGTTTACATGCATTTTGTATGTCAAGTGTTCGTCAAGATATATTCCTAAAAAATGTTGATTAGATAGCTGTTGTACTTTGGTATTTTCAAGTGCTACATTTATGTAGTTTAGTTCCTGCCCCTTGTTTGCTGATGCTGAAAATGTACCAGTTTGTTGACATTAGATGAAATATTGTCATAATAACATAAAGACTACACAATTTCCACATAATACAGAAACACTTACGTCAGTATACAGTGAAGCTGGTGAATATGAATGCCGAGTAAAACATAATCTTGTCATGTTATAGAAGTTCCTATATGTGTCGACCAATAGACACTTATCGTTTCACTTACACTTCTGGTCAACTCAGCACACCATACAACAGGATATTAAATTACTGAAACATGCAAAACCAACAGCAGAACGGATAATTGTGGAGAAAATACATATTATGAAGAATGTTCACATAGCCATGAATTTTGATATACCACAAGCAGACGACAAAATGTAGTCTATATCCAGCAACCCAGGTAGCAGCACAGTCACTATGGCAACAAACGTTTCCTCTTCAACTGGCAGTTGAGAATGAAGATGCTGGTCCTCAAAACACGTCTGGACAAAAATAAGTGTACGTGAAACTATAAGTTTCTATAGGTCAACGCATGGATTTGTAAACATTGGAAAAGTGTGACTGTCTACATCACTTTGTATATATTAAGTGGAATAACCTTCTCAGTTGTTAATATCAAATATAGATTGAGTAATTAGTGAACTAAAGCTGCACATGGTGTTGAGAAGCAGGTAGATATTCACAGGTGTTATTTTGATGTTAGCAGCTACTGGTGTGGGACGTCTACTCAAGTGGCAGACTTTCTGGGAAGACAGTTGGTGACACTGCAGAGACTTCTGTTGTAATGGTGAGTTGTTTGTTGCATGTCCTGCTGTAGTATATCTGACATTACATGGTTAGGTTTTAAAACTCCAATAATGAAATTTAATTTGACTACCTGCGTTAACCTCTTTGATAAAAGACACACAGTCTGTGACCATTTAGAAAAATAATGTTCTTATTTGCTCACAATAAAATATTGGTTCTAGCAATTTCCTTTCTTAAATACAGTTATTTGTCATGGCCTACTTAAACGTACAAAGGACATTACACTAAATTTTGCTAGACGAGGTTTATTAAAATACTTTGTGATTGTTATCTCAATCATATTGTAGCTTTATAAGCATATTTGTTTCTCTTTTGTATTGCTGTGTGTTAATATTTCACATGGAATAAAATATCTGCAGTATTTCTCTTGTTTTAGATGCATTTTCTGTGGAGTAACAACTATTTTTTCTTTTAAAGCTCCACAATGTTCGTATTGTAGTAGAAGGGTCTTTTAATCTCGGCTGTATAACAGCTCATTGTGGGCCAAGATCTATCGCCTGGCTGCTGCTTCGTCCACTTCTGCAATGGGTGGGGTGCAGTACTAGAGGGTGGGACTTGGTCAGTGCCTCCGGTCTGGGATATATAGTCTTAATTATTTATGAGCTAATTTAAAGGGTGTTTTATTGTCAATGTCTGTTAGAAAGAATGGAGCTTCTCAATGGTCAAAGAATTATAAAAATTAGTTGTGAGGCTTTGAGATTACCTTACGTATACAGAAATTTTCCCTCTTAATCATATAGTTATATTATACACAGGGTATTAGGGATATGAGTGCACATATTTCATGTGATAGTAGATTCAATATAGTCGAACAAGAAATTCATTTATTGTGAAAAGTGAAGTAGATAATTGAACATTATTGAATACCTTATCTGCAATCTTTCAAGGAGTAGCACTAAAGAAGTGAATGTTTGTTTACTGCTGAGAACCATGCAGTGATATGTACGAGTTTTTTTGGTTCTTTTTTTTCTCTCGTTGTTTTAACATCCTCCAACGTAATGCCCTATTGGACGGTGAATGAATGAAACGTGTGAAATGATGCTCAAACGAGCCCCAGTTCCACGGTGCTTTACGTTACCCGACATTCGCCTTCTCAGGATAAGGGGAAACCTTACCTGGATAACTTTACCCTAAGCTAGATTCAAACTCATGTTGTCTTGAATGTCAGGCAGACACGCCAACCAGCACGCTACTAAGGCGGGCAACATCTACGAGTGAAAGTACAAATTAGGCCCCAGCCTAGTTCACTGCATGTTTATCAGGTAATGAGTGGAAGGGTGGCATTGTTTCAAGCTTTCCAAGCACTAACAACATTCCTGACCTTCCAGTCTGCATGTTACCAAACATTCCAATAGACGCACTGGAATGCGATTACTTAATATCATTTTGTAACTTAGCGACTCATTTTAAGAATAAATACAAAATACACAAATAACTCGTGCTCTGTAGCTCTACCTATCTATGATTATTGCAGAAGCAGATGATTAATGACTGATTACTTATTGACAATCAAACATTGAAGCAATGTTATTGTTGTTGTTAGCTAATGCTGGATTTCTGACAATGAAGTCATTAATCCTTTTGCTGTCCAATATTTTTCACTGATGGATGGGACACTAGAAGTGGCCGGGCATATTTGAAGGTGGTCTCGGTCCATTTCCTCTTGCAGATCACATGGAGGACAGAGTGGTGAAGAATATATCCCAGTTCTGTTTAAATGTTTTGCCAGACAATCATGTCCTGTAATCAACCTGAAGGTTGCAACTGCTGTTTTTCGAGGATACTCAGGAATCACTGTTTGAATGTTTGGTAGTTCCCATCTTTTATTCTTTGATTTTTCATAGTAATATTTTGCAACAATTTTTTTGAATTCAGAGTTGACTAATCTTTTAGCTGCATAAAATGGTAAATTAACTATAGATTTTTGCAAGAAAATCAGCTTTCTCATTACCACTCAGTCCACAGTAAGCTGGTATCCATTGGAAGACTAGGTGTTTTTGAAGTGCTGTTAGATGGCTAAGCATCTTCCAACATTCTATAATAGTTTGGTTTTTTGGTGACAACTTGGAAGTAATTGCTATAATTGCTGCCCTGGAATCTGAGAGAATAACTGCTTGCCGAAAATGTGAAATTCTGTACAAAAGATTTTGTAGGGCCATTCGAATTGCTTCAATTTCTCCATCAAAGTTAATAGTTCCATAACTTAAAGATTTGTAATAGGAAAAGAGGTGACATGTGACTCCAGCACCTGCTCCATCTTGGTTTGATATCAATGATCCATCAGTATAAATATGGAGCCACTCATGTTCTGGGAATCTAGTATGGATTGTCTCTAATGCCAATAATTTTAGAACACTAGTTGGAGTATCACTTTTCTTAACTTCTTCTGTCAGGTGTAAATAATATGTGATGTCTAATGTTTGTGTCGGATTGACTTTAGATATGAAGTTTTCCTTTGAATTAGGAAGGTGTACATCCTTCTTGATGTCTTGAATTTTGGAAAGAAAGCTCTCCTGAGTCTTTAGTGTATGTGTAAAATTTCTCTTGTGCGATGTATTGAATGGGAGTCTGATCAACTTTTCGTGTTAAATAAGAGCCGCTTTTTCTATTTCATATTCAATGGGGTATTGGTTGGTTAGTATTTCCATAGCTGCTATTGGTGTGGTTTTGATAGCACCTGTAATTAATCTCAGACTTTGGTTTTGAAAGATTTGAATTTTTTTTTGTATTTGCTGTTACAAGATCTTCGCTGCAGTAAGTAAATAATGGCTTTATATATACATTGTATGTTGTGTTAAGAGTTGCTCTGGAACATCCCCACTTCATTCCTGTTAGACGTTTTAACAGTGAAAGGCGCCTCTCTGCTCTTTGTATTACATTTTTGTTGCATGGCTTTTTCCAGTTCTGTACTTTTGCTTTTTGGTTTTGAAGTCCACATTACCAAGTCATCAGCAAATAGTGCACACTTCACACCTGATTCTTGTATTTGTTGTGGCAGATCATTAATAAATATATTAAAAAGTGTTGTGCTGAGCACTGCACCTTGTGGCAAGCCACGGTGTATTTGTTTATATTTAGATATATTTCTTCCATATCTGGTTGCAATAAAGCGTTGTGTTAGGAAATGACAGCCATGAAAACATTGGACCTTGTATCCCTATTTTTTTTACTTTCTTTAGTAGTTTTGTTCTGCATATAGAATCATATGCACTTTGGAAATCAATAAAAACTGATAAATTATCTTCTTTTCTATTGAAGGAGTCTTTGATTTCTTGACTGGGAAGTAAGACTTGTTCATTTGTAGAGTGGAACTCTCTGAATCCAGCTTGACATGGGGATATTAAATTTTGTGATTCTAGGAACCAATTTAACCTGTTTGACACCATTCTTTCCATCACTTTTGCTATTATGCTACTAAGAGCTATTGGTCTATAATTTTTTATTTCTGATGCTGTTTTGTCTTTCTTCAAGTGAGACAATTATTGCTTTTTGCCATTCAGCAGGTACAGTGGTTTTCCAGGATAGATTGTAGGGTTTCAGTAGTTGTTGTTTTGCTGTTTTTCCAAGGTTTTTTATGAACTCTGGATGTATGTGATCTGGTCCAGGAGACTTTTTGTTTTTTAGATTATTTATTGCAATGTTCAATTCTTGCATATTAAAATTTTGAAAAAAGATATTGCACTGAGTGTTAGGATTACATTCTCTTTCTTGTTTCAAATCTTTCTTAAATTCTTTACGTTCTTTTTTGTTATTTCTTGTTACTTTGTGTGAAGTAGCATAATATTTATTGAATGTTTCGGCTATGACTGCATCATTTACTAACATTTTATTGTTGTGTATGATAGGTGTGCTGTTGTTTTCTTTCCTGTCCTTGACATTTTTTATGAACTTATGAGCTTTGTTACCGTCTGTCCTATAATCCATTTTTTCTAAGAAATTATTAAAGTGATTACTTTTAGCAGTATTAATTTCTTTTTTTAGTGAGGCACATTTCTTCCGCCATATTTGTGTATCTGATATGTTTTTTGTTTGTTCAGCTGTATTTCTAGCTATATCCCTTTGCTTTTTCAGTTCTCCTAACTGGAGGTTCCAAAAGGGTTTGAAATTTTTAATTCTTCCACGAGGAATATGTTTTTTTGCAGTTTCTAGGATGACTTTACAGAATTCTTTGTTCATATGATCTGGTTGGTCATACAGCTGTGAGTTTGTTTGTTCTTTAAATTTATGTTCTAATTCAGATTTATATTTGTTCCAATCTGCTTTTTTGAAGTTCCAATACAGATTCGTAAGACCTTGACTGTTATTTGTATTCTCTAGTTTTATATCAGCAATTACTGCTCTGTGACCAGAACTTGGATCTTCTATAACTTGTTTTTTAATTTTTGAAACAATATCTGTTGTAGCTAACAAGAGGTCTGGGTTACTGCCCGCTCCAGAATAATGTGTGAAGGTTGTGGGATCTTCAGTTCAAAAGTTGTGGTATTCAAAAATTCTTTCACTATCTTCCCTGTAGAATCCACTTTTTCATAACCCCATCTTTTGGAATGTGCATTGAAATCCCCAATTACGATTGTTTTATTTAATTGGTCAACAAGAGAGAGATCTGGTTCATTCCTGGGAGGATTGTAAATACTGTATAAATGTAGATGTGTTTTGTTACCCCAAAAATTTAGCTTTATTAATTCACTTTTGTCTGTGTTATCCATTTCTTTAACAATTTCAAAGGAGGTTTTAATATCTTTTTTGACTCCAACTAATATTCCACTACTTATCTGTCTATTTTTGGGTAGTAAGTGCAGTAAAAATCCAGTAAAACTGAAGTATTTAAGTGGTCATTTGTTAGATTTGCTTCTTGTATTACAAATATATCAATGTTATAATCAAATACAATTTTATTCAGTTCTACTCTTTTTGTTTGTGTGAGACCACCCACATTCCATTGTAGAAGTCTGATGTTAGATCTTCTATTAGTATAATGTTTTGGTTCTCGAGAAGTAGTCCCCGCCTGGAGATGCGAATGGGGGACTATTTTAACTCCGGAACATTTTACCCCTCGTGTCATATTTCATAAAAAAGAGCAGTAATAGTAACCGTTTTTTAGAGAGCACCATATTTTTATGTTTTGGCGGTTACATCGCTCTCTCATAACCCCCAGAATGTCTGGGGGAACACACCTGTCGTTGGTTTACGGGTCTCACCGACCTGACCGGGAGAGTTATCAAAATAAATTCAGCGACCATATCCTCTGATTACCAATCAGAAGACGTATTACATGCCATGACAGGTCAGCATGTTAGGGGTTAAGGTTTTATAGAAAAATTAGAGAAATGGAGAGGTTGGAAAAATAAAGACTCCCTAGCCCTCGGGAACCCTAATAGCATCGGGGTCGGAAGAGAACAAGAGATGACCAAGGTAAGGTCAGATAGGAAAGTTACAGTGAGGAGCAAAACACCAGTAAGTAGAAGTAATGTTCTGCTCAGCTTGGGTACCTTGTGGTCGCTATTCACATATCCCCTAGACGGAGACCCCTGAGTAATATACTTGGTGCCTGCATAACACTGAAAACAGTATTATGCTTATTGATATATATTCCAAGTAGATTGGGGTTGTGACAGTGTTCTGTCTTGTTTCCAGGACTGTGCCCCGCCTGTGAGGAGTCTCAGTGCAGTACATTGAAGAGTCACGACTATACACCTATGGAATGTTTGAGTTATACTTGGATCACAGAAGCAGATGTGAGGAAGTTGGCAGAGTGAGGTAAATAGCAGCATTCTATTTGCCGTAATTTTCCTTCAATACTGCATGAGGTCACATGAGGGGATTAGTGCAACAGTGGTCTAACCCTCCCTGATACACAATTTGCAATATTGGCGCCATCTGTCAGGTTTCATGTGAACTATCTTCCCACTATATGGTTTGGACCAAAAGCCTTTGGTTGATTAAATTGAAGCTACTGTTTTCCCTGAGATCAAAATCCATGTTGTTTGGGTACAACTATGGTCTAACCATTAACCTCTTGAGGGATATGGACGTGAAATCACGTCCATTTAAAATGGCGCATGAGCGATATGGGTGTCCTGTGCGTTTAAGCATTTAACCCTTATTTATCCCTTATGCAACTCAACTTATTATAATTTTCCCTTTATGAAACATTTTAGTAAGGTCTATATACTTTATTGGCTTACCTTAATATGTTCGTTCTGCAGTGATTTACCTCAAAACAGGGATAAACACACAAGGGTACGTACATCTCCACATTCGCGAATTCCCTTCTTGCGGCACACGAAACACTTTCGAAATGGGCGGGACTTCTTTGCTGTTGGTGGTATCCTTTTAGGATAATGTTTTCCTTGAAGTCTGAGGGGTGCAGGGGTTTTGGATTTTCAACCCCCAACGTGGTATTGTTCAATTAGGCTGTGAGTTATTTATAGTCGGTAGTCAAGGTCGGTCATTGTCCTGTGTGGGTTTAGAGAGCTGTCCAAATCCCCAAACAATTGTATATGGTTATATCCAGTTGGTGCAAAAACTCCTTTTTATACCACTTCTCCCTTCAGCTACAAGCAGGAAAGAATACGTATGTATTTCAACAAAGAAAGACACGGACTCTACTCAGTTACGAAACTCGCGTAAGCAAAAGTTGTAATGTTGATCTATTCTGATGACTAAGAGACCACGCATGCAGTAGCGATTTATTACACAGGATGCTGACGCATTAGCCACACGTACAATGGGTGTTTCTTTACTGAATCTTTCTGAGAACTAATATTAGATGCGTTCGAAAGAGCAAAGTTGACTTTTCACCACAGTGAAGCAAAATTGTGCCATTTCAACGTTTTGTAAATACAACTCAACTTTGCTGATGACGTACATTTATACTGCAAATAACGAGTTTTATACCAGTTTTTGTTTCATTAAAATAACTTAATATTTACACAAAATACAGCTGTGTATATACGAAGTGCATTTAAGAATTTAAATGCTAGCAGTTCTTGGCTCGCGGACATTTAAATGGCCATCGCTCAAGAGGTTAAAAGCCAATGAGAAGCTAGCAAAAGAGAAAAATAATGAGCACTTTGTGGATCTTAGCAATGTTAACCTTGAAGTGAAATATGTCAAGCCCAACCAATAACTCCAAGCAAACTTCCGGATGTAAGATTTAAAGCTTTCACGGCGCACGTTGTTTATTATAGTTTCACGGGCGATCAGCCGTGTGAGGTTTGAAAATATTGAGCTTTCGGCCATTCTAAACTCCATGGCCTTCGTCAGAATGAAATGACCGTTAGTTTTCTGCTCCCCATATATATACAATTACAGGATTCCTTGCGAATGTGGTAAAGTGTATGTAGGCCAAACAGGACGCACAATAGAAGAAAGGTGTAAAGAACATCAATGCAATATCAGGCTGCTACAACCAGATAAGTCAGCAGTGGCCGAGCATTGTTTAGAGTATGTCCACAAAATAAACTTTGAAGACATCAAAGTTCTGGAGCATACGGACAAATACTGGGACAGAGTCATTAAGGAAGCCATTCAAATCAAACTACATCCAAACAATTACAACAGGGACCATGGTCTTCAGCTAAGCCCTGCCTGGACAATAGCCATGAAACACATTCACAACAGCAACTATAGTGATTCTGGTCCAAGTACTGACCCTCAAGAAAACACTGTGGCCGGTGACAAACATAGCCCGAAACAGCAGGCACAATCACAAATCGTCACCCGCTCATTGGCCAGGGCAACGCAACCCCCTCCCACCTAACGTTGTATATATATATATGGGGAGCGGAAAACTAACGGTCATTTCATTCTGACGAAGACCATGGAGTTTAGAATGGCCGAAAGCTCAATATTTTCAAACCTCACACGGCTGACCGCCCGTGAAACTATAATAAACTTCCGGATATTAATTACCTTTTAAAATATGTCCCAACAGTTTATTATACATTCTACAATAGTTTGATTGCTGAAAATGTTACTCAAAACAGTGAAACTGAGATGGACCGTGATAATAATTTTCCATATTTGGATATACCTACCTAAATATTCAGCATTATGACTCACACATATTTAATGCCCTTTAATATATCCTAGCTTTTAATAATAGGTTCTTTCAAAAGCCTTTTCAAAAATTGTATGTATGAAACTTTCTTCATTTTATTAACAACCGTACATATTTACTGCAAGAGCTTTTTTGCATGATAAGACAGAAGAAAAAGTGTCAGTGCAACAATGGTCCAACCCAGAAAAGGATTTGCAGCACAACACAAAATCAGTTTTGCATAAAAAATATGTTAGCACTGATCAGTGCATTGTTGTTTAATAATCTGATAAAGTATCAGTGAAAAATCACTGTGATTTAAATGAGCTTTTACTTATCCTAAAAGAACATCACGTGTGCATTAACTTTAACTCAACTTTTCTTCATATTTAAGAAGAGAATAAAGCCAGATGACTAATGTAAACTTTGGGGGCCTTCAGTGGAGAACTCGTCTGTACATTGTGAACTTACTTATGAAGGAAATGCTACTGGATAAGCTCGTCCTTAGTTGTAATTTGTTAATAAATTAAAAAAACAATTAAAAGACAAAACAAAATTTTGTTTTAGGGAGATGGGTTAGACCGCTGTTGCACTGACCCCCTCAACTATGTTTCTGGTCATTGCTTAGTACTGATTAAGGTGTAGCAATAGATGAAGTGTTTGCACGAGTTCCAAGTTACCAGTCATTGCTTTGTGCAATTTCAAGTATTAGAACGCACAAATGGAAAACATGTTAACATTTTAAACACATTTTTCAATTGTGCAGGGTGCAAAATTGTTAAAAGTTGGTGGGGGAAAGCAGTTTAGTAGTGTATGTTCCACTGTTAGTGTCTAACTATATAAACTGCCTCACTGGATGATCTAGTAGTGTGGGGGGGAGGGGGATTCTGGGTATAAAATCATTGGAAAGAGGAAATCCTACACAGCCCCTTGGGATTTTGCTCCCTGAATTTATCAATGTGCTCCACTGTTTTAAACACTTTATGTACATCAATTTTGTATTAGAAAGCATTTGTTTTTCTACACTTCTTTTGAATTACTTTTCAATTACATGTGCTGTGGGTGCATTAGAATATTTAAATAATTCTCTACTGGGTGTGCAAAAGTGGTTTGGTCAAAAAATATCGAAAATGAGTTCTCCACAGCCTTTGACGTAATTTTGTGTGCTCTATTTCAGTGTTTCACTTCGTATATCAAAATCCTCTACCTCAGGGGTATGCCTAAACATTTAAGGTAATTTATATATTACGTTTCATATTAACATCTTTCGTTAAAATTTAACACAACAATAATAGGTAATAAATTAAAAATGAAATAAAAAAGTAAAAGATCCTACTGCATCATATTAAACCAAACTCAAATGTGGATAGAAAGACTAAATTACTGTCTTTTCATAAAGGCATGCCTTTTACAAAAATGAATGAATTATATTTTACGATTTTATATCCACATACTTAATCGATGGTCATAAATTTAATTTCAGAATATGTGTAGACGTATTTTCATTTATTTTTTTTCCCCCATATCTTATACATACAAGAAAATGTAATTATTATAAAATGCAGATTCATTCCCAGTTGCCATATTTGCAATGTTTCTATAACTTATACTATTCTTTGTTCAAGAGTGTTTCATCCATATGTGTTTCATTCACATTATACCAAATTATTGGATGTAAGGGCAGCACTGTGGCTGAGCAGTTATAGTTTGCCTACCACCTAGGCGGCCCTGGTTTGATCCCAGGGACTCGCATGTGGTTTTTGTGATGGACAAAGCAGTGTTCTGGGTGGGTTTTCTCTAGCTTTCTGGTTTCCATCACCACTCATCCCACCAATTGCAAATAAATTAAAATTAAATTAAAATGCAAATAAATTAAAAAGCACGGGAATTTTCATTGAGCAGGATTGTGGTGATGAGGAAATGAACGAGGCTAGATCAGAAGGCAAAAATGCATATTTGAAAGGATTTCAGCAATTTGTGGAAGGAGAGAAATGCAGTCTAAATGTAAGGAGAAATGATCATCCAAGACAGTAGATACCATCAGCAGTTTAGCAAAAGTGAAGTTCTGCAATTAGAGCAAAGGAGTCAATCTACTGACGGTAAAATTGAAATGACACTGAGTCAAAACCAAGTAACACAATCATCATAGGATCAACCTTTGAAATTTACACCCTACACACATTAACTTCACATGCTACTGTACTGCAGGCTGGCATTGTCCAAATTGCAAATATAGGGTTCTATAGTGAGCATTTTTGCATAGATTTTCCTAAGAAGGAAAATATCAGTACCCTCTAATGCTAAAGTCCAAACTGAAATTCTTGTGACAAAAGCAATATACTATACAGAGATCACACCTGAAATATCAACTGCCAGTTTTAGCTGCAAACCCTCAAAAAGAATCTCCCATATAAGCTGCTGGAAATATGTTTAACTAAAGCGCGTTCCACCCTTAGAAGACAGTACACGTTAAATGGGCGCAGTGTTGCAAAATGTACTAGTTAATCTTTCTCCGCGAGCGACTCGAGGCGGCCTTAGTCCTTCAATTGCTATTTGATGAGATGGGCACTTTTAACTTTAGTATCCCTGCATGCCTTTGTCACTGTATGACCTAATTTTACAAATGACTCGTCTGTATAAACAATTGATTTCCCCTGGTCCCTAGACCTTTTTACGTCTTTTAGATATTTATGTCGCCATCTGATAATATCGATATCGTCTCTTTCTATTAATATGCACTTGTTACCACTTCTTTCATATTCGAACCCCAAATCATGTAAGAACCGACTAAGAGTGGCCCTAGACCTTTTTACGTCTTTTAGATATTTATGTCGCCATCTGATAATATCGATATCGTCTCTTTCTATTAATATGCACTTGTTACCACTTCTTTCATATTCGAACCCCAAATCATGTAAGAACCGACTAAGAGTGGCCCTTGAAATTTGGTAGCGTCTCATCACTGTTGAATCGTGACAAAATTATATTCAGCGTGGGTGTAATATTTGTAAACAGTAAAGAATGAACAATTCGCCGCACTCTACCGTGCACTATTCAATCATATTGCGTTAACCTAGCGTTTTGTGTAGTCCCGCCCTTTTTGCTTTCTTTTCGATGGCATTCTTAGAGGTCCTTTCATTAGTTCCTTTTTAATCATACACACTACTGCTTCTGAACACCCGATAGCCTTAGCTGTTTCTTTTACTGCCTTGCATGCATTTTGCTTCAAAAATAATCTAACACATTCATAATTATTTGGCGTTCCTTCTTAATTTACCAAAATATCGTCTCTTCCTAGCTTCCCCCTCCATAACTATAAATATTTACAAAAATATTAAACAAATAACGCAATAACAGCTCACAGTTACACACACGACTTCTTTCGAACTAATGTTAGTGCTGCTCCTTATACTATCTTCTATGTCAGGCTGGGTGCGAGAATACGCTGAGTAGATGAATACCTTTGGTTTGCCTTACTGGATAAAAGAAAGAGGTTACTGCCTTTTGGTTTATTTTAAAAGCTTTCTCCAACTTTCCTCAACATTTGTTCTCGATGGTTCCCTGATGTAAACTCAATAACAAAAAAGTTTCACACTGCGTAACTTTTGCAGTGCACAGATATAAAATTTTCCGAAAACATTTAATTTAAAAAATTATAACACTTAACTGGGTAAACATAGAGAATTCAAAGTAGGCAGGTAAGTAGCACTATGGTTTACTCTACCTAAGAAAAAAATATAGATGCATTCTAGCAGTTAGTTTGTTAGTTAGCGCGTGATGAGTATAGAAACAGCAAATATCGGACTTCTATTGAAAAAAAACGTTTTCTGAAGAAATTTGGGCCTATAGAAATGTATAATGACTCTGAAAAGGATATAACCTGATTGAGAAAAAAATTCTGCATAGGATAATGTGTTCAAATCTGAAATTTATAACAAATGAATATTTATACCATGCTATTAGGAATCTGGCAACAGCGCGAAGGTAGAAAAGGACGCGGCTAATGGCAACTTGTATGCGCTAGATAGAGACAGAGATGTCCCATTTAACTCCATACTGTCTTCTAAGAGTGGAACGCTATATAGCACAATTGGACAGCCCAAACTGCTTATTAAATTGCTGGCTAGGGTGCAAGGACAGGGGCTCAGATTACTGCTTTCTACGTTGCCTGTCCTGTTATTCACACTCCATAAATTACATTGAAGCATGCCTCTAAAACAGCTCTAAAATGGCTTCAATTTCAGCACCTGCATGTAAAATTGACAGCTGATGTTTTGGATATGGCCTTTTAAACTACATCACTTCTATCAAAGGAATTTCAGGATTTCAGTTAGAGGGTTCTGATATTCCCCTTGGCTCTCATTTTTTAAAGAACAAGTCTGTGGAACAATTATTTCTGGAATCGTGAGAAATGTACAAATATAAGAAATGCAGAGTGTATTGGTGTATTTTATTAGCAGGTATAAAAACAGTTTATTTGTTATAACTCGCCTTTATTAAAATTGTCCAGTAGTCTGTACATCAATAGCTTTTATGAAGTATTAATGAGTTCTGTAATGGTTGCCAGTTCAAATGACTCGTTTTCTTAATAGTATCAACAAAATGTGTCTTTTTCAATTCTGACGTTGCCACTAATTACTCTGCATGGCATAAAGTGAAATATTTTATACTTTAATGAGCTGCCACAAATTTTTTGTGTGAACATGTAACCAAACATTAGGATGTGGTACTTGACAGGGAAATGGGAACAATTACACATGTTTGACACTTTTATTTATTCCTTCTAGCATAACACAATTTGACATATTTGCGTAACAAGCACAAATAACCTCATAAAGAGGTTTCTGCATACATTATATACAACACTGTATTGCTCCATATGCAAACACCTATTTTGTCATTTACTAGATCATTATTAGCCTGACAACAAAGTCGTCTTAACAGTTTCACTTCATTTCACACCATTTCACTCTATATTCAGCACCAGCACTGGACACCAAAAAGGCACAGCTTGCGAAGTTATACACCCACAATCACAGGAATGCCTTTAACTCCAACTTTCCACCATACATATCCTAGAAATAAACAAAAAACAATACAACAATAGCAACATTTATGTTTAACTAAAGTCTAAGTAATGAAAGAGACCTGTGTAAAGAAGGGCTAGGCTGTTATACAATTTACATTTAAAATAGAGATAATTTTAGATGGATTATAATTAGGCTTAGTAGTCAAGCTACATTCAAGATTAGTCAAGTTATCGGCATTTGTAGTCCTGTGACAGAGTGCACAGTGTGCGGAACCAGTTCTGTCTGCTGTTCAGACAAAACGTGCACAACTTCATTCTTTTTGTAGCTCACCTACTAAGCTTACTTATAAACAATTTCAGCAGTTGTAAATATGATTATCTAGCAAGTAATAAATTTTCTATCCAAAGTTGCAGGTTTGCAATCTTAACACTCTCGTGACAACTTTAGCCAATATTATTATAATATCAATAAGCTCTATTTAACACATAATTCAGTTAACAGTTTGGCAAATACCACTTGAGAGTTAGATATCAAGAGTATGATTATCTTGATTTTTAGGCATTCATTAAAATATCAATCATATGTTAATATACTTGTATGTTAATGTACATATAAATTCATTTATGTAAATTTGGTTTGGTTCAGCAAATAACAGAACACTCAACTCTTGAAGGCAATGTCAATGACTGTTCATAGTTTCATATGACAATTCTGTATTTGTTGAAATAGGTTATGATGAGCACGATTTCTATTATCCACAGTTTGTTGCATGCATTTATATTTTCT